>CM035413.1:98094414-98694414 GCA_020310875.1 Ceratopteris richardii | reverse complement strand
TTTAGACATTCTTCTGGAAGATATTTCTCGTTTTTAGAAATATCAATGCTTTAGCTATCATTTTGATACTAGTCCTCAATAAAATTTGCCATGCCATCATCATCACCATAAAAGAATCTTATACATTATCTTCTTTTGAATATAGTTCTTTCAATCTTGCATATTCTACAAGATCTCTTTTGTGTAGCCTCCTCGTGGATGTTTAAATTGAAATTATAGATGCACATATGCAGGGATAATACAATAATGAAATCTTATAAGAGCACACACAAAATAGAGAGAGATAATATTGAACACAAGATTGCGTACAATCTCCCCTCACATACTCTAATGGATGAATCTCTCAGAGTACATTTATTTATAGGTATTTTTATTATGTCTTGAATAGTAGATACATTAGGGCAGTGCTTTGAAAAGTGTGCATTTATGAAAAATCTACTTTATTTACAAAACTTCGCTTTCCAAGCAATCTATTATTTTAGAAAAATCTATAAAATAATATCTTTTAAATATCTGAGTAACTCCATGCATATTCATCCCCTCATGATTCTTCACCTACTAAATCAAAATACAAGCACATTAAAAACCTCAAGACATTAAAATCCATTTAACATTCTATTATTTCATAAAGTATAACATGCCTCCCCATTGACAAGCAACTGACCTCAGTTGATAAGAATAAAAAAGACATGGATGGTCAGTCACATGTCCCATCATTGAACAATCATAAGCATATTCCATGTAAAATCACATGCATGGAAATGGAAAACTATAATTTAATGTGATTGTGAATGATATGCAAAAATCAAGTCGTCATAATGTGGAGTTAATAATGTCTTATGAATCCATTGAGATTCTTCAAATGATTGATTTTTATATCTAACTAAATATCTATGATATTGCTTACCAATGCATGTAGTAGTAACATCATTATCAATTATTTTCTTTGGAACTAAAATTTTAGCATCCTCTTCAAGTAAAGGAAGATCATTTGATATAGGAGTCAGTGGTAAAGTTCCTTTAAAAGATTTTGATAGAATAATATGAAATGAATTATGTATATTCCAATGAGAAGGTATGTCTAATCCAAAAGCATTTTCCTTTTTTTTGAATAATACAAAAAGGTCCATAGTAACATAGTGCAAGTTTAACCTTAGTATGTTATGAAATGTTTTTCAAACATCTTTCAATTATTTGTAACCATACCAAGTCATTTTCATTAATTGTTTTAACTACTCGTTTCTTCTTAACATTATGCATGTAATTTTCTTGACTCTTCTTAGTGTGCTCATGAACCTCATGAAGTGTAGAAATATGATCTTATGCAAAAGAATCAGCCATAGGAATATCAATTTGAGTAATAGTCATGGGAATGAAAAGCTTTTTACCATAAACAATTTCATATGGTGCACATCGTGTAGTGGTATGTTTTGTGTTATTATATGAAAATTGTAGTAAAGGAATTTTCTCATCCCAATCATTTGGATTATGTAAAGAATAACAACGCAATAATTCTAAAATAGTAATACTTGTAGCTTCACTTCACTAGTTACTTTCAGGATGAAAGGCAGAGACCTTTTTACTTCGTGCTTTGTAAGTTTGATCCTATTTGTAATATTTGTATGGAGATTTCTTGATTTCACTACTATAAGCTTTGTGCCATCAATGTTTTCATGGCCAAGAATTATCATAGAAGATGAGAAGAATGAGTTGCATAGAATCATACCACAATGAATTCTGCAGCATAGCATTCAAAGCTACCGAGAAAAGGTATGATTTTTAGTTTTCATTTTTTTAATGGTTAGAGTTGTTTCAATGATCAAATCAAACGAAATTGTACTCATTTTTATCAATTAGACTATCACAGATGAAGATCCATGCGAGGATTTTGCAAAAGGGAGTTAATAAACTAATAAAAACTTAAATATAGAGAATTGTACCTCCACCATAGTATATGGATCTAGTGATATAAAGGAAATAAGTCACTCACATGTAGATTTTCAATTTGAATCAAAATGATATATATCCTCTCTGATAGGATTTGATCGCTATTGCATTCATTGATATCTCATGGATATCCAAGCATTCACACAAATAAGCTTATATGAACATACACACAAAATAGATTCCAGCCAATGCAAAATCCTCCTTGATCTCATCTGATATATGCGATTAATCCCTCATATCATCCTGTCTCTAGACGTGTTATCTTCTAGTACCATCTCATAGCCATACATGAATTGTTAGGTCTCAAACCATTACAAGAGATGCAATGTGTGGTCTTCTTATACAATCAAACAAGCATTGAGGAAACATGTGAAGTATTTCTCTATCACGGAACCATTCATTCATGACACCTTCTCATGCAAGTTCTTCTCTCTCTCTCTCTCTCTCTCTCTCTCTCTCTCTCTCTCTTTCTCTCTCTCTCTCTCTATACTCAAGGTAAGTCAATTATGCAGGCAATGGTGTCAGAAAGATTTCCACCTTCAAGTTAACATTCAAGAAAATAAAAACATTTTGATTGGTCCTCTCTAAAAGTCTCTCAAACATTTTGATAAATTTCTTTGATTTGAACTAATCACTTTGTAAGTGTTTGAACGTACAAATTAATGAAGATTATATGTGTCCACACTAGGGTTTACCCTAAATGCCATTTGGATGTCTGATTGAACCCATTTGTATGGGGGTATGGATAGAACCTATGAGTTTAGCTATACATATGGGTATTAAGTAACTATGTGATTGTGTATGAAGGGTTACAATGTATATATGTATGTGTAGGTATGTATGTGTGTGATTATTAATATTAAAATGATGTATGTGAACATTGGAATTAACAATTATATGGTTACATTTAATAAATATATAGTATGTTATATACATTTAGTTAATTTATTTTATCTTATGTTTTAGTTATCTATCATAATAGTGTGTGTGTGTATATATAATTATTAAGGTATTTCAACATATTAAACCTTAGTGTAAACTTAAATTAAAAGTATTAAACAATTATAAAAATAAAAAATGAAATAAAATAAAAATGAAATAAATTAAAAAAGAAAAATAAAAATGAATTAATATGAGTGGTGTGTATGTGTGTGTTTTAAATATTGGTGCATAAGATTTGTGTAATTAAAGTAAATTTAAAAAATGTGGTGTGAGTATGTGCAAATTGAAAGAGTAGTGTGGGTAAGTTATGTGATTAAAGTAAATTAAAAGAGTGGTGAGTGGACAAAAGAGTGGTCTCTGTAAGTTGTGTGCAAAAGGATGATGTATGTCTGTGTTGTGTTTATTTTTCCTAATGTTTTCCTGCAGGTATCTACTTTCTTAGTCTTCTGTTTTCTTTTCCTCTCATGATCCTTGATGAAAGTTGCCATTGTCTACATATGCATTAGAGAGAGAAATAAATTATTTTATTATTATATTCTTTTCTCCTCCTCTTGGGGTGCACACGCAACAGGGAGAGAGATAGAGCCTCTATTGGTGCGCTATACACAAGAGGTAGAGAGAGAGTGAAGGGAGAGAAAAGAAGACCTTCTTTCCCCCTCCTCCGCATAGCTCTCGCACGCATAGCGCACATAGAGAGAGAGAGATAGAGAGAGAGAGAGTGGAGAGAGAGATAAAGAGAGAGAGAGGGAGAGACAGAGAGAGATACAGAGAGAGATGAGGAGACTTATGGTAGGCTCATATGCACACAAGAGAGCGAAAGGGAATGTTTACCCCCCTCTCAGAGACTTTGTAACGAGGAGCAATGCACAGCCTCAAAGAGAAAGAAGGATTTCGACAGCACTGTAACACTTAAGAGAGAGAGATGATGTCGGGAGAGAGAGACAAAGGGAAAAGAGATAGGATCCGTGGCTATTGGCAGAGTCTTTGATGCATATTAGAGAGAGAAAGTCTATTTGCTTTACCCGACTACTGACAGAGAGAGGGAGAGAAAGTAGAGAGAGAGAGAGAGAGAGAGAGAGAGAGAGAGAGAGAGAGAGTGCCTGGCGTCTACACACGCTCACATTAGAGAAGAAATGGAGAGAGAGAGAGAGAGAGAGAGAGAGAGAGAGAGAGAGAGAGAGATCGGGTCTCAGCGCATGCTTATAGAAGCTCTGACAGTGCACATGGTAGATAGTTGAGAGGGGGGAGAGAGAGAGAGAGAGAGAGAGAGAGAGAGAGAGAGAGAGAGAGAGGGTCTCAGCGCATGCTTATAGAAGCTCTGACAGTGCACATGGTAGATAGTTGAGAGGGGGGAGGAAGGGAGAGAGAGAGAGAGAGAGATAGAGAGAGAGAGAGGCGAGAGAGAGAGAGAGAGTTTTGATGATACATATGGTTGTAGACAATGCAGAGAGAGAGAGAGAGAGAGAGACTTTTGACGACATATATGGTTGTAGACAATGGAGAGAGAGAGAGATTCGATTTTTCTTCTTTCTTTATGAATTACTATGCTGCTTGATTTTATAATTATAATAATTAATTAATTTAGTAATTGAGTTAATCTCATGTTCTTTTATAGCTAAGTCATTATAGTTAATTAATTAATTATATACATATGGTAAAATATATACATGTGAATATATATATGTGTGCATGAGAAATGCATGAATGCATATGAAAGCTTATGAACGTGTGCATGATAATGAGTTTAGATGTATATGCATGATTAATGCATGCATAAATGAGAGTGAGTGTAAGTATGTATGAGCATGAATGATGTGTGCATATATGCATGATAAATAAATGCATATGCATGTAGTATATATATGTACATACATACAAATGTATGCATAATGATGAGTGCATATGCATAAAAAAGGTGAGATGCATGTGCATATATATGAGAATGTATGATAGTATGTGCATAAGAGTATGTATTAGCATGTGCATGAAAATGTGTGTTAGCATAAAGAACAGGAATTAGTATAAGTTTATGAATGTGTAGTATATGTATGGATTTTGTATTAGCGTATGTTAGCATGCATGTGCATGAGAAAGCATGGATGTGCTTAAGTAAATGGAAATATATGCATGTAAGATATGAACTAGTGTATATATATGCATGTGTAAGTGATATGTGCATATGCGTATGAGTGATGTGAGCATGCATATGCATACGAATTGTATACATATGCATGATTGATGAGTGCATATGCATTTAAGATGAAATGTGCATGTGTGTTCCAATGATATGCATAGCTATCTGATTGTGTGTATGTTTATGAAAAATGTGTATGCATAATATTAAGGCTATGTATGCATATGAATGCATTTAAATGAATAATGCATGTGCATGAGTGCATGTGTCTAAATGATTAATGCATGTGCATGATTAATGCATACATAAGTAAGTGAGAGTGCATATATATGAGTGTGCATATAACATGTTAGCATGCATCTATGAGAGTGAGATAGCATGTATGAGAATGTATGAGTGTGTTATATGTATGTGTGTTTTATGTTTTATAAGATATATGATGGAGATGATTAATCTCCAAAAGAACAAGTTATCCTTGATGTTAAAACACCTCTATATCAAGAATAACTCATAACCTCAACCAGTTTTGGAAAACTAATGCCAAATTATCAAGACTTGAGTTAACTATGAAGAAACTCATTACACAGAAAATTTTGCTACACAATCCACTCATTGACTAACCAAATGTGTAAATTTTCCAATGAAACTTTACAAAAGGTTTCAGCTAAGATTTTTGGCACCTTTTCCAAGTTAAAGCTCTCCAAAAGAATTAGTAGATCTTGAGATTTACTCCAAACAATGTACCTATGTCTGAAACTGTTCGTCTATGTAGTCGACTTTGACACCTACAACTTCTGATGCATGGTTCTCCCAAACTAGACCGCATTTATTCAAATGCTTTTAGCCACACATATATTACACTTAGAGAATGAGTGCTTATTTGCTCAAACCTTTACACTGTGGAGGGATATCTGATCAAAGCATTGACCATCAAATTTGCACATGTACCTATCTTCACTTATCCTCTTTACACATGTAAATGTTCCTACTTAAAATTCTCTCAAGGAGAACTCAGCGATAGATCAAGGTGCAACTTTCTTCTATTTAGAGAAAATATACATCTGATAGATAACTCATATTCTTCTCACTTTGTAATGTCTCTAATGACTTCCAAAACTTGTCACTCATCATCCCATATCCGTATCATATCTATATTCAAGTACATATAGACATTTACATCCTGAATCATCATAGATACAAAGGTTTTCATGAACTAATTACAAGAGTAATATACATGTATACACAAGTTTCCATCTTCTAATCACATACTCATGTTCAAGACTCATATGGTGATCTTTGCTTTATTTATTGACTTCAAACTTTGTCCTAATCATCAATTGATGATTGTCCTACACCAACAATGTACTTATGTTCTGGAATGTTTTCCTGTAGCATTGAAGAATACGAAGAGTACTGAATGATTTCTTGCAGAACATTGATAAAGATTGACAAATATTGATGAAGCGTGACTAGAATTTACAAAATCAGAGTTAAAGATGCTTATTTGCTTCTTCATCCATCTTTCCTAAATCCAATTTTAAGCTTACTTTTGTATTAGCCATTTGCATCAGTATATTTGTACAAGGATCATTATAGTTCTGCATCAAATTAGCAAATTTATCACTCAATAAGCTTTAGCATTATCAAAAATAAAGTTTATACCTATTCATTACACATTCATTAATGAATTGATAATTTTCATTATAATTTTCATTATTCTGAATTTCAGATGTCTACTGAACCTTTGCATGAGTCTCGAAGCATTGAGTCTAGGAATGATTCTACGCATAGTGAATCTATGAACGAAAATACAATTTCTACATCTTTCATGTCAGAAACTTTATTACCACCACCAGTAGATAATACTACCACTCAACCTAAATGGAATGAAGCTAATAAAGAAGTAAAAGTAGAGGAATTTATCAAAGATTGCACCATTAGTGAATCATTAATCTCTCCATCATATGAATATTATCTATCTAGATTCCTAGCTGCACAATCCTTATTGTCATAATTTAGATTAGCCATTAACATCTAGATAAGCATTTCACATAAATTAAAACTTAGATATTTTATTAGCTCCTAGATAAAAGCAAGTACTTAGAGTTGTTTGGAACTACTATTAATCTATTCTTCAAGTAAGCTTAAACCACCTGAGCTTGATCCAAGCACCCAGCCTATGCCGTTAGATTTGGTGGTTGCCTTGATCCACCAATCCAGCATCTACACCTTCCCGACATTGGTGAACCTGACGTGAAGAATTGACATTGCAACTCAAGCTTAGAGTTCAAGTTTTTCTTTGCATATGCATACATACAAATCGATAATTGTTGCAGTAGCTTCTATATCCTTGGGAGTTGTGGCTGTTTCTTGAAACCTTTCAATCTTCTGGGTGTCGAGGGTTGATCTCTTGATTTGAGTGCCTCCTTGAAGATTGGCAAGTGGGCGATCCTCATCACACCACCCCTCTCAGCGACAATTGAAGAACCAAACAATTGCACATACACATCATATGTTTAGCAAAAGTTGTACTTAGGATTTGATCAATTGACAAATAATGTATCAATGTTCACATGTGCACGACTTTTGAACCTCTTCCTCAGCCTATTCAAGGTATTTATATTTTAACTTTACATTCATTATATAAGTAAAATGGGCAAAAAGTGATTTTCAAAGTACACCATACAAGACATAGATTCAAATGTGAAAGCATTGTTTAAAATAAAATTCTTAGAATATGATGAGCAGTTTAAAGAGATGAACATATTTACCGAATCAAAAATTGAAAAAGTAATACATCTAACTCAAGAATTAGATGAATTTTTGAAGATAATAAAAGATTATGTAAAATGTTAAAAGAGATGATTGATCATGAAGTTTCAAGTTTGAAAAACAAGTTTGAGATTTTGTTCAACCAAGTAAAAGAAATTCAATCATGCAAGTGTGAACATGAACATCAAGTACAAGTCCAGCATATGTTTACTACAATTCTTGATAAAAAATATTCATTTGACCATAGAAGATCAACACCTAGAGCTACACATAGAAGGTTCAAACCTAAAAGATGTTTCTCGTGTGATCAATTTGGCGACATGTTTTGGGACTATTGCATATAAGAGTGCTTGTGAACTGAAATTGTTCACTACAGTAGAAAGAAAAATTTGTGAATACTGTGTTCATTTACCTTTGCACTTGAACTTAGGAAGAGGTGGAATTAAAGAATATTTTGATCAACTGAAATCTAAGCCAAGATCATTTATAAGAATTCAAAATCAATGGATACCTAAAAGCTATGATAAGACAACACATTCTAAACTTAAGAGCTATGATGAGAAAACAAATTCTTGTGAGTTAAATTCTTTGAAAAAATTTGAGATTCAAAATACATTCTTTGGCAATGATCACAATCTCCCAAAACCTAAATTTATGAGTAAAATGGATAATCAAACTAAATTTATTGATAAAAGATATAGTCAAAATACATTGGATAAGAAAAGGATTGATAAAGTAGTTTATGCAAGCATAAAGACTGCTGAAAATGAAGTTCACAAATCGCTAAAATTGATAAAAAAGAAGATACATATGATGTGAATCATGCACTTAAATTCATATAGAATGACAATGTTTGTGATCGAGATAAATTTGATTAATTAAAATTTCAACCATATGATGATAAAAATATTCCCAATAAACTTGATAATGACAAAAATATAAGGAAATGGGTACAAGCAGCTGTATTGAACATTGAGAAAAAATACTAAAAACTCTTCTAAAATTATGAAAAAGATGAAAAAGAAATTAAGAGAATAATTTTCTTGTGATTTTTTTATGAAATTTTGATTGGCGATGAATATTTCCAAATTTTGATGAATTTATATTGTTTGAAGATTTTTTATGAAAATGTTTCATAAAACATTTTCTCGTATTTCATCAATTTATCTCTATTTTATTTGATGCTTGATAATTTTTTTTTGAAAATTCCCCTAAAAATTTTCCATGTTTGATAAATCTAATTAAAAGTTTATGACAAAGCTTTGCTTTCAAAATATTTGTGTGTTAATCATAAAAAATACATTATGATTTTTCTTTTACCAAATTTATGATGATAATCATGATGCAAAATATGGAACATATATGATGAAAAATATACTTTAGTTTTTTTTTAAAACATGTGATAAAATATGTTTATGATGAAAGCTATGATTTTCTCTTGTTAATAAAAGGAGTATTCATAGTCAATGATGCAAAAATTTGGTCTTCTTATTGTCAAAAACATGATATGATGCAAAGTGTATTGTGAGAAAGTGAATAGGATAAGTGCAAAATAAATGATGAATAACAATTATGATGCATTATGATATACAAACAATATCTTTTGATCCCATTATGATTTCCTTTGAACAAAAATATGTTTGAAAACATACGAGCAATATGTTTGCAAATTATTATGAACAATATGATTTCTTTTACTAAAAATATGATGGAAAATATGATTTTCTTATTGAATAGAAAATTAAAATATGATGCAAATATGATTTTTCTTTTCACATTTGACAAAAATATGATGAAAATTATGATGATGAATATGATGAACAATATGATTTTCTTTTGCTAGCATTATGATGAAACATCTGATAAAATATGATGATGATTATGATGTGATAAAATTTGTGATGAAACATGATTAATAATGATAGTAAATTATTTTGTAGTTTGTAGTTTATGATTACCAACCGGAATTTTGATGATTTGAGCAAAGAAGTTGAAGATTTTTTATGAATCTGGAGATTGAGGATTGGTGATGAAGCTTATATTTTAGGTGGTTTTAATCTATGACTTTAATTTTGTAATTGTTTTATCTATGCATATCATTTGCATTCATAACAAAATATAATCATATAATCTACAATGAGGCTTATCAAATTATGAAGTGATTCTATTTAGCCATAGTAGGAATACAAACATGATTTATGTTTCTAAGTTTATGAATTGAGTGGGGATTTGATATGAGCAAAAGGATTTTGTAGTTCATTTCACCCGAGAGCAAAAAGTCGACATTCGGTTCTGTTTTGAATTGCATACATTTCGCTTCTGTTGAGTTTGCACACGCACATACATTGTGCTCGTCCTTAGCTCTATGGTCGATCTGAGTACTCTTTCACCCTTTCTCTTTCACTATGTTTTCTCTTTTCTAATTTCTCTTTTCTTTTGTTTTGCAAGAGCTTTTTGGTGTCGGCTCTTTGGAATTTGATAAGAGATGATGTTGATTGGACTTTGATGTCAACTATCCGAAGAATTACATCGATGTAAGTGATTGTTTTGTTCTCTATTTAGAAATATAGATACACACACACAGAGAGATGAAAGAGAGAGAGAGATAGATACACACACACACATAGATGTAAGTGATTGTTTTGTTCTTTATTAGAAATAGAGATAGATAGATAGAGAGAGAGAGAGAAATATACATACACACACATAGATGTAAGTTACTCTTTTGTTCTTTATTAGAAATAGAGATAGAGAAAGAGAGAGGAGGGGGAGAGAGAGAGAGAGGGACAGAGATACACACACACATGCATACTCATGTATATGCATGCATACATACACACACACATATACACACATGCATATGCATACATACATACACAAACACATACACATATGCATACACACACAGACATACAAATATATACAGATATATACACATATATACACATATACACACATAATACACACACACACACACACACACACACACACATATATATATATATATATATATATATATATATATATATATATATATATATATATATATATATATATATATATATATATATATATATATATATATATATATATATATATATATATATATATATATATATATATATATACATGCATAAACACAGACACACATATACATGTTTTAGGTCTCGATCTTTAGAATTAGGGTTTTAGGGTTTTTACACATGCATACACATATACACACATAATACATATACACGTACACGTATATACACAGAAGCATACACACA
Source organism: Ceratopteris richardii (assembly GCA_020310875.1). Taxonomy (NCBI): domain Eukaryota; kingdom Viridiplantae; phylum Streptophyta; class Polypodiopsida; order Polypodiales; family Pteridaceae; genus Ceratopteris; species Ceratopteris richardii. The sequence continues at coordinate 98,683,350 of CM035413.1, read as the reverse complement.
TGTACATGTTTTATGTATAAGTCTTTAGGATTAGGGTTTTAGGTTTTTTACACATGCATACACATATATACATGTATACACACATAATACATATACACATACACATATATATATTGTACATGCATACACACATATACATGTTTTAAGTCTAGGTCTTTAGGATACGGGTTTTAGGGTTTTTACACATGCACACACATATATACACATATACACACATAATACATATACATATACACACATATATATACACATGCATACACACATATACATGTTTTAGGCCTAGATCTTTAGGATTAGGGTTTTAAGGTTTTTACACATGCATACACACATAAAACACATACACACATAATATATATACACATGCATACACACATATACATGTTTTATCTCTAGGTCTTTAGGATTAGGGTTTTAGGATTTTTACACATGCATACAAATATACACACATAATACATATACACATACACATATATATACAGATGCATACACACATACACACATATACATGTTTTGGGTCCAGGTCTTTAGGATTAGGTGCTTAGGGTTTTTACACATGCATACATATATATGCACATATATACACATACCCATATATATACACATGCATACACACATATATATGTTTTAGGTCTAGGTCTTTAGGATTACGTCTTTGATTTTAAATAAATAAATATAACTAAATATATATAAAAATAATGTTTTAGGGTTAATATTAATATAAATAATCAAATAAAATTTAGAAAAACAATTACAATATATAATCAAATCTACTATGTGTAATTAAATATATAAGAAATTAGAGTTTTTGGATTTAAATAAAATAAATATAACTAAATATTTAAGAAATAAAGTTTTAGGTTTAATATTAATATATATATAATGAACTAAAAATTAGGAAAAAAATAGAATATAGAATAAAATGTATTATGTATAATCAAATATATAAGAAAATAGAATTCTTGAATGAGAATAAATATATATAATTAAATATATAAAAAATAGGTATTTAGGATTTTTAGGGCTTATATATATATAATTAAATAGGGCTTTTACATACAAACACATATGTACAAGTATATAAGAAATTAGGATTTCTGAATTAAATTAAATATGTATAATTTAATATTTAAAAAATAAATTTTTAGGTCTAATATTAAAATATATAATCAAATATATATAAAAATAGGATTTCTGCATAGATTAAAAAAATATGAAAAGTGCTAGGGGTTTTTAATTAAATTAAATATATAAAAAAATAGGATTTTAGGATTAATAATAGTATATATAATAAAATATATATAAAAGTTAAGGAAAAAAAGTACAATATATAATGAAATGTACCATGTATAATTAAATATATAAGAAATTAGGATTTTTGAACTAAATTATATATATATATAAATAGTATTGTATATTTAATATAAAATTAGGGTTTTGGAATTAAAATAATATTATATACTTAAATGTATCATATCTTAAATGTCCTAACATCTCCACATGGTATCAGATGGCATCTTTGGATCTAGAGGAGAGAATGGCATGTTCTTGCACGCAGTGCAAGTATCAAATTTTTTGGAAATGATGGATTTGTACTACACATGTTAGAGAACATGGATCCTTTGATGCAAATTGACTACAAAACCTATGCTACCAATTGCATGGTTCCTCTGGTGAATAGGTCTACCCAATAAACATTGCACTGTCTACCTCTCGTGGACAAAAGAGAACAAAGAGGGAGGTAGAAGTACGAGGTACTGGTAGCCATCCCTTAGTGGCTCCAATAGTCGATGTTGGAGAAACAATCACTAATTGGACATATATTTGAAGGTCAAAGCTTTAGAAGAAAACCACATGCCTATGTGAAGGGACAAATTCACAAGTGTATTATATTTGTAAAGTTAGTTCACTTTAGTTCTAGAAGTTTTTTAAAAATCAGAAGAATGAGAAAATCTATATAAGTTAGTTTGTATCAACTGATGCAAAGAGAGAAGAAGTGGAAGAGAGTGATAGAATGTGAGAAGGAGTTCATTTTGTATGACTGAGTATAGTTGCAATAGAACGAAGGATTACGACCACCACATGCTTGAGAGATGACTCTCCTCCCAACCAAATGCCTCTATATATAGCTCTCTCCAGGGGACTACCTTCTTGGGCAGGTGAATGCTAATCATCCAAGTGTCAGCCATGTAACTACATGTGCGCCAAGTGTCCAGTGGATGCTTCTAGAAGGTTCTAGAGCTCTTTGGGCAAAATACTCTTCCCATGTACCTCATGGGGATTGAACCCAAGACCTCGTCCTTCACACCCTTGAGTCTTAACCATTAGGCTAAGTGGATCACTTGTTCACAAGAGCACAAGACCTCCTAGTAAGTCTAAAACTCGAGATCTTTTGTCATACACACGGATGACCAAACGGTGTCCGATTTCAGATCTGTCTGAACCGGCCAGACCCTTGGATCATAGACTTACTTTATTACATTCTTCCCCCCTTGGAAAATATTTTCGTCCTCGAAAATAGAGCTATATACATACTGTAGGCAACCCCCGAGCCTCATGTTCTAAAACTGGAAGAACATGGTCATGTTCTAGAACTGGAAGAACATGTCTCATCTCTGTGGTGGCATCCTTGCCCAAATGATTCAAAACACTATCTGGTTTTGTACTTTGATGAACGGGACAAAGTACAAACTAGTGAAGAATAATGAGGGTGGATCTAATGACATCCCTGGCTAATTCACAGTTTCTGGATGTGCAATCTAGGCACAAACATGTGAACTAGGTGGATTCAAATTACTAGTCCATTTCTAGGCATAACTGGTGCATGGGCTTAGTAATGAAGGTGGGATTCGTATCCCTCGCAAGACTTTGAGAATTCTTGATTCACTTGAATTTGTTTTGGAGAACTTGAAGTTTGGTTGTCCCATACATCCTTTGTAAACTGTAGGAGAAATTTTACCATTTCTTTGAGTTAACCATACTATAACTTGACCAATACAACTTCAAAATGAAAATTGTCCAACTTAAGACACTTTTCTCAAAGATTTTAACTGAAAGTTCTTGGGAATTGTCAATCTGATGAGCAATTCCTAACTTCCCTATTCTAGAGTAAACTGGACTCCAAGAAATCATTTATGCTATAACTTGAAGCAAACTCAAATGAATAAGTCCACTTAGACTTATCACCTTTTGAAGATTGAAAAGGTTCTTGTACATAACATCTATCTAGGATGTTCAAGTTAGTTATCTAATTCTAACTGGCTAACCCTGGTCTTTTGTAAAAGAAATTAGATACCATATCTGAGTCAATTCCAAAAGATTCGGAAAGCTGAAAGAAATAACTAAAACTATGTACAACCAATTTCAAACTTCGAACATACGTAAACTTGCTATGAGTCAAAGGCTAGATGACTCAGGACTTTCACTTTCCAAAGATCTATTTCAACAGGATATTGAAGCATTGTCTTTATCTTTAAGAGAAATAAGCTGGATTCTCAAAAAGATACAAAGAAAACCAAAAACATCATCCAACCACAGGATACTAGTGTGGTAACCAACATCAGTGTGTCGACCCACTGAGGTTCTATCGATGAGTTTAGTTTTCAAATAATGCTTCTCTTGAGACTAAGTTCATGTCACATTCAGTCTTTTCGACTCCTAATCGTGAATGCAATTCTTGTGCATTTCTTTGAGTCTAAAAGAGTGAATTTATCAAGTTACACTAGGAACTTGATACTTGACTTAGTCAATTGAATCTTTAGTTGAAAAGATCAACTTAAAGTCAAAGTCCAACTTCTTTCAGAAATTTATCAAATATTTCTGATCAATAACACTTAAGCTTGAAGTGTTCTAAGAAGATCTTGGAAGTTCCTTACTTCATATCTTCAATTTCCTTGATCTTGAAGTCGTCTTGAAGTATCTTGAGATTCTTCTTGAATTTAAACTCCCTTCTTTGAAGTTTTAATTCCCTTGAAGATCAAACCTAACTTCAAGATCCAAACGAAGACTCAAAGATAATCATCATCTCACGGTCCAATGTCCCATACCATCTTTCCTACATCAATCTGAGTATAAAATCTGGTGTCCCATACCACCCTATTTTATATTCACATTAATGTGTGGGTGATTCTTATCCTAAAGTCTAAACATCTCTTGATAGAGTACCTTATTTCTTCAATTCTTTTACAAAAATTTAGAAATTTCAGGCATTACCTCTAACTAGATTTTTCTAGGTTTTGATTCCTTTGCATGATCACCTTAATCATGTGCTTTGCCTTGGAAACTTGTAAACCTCTTGACAGAATATCAATTCTTCTTTGCTAGGGTTTTCAAATGAAAACCAATCAGAATTCCAAGTTCTTGAATTTCTCAAATTCAAGTTTAATTGGTTATTCTTGACCAATTTTGTAGCGACAAGAGCTTTTGACTTCTTGTCTTTAGATTCCTTCTTTACTATTGCTTTAGGTACCTATCTCGGCCGAGACTTTATTTAGGAATCTCTTTACTGCTTTAGTCTTAAGCATCCGCTCATGCTTTCTGGATTTGTACCAAAATCCCTTTAAGGATAGGTAAACACTTATGTTTTACCTTCCACAGACTTAATTACCATTTTCACGGTTGCAGACTACATTCTTGGAATTTCTTTACTCTGTTCAGATTTGGAACAACTTACTCTTTTTCACAATTTTCCATCGAATAAATGGAACCTGAGTGAATAATTCCCAAAAGGAATTTTATTGCCAATACTTGGGCAATCTACAAAGTAGTTCTAATCACACATTACTTGGACAATCATGGCCAAGATTGATCAAGTCTGGTTGATCTTGCGATAAAAATAAAGACTTATAGTCTTTATCTTTAAGATCTGTTTAAACTATTATTAAGCTTCTTTGCTTACCTGCAGGATTTTTAGAGATCTTTCTCAAGTCCAAGCATACACTTATGCCTCTCAGATTCCAAAGCTAAGAATCTTTGATATACCTTTAGGTTATATCACAAATAGGACTTGAAATACCACTTCTAGTGGTTTGGGATATCTGGGAACTACTTATTGTTTAAAGAGTATGAAGAATTTCATTATCAATACTTGAAAGAATGCCATTTCTTCAAAGACTTGAGATTCCTTCTAAGGAATAACTTGAGCAAATGATTCATCTTGGAATCTTTTGCAATATTAAAAGAACATTTGAAAGAAATTCTTTCAAATAATATCCAAAAAATTTACTGATTCAATTGTATTCATTTCCTGAGTATCAAACTAGAGACTAAATATCACCTTTTGGATATGGTTTCCCATGCCACTATGAAAGTTTAAGTTGAACTTTCATTTATGTGATATCGACTTCTATTCTTGAGTTTGATACAAAACTCATTATTATTGGTCAATCTTCAGATGTTACTAGAGTCCTTTAAACATATTTCACCAATCAAAATTATGTTTAAAGTCCAAGCATCTATTGATGATTGATCCAATAGTAATGTTACTGTGAACACAACTTTGAACTTTATAACTTGTTTAGGAGAAGTTCATGGATTTAAGATCCATTTCTTGGAACTTTCTACTCCTAAATGAAAAGTTCACACTTGCTTCAAGTCCTTAGGGACTTATATTATTTTCCTAAAGATTGCTTAGCTAGTTGCATCATTTCCTAGAGATGCAACTATAGAACCTAACATCCTTTTATTGACGTCAAGGATCAATTGATGTTGAGGTTTAACCTTTGATTTCCATCACCCCTTGGGATGAAATCAAATGAACATTTATAAAAGCTTGGTACCTTTATATCTTGGCAAAACATTTATATCCTAAAGAGGTTTTGCTTTCATCATTCCTTGGACCTATCATATAATATGAATTTATGTGTATTTTGGGAAGAATTCATGAATCAATTAAGATCCTCTACTTGGAACATCTACCTTCCCAAAAATAAATTCATCTTAAACATGGTAGGAGAATGATCTCACATAAAATAGAAGGCTTGACTATTTCATATCTCAATTCCAAAAAGTTACTTACCGAGGTTTCATCATGAGATACAAATCTTGAAACCACAAAGAAACTTCTTTAAACTTTCGAAGTCTTCTAAATAGAAGAGTACTCAAGGAACTTGGAAATATAGTTGACGTTCTCATCCAACCTTGGGATGCTTGAGAAGTTACATAAAGTATGTAACTAATCAAGTAAAGCTTATCCGCATGACTTTCTAAGTACATCGAGGACTTAGAGTCATCATACATCATAAAAGAGTTTTGCATGTAATTAAATTTTCTTGGTCATCAAGAAAATTTATTACTTAACTTTCTCTTAGTGCTTACTTATACCTAGCAAGACATCTATCATACTTAATTATCATTAAGTATTTGTCTTTGATAGCGGAGTATCAACTTGGGAAGAAATCGACTAATTACTTGAGTTGCAAACTAGAACTAGTATGTCTTTGCAACTAACTAGTCCTTGGTCTTCCCTAATGTCAAACTGCGAGCTTTATAAAGTAAGCTAAATACTAAGAGAGTACATTCTCATATCTACTTGCAAACAGCATTCCATTCTATCATGCAAATGCATGTATCTACATGCAAAAGCATATGCTCACATGCGTATGCATGCATGTTCTTTGCATGCCCAAAATAATACAACAATCATGCATGAGCTTGATGCATGATTTTTTCCTTGTACTAAGAATGTATATCATGCAATCCTGATGCATGAATATCTTTTCCTTTGTCCTAATGCACTATGATATAAAAACATACCCTTGAGGTGCAATAGAAAACTTACTCAATGGAAAGGAAATATGTATTTAAACTACCAAAATACATTCTTTGATGCACAAGGATCTTTTTGAAATCAAGTCTTTCCTTAATGCAAACTAATGCTTGGAATGAGAAATGGATTAATTCATTATTCTAATCTAGACTTAATCAATTGAAATCTTGGCTATTTCAATGTGCATCTAGGATTAAGTGTAGAATAATGAAAACAAAATAAATCAAGCATTAAGGCCAAGCAAAAACTGGAAAATACTTAGCTCCACATAGAGCTACGTCCTTCCCTTGATCCTTTGGAAGAGTGATTCTCTCAAGACTTTGGTCCGAATTCAAAGTTGGTTTAACTTTGATCACCAAACGCCTCCGGATCTTCACTCCACAACTCCACTTCCATCAAACTTTGCTTAAAACTTTTAACTTTCTTCAGCTTGAACCACCACAGATATGTACTCGGGTTCGGTTGGGGAAATAAGCAAACTCCAAAGGTTAATCAAAATGAGATGATCTCGGCTCGGGATTAGTAGAGCAGAGATATGATTGAACTATATAAGATATGCAGAGAAAGAAATCACGATAAACCTTTACTTCAGTGGATAAGGCTCTGTGGTCCCTCTGCAAGGTCGCGAGATCGATTCCCGGCGCCCACCTGATGAAACTTGAACTTTTGGACAGCGTCTGCTTCAGCGCCAACTGACCCTAATGAGATACGTTCTCCATGATGGTCGCGAGAACGTCTGTGGCCTTTTTTATCTCCTGATTGGGATCTTCTTCAGCGCAGACTCCCGTCAATAGACTGTGTTGGGATTTTCACCATGCGGATGATGATGCTCTTGTGGATAGAGCGGTGCGCTCCTAACAGGGGGGCGGGAGTTCGAATCCCTCGCCTGTAACTCAGTATTGATTTCTCCTTTTAAGCTCCTTATGAAGTCTTCTTCAGCGCCGGTCATGAATAAAATAGCTACTCTCGGAGTGACTTCGCGAATGCCTGCTAGGCCGTATGGATAGAGCAGCGCCCTCTGAACGGGGTGACGAGGGTTCGAATCCTGTCGCCCACAGCAGAGATGTCCTTAGCCTTTTGCTATGCTTTTCCTAAGCTAAGGCAGCACACGACCAATTCTGCACTCTTCTCAAGGCGGCCGCGAGCAACCTTCTTCGTCCTAGAAGATCTTATGCACACGCAAGATGAAAAGAGCAAATTGATGAAGGTGAGAGCTATGGAGATGGCTCTGATACCAATGCAATAGAACGAAGGATTACGACCACCACATGCTTGAGAGATGACTCTCCTCCCAACCAAATGCCTCTATATATAGCTCTCTCCAGGGGACTACCTTCTTGGGCAGGTGAATGCTAATCATCCAAGTGTCAGCCATGTAACTACATGTGCGCCAAGTGTCCAGTGGATGCTTCTAGAAGGTTCTAGAGCTCTTTGGGCAAAATACTCTTCCCATGTACCTCATGGGGATTGAACCCAAGACCTCGTCCTTCACACCCTTGAGTCTTAACCATTAGGCTAAGTGGATCACTTGTTCACAAGAGCACAAGACCTCCTAGTAAGTCTAAAACTCGAGATCTTTTGTCATACACACGGATGACCAAACGGTGTCCGATTTCAGATCTGTCTGAACCGGTCAGACCCTTGGATCATAGACTTACTTTATTACAATAGTCGGGCTTCTCTGAGTGAGAAAGCATCTGTAAACTTCTGAGTTTTCATAGCTATGATAAGAACTAGTTAAAGTTCTGTGTATAAGTCTTCTTCTTCCATCTCCAGAGTTTGTTTTGTGTGAAATGATTTCAAAAGTTGAAGTTTTCCAAGCAAGTCGATGCCTGGCATCGAGTTTGTGTTGATAAGTCCTTGTTTTATTCTTTGAGTGTTATGTACTACTAAAACATCTTAAAAACATGAGGCTTATGGAGCAACTCGATGCCTGGCATCGAGTTTCAACATAAAGTCGATGCTTGGCATCGACTTCCCACATAAAAGTGGTCTTCTTCATACTTGTGGTTTATGCGCCTATTTCAGGAACAAAAAGTAGCTGAAAAAAGCACAAAGTCGATGCCTGGCATCGACTTTTGGTTGCAAGTCGATGCTAGGCATCCAATTCCCTATTTAGACAGGTGTTTTTTTTACTAAAAGAGGCATAATTTCCATTTTTGGAAGTCATACAAGGTCATCTTGTGAAGGCTATATCTTGAGTTCTAGAGATCCATTTCTTGCAAATAATAGCTTGTTGGAAAGCTCTACTCTTCTAATTTCATCACTAAAAGATCTTGGAGAAATAATACTTGTACTAAGAGAAATTAGCAAAATACTGAAGGTATGTCATTTTAGTGACTGGAAAAATCTGAAGAAGTAAAGTTCTTGGTTTTGGCTATTATTTCTCAAAGTTTTGAGTGGCAATGAGTTGTGTCACATTAATTCATTTCTTGTGGTGATTTACACCTCAAGAAGTGGTATCAGAGCAAAAAGGTCTTGAAGATCTGAAGGTAGCAAAGGTACGAGAAGTTTTGGAAAGTTTTCCATTAAAGATTGAAAGGTGAAGCATTTTAAGACACAAGGCATCAAAAGGTTACTTCAAAAGTATCTTCATACACAAAGAACTCCAAAAGGTATTATCCTTTATCCTTTAAGCTCACACGTTGCAACAGAAGGAAAGGAGTATGGCAGATCATATCTCCATTGACAAACTGGACAGAGATAATTATCCCGCATGGGTAATGAGAATGGAAGCCTTACTTATGAGTAAGGATCTCATGATATATGTAACAGGTGAAGAAGAGAAGCCAGTATTTGAAGATGAAAGCTGACCAAAGAAAGAGGAACTTGATGCTTTAAAGTATTGGTAGAAGAAGGATGCAAGTGCAAAAGCCTACATCTACAATACAATCTCTGATCATTTGCTACCACACATCAGAGGATTGGAATCATCTGAAGATATATGGAATGAAGTGGAGTACCATTTCCAAAGAACTAGTAAAGCAAGAAAAGCAAGTCTATGGTCAGAGTTTACAACATTCAAGGAGAAGCCAAGTCAAAGTATTAGTGATTATGTCACTAAGATGAAGGATCTAGCAGATAGTCTTGGATCCATAGATGATGTTGAAGATCAGAGGTTGATTGCTCAATTACTTACAAGTTTGAGAGGAGATGAAAGGTGGAAACCTTTTGTCTTATCAACTGAACTTTCATTAAATCATTATGTTCCAGATTTGAACCAGTTGCTTGGTTTGATGCTCACATGTGAGCAAGACTTGAAGGGAGATGGAGATAAAGGATAAATTTATGCAATGTACATGAAGAACAAGAAGAAAGGAGATAAAGGTAAAGCAAAGGATGAAGAAGAGTCAACTTCTCAAGTTTATTATGCAAGAGGTAAAGGCACTGTCAGAGGAAGACCAGGAGGTTTTGGAAGAGGAAGAGATAATCAAAATAACAACAAGAAGGCTTGCTGGATCTGTGGATTGAGTAATCATTTGGCTCATGACTGTTGGCACAATCAACAAGGATCAAATCAAAATCAGAATAACAATAGCAGAGGCAGAGGTGGAAGATATCAAAGTAATTTTCAAAGAGGTAGACAAAGTCAAAGAGGAGGCTATGGTAGAGGTGGGGGAAGAAGTTGGGGACAGAATCAATCCTAAAACACCACCTACTACAATTATGCAAATGACACACAGAATGAAAGTCATACATCATTGATGATGAATTCAAACAGCACATCAAATAAAGAAGATCTAAAGGTATTTTACATTGACTCTGGATGTTCTAATCATTTGTCAGGAAAAATAGAATTGATGTCAGAATTGGAAAAAGGCATTTCTAGTCATAGTGTTCAAACAAGTGATAATACAAGACATAGTGTACATTCAATTGGAAAAGGGAAATGCAAGAGATGGAGCAGATTTGCTAACCAATTTTTTGTATGTTCCTACAATACCTAAAAACTTGATTAGTGTGGGACAGATAGTTGAAAAAGGTTTTCAAGTCAGGTTTACAAATGGAGTATTTGTTGAAGATCCAGAGAATGGATATAATCAGATTGTCTCTGGTAAGAAAGAAGATAGACTCTTTACTTTAAGAGTACAAGGGAATATTGGTCAAGCTTTGCTCACACATGGTGAAGGAGTGATTACATAACTTGATCTCTCGCATAAGAGATTAGGTCATTTCAATGAAAGAGGAATTAAAGCTATGATTGCTAATCAGTCTATACTAGGACTATCAAATGTGCAGAGTCAACATATGGTTTATAAATGTGAAGCATGTCAAATGGGTAAAGCACATAGATTACCATTTCAGAAGAAAGGATTCAAACATGATGGATTACTAGAGCTCATTCATACAAATGTATGGGGACCAACAAAAGAAGGATCTATCAGTGGCTCAAGGTATTATGTTCTTTTCATTGATGATGCTACAAGATGGATAACTCTCTATGTTTTGAAGGAAAGATCAGAAGTGTTTGGAGCCTTCAAGCATTTTCATGCATATGCAGAGAGAGTCACATGTCAAAAGCTTAAAAGATTGAGGTATGATGGAGGGGGAGAATACTTCTCCCAAGAGTTCAATGATTATCTTTGGAATGCAGGTATTAAGAGACAAATAACTTGTAGGTATACACCACAACAAAATGGTGTAGCAGAAAGGAGAAACAGGACTTTGGTTGAGTTTGCTAGAGCTATGCTGAAGGAGAAGAATTGTCCAAATTATCTTTGGGCTGAGGCTGTAAATACAGCTACATATCTTGTGAATAGATTACCATGTGCAGCTCTCAATGGAATGACTCCATATGAAAGCTTGGTGGGGTAAGAAACCAACACTAGATCATTGTAAAGTGTTTGGATCAATTACATATACTTATGTGTCATCACAACTTAGACATAAACTTGAACCAAAGGTAGAAAAATATGTGTTCATTAGTTATGATGAAAAGGAGAAGGGTTACAGGTTGTGGAATCCTCTAACCAAACAATTTCTTGTTTCTAGAGATGTTACATTTGATGAACATAAAAGTTGGTATGTAGATCAAAGTCATACAGCTGAAGAATTTGAAGAAGAGGTAAGAAGATGTGAGAAAGGAAAATCAATTGTGCAGGTAAATGAAGATGAAGGCTACATGCAAGCAAGTACATCCAAAAGTGTATTAACAAGAAGAAATGAAGAAGCTCCTATATTTGATGAAGAGGTGTATCCAGACACATATGAAGAATGTGAACCAAGGAGGTCAACTAGGACAAGAAGGCAACCTGAAAGGTATTCTTATGATACTTCTTACATAACTCAGAAGAAATATGCATATATGGTCAAAGATGATGAAGAACCTCAGAACTATGATGAAGCTAAAGGTAAGAAGCAATGGGAAGAAGCAATGAAGGAAGATTTCAATGCACTAGAGGAGAACAAGACATGGGAACTTGTTCCTAAACCAAATGGTAAGAAAGTAATTGGAAATAAATGGGTTTATAAAGTGAAGAAGCTTGCATATGGAAGTATAGCCAAATACAAAGCTAGACTGGTGGTGAAAGGCTATGCCCAAACCTATGGCATATATTATGATGAGACATTCATTCCTGTAGTTAAGATGTCAACTATAAGGACAATCATTGCTATTGTAGCTTCAAAAGGATGGACCATAAGTCAATTGGATATAAAGAATGCATTCTTGAATGGATACATATCAGATGAGGTATACATGGAACAACCTCAAGGGTTTATAGATTCGAGGTATCCAAATTTTGTTTGCAGGTTGAGAAGAGCACTCTATGGATTGAAGCAGGCTCCAAGAGCATGGAACTATAGATTGGTGAAGTATCTCAATGATCTTGGATATCAAAGTTCAAGAGCAGATCCAATTCTACTCATCAAAAGAGCAGAAGAAGGTACAATCTACATTTGTATTTATGTACATGACATTATAATCACAGGTACTTCAGATGAAGGAATCAAGGAGGTAAAGAGATTACTTGAGAAAGAATTCAAGATCAGTGATCTAGGGAAGTTATCATACTTTCTTGGAATGGAAGTCACTTATACAGATCATTGCATATATGTATCACAAGAAAGGTATCTTCTGAATCTATTGAAGAAGTTTGATATGGAAAATTGCAGAGAAGCTTTAACTCCACTTGAAGTTAATCACAAGCTCAATAAATATGATGGTGCAAAATACAAAGATATGAGGAAGTATCAATCTCTTGTGGGTAGTTTGATTTATGCTACACTAACAAGACCTGATCTTAGTTATGCAGTGGGAGTTTTGTCACAATTCATGCATTGTCCAAAGGACCCACAATGGATTGCAGGTCAAAGAGTTCTCAGATATATCAAAGGAACTATAAAGGAAGGATTATATTATCCTTTTACATCAGATTTGAAGTTGAGAGCCTATGGTGACTCAGACTGGGCAAGTAACCAGGATGACAGAAGATCAACTCATGGCTACATGATATACATTGGTGATAAGCTTGTAAGTTGGTGTTCAAAGAAACAACATACAGTAGCATTATCATCAACTGAAGCTGAGTACAAAGGACTTGTGGAAGCAGCTAAGGAGGTCATATGGATGCAAACACTGTTCAAAAGCTTGGGCATTGATCAAGGTATACGTACAATACATGGAGATAATATGAGTTCACTTTATCTTGCAGCAAATCCAGTATTTCATGCAAGAACAAAACATATAGAGATACATTACCATTTCTTGAAAGAAAAGGTAATGGAGAAAGAAATTGAAGTGGAGTACATTTCTATAAAAGATCAGATAGAAGACATAATGACAAAGAGCTTGGATGGTGTGAAGACCAACAGATTCAAAAGGATGGAAAGAGTAAAAGAAAAGAAGATGATATGAAGAAATAGGGAATGTCAATTAGTGATTGAGGGGGAGCTGTTGGAGAAACAATCACTAATTGGACATATATTTGAAGGTCAAAGCTTTAGAAGAAAACCACATGCCTATGTAAAGGGACAAATTCACAAGTGTATTATATTTGTAAAGTTAGCTCACTTTAGTTCTAGAAGTTTTTTAAAAATCATGAGAATGAGAAAATCTATATAAGTTAGTTTGTATCAACTGACGCGAAGAGAGAAGAAGTGGAACAGAGTGATAGAATGTGAGAAGGAGTTCATTTTGTATGACTGAGTATAGTCGAGCTTCTCTGAGTGAGAAAGCATCTGTAAACTTCTGAGTTTTCATAGCTATGATAAGAACTAGTTAAAGTTCTGTGTATAAGTCTTCTTCTTCCAGAGTTTGTTTTGTGTGAAATGATTTCAAAAGTTGAAGTTTTCCAAGAAAGTCGATGTCTGGCATCGAGTTTGTGTTGATAAATCCTTGTTTTATTCTCTGAATGTTATGTACTACTAGAACATCTTAAAAACATGAGGTTTGTGGAGCAACTCGATGCCTGGCATCGCATTTCAGCATAAAGTCGATGCCTGGCATCGACTTCCCACATAAAAGTGGTCTTTGTGGTTTATGCACCTATTTTAGGAACAAAAAGTAGCTGAGAAAAGCACAAAGTCGATGCCTGGCATCGACTTTTGGTTGCAAGTTGATGCTAAGCATCGAATTCCATATTTAGACAGGCGTGTTTTACTAAAAGAGGCATAATTTCCATTTTTGGAAGTCATATAGGGTCATCTTGTGAAGGCTATATCTTGAGTTCTAGAGATCCGTTTCTTGCAAATAATAGCTTTTGGAAAGCTCTACTCTTCTACTTTCATCCACCAAAAGATCTCTGAGAAATAGTATTTGTGCTAAGAGAAATTAGCAAAATACTGAAGGTATGTTATTTTAGTGATTGGAAAAATCTGAAGAAGTAAAGTTCTTAGTTTTGGCTATCATTTGTCAAAGTTTTGAGTGGCAATGAGTTAATGGTGACCATAGAGGTTGTCTAGTGTCACATTAATTCATTTCTTGTGGTGTTTTACACATCAACAGTCGACATATGCATTCAACACATCAACATGATACATGTGGTGGTAGGTCTTGTCTTTCCCATCGGTTGAGGTCATGCTCTAGAGGAGCAGGTTCTAGAGGTGGCTCTAGAAGTGGCTCTAGAGGAGGTGGATGTTGTGAAGGCAGTGCGATGAATGTTGTCTCACCCACTTTTACTCCTAGAGTGAGTACCCCAAATGTAGGTACGCCACATAGTACATCACGTACACCTTGGGGTGCTCATGACCATGATGATTCCAAGGTATACCGTATACGTGATGGAGATCCAATGATGGATGTGGCTAGAAAGGCCATGCCTCAGTGCATACGATAGTTATGCTATATAGTTTGGACACTATCATGGTGAAATGGAGTGAACAAAACAAGGATTTAAAAACTACATCATAGAGGTGATCTATCACAAGAACCAGCTAGTACCTAGGCACCTTGTTATCATGCCAGAGTGGATTTAGTACACGGTGCATGAGGTGATGTCGCATCGATGATCAAAGGCTTGTGATTGCTTTCAGAGGAGGCTTACTGAAGTCTGTATGGTTAGATGTTGAGGAGTTGGAGATGATTCACAATGAGCAGCAGTAGACTCCTGATCAATATCATCAATAGTGAGATGTGGTGGCCACACATCTAGATATAGTTGGAGCATCACATTTGGGTAGTGATGGCTATGACATTATGCATCATGAGTTTGTAAGTATCATTTTGATGATTGAATTTGCTTGTGTTAAGGACGTCATGTATGCTGATCTAATATTTTTCATATTTGTTGCTGGAGTTGGCATGGGTCATCCTCTAACACGAGTAGAGGAGGCTTATGGATATCTTCATAGATTGGTTGTGTTGTTGGAGGACTTGGAGGGATGTAGTGTGGTCATTTCATGGGAGCATCTACGATGAGGTGAGCTTATAAACTTGGTTGGTGTTTTTTAGTTTTTGTTTATAAATATCATGTCAATTTGTCTCATTTCATGAATGTGCTTTTGTTGCAGGACTGTAGATATAGATGTTTTGATCCCTTTGGGCATCTGTATGGCAGTGATGTGCCATAATTTTGTATTTGGCTCATATATGGCAATGATGCACCACAAGTTTCTATTAGGTTTATATATGGCAGTGTCTTTCCATATTTTGTATTTGGCTCATATATAGCAGTGGTTTGCCACACTTTTGTACATGGTTCATTTATGGAGTATATATCTCTTTTGTACATGATTCATTTATGGAATATCTCTTTTGTACATGGTTCATGATTCATTCTGCTGCTACACATATCTTTTATGTTTGACAATGTGTTTTGCTTTATCAAGTCATGTTTTCATTGTTGGTCATCTAAACCCTAAATCAACAACCACTAGATTACATGTCACATGTACTTGGTTTTTTTTTGGGCAAAGTGTATTGTCTTTTGCTACACAACAACATGGTAATGTTGCTACAATAAGAGACAACACACTCTGCCCAAAAAGAAATTTACAAATATGGTCATCGGTATAGGTGATGGTATGAGCATCGATATGTCTAGCCACATACTAGCGCTTATACCGATACTTTTGCCTAGGGACTTATCGATGCTTATACTGGAAATTCTGATATCGATGCGCATACGATTGATTTGCAGGTGGGTATCGATGCATATAGCAGTGGAAATATATTGATGCCCATACGAGCACTTATATTGATGGTTATGGGCTTTGACTAATGCATATACCAGTGCTTATATTGATGCTTATACTAGTGCCCACATCATTTGCAGAGGAAACAAAAGACAGGAACAGAGAGAATCTATTGGAGAAGATTTCAAGGCATTAATGGACAGCCAAACATCTACACTTGTAGCAAAAAACAAGGACATGAAAATCATTGGCAACAAATTAGTTTATAAAGAAGGTGTGTGCACTATGGAGGTGATCATCCATCTCATGCTTGTGCAAGAGGAGAACATGTTCCCCCATAGCTATATCAATCTAATAGGCAGCATGCATAAGGGCTTAGTTTATATTTCCATATTGAACAAAGATACACCAATCACACCATTGAAAAATGCCCACATAGCAAACAATCTAGGCCAATTCCCCCACCACAGTACAAGCCATATGGATACCCACCAAGAGAGCAAGGTAGGGTGGCTCCAAGATATGCTCTATATCAAGGACCACCCATGATCCCAAGGTCGTATGAGTATCAAGCATAGACCCAACCTCAACTCGTGCTAGGGAAACAACCCCCACACCCTCAGAATGTTGTACCTATCAATTCCACACAACCTGAAGAAAACTTAGAGAGAATTATAGTACCTATATCACTATTGAGGAATGCAAAGAATTTAAATCAAGGCTATGAACAAGATGGAGATTACTACTCCTATGACCAAAATCTCATAGATTATAAATCTTCTTATGAAGAGAAGTACAATGAGCATGATGGTTATGGAAACACATGGAATTCAATACATCAATCTCCTGTATACTGCTCCTAGAGTTCAATCTCCTAGAAGACCTACAACAAGACCACCTGACCCTCGAGGACCATGTTATAAATGTGGAGGAGACCATTTTATTAGGGAGTGTACGATGCCTTACCACCCACCACTCCCTATATTGTGGGAAGGGTATTGGAAAGAATAGTTGTTGAAAGGCTATCCCAAAAGCCCATCCAAAGCATCACCTACATCTCATATCAATGTAAGTGAGGCAATAGAGTCTTCAAGAAGCAATAAAGAATACATTGTGCCATTTAAAGCAATCACTAGAGCCAAAGCAAAGGAAACCATGGAAAAACAAAGACTTGATAGCCCAAAAAATGAAAACAAGAAAGAATCTTCACCCCAAGTAGTAAAACATTCAAAAAAATCCTCTTATACCTCAAAAAGGGAAAAAACTCAAAAAGATTAAGAACAAGTGGCTTAAAAAGTTGGCTGAAGAGAAGGAAAAAATAGTAAAAGACCCCAAATCTACGCCAAATTATCCAGCCACTCAAAACCTGAATGTGGAAAAAGAAAACCAAACAAAGGAGCAGGCAAGATCAATTCTAGTTGACCCTATGACTAAAGACTTAAAAATGTGGTTAAAAGCTTATCAGTCCAAAATCAGGATAGGATCTCATCCAGAGTAGTACATTAAAAGTTATCCAAGAGACCTTGAGAAGGAAAGAGTGGAAATATGTAAAGAATTAATTGAATTGCTCAGAACACACCAGAATAAGCAATACCAAGCCTCCCTGAAAGGAGAATCCCAAAAGAAACATTTCAGGTATGTTTAGAAAACCATACTTTACAATAAGAGAAATCGAGACAAACTAAAGAGATTGAAGAAGAATTAGGTTTGGAAACCATAGAAAGAGGCTCAATGATCTTGGACGTTGAAGCAAATTGGCTCTATGATTTGTGGGCCAAGGTGCAAGAAGAGAGATGGAATAAGACTAAGGAGGATGTCCCTCCCTTTGAAGAAGTAGACACTTCTGGGAACTGCCTAGGATGGAGTAGGAAGAAGACTGCAAAGAGCTATCCAGTTTGGATCGGGATAGGGAGGAAGCAATTAGCCTAACTACACTCCCCAATTATAGGGGTGAATATGAATAAAAATCCGAATTTTTTCATGCCCCAATAATAAGAGGCGAGGAAAGGAAATTCTTAGAGGAAACATCAACCACATTGCACAAGTTGAAGAGAACTAAAGTTCAATGCTCAATAACCCTAGATGAACTTCTGCAAGTCAAGCCTCATCTATGGAGGAGGGTAGCCATTCAACTAAATTTTTTGGATGAAGAAGACATATCTCTCAAGGAAGAAATGTTAGGAAAGGCAGCAACTGTCAAGAATTTGGTTGATATAAAGTTGGATCTTTTAGTGAGGGAGATGAAGGAAATACATGCCTTCCAATCACATTTCGAGGATACGTGACCAAAGCCATTTTAGATACAAGAATTGGAGTAGGGATGGCAACCAAGGAAATTTCAGCGAAATGGGGAAAACCAGTGACAGACTAGAATGAAGCTACAACTAGCAGATGGTCATGTAGAACAACCTTTTGAACTCCTTGAAAATGTAATTCTAATGACTTGTGGAGCAGAGTTTGAGCACACTTTAGCTATATGCCAATTTGGAAAGGTGAGAAAATTATGAGATGATCCTAGGTACACCATTCATGTGACAGCTAAAGGTAGTTCAAGATTGGGGATCAGATGCTTTATATCTCCAACAGCAAGGCACAACTAGTAAAATAAACCTCCAAACTTTTGCATATTAGGAACATTCCGCCTCTTCAATGGAATCTTGTACATAAGGAGGAGGATGATGTGTCAATCCATAGTGTTGGATCTAGTGACCAATTCTGGATGAATGAAGACACTCAACTATGGATTTGCAAAGTAGCTAAACCAGAAGATGAAAGATTACAATATTGGCAAGCAAGGCGCAAGAAACATAGACCTATAGAAGACCCAACCCACCTACCGCAAATATTTTCTGACCAAGCATTCAAACCATATGGATGGATGGAAATCTTAGCAACGCTGGATGTGTGTGTAAATGAAGAAGTGCGAGACTCCTAATACAAAACCATCTGAGCAAAGACCTTACACCTACAATGATGTATATTCAACTAAGATCAAGGAAGAAATCAACAAACTATTAGTAGCTAGATTCATATAAAAAATGGAATACACTAATTGGGTTTCTCCTTTAATGTTCATACCAAAAAAAAATGTAAAACTAAGGGTGTGTATTATCCTTAAAAAAGTCAATGCTTCCACCATTCGAGACAGCTATCCATTAACCATTACTGGCCATCTTTTGGAAAGAGTAGCAAGCAAGGAATTTACAACTTCCTTGATGGGTTTTTAGGTTATAAGCAAGTAGTGATTGCTACTAAAGACCAACATAAGACCACTTTTTCTATAGAATGGGGAGTATATGCATTTAGGGTTATGCCATTTGGATTAACTAATGCCCCAACAACTTTTCAGATACTAATGTGTCATTTGTTCAAAGAATTCCTCAGGAAAAGTATGGAAGTCTATGTAGACAATTTATTTAAATACTCTTCTCATTGCACCACCCACATACCTAGATTTAGAAAAATATTCAACAAATGTAGGCAAGATAGAGTATGTTTGAATCCATAAAAATGTGTCTTCATGGTAAGACACGGAAAGATATTGGGAATATAGTGTCTAATAATGGTATCTCTAGTGATGAAGATAAGATCAAAGTGATTCTAGAATCCTAAGAATGTAAAGAAATTACAACCCTTTATGGGTCATTGTGGATATTATCACCGATTTATTCACGTGTATGCCATAACTACAAAACCCTTATATGGATTGTTGACTCAATTTACTTGGAAAAAAGAGAGTAGAAAGTCATTAAATGAGTTAAAGAGGAGATTGAGTTTAGCACCAATATTGAAGTTGCCCAACTAGGATAAACCATTCCATATATATGTGGATGCACCTAATTTTCCCATCGAATGCATCTTAGCATAACCAGTAGATGAAGGAAAGTTAGATCATCCAATAGCCTATGCTAGTAGACAACTTAACCAAGTAGAATTCAATTAAACAATGACTGAATGAGAGGGTCTAGAGATGGTCTAAGTGGTAAGGAAATTTAGACATTACCTCCTAGCCAACAAGTTCAATTTCTTTATTGATCAATAAGCTTTATTGTCCTTGGTCAACAAACCTTGTAATATTTGAATTGGATGGTTTTTACTATTAATGGAATTTGATTTTGAGGTACTAGTCAAGAAAGGCAATACTCATGTAAGAGTGGATCATTTGTCTAGAATGACGCATGGAGAACCACCAATTAGAATAGAATATGAAATACCCTAGACTTTTTGCTCAACCTAGAAGTGTCGATGAGAAATTGGTACCCATACTCACACATGGACCAAGTCATATGATCAATGTGAATAAAGATCAAGAACTTTGGGAAATAAGAAACCTAAACATAGTCATAGGAAGCTTTTACTACAAAGGTTCTAATGGAATACTTCTAAGATGTGT
The DNA here is from genome assembly GCA_020310875.1 of Ceratopteris richardii. Taxonomy (NCBI): domain Eukaryota; kingdom Viridiplantae; phylum Streptophyta; class Polypodiopsida; order Polypodiales; family Pteridaceae; genus Ceratopteris; species Ceratopteris richardii. The sequence continues at coordinate 98,662,621 of CM035413.1, read as the reverse complement.
CGAGGATGAGAAAGAAGTAGTTTAATCAAACAAGACCACGAGAACAAATGGAGTATGCATAAATGAGTTAGTGGAACCACGTAGAAGTTAAAAAGAAAAGGATTATATTGGCCAAACATGCAAAAAGATGTATGTGAATATGTAACAAGTTGTCGCCTGTGTCAAGAATCTACACCCGAAGAACATTATGCTTATGTTATTTGATTATAGCACCTGAGTGGAATAAACCACTAGTGGATTCTTTGAAATCATAAACTTATCCAGAAGGAGCGAGTCTAGCAAGCCCTAGAAGAACAAAGCAGAGTATATGTAATCATGGGTAAACAATTATCTAGATGAGGAAAAGACAATCAACTATGATTGTGTGTGCACAAAGGAGGACACTTGCCTATATTAGAAATGGTCCATGATGGAGTAGCTAGAGAACATTTTTCAGCCAACAAGACTGCCAAAATGATTCTCTTCGCATGCTTATGGTGGTCCACACTACATATGGATGCTAAAACTTATGTAAGGAGTTGTGATGTATGCCAATGAACCAAGTACCCAATACAACGAGATGACATGCCTTTGAGACTAATGGTTAGTGCAAGAGCTTTCTCTAAATGGGGAATATACTTCATTGGACCCATTAATCCTCCAACTAGAGGATCTCATGGAAAGTACATTATAGTAGCCATAGACTACTTAACTAAGTGGGTAGAAGCTAAAGCCAATAGGAAGAATGATGTCCAAACCATTTCAAATTTCCTATTTGAAAACATCTTCACTAGATTTGGACTACCTATAGAGAATCTAATTATAGAGGTATGCACTTCATTAACGAATTCATTGAGTCACTCATGAATGAATTTCTAGTGATTCATAAAAAGTCATCACCGTATCACCCACAAGCTAATGGACAGACAGAGTTCAAATAAAGTGTTATGCATGGTTCTTACCAAGATAGTCAACAATGAAAGATCTGACTAGGATAAACAAGTGCATCATGCAATGTGGGCATTCTGAGCTTCTTATAAGATGATTATAGGAACACCACCCTTTAATCTAGTTTATGGTCAGAATGCAATTTTACAATTGATTTATTGATTCCTACTCTTCAAGTAGGTGAGAAATAAAAATGGACAGGACATGAGTTGTCCAAGCAGTTGGATCAAATAGAGAAGTTGCATGAAACTATATTACAAGTGATAGCAAGAATTTATGTTGCTAAGCAGAGGCAAAAAGCTTATTATGAAGATCATATCAAAGATAAAGGTCATAGAGTGGGAGATCTTGTATTGGTCTACACTTTGAAGCAACATGCAAAGAAACAACAAGGATATGGTCCCTTAATCATAAATATAATTTCCTCTGGTGAAGCCATAAATTTAGCTACTATAGATGGAGCGATACTTCCAAACTATTTAAGTGGCTGCACAGTGAAAAAATATATGGAACCCCTAATGGAACAAATGTTGACTAGATGCTTAGGAGCACAAAACAAGAAGAAAAAGGAAGAGAGAATAACATAAGAAGCAAGACTAAAAGCCCTAGAGAGAATAAGAAAATGTAAGGAAGGGATTAGAGAATGCGATGAAAGATACATACGAGGCAAAGAACCCATTCCCATAGCGAACTATCATACCACCAACATCAAAACCCTAGGTAAAATACCAGAAGAATATCATGTGGTTGACTCTTTAATTGATACAGGTGCATCTCTGAGTAGTACAATGCTTCTTTAATAAAAAACTTAAAGATTCCTCTCACCCCTACAAAAGCCCATGTGATAGGGATTGGAGGTAATATCATTGGATTCCTAGGAGAAGTAACCCTATCATTACACCTAGGAAATTGTTGGAGAACCAATCACAAATTGGACATAAATTTAAGGTCAAAGTGTAAGAAGAAAAGCACATGCCTATGTGAAGGGACAATTTCACATATGTACTATATTTGTAAAGTTAGACTTAATTTTAGTTCTAGAATGTTCAAAAGTCACAATATTGAGAAAATATATATAAATTAGTTTGTATCAATAGACACGGAAAGAGAAAGAGAAGAGAGAAAGAGATATTTTGTATGAATGAGTATAGTTAGGCTTCTCTAAGTGAGAAAGCACATGCAAACATTTTGAGTTTCCATAGCTATCAGAAGGATTAATAGAAGTTCTGTGTATGAGACTCTTTACTTCATCTCCATGCTTTGCCTATTGTGGTAATGACTTCAAAACTTCAAGTTTCCCAAGCAACTCGATGCCTGGCGTCAAGTTTGTGCTGATAAGTTCTTGTTTCATTCTTTGATTTTTTATCTACTATTGAATCTTCTTAAAAACATGAGGTTCCTAAAGCAACTCGATACCTGACATCAAATTTCAATGTAAAGTCGATGCCTAGCATCGAACTCTAACATAAAAGTGGTTTTATTCATACCTGTGTTCAAGGGGGTATTTCAAGTGTTGAAAAAGTGGCTAAAAACACACCAATTTGATGGCTAGCATCGAATTCTTCCTACAAGTTGATGCTAAGTTGAAAATTTTTATTTTTAGGCAAGCTTTTTTACTAAAATAAGCAAGATTTCCTATTTTGGTAGTTAGACATAGTCAACTTGTGAATGCCATAACTTGGTGTATAGTGCACAATTTTTAGCAAATAATAGCTTGTTGGAAGATCTTATCTTCTACTTTCATTACCCGAAGATGTTGGCAAAATAATATTTGTGCTAAGAGAAATAAGCAAAAGATTGAAGGTATGTCATTTCACCAACTAGAAATTTCTGAAGAAATAAAGTTCACAATTTTGGCTATCATTTTTCAAAGTTTGGAGAAGCATTGAATTAATGATGGCCATAGAGGTTGTCTAGTGTCACATTAATTCATTTCTTGTGATGTTTCATACATTAACAAGTGGTATCAAAGCAAAAGGGTTCTAGAGAGTAGAAGGCATCAAAGGTACGAGAAGTTTTGGAAAGTTTTCATTAAAGTTTGAAGGCTGAAGCATTCAAACACAGAAGGCATTAGAAGATTACTTCAAAATTAATATTTATACACAAAGAACTCCAAAAGGTATTATTCTTTATCCTTTAAACTCATAGGTTGAAGCAGAAGCAAAGAATTATGGCAGATCATATCTCCATTGACAAATTGGACAAAGATAATTATCCTGCATGGGTAATGAGAATGGAAGCCTTACTTATGAGTAAGGATCTCGTGGTGTACATAACAGGTGAAGAAGAGAAGCCAGTATTTGAATATGAAATCCCACCAAAGAAAGAGGAACCGAATGCTTTAAAGCATTGGCAAAAGAAGGATGCACGTGCAAAGGCCTACATGTATAATACAATTTCATATCATTTGCTACCACACATTAGAGGATTGGAATGAGTTGAAGATATATGGGATGCATTCGAATATCATTTCCAAAGTACTACCAAAGCAAGGAAAGAAAGTCTATGGTGAGAGTTTATTACATTCAAGAAGAAGCCAAGTCAAAGTATTAGTGATTATGTCACTAAGATGAAGGATCTAGCAGATAGTTTTGGATCCATAGATGAAGATATTAAAGATCACATATTGATTTCTCAATTGCTTGCAGGTTTGAGAGGAGATGAAAGGTGCAAACCTTTTGTCTTGTCAATAGAACTCTCTTTGAATCATTATGTTCCAGATTTGAATCAATTGGTTGGTTTGATGCTCACATTTGAGCAAGACTTGAAGGGAGATGAAGATAAAGGACAAAGTTCTACAATGTACATGAAGAACAACAAGAAAGGAGATAAAGGTAAAGCAAAGGATGAAGAGGAATCAAGTTCTCAAGTTTATTATGCAAGATGTAGAAGCACTGGTAGAGGAAGAGCAAGAGGTTTTAGAAGAGGAAGAGGTAATCAAAATAACAATAAGAAGGCTTGTTGGATCTATGGATTGAGTAATCATTTGGCTCATGACCGTTGGCATAATCAGCAAGGATCAAATCAAAATCAGAATAACACTAGTAGAGGTAGAGGTGGAAGATATCAAATTTATTCTGAGAGAGGCAAACAAAATCAAAGAGGAGGATATGGTAGAGGTGGAGGAAGAAGTTGGGGATAGAATCAATCATACAACACCACCTACTACAATTATGCAAATGACACACAGAATGAAAGTGTTCATTTGTTATGATGAAAAGCAGATGGGTTACAGGTTGTGGAATCCTCTAACCAAATAATTTCTTGTTTCTAGAGATGTTACATTTGATGAACAAAAAAGTTGGTATGCAGATCAAAGTCATACAGTTGAAGAATTTGAAGAAGAGGTAAGAAGGTGTGAGAAAGGAAAATCAAGTGTGCAGGTGAATTCAGATGAAGGGTATATGCAAGCAAGTACATTCAGAAGTGGATTAATAGGAAGAAATGAAGAAGCTCCTATATTTGATGAAGAGGTGTATCCAGACACATATGAAGAATGTGAACCAAGGAGGTCAACTAGGACAAGAAGGCAACCAGAAAGGTATTCTTATGATACTTCTTATATAACTCATAATAACTATGCATATATGGTCAAAGATGATGAAGAACCTCAGAACTATGATGAAGCAAAAGGTAAGAAGCAATGGGATAATGCCTTCTTTAACCTGCACACCTGGTTTTCATGCCCTTTTTGCACAACGCCACGGGGCAAGATAAAGGAAGAATTCAATGCAGTAAAGGAGAACAAAACTTGGGAACTTGTTTCTAAACCAAATGGTAAGAAGGCAATGGGAAATAAATGGGTTTATAAAGTGAAGAAGCTTGCAAATGGAAGTATAGCCAGATACAAAGCTAGACTGGTGGTGAAAGGCTATGCTCAAACTTATGGCATAAATTATGATTAGGCATTTAGTCGTGTTGCTAAGATGTCAACTATAAGGATAATCATTGCTATTGTAGCTTCAAAAGGATGGAATCTGAGTCAACTAGATATAAAGAATGCATTCTTGAATGGATACATATCAAATGAGGTATACATGGAACAACCTTAAGGATTTATAGATTCCACGAATTCAAATTTTGTTTGCAGATTGAGAAGAGCTCTTTATGGATTGAAGCAAGCTCCAAGAGCATGAAATTATAGATTGGTGAAGGATATAAATGATCTTGGATATCAAAGTTCAAAAGCAAATCCAAGTCTACTCATCAAAAGAACATATGAAGGTACAATCTACATTTGTATTTATGTAGATGACATTATAATCATAGGTACTTCAAATGAAGGAATTAAGGAGGTTGTTGTAGAGTAAAGAAGCACAAAAGAGGAGCCCCAAAAATTTTCAAATTATGGGCACATTTTTTCTTCTTCGAATTCCTATGAAAATCCTTTGAATTTATATAAATGCACTAGAGGAGTCCTCTAGATACATACGCCCCAATCATTGTATCATAATCCTTGTAAAGTAATAGGAAATTAGAGTTAATAAATAAAAGTGCCGGTCTCTTGTGTGAAAGGACCATTTTTAGGGCACATACATATAAGTCACTTGGTGACTCTTGTAAAGAACTTTTTCCCATTGTGAGAATTGAACAAGATTTTCAGATTTCCTTATTCTCCAAGAGCTTTTGTGTGTGCCTAATGCTTGAAATGTGTGTGTAGGATTGTTGTCTACCCCTTCCCATCGCTTTTGAGCTGATGTAGTGTGTGTGTAAGCCATAACAAGTTGTGGACAAGGTGTTGGTGTTTTATGCCATTCACTATTTTGCTCATAACTTGAAGCACGTTTGTCAAATTCAAATAAAAATACCATTAGATGCGTCTCATCAAGAGCTTCCAAATAAACCCACTATTGACCATATTTGGAGTTTGGAGTTGGGAGAAAAGTTTGAATTTGTGCTTACTACTATAAATGGTATCGTGACGTGCATTTTCAGAGAGTTAGTGAGTTGGAGAGGTAGTTGAGACAAGTCACATACACTATAGCTTTTATACTTCACTTACCATCATGTGTGCACATGTCCTCATACACTTGGTATGTCTAATTTCATGGATTGATAATTAAACATGTATTAATCCACCACTATATGCACTTGTGGGGTGATCGAGGTACAGTCTCATCGACTCGTATCACCTGAGTGGTATCGTGGCAAGCAAGCCCATAGTTGACTTTGAGAGCACAAGGCTTAGGCAAGACACTCTTGAAGGTGAGTTCTTCAAATCTAATACCTCAAAAACATCAAAAGGTCCCTCACAAATGTGATTAACTCTGCATTCGGTATCATGGGGTAGGACAGAAGGTTTTGAGGGAGTTTTTGAGTGATATAGTGGGCTAAGAGTGAAGGGGAGAGAGAAACATACACTTTGCACAAAAAATTGTAAGATTTTATTACTTTTGGCTATAGTATCGCGATCGGTTGAGTTTTGGTATCGTGATACCAAAATTCCCTAGTATCACGATACTCGCCCGGTATCGTATCGCGCATATTGACTCGAGGTATCACGATACCAACAAGGTATCATGTATTGTCGAGTGTTGGTATCGCGATCGCGGTCATTCGGTGGTATCATATCGCAGTTCACCAAGTATCTTATCGTGAGCATACATGGTATCATATCACGTGATCGTAAGTATTGTATCATCATCATTTTTTGTGGTATCATATCGTCAACTGATATTGTGTGCATATTGGTATCGTATTATGTCTTGACTTGGTATCATATCGCCTTAGAAGTCCCTGGTATCATATCGTCCCTACTACCGGTATCGTATCGTGATCCAACCAAGTATCATATCGTTAGCTATCGTGGTATCATATCGTGGGGTTGATATCATATTGTGTGTAGCAAAGGTATCGTATCGAGTGCAAGCTTAGTATCGTATCATGCCACTCAAAGGTATCACATCATGTAAAACCCTTCGTATCTTATCGTGCCAAGTGTGGTATCGTATTGCTAGTAAGGTATTGCCAAGAGTGGTATCATCCAGAACAACCCAGACAGACTGAAGGTAAAACATTGAGTGATTGAGGACATAATTACAAGAAAGAGAGAAAATTTATAGACCTAAAGGGTGAATGAAATTAAGATCAGGAAGGGTGCTAAGTAGTCGAAGAAGCATCATCGCATCGGTAGGAAGTGCAGCCTAGGCAAGCCATCACTCAATCTACTCAGACACATCCAATGACTCAGAGGAGGAACGACTCATGGCCTCAGAGGACATGCATGGTTCTGTCCCTAGAAAGAGTTTTATGTCAACCAAAGAGGGTGAATACCGTACCTCTCTATAGTATGTGTCCACTAATCGGCAACGAATTCCTATTTACCTTGATGCCTTAAATAGGTCAGTAGTGAGAATGGTAAACTGCACCAAATCAGCAATAGTTCCAAGATCCCCAGTCAAGAACAAAGGACGAGTTTACACGGACAAGTTGGGCCACATCTATGTAGTGACTGAAAACCTAGATGAGATCAACGAGAGAGGGGAATTATAAGGATAAGGAGCTTCTGGAAGATCTAACTAGGAAGACACTGTGACTACACCAAGGGGCAAGTCTGTGGTAACTCAAGTCTTGAGAGGGGACTTGATACCTCAAGATGATTATCTATTGGACATATACCTAATCCATGGGTCTGACCTACTTTTACAAACTGATTCGCCCACCCGTGGGCAAGAGATGAGTCTGGTGACTATCTATGAGTTGAAGGATACAGAAGATGAGTCTAGAGTCACATACCTAGACTACAACCAAAGAAGATATTGGCTAGTAGATGTAATCGATATGTATCAATTGAAATACATGGGGTTTCCTGTATTCCCTCTTCAAGAGTAGGCAACTACCTCGCACAATCCTTTTGGAACCCACCAAGGAACGGAGAATACAATGTCAGGACAAACAAGTCAACAAAGTATCCGCAACCAAACACATGTGCAATTCACAATGCCAAGAACACATTCACATAACCAAACCAACCCAGGGATTGGAAACATGAATCGACCACTGGTTAGACCAAGGCCACAACCAGGTGTGCAACCAGGAATGCATCCAATTAGACCGACAATTCTTGTGATGCCTAGACCCCCAAAACACGTTAGAAGGTTGAGGCCAATTCAAGTGGCTAAATGCATGAGAAATCACTATGATGGCACGGGAGAACCATATGACCACATAACACAATTCAAGCAAGTGTTACGAGCAGAACAAGTGGATGACTTCTTTGTGCAGTATGAGTCCTTTGGACTAACCCTCACGGGAACAGCCTTGACTTGGTTCTAACCATTGGATCCAAATCATTTTGGAAACATAGAACAATTTTTCCAAGATTTTATTGCGGAATTTACCAAGTGAGGGATTAAACACAACTCGTCATGCTTAATTCATTGTTTCAAACAAAGCCCAAATGAAACTGTAAAAATAGCTGCTCGAAGATTTAACTAATATGTCGACAGATGCCTAGCAATAGAAAGACCCTCCCAACAAAAAATGATATCACTATTCTTAGATGGATTGACTAATGGAACATTGAGAACCTTAGTTTATGTGAAACGGCTTTATATATTGACTGAGTGCCTCCAAGAATGCATTGATCTAGAAGAAAACCTAGTTGACGACCTCAAAAGTACACGAAGCTCTACTAAATCAGAGGACACTAGGAGTCCAGTGACGAATAGTTCTAGTAATGTGGAGGATGTTGCGAACATTTGTTTTATGTAGGGTACAAGTTTCAAATTATGTAAATACCTTTAGGAAGTCTTAAAATACTTCAAGAAGGCTCATATTATTCATAAAATGTAGCAAAAATACCACGTGAGTTCTAGAACATGGTGAGTCAAATTAGTGAGTCACAAGGGAGCTTCAGTGGTGTCCTAGTGGAAGGTCGATGTGGCTAGTTCTCAAAGTCCATCAATACTTTGCTTATTTGAGCACTTGAGTCATGTAATACCTCCATCCAAGTGTCTACCACAAATTTAGATGTATTAAGAAGGTTTTAGATTAGTTTCCCATGCTATAAAAAGAGGAGAAAAGTCGTGATCTTGTGGGATGTCCAAGAGAGTCATATGTGTATCTCTACACTGCTGTAGTTTTGTATGCAGAGATTGCAGAGCTTGTATCTCCCTCATTATATATCCAAATTACATGTTTGATAGCTCCTTGGAAAGCTCTTACTGTCTACTTTCTTCCTGTAAATTTTCATAATCATTGAATTTGTGAGCTGAGAGAAATACTCTCTGCAAGTAGTGTGTGTTCTCTGTTTTTTTATTCCTGCTGAAGGTCTCCATTAAACCTCAAATTTGCAGAGGTCATATCTCCTTGTGTATGTATCCAAATCATGTGTTCTTTGGCTTGTTAGAAAGCTCTGTAAGTCTTATTGTATTCTGGAAAGTTTCAAAGTCATTGGAGTTGTGAGTTAAGAGCAGTAGTCTCTGCAAGTGATGTGTGTCCTCAGGTTCATCTCTGTTTCAAGGTCTCCATTAAAGCTGCATATTGCAGAGGTCATAGCTCATTGTGTATTTATCCATTTGAGGTGTTCTATATCTTGTTGGAAAGCTCTTAGAGTCTAGTTTATGTGTGTGAAACAGTTTTGGAAAATTCCAAGAAAGTAAAGAGAAATTTCCTCTGCAAGAAAATTGGTCTGTGCATACAAGTTTGTGAAAAAGTCAACTAGGTCCTGTTGGGTTTCACCTACTTCTAGCTGTACTTTGGAGATCAATAAACTCCAACATTGGTATCAGAGCAAGTACTTGGAGGCTTGGAGAAGGTTATCATACCTTGACAAAGAATTTGAAGCTATCAAAGAAGCAGTTCATCATCAACACTACACAAAGGTCGAAGAAGATTGCAAGGAGGCATCTGAAGCAACATCCAAGCAAATAAAGGTGCACATACCTCATTTACAAGGTAAATATTATATTTCTTCTCATCACACACATTGGAAAGGAGGCTTAAAGGAGGAAGCTTAGCATTTGTATTATGGGAGACCAACATGCACAAATAGAGAAGCTTGATAAGACCAATTATCAAGCATGGAAGTTTAGAATCACAGCATACTTGCAAGGTAGAGGCTTGTATGGTTTGATTGACGGCACAGATATCAAACCCACATTACCAGAGGACCCAAATCAGCAACAATTGATGGAGTTTAGACTTTGGAATGAGAGAGACAAAAGGGTTATATTCATTTTATCACAAAATATTCAAGATTCAATGGTAGGACACATACAAGATCTAGACACAAGTAGAGATGTTTGGCTTGCATTGGAAAGGTTGTATGCTACATGTACAAGAGCAAGGAAGATTCAACTCAAAAATGAGTTGAATAACATAAAGAAAGATACAAGGACATCGGTCAATGATTACATATTGAAAGTTAAAGAGATTGCAGATCAACTAGGATCAATTCAAGCTCATGTGGAGGATGACGACTTGGTTGCACATACTCTCAACGGACTCAAAGATGATGAGAGATGGAAACCCTTCATTACTTCAGTTTATGTCAGAGGAGAATTACCAGATTTTGATCAACTTATTGCCCTCATGGTCACGGAGGAGATGAATCTAAATGGTTCTACTTCAAATCAAAAAGGATCTCAAGGACAAGCTCTTTATGTAGGATCATCAAGAGGTGGAAACAGAGGTGGAAGAGGTTCAAATAGAGGTCGAGGAAGAAGGAGCGATGATCAAAGGACTTCAAGTGGCTTCTTCAACACAAGAGGAAGAGGAAGATCAAGCGCTAGAGGTACGAGAGGCTACTACAACTACAACCAAAGACAAAGGAGTGAAGATAATAAGAACAATTGCTATATATGTGGAAGGTATGGACACTATGCCAAAGATTGTTATCAAAATGAAAATAATCAAGGTGGTAATCGAAGAGGAGGCTATTCAAGAAGAGGTAAACAACAAGGAAATTATGCAGTTGAAGGTAAAAGTGATGATTATGATTCTCTTCTTATGATGAATGTAGAAACTAAGATGAATTGCAATAGCGATGTATGGTATGTAGATAGTGGTTGTTCTAATCACATGTCTCATGATGCTTCATGGTTTTCTAATATGCATAATCCATCATGTAAAGGTCATGTTGAAACAGGAGATGATACAACACATAAGATTATGCAGGTTGGAGATGTTGTTATGCAGGATAAGAGCAAGAAAAATTGCTTGAAGGATGTACTTTATGTGCCAACGATCACTAAGAATTTGATGTCGGTTGGTCAAATGGTAGAAAAAGGTCTACAAGTGAGATTTAATCATGCAGGTTGCTTCATTGAGGATCCAAAGCAAAGGAGGTTAATTGCTAGAGGTCAAAAACAAGGTAGATTGTTTACATTCAAGGTAAACCCAAATCATACAAACTATTTCTCTTATGGTATGCATCGAATAGCAGAGCTTGATCTATGGCACAAAAGGATTGGACACATGAATGTACATAGGTTAAAGGAGCTATCAAAGAAGAGGATTGTTGAAGGATTACCTGATCTTACTAAGCAACATATGGTGCATCTTTGTGAAGCATGTCAAATGGGTAAGCAGAGTAGACAACCTTTCAAGCATTCAAGCTATGTAAGTGATGGTTTGCTAGATCTCATACACACAGATGTGTGGGGACCTACTAAAGAGGCATCCTTGGTTGGTAATAAGTACTATGTATCATTCATTGACGATCATAGTAGAATGACATTTGTGTATTTTATTAAACATAAGAGTGAGGTTTTTGATTGTTTCAAGAAGTTCAAATCATATGTCGAAAAGCAAACAGGAAGGTATGTTAAGAAGCTAAGATTTGATGGAGGGGGAGAGTATTTCTCTCAAGCTTTTACTGATTTTTTGTATGATGAAGGTATCAAAAGAGAAGTTACATGCAGGTATACTCCACAACAAAATGGAGTCGCAGAAAGAAGAAACAGAATCATAGCAGAAGCATCTAGAAGCATGCTTAATGATATGTGTTTGCCTAATTATTTTTGGGCTGAAGCTGTTAGCACAAGTGTTTACATTATGAATAGAGTTTCGACTGCTGGAGTTCATCATTTGACACCATATGAGGTATGGCATGGAAGGAAACCAAGTGTAAGTCATTTGAAAGTATTTGGTTGTGTATGTTATGTACATGTACCTAGTGAGGTGAGATCTAAACTTGATGCGAAATCAGAAAAATCTATATTTATTGGTTATGCAGATACTCAAAGAGGATATAGATGCTATAATCCTCATACCAATAAGGTTGTTGTGTCAAGAGATGTAAACTTTGATGAATCACTTTCATGGTATGCATATAAGAATTGTTTGCAGGTCATGGATGAAAATGAAGAAGGTGTGGTTGAAGGAGATGAATGCATAGTTCAGCCATCAGGAAGTTTAAATGATGAAAGGAGTGGTTTATATGAAGAAAGAGGATCACCTTTCAATGGAAGATTAAGGCAAGAGTCACCTCCAAGTGTTAAAAGTAAAGGTAAACTCAAACTTGTTGAAGTTAATGATGATGGAGAGGAAATTAGTGATGTATGTGAGTATGGAGAATCATCAAAGGTTCCTAATAAGAAAGGAAGAGCATCTACATTGGAGGTAAGAAGAACTTCAAGAGTAAGTAAGCAACCTCAAAGGTATACTTATGAATCTTTCATGAATACTCATTATGCTTTTATGACAAAAGTTGAGCAGGAAAATGAACCCACATGTTATGATGAGGCCAAAGGAGATGAAAAGTGGGAGAAAGCAATGAGAGAAGAAATGGAAGCACTACAGGATAACAAGACTTGGAATTTAGTTCCAAGTACACCAAAGCAAAAGGTAATTGGTTGCAAGTGGGTTTTTAAGATTAAAAGAAATAGTGATGGTAGTGTGTCTAGATATAAGGCTAGACTTGTCGCAAAAGGATATAATCAAACTCAAGGTGTGGACTATGAGGAAACATTTAGTCCAGTAGCAAATATGGCAACGGTGAGAACTTTGTTGGCTTTAGCTGCAAGTAAAAGGTGGAATATATATCAACTCGATATAAAGAATGCCTTTCTTAATTGTGAGTTAAATGAAGAAGTGTATATGTCACAACCAGATGGTTATGTGGATGCAAAATATCCTAATCATGTATGCAGGTTAAAGAAGGCATTGTATGGTCTTAAGCAGGCACCAAGGGCATGGAATGCAAGGTTGGTAAAGTATCTTATGCTGCAAGGATACACAGCGAGTCATGCTGATCCTTCACTTTATGTAAAACATGTAGATGGCATGTGTGTCTATGTATGCATTTATGTGGATGACTTGTTGATTACAGGGAATGATGCAAAAGCAATTGATGAGATAAAAGGTAATTTGAGAAAGGAATTTAAAATTTCAGATCTTGGTTTGCTCAGATACTTTCTTGGGATTGAAATTGTGTATAGCGATGAAGGTATGTGGTTGATACAAAGAAAGTATATATGTGATATGCTGAAAAGGTTTGGTATGCAGGAATGTAAATTTGTTTCTACTCCAATGGAATGTAATGTAAAGCTAAGTGCAAAGGAAGGTGATGACTTGCATGATATGAATGTATATAGATCCATGGTAGGATCTTTGATTTATGCAACAAAAACTAGACCTGATATATGTTATGCAGTGGGAGTATTGTCACAGTTTATGCATGAACCTAGAGTACCTCATATGCATGCAGCGAAAAGAGTGCTTAGGTATTTGAAAGGTACCATGAACGAAGGATTATTTTATAGTCATGATGCTTATCTAACTCTTAAAGTCTTTAGTGATGCAGATTGGGCTGGAAGCAAAGATGACAGAAGATCCACAAGTGGATATGTGGTAATAGCAGGAAACAAGACATTAACATGGAGTTCAAAGAAACAGCCTACAGTTGCTTTATCTTCTACAGAGGCTGAGTATAGAGGTTTAGCATTGGCTACTACTGAGGTTATGTGGTTTAAAAATTTGTTTCATGACTTGAATGTGTAGGTTGATGTACCACTGATATATGGGGATAACTTAAGCAGCATTCATATGACCTCAAATCCTATTTTTCATGCTAGAACAAAGCATATAGAGGTTCACTATCATTATGTTCGAGAGAAGGCCATGAACAATGAAGTGCAGGTTTCTTTTGTTGGAAAAAAGGATCAAGTTGCAGATATCTTCACCAAATCCTTGGATGGACCAAAGCTTCAAAGATTCAACTATATTCTTGGCATGAAGGAAATACCCTTTGAAACTTGAGGGGGAGAATGTTGCGAACATTTGTTTTATGTAGGGTACAAGTTTCAAATTATGTAAATACGTTTGGGAAGTCTTCAAATACTTCAAGAAGGCTCATATTATTCATAAAATGTAGCAAAAATACCACGTGAGTTCTAGAACATGGTGAGTCAAATTAGTGAGTCACAAGGGAGCTTCAGTGGTGTCCTAGTGGAAGGTCGATGTGGCTAGTTCTCAAAGTCCATCAATACTTTGCTTATTTGAGCACTTGAGTCATGTAATACCTCCATCCAAGTGTCTACCACGAATTTAGATGTATTAGAAAGGTTTTAGATTAGTTTCCCATGCTATAAAAAGAGGAGAAAAGTCGTGATCTTGTGGGATGTCCAAGAGAGTCATATGTGTATCTCTACACTGTTGTAGTTTTGTATGCAGAGATTGCAGAGCTTGTATCTCCCTCATTATATATCCAAATTACATGTTTGATAGCTCATTGGAAAGCTCTTACTGTCTACTTTCTTCCTGTAAATTTTCATAATCATTGGATTTGTGAGCTGAGAGCAATACTCTCTGCAAGTAGTGTGTGTTCTCTGTTTTGTTTTCCTGCTGAAGGTCTCCATAAACCTCAAACTTGCAGAGGTCATATCTCCTTGTGTATGTATCCAAATCATGTGTTCTTTGGCTTGTTAGAAATCTCTTTCAGTCTAATTATATTCTGGAAAGTTTCAAAGTCATTGGAGTTGTGAGTTAAGAGCAGTAGTCTCTGCAAGTGATGTGTGTCCTTAGGTTCATCTCTGTTTCAAGGTCTCCATTAAAGCTGCATATTGCAGAGGTCATAGCTCATTGTGTATTTATCCATTTGAGGTGTTCTATATCTTTTTGGAAAGCTCTTAGAGTCTAGTTTATGTGTGTGAAACAGTTTTGGAAAATTCCAAGAAACTAAAGAGAAATTTGCTCTGCAAGAAAATTGGTCTGTGCATATAAGTTTGTGAAAAAGTCAACTAGGTCCTGTTGGGTTTCACCTACTTCTAGCTGTACTTTGGAGATCAATAAACTCCAACAGAGGAGCTAGCAAAATTGGTAGCTAAGAAGTTAGGAGTTCATGGACAGAGAAATTACCAGAATCCACCAATGAGAATGCCAATGCTAAGGAGATGCAGCCTGTGTGGTGGAGATCATCCATCTCATACATGTACAAGAGGAGGTTTAGGCATACAACAACCTTACCCATATAATAGGCAGCCACCCCAAGGATCCATCCTATACTGTCATATTGAGCAGAAATATACCAACCATACTACCAAAAATTGCCCATTTAACAGGAAACCAAGGCCAAAGAATCAACCCCAATATAGACCTTATGGATACCCTCCCAGAGAGCAAGGTAGAGAGATACCTAGATACAACCCTTATCCAAGTCCACAAGGAGCACCTAGACCTTATGAACAAGGGGGATATGGACAACCACATCCAATGTTAGGAAAACAACCACCCCATCCTCAAAATGTGGTTCCCATCAAATACACTCAACCAGAGGAGAACATGGAAAGAGCCATAGTACCAGCTACGCCTTTAGCTCGTGCAGAAACAACAAATCAGGGATATGAGTAGACCCAGGGAGAATACTACCCCTATGACACCAGTCTAGTGGAGTATGACCAAAGCTATGACCAACAACATTATAGTTATGAAGCATACGACAACTCCTATGGACCAGAATACACAAACTTGATGTACATTGCACCTAAATCACCTGCATAGATGAGACCACCGATTAGACCACTTGCACCAAGAGAATCATGATATAGATGCGGAGGAGATCATTTCATAAGGGAATGCACTCTGCCATACAACCCACCACCTCCTAGAACATAGGAAGGGTACTGTAATGAGTGTGGAAAGGAGCATCTATTTAGAGATTGCCCAAAAAATCCCAATAAGACTCACAACTAATATCACACGTCCATAGTTCTATATGTTTCCAAGATCTACAATATAGATTCCAACAATCTTCCAATATTGACAAAACATGAACATACCACAATTAATCATAGAAATGATGAGATAAAGATAGAGAAAGATTAGACAACATGTGTAATGTGTTAAGTAAGTCACTGCTTACTCACACAATCATACATACGAATGTCAATTTACAATGTGGGAGCAAAACTCTCAACCACTCTATGTGAACAAAAATAGATGGATGAGTGTATTTATAGAATTACAAGAATATTCAAATATAAGGATAGAAATCTGAATGTGTATGAGATGTATGAACTGATAGGTTCTAGAAGAGTGAATAGGAGTGACAAAAAGAGGAAAGATCAATTTGAAACTGAGAATCAACAAACCCTCATCTAAACTTAGGATATGGAAGACCCTAAGTCAGATACGTGTGTGAAAGATCACATACTTACAAAAGTAGCAAAGAATGCTAACAAGTTTGCTACCAAAAATCCTCAAACTCATATAAACATACCTTCTCAAACACCTCATCCAAATATGCATATAGCATACATGTATTGATTCTCTTGTACCTATGCTGAATAGGACTCCTCCTGATATTGATGCCACTTCCATATACTTCAAGTAGTACCTGTGTGCATAAAGGGAATATGTACCTGAATTTCTTAACATAAGATGCAAATCTTATGTTAACCACCATCCAATGTCTTTGCAGTACACCAAAATCTTCATGTAGACGACAATCTTCAAATACATCATGTAGATGGCTGATCCACACCACCAAGCTGCTGATGGGCAAGTCCTCTCCATAAGCAAGAGTGTGAGCACACTCGTCTCCAAGAAGAACTCCATAGCTGCTCCTCAACATGCTCCTAGAGTGCACCATGGCTGCCCCATGTGTGCTAGAGCACCACCTCTACTGAGGGAGCAAAGCTGGCATTGCAATTGGTGTAGGATAAAAAATAATGAGCCAAGCATGTGTTTATATAGTATGTTCTCCATGATAATAAAGTGCTTCTCAAAAGCAATAAAACAGCTCTCGTCGAAAAAACGCTCCAGGATCGCTAAGAGAAGAAAACACATCGCTGTCTGTCGTCGTTATCGCGATCCATCCATCATTAATTTATTAGAAAAGCATGAATAATAAAAAAAACTTAGTTTCTTTTGTTGTCTGCTGGCGACGGGTATCGAACCCAGGTCACAGGTTTGGGAGGTCGCTCATGTAACCAAGGCACCCATGCCATCTGTCAATAGAGGGAGTGTTAGAACATCCTATTCATGTTGTATTACCTAAGCAGAATGAACTATTGGGAAATTGTTTTCCAACAATCCCCCCTTCAATGTCACAATGGTACAAACTGGACCGGATCTGCAAACTTGATAAGCTTCAAACTTGTACTCCCGAAATTGACCTTGAAATCTTTTCTTCAAAAAGTCTTCTTCAAAACTGAATTTGACTTTCCTTCAAACTTCAAACACCTGAACTTGCTGAATATGAACCATAATACTTGAGAAAATGTGCAAACTAGATATCCAATAGTGTACACATCAAGCAATCACTGCTTGACAACAAATATAGCATGTACTAACTCTGAACCTGCTATCTCTTGTCTTCTCAAACCTGAAAACATATAGGATCCACATATTTGCATTTATCTTACGAAAGTTTTCTCAATGTACTTCTATTGTGTCATGTAGATACTCTAAACTTAATCAAGAATTGAATCTTGGAACCTGTGACTGACAACTCATAACTTAGTGTATTATGAACACTACTGGTGTATCTCTCACTGTACTCAAGTCAAATCAACTCAACTCATGAGTCTCATAAAAAAATCTATGATGTCATCATGTCTTCATCCTCGTTCAATCTATAAATCCTTCATACCTCTTTCCTTTAGAATCTGGTATAAACATATATGTGTGCACTTCTGAAAATATACCTCTCTGAAATATCAAATTTCTCTTCAATAGAGTTCTGGAACTTTCTCCTGAATAGGAACACCTAAGAAGAACTTCCTTCTTCTTTCAAAGCTGTAGATATGACTTTGCATTTTTTCACATATGGCTGAAATAAGTCTTTATGTTTCATCACCCCCTGGATGATTTAACACTAGTATCCAGTATTCTTCAAATTATATTAGATTTTATGAAATTTGGAATATCTTCCTTCTTTCAATAAATCTGATCTTCAGTGATCAATACCTATATCTGAAACAAAATTTCTGAACCCTTTTATTAGCACTGTGCACATGCCAATAGCTTTCCCTATCATTCCTCAGCTTCCCGAAATCTAGAATAAGGTTAGCTGATCTATCATAAAAACCTTGCTGAAAGCATTTTAGGATTAATAATCTTCTGCAACATAACAAGTATCTTCTTCTATTTCTCTGCAACACTAATCTAACAAAATCTGAATCCTTGACTTACTTCTTCCAATGTTAAGAACTTTAAAAACAAAGGATAGAACACTGACTCATAAATACTCAAGATCTTCAAGACCATTCAAGATAATTCAAGATCTTTCCAACAAAATACCTATGTAGAATCTCCTCTCATAAAACCTTCATGACTGAATGTTTGATTTGCTACCTAAATGTCTCTAAATGTCCATGCTTCTCACATAAAGTTATAAAGCTTTCCTTTAACCAAATCCTTCTCAAGAATTTGCAAATTCTACTTGAAACATAAGGGGACAAACTTCTCACCTTGAGAACTCCAAAAGCTGCAAGTTGATACTTCATATCCTCATATTCTACCCGGGTGAAATGTGATAGTATCTGTTTGACTTTCTTTTGGCTAACTCCACTTCTCAATCAAGTGATAAGTTCTGATGGAACACCTTTTTGAATACAAGCATGTATCCAAAAGTCTAGACAAACATAGAAAGTAGATTCTTCATCTGACTAGTACAACAAAAAATGAATTTTTTGAAGTTTTCTGAAAATACTAAATATGAGGTGACGTTTTCCAAACATAAAACCTCTCTCCAAGACTCCAATATCTTCTACAAATACTCTTTTACCTCAAGAATTAGTTAAAGAAGAAAAATACTTCTTTGCAACTTGTCATCCAAGAATTCTTTGAGGGAACATATAGCTGCTTGCTCAAGATCTTCAATTTATATATAACTCATACATATGAGTCAAAATATACAAGTTGTCTTCAAAGTCTGCCGCTTTTCTTTCTCTCAATGCAATTCTCTGTCAAATCTACTAAAACATGACCAAGTATCATGCAAAACAAGAAACTGCTTCTTCTTTAGATTATCTTCACACAAGATGTTCTCGTAGGCTTGTCTTTGGATGTAGAGGATAAAATTAGGAAAAATATAAGAGAAAAGGAAGTCTTACTTTCCCTTTGGAATTGTTGGACCTTCTTTTTCTGCATCTTTCTTCCACCTGATGATGTCAACATCTTCCAACTTCTCTTCTATACCTTTTGTTTTCTTCATCTTGAAGTAGTAAGCACTTTTAACTTCTTGAAATGATTTTTTCTCTTCCTCTAGCTCTAAGAGTAAGAGACAAAACAAACATAGTATATAAATGGAAGTGAATATAGAATCATGTTTTACCATCTCCTCATATCTCTGGATCAAAACTCTACTTCAAATGTGACTGATATGACTGAATTCACCAACCTTTTACCTTGAGTTGGTTGAATACTGAATTTCCTTTCCAGAATTACCTCTCTAGATACCAAATGTGAGCAAAAACTTCCAACCAACTTACAACACAAGATTGGCTGAAAACAAAACTAGTGCTCTCCACATTTGTATTCTTAGATGAACTTTCTTGCCATGAAAGAGATCTTTCAAAACTCTCTAGAAAAAACCTCTAGATACCTATTTTGATGTAGCCTTTACCTTTCAAATAATGAAAGTGTTTAAAAGCACTCCTTGAATCCTTCAAATCTCTTCATAACTGCTCTTATAAGACATGACCTAAAAATGATAATTTGATAGTAGAAACTGATACCTGTGATTTGATGTTAATATGATTCCTTCATCTTCTCCAAACCATTGTTCTTCCTTGAATTTGAAGTAGCCTTCTCTTCATCAAGTCTTGGTCTTCAAACAATACTTTCTGTAAAGTATTTTCATACTTCCTCCAAAAGTATTTGGCTGCTAGTAGATCATCAACTTCATACTCCACACTAATGAATAATCATGTGACTAAATTGTCTAATTCTCAAATATTTACTCATCTAGATTAAGTGTGTATGTCAAATGTCAAATGTTAGAAGATGCTCTTGAATTATATGTTGTAACCTTAGGAATCTAGGAACCTGAGAGCCTGAGTACTTGTGAGCCTTGAGACCAAAAATATGATACCAAAACCCTAAAGCTCTCATACCAAATGTTGGAAATTTAGTAGGCCCATAACTAATATCACAGGTCCATAGTTCCATAGGTTTCCAAGATCTATAACATTGATTCTAGCAATCTTCCAATATTGACAAAACATGAACATATCACAATTAATCATACAAATGATGAGACAAAGATAGAGAAAGATTAGACATGTGTAAAGTGTTACGTAAGTCACTACTTACTCACACTATCATATATACAAATGTCAATTTACAATGTGGGAGCAAAACTCTCAACCACTCTATGTGAACATAAATAGATGGATGAGTGTATCTACAGAATTACAAGAATATTCAGATATAAGGATAGAAATCTGAATATGTATGAGATGTATGACTTGATAGGTTGTAGAAGAGTGAATATGAGTGAAAGAAGAGGAAAGATCAGTTTGAAACTGATAATCAGCAAACCCTCATATGAACTTAGGCTATGGAAGACCCTAAGTCAGATACGTGTGTGAAAGATCACATACTTACAAAAGTAGCAAAGAATGCTATCAAGTTTTCTGCCAAAAATCCTCAAACTTATATAAACATACCTTCTTGAACACCTCATCCAAATATGCATAAAGCATACATGTACTGATTCTCTTGTACCTATGCCGAATACGACTCCTCCTGATATTGATGCCACTTCCATGTACTTCAAGTAGTACCTATATGAATAAAGAGAATATGTACCTCAATTTCTTAAAATAAGATGCAAATCTTATGTTAACCACCATCCAATGTCTTTGAAGTACACCAAAATCTTCATGTAGAAGACAATCTTCAAATACATCATGTAGATGGCTGATCCACACCACCAAGCTGCTGATGGGCAAGTCCTCTCCATAAGCAAGCATGTGAGCACACTCTTCTCCAAGAAGAACTCCATAACTGCTCCTCAACATGCTCCTAGAGTGCACCACGCTTGCCCCATGTGTGCTAGAGCACCACCTCTATTGAGGGACCAAAGCTGGCGTTGCAATTCGTGTAGGATAAAAAATAATGAGCCAAGCATGTGTTTATATAGTATGTTCTCCATGATAATAAAGCACTTCTCAAAAGCAATAAAACAGCTCTCGTCGGAAAAATGCTCCATGATCGCTAAGAGAAAAAAACACATCGTTGTCCATCGTCACTATCGCGATCCATCCATCGTTACTTTATTAGAAAAGCATGAATAATAAAAAAACTTCTTCGCTTCCGCTGTCTACTGGCGACGGGTATGGAATCGAGGTCATAGGTTTGGGAGGTCGCTCACGTAACCAAGGTGCCCACTCCATTTGTCAATAGAGGGAGTGTTAGAACATCCTATACATGTTGTGTTACTTGAGCAAAATGAACTATTGGCACATTGTTTTCCAACAAGAAGATTCCACGAGAGAGTAACCAAACAAAGAAAATGCAAAGTTGGAAGAATAGAAGGGAAAAACTCAAGAATAAATGGACAAAGAAGAAAAATAAAGAGGACAGGAAGGATGTAAAAGAAAATGGGAAATGCAGGAACAAGAAGTTCAAGATAACATGACACCAAGGTCCAAAACCTAGAAGCCAAACAAACCAGGATCAATTTTAGCAGATCCAGTACTAGAAGACTTGGCATGTGGCAAAAGTCTTACCAAGCCAGAATCAGGACTCGACCGAATATAAAACAACATGAGAAACTCTACCCACAAGGAGAGCTAGAGAAGGAGAGATTGGCAGTATGCATGAAGCTCATATAGATAGCTCATACCACTTTAGAAAAGACTATCCCAGTCCTTCCAGAGACAAGAATATCTGAGAGTCAATTCAATGAATGTCTCGAAGAGAACGATAAAAAACCAACAAGAATACCTAAAGAGAAACCTGATGAAGAAGAGCAACAAAGTAATAAGGCCGAATAGATTTCTACAATTCTAGTACTAGAGGCCAATTGTCCACAAGACTTGTGGGCCAAGATCTAGGAAGAACGATGGAAAAAGAATGAGAGTTCAAGACCACCCTTTGATGAACTAGACATTGGGGAAACTCAATCGACCCCAAATTTGGAAGAAGTATATGAAGAAGTTTCCATGTTCAATCAAAATAGAGAAGTGCACAACATCTCCACATTGCTAATTACACGGGAGAATATGAGAAAGGGTCTATAGTTTTTCATGCTCCCACAATTTGAGGCAAAGAAGATGGATCTTTACATAAGACATCACACAACTTAGCAGAGCTCAAGAAGACCAAGGTACAATGCTTCTTAACCGTGGAAGAATTGCTACAAGCCAAATCACAATTATGGAACCAGTTAGCTAAGCAATTGAAAATAGATTCTAGATAGTCCACGAAGGAAAGAGGAGAAGCTAAAGTTTCATCTACTATATAAGTCCCTATTGATAAAGTTGGAGAACTCAGTGAAGGAGATGAAGGAAATACATGCTTACCTATCATCTTTAATGGATATATGACTTAAGCCATCTTAGACACTGGAGCGGATGTAGGCATAGCCACCAAAGTGATTTGGGAAAAATAGGGAAAACCAGCCCTACGACTAACACGTATGAAGCTTCAACTAGCAAATGACCATGTGGAGTGACGCCTAGGAATATTGGAAAAGATTAAGTTGACTACCTGCGGAGTAGAATTTGAACACACTCTAGTTGTATGTCAATTTGGAAAGGCAAATAATTATGAAATGATATTGGGACGACCTTTTATGAGACAACTCAGGGTAGTACAAGACTTGGGAAGAGACACGTTATACCTACAACATCAAGGGACCACTACTAGGATAAATTTACATAGAGGGATGTGCACCCAGTGCAATGAAATTCTATACATAAAGAGGAAGCAGATTTGTCTCCTCACACTGCAAGATCAAGTGACCAATCATGGATGCATGAAGATGCTCAATTATGGATGTGTAAAGAAGCAAAACAAGAAGAAAATAAAACTCAATTATGGCCTATCAGACACCAAAATTATTGATCCATAGATGATCCTATCTATATGCCTCAAATTTTCCCAGATGAAGCATTTGAACCGCACGGATGGATGGAGACTTTAGCCACCTTAGATGTGTGTGTTAATGAGGAAGTATTAACCATGAATAGATGTGTGGATGAAGATGGATATGATGTAAATTTTTACATGGTAGTCCAGGAAGTAGAGGCAGGAGAATTATTAGAAAAAGAATGGAGGGAGGAGTATGAAAGCATAGAAATGGAGCCAAAATTTGACTTGGAGGAACAGTACTTAGAAGCCAGCAAGGTCAAGAATGAAGACAAAACACCCAAGGTATTAGCAATAGAAGCAGCTCAACCAAGACCGAACAATGGGGAAATATTAGAGAAGGAAGAACAACCCCTAGATCTTTTTGAAGTCCCGGAGCACTTCAAAAGATATGAAGCAGAAGAGAGAAAGATAGCTATTCAAATGCCCAAAAGGGAGGCCAGAGAAGGATAAGCTTATGATAATAAGGAACAAACTAAGAAAGTGATAGTGACCACGGAATAAGGAGAAGAGAGATGTACATATATTGGAAAAGATGTATCAGTAGAGGAGGAAGAAGAACTGATAGCCCTAATCCAAGAATATCGGGATGTATTTGCATGGAACTACAAGGACTTTAAAGGTGTACATCCATCCATTTGCTCCCATAGAACCCCAATGACACCGGATGAAAAACCGTCGAAGCAACACCCTTACACATACGATAATGTCTATTCGACAAAAGTTAAGGAGGATATGGACAAATTGTTAGCAGTCGGATTCATTTATGAGATAGAGCACACAGAATGGGTGTCACCATTAGTGGTCGTACCAAAGAAAAATGGAAAATTAAGAGTTTGTATCAACTTAAAAAAGTAAACATAGTCACTATTCATGATAGCTACGCATTACCTATCACGGACCATCTCTTGGAAAGAGTTGCAGGCAAGGAAGTATATAACTTCCTCGATGGATTCTCGGGGTATAACCAAGTAGCCATTGCTACCGAGGATCAACATAAAATAGCTTTCACAATGGAATGGGGAGTTTATGCTTTTAGAGTGATGCCATTCGGGCTCACAAACGCCCCCCTACTTTCCAAAGGTTGATGTGTCATGTATTTAAGCAATTCCTAAGGAAGAGTATGGAAGTATACATAGACGACTTGTGCACCTATTCAGGCTAGAGAAGTGAACACATTCCATAATTATGAAGGATATTTGAGAAACGTCGACAATATCGAGTGTGCCTTAATCCTAAAAATGCATCTTTATGGTGAGACAACGAAAGATCCTAGGACACATTGTATCTAAGAATGGAATTTCCACAGACGAGGATAAGATTAAGGTAATCATAGAGCTATCTAGACCTAAAAATGCAAAAGAACTACATGCCTTTATGGGTCATTGTGGGTACTATAGAAGATTTATGCACATGTATGCCATAATTGCTAAGCCACTATATGGATTATTGACTCAATTCACTTGGACAGATGAATGTGAAAAAGCATTTGATGAATTGAAATGATGATTAAGTGCAACACCTATATTGAAGATACCCAATTGGAATAAACCTTTCCATATCCATGTAGACGTGTCTAATTATAGGATGTATCCTAGCGCAACCAACAGATGAAGGAAAATTAGACCATCCAATTGCATACGCGAGTAGACAACTCAACCAAGCAAAAAGAAATTATACCACCACGGAGCGAGAAGGTTTAGGAATGGTGTACACAATCAAAAAATTTAGACACTACCTCCTAGCTAACAAGTTCAAGTTCTTTATGGACCATCAAGCCTTATTGTACCTAGTCAATAAGCCCTGTAATACACGAAGGCTAGTGAGATGGTTTCTACTACTAATGGAGTTTGATTTTGAAGTAATGGTTAAGAAAGGAAATACTCATGTGAGAGCTGATCACTTGTCTAGGTTAACACATGGAGAACCACTAAACGGAGTGGCAGATGACCTACAAGGCACATACTTATTCAACCTAGAAGTATGTCCGAAGTGGACAAAAAAGTTGATTATGATACTCACCCATGGACCACATCATAGAATCAACAAACATGACACAAAATGATTTCGGCAATCACATAATTTGCACATTGTGGTAGGAAGTGTGTACTATAAAGAACCAAATAGTGTATTGTTAAGGTGTGTAGAAAAGGCTGAATAGAAGAACTTAATCGAGAAAGCTCATGTAAATTGATGGAGAATGCATAAAGGAGCCCATGAACACCAAGGAACTAAAAAGATTGGGAGTATACTAGCTAGATATGCCAAAAGATGTACATGAATACCTTGACAGTTTCCAAGAATGCTAGGAGAATACTCCAGAGGACCATACATCACTACAATTCTCTACAATAGCACCAGACTGGAGTAAGGCATTGGTTAAGTTCTTGAAAACACGCGAGCATGAGGAAGGAGTGAGTCTAGCTAGGAAACGATCCCTAGAAGAAATGAGCAAGGAATATACTATAATGGGAAGGCAATTATTCAAAAGAGGAAAGGACAATCAGCTAGAGCTATGCATCCATGAAGGAGAATACTTACATATATTAGAGATGGCACATGCAGGCACCATAGGAGGAAATTTTTTGGCTGAAAGAACCGTAAAGATGATTCTCTTTGCAAGCTTGTGGTGGCCAACTCTACATATGGATACAGACACTTATGTATGAAGTTGTGCACTCTGCTAGAGAGCTAAGTATCCTATTAGGAGAGATGACATGCCTCTAAAGCCCATGATTTGTGTGAGAGCCTTCTCAAAATGGGGCATTGATTTCATAGGACCTATCAACCCTCCAGCCAAAGGATCACATGCTGCATATATAATAGTGGCGATGGACTATCTAACAAAGTGGGTAGAAGCAAAAGCAACAAGAAAGAATGAAATGTAAACTACAATAAAGTTTTTCTTTTGAGAACGTCTTTACTCACTTTGGAGTACCTATAGAGATAGTAAGTGATAGGGGAATGCACTTCATCAATGAAGTAATAGAGTCTTTGATGAACAAATTCCTAGTAATTCATAAAAAACCAGCCCCCTATCACCCTCAAGCTAATGGTTAGGCAGAGAGTTCCAATAAAGTGTTATGTACCGTGTTGACAAAGATAGTCAACAATGAGAGGTTAGATTGGGACAAACAACTGCATCATGCAATTTGGGTCTTCTGAATGGCTTACAAGACAGCCATTGGTACTCCTTTTAACCTAGTTTATGGACAGAATGCGATCTTACCAATTGGCTTTTTAGTACCTACTCTACGTGTAGCACAACAATATGAATGGATAGGCCATGAACTATCCAAGCAGTTAGACCAAATTGAGAAATTACACCAAACAAGACTACAAGCAGTTGTGGGAATTTATGCTTCTAAACGGAGGCAGAAAGCATATTATGATGCACATATCAAAGGCAAAGGATTAAAGGAAGGAGATTTGGTCCTCGTATATACATTAAAGCAACATGCCAAGAAACTGCAGCAACACCGATACAGACCATTATTGATAGATCGAATCTCAACAAGCGGAGCAGTAACTCTAGCTACATTGGATGGAGATGTACTTCCCAACTACATAAGTGGATGTAGAGTGATACGATATATGGAGCCATTAACAGAACAAATGTTAGCACGACTTGTAGGAGCATAGAATCAAAAGAAGGAAGAAGACAGGATTAGAGAAGAAGCACGATAGGAAGCCTTAGAGCGTATCAAGAGACGGAAAGAGTGGATATGGCAAAGGGATGAACGATATCTACAGGGAAAAGAACATATACCCATGGTCAACTACCAAGTCAGCAATTACAAGCAATACGAGCTATAGCATCTACCAACCATACTTAAACCTAGGAATCGAAAACATAGAGTATCAACTATTGGATGCTTTGATTGACTGAGGAGCGGTTATAAGCTGTATACGAGTGTCATTAACCACTCATCTCCAAACAACCATAAGTCCCACTAAAGCATGTATGAGAGGAATTGGAGGTCAAGTTATAGAATGTGTTGGAGAAGCCCTAATATTCCTTCACTTAGGAAATTCCACTATGGAGCAAAAAGTTTTGGTATGCAAAGATGAAGGCCTGATTGAAAATCTAATCCTAGGGCAAGACTCGATTATTGAGAATGAAGTGAGTATACATCTTGCACAAGGATACATATCAGCGAAAATAGGGCATAAAGAAATCTTAAGTTTGCTGTAAGAAAGGCTATCACAAATCCATAATGTCATCAAACCTAAGGAAGAGAACTTAGAGGAGGAGGAAGACAATGATTCAGTAAAGAGTATATCCCAAGAATACCTTAATTTAGAATTTCTTACAATGAATGAAGTGTTGCATGATTGTGTGACCGCCTCACCCATGAGAATTGAGCCTAAGAGAGAGAGAAAGAGAGAGAGAGAGAGAGGACTTTACTTCTCAACCTATCTACAGTGTGAGAAGAAAACCCACCTAGATGTATACTATATGAACACCACATCCATGCAATACTTGCCTACAATGGATACAAAAGGATCGAATTACTCAACCAGTCAACTTAACACAGAAGAAGAACTGTCATTCAGTGGAAGCACGAAGGAACAACCACCATGCTCAATCGCAATCGGATCCACAAAGACTTCTTCGTGTATGGCTTCCAAAGTCATTATTAGAAGCCTACAAAGCACAACAACGAATATGGATACTCAAGAAAGTCCGACAAATTGCAAATCAAGAACTAGGAAAGCTTAACGAGATATCATGCCTACAACATGATGCAAAGAAGTCTATAAAGACTCGCCAAGGGTACCAAAAGCAGGCGAAACCTAAAACTCAAACCATAAGCAGAAAGGACCTAAGGACCATATAACAAGGAGCTTGACAGAAACAAATGCCTCAAGCACAAGCTACCAAGTAGATATGGAGGCTTACATGGCAGCAAGGATGGGAACAATAGTCTCAACAAGATTCTACTTGCACTCATGTAGAGTCCAATGCGTCATGGACAAAGAGAAACCATCTTGAATCTCAGATTCCATGTGAATCCTATATCTCATGATTGGTTCAGAATTTGGGGAAACTAATGCTTCCATTGCATCCGAAACGTGTCAAAACCCTAAGATCGACTGTCTGCTTGCTTGATTCTGACATCCAGAGACCATGCTTCGAGTCGATGACATCATGATGACATCATCAAATCGCAACCGCCCTTGGGAACCGCCCTTGAAAACATATATAAGGAGGGGTTGGCCACATTCATAATCAGTCTTGCCAAAACCAGTCTTGGGAGCTCAAGGAGTCATGACCACCAAGTAAGTACTCTCCAAGTTCCAGTTCCTGTTCTTGTCTTGTTCCTTGTTCTAGTCCTGTCTAGTCTTGTACCCTGGACATCTAGTCTTGTCCTCTTGTAATCTTGTAGTACAAGATCTTGTCGAGTTCTTTCTTGTATCTAGTCCATCTCCTAGAAGGGAGTTCATGTAGTCTTGAGATCTTGTGCGATACTTACGATCCCGGGTTGTGGGATCTCTTGTATCATCTCTAGCTGAGTTATCTACCCCTACGGTCCCGGGTTGTGAGACTTCTCGTATCAGCTACATATTCCTGTGCTATTTTCCCTATGTGGGTATTCTTGTAATCAGAAGCATATTTTAGAAATCTTGTCTATTGTAGTAAGAGAGCACAATCTAGTGCTCCCCTCACATTTTGGCAAGACTAACTTCCATCCAAGACCAGTCATCATGGAGAATGCTTATGAACAGATTGTAGCATCACTTAAGAGTCTCCAACAAGTCGAAGACCTAACTCATTGACAGACACAAATCGAGATGGGACATCCAGGGCATGTAGGTGCATTCCTCCAAGAATTACAAGAACGAATCGGGAGTCTTCAGACAAATGAAGGGAGTATGCAAGTAAATCAATGACCTAGTACATCCTTCATGAGGGAACCTAATTTCTGCATGCCAGAAAAGTTCGATGGCGATCGCACAAAGTTCCAGGGATTCTTGCAACAAGTCAAATTGTACATCCATATGCAGCCTGATAGATACCCTGATGATGCATCCAAGGTCGGTTTTATTGGAACCTTGCTCTACGGTCAAGCATTATCATGGTTCGCCCCAATCTTGGAGAAGGATATGGCCGTACTTCATGACTATGAGGGGTTTCTTAGAGAGCTCATCGCCACATTTGGAGATGCAGACATAAGTCGAGTGGCAGAAACAAAACTTCAGAAGCTACGTCAAGGTAACCACCCTGCCTCTACCTACGCATAAAAATTTAGGCAGTTGATATGTGACCTCACTTGGCACAAAGATCATTTCATAAGCCAATTTAGATGGGGCTTAAGGGATGACGTGAAGGACCTTCTACTCACGATGCCAGAGGTGAAGACATTGAAAGAATACATCAACCAAGCCATTCAATGTGATAACGGCCTTTTTGAAAGGAAACAAGAAAAACAAGTAGAAGGAAGACCTCGCCAATGGAAACCTTTCCAGCCTACTCCTATAGATGAGTCTATGCCCGAACCTATGCAGATAGATGTAACTAGGTTCCAGCCTCTAACACCACAAGAGAAACAAAGGAGGAATAACAAGTTATGTCTATATTGTGGAAACCGTGGCCACATTGCAGTTAATTGTCCCAACAAGAGAACGAACTCCAAAGTCACAGCCACCATTGTAGAGCAGGGAAACGAGGAAGTCCAGTTGTAAAAGAGACCATACAGCCGGACCATGATAAAAGAAAGGGTCTCATAATTCCATCCACACCCGTAGAAACATGTCTTGCCCTTGTCAAGTTAATCATGTCTAAGAAGACCCTTTCCCTTATAGCTCTCGTAGATTCAGGAGCGTCCTCGTGTTTCATTGATGGACTCGTTAGAAACATGGAATTCCAATAGTTCGGAAGAACAGACCAGTAGTAGCTGAAGTAGTAGATGGACGGCCTCTAGCATCGGGGAATATAACCATGGAAACCATACCACTAAGAGTACACCTTGGTGACCATGATTCACACATATGTTTCAATGTAATATCGAGTCCAATAAATATGGTTATCATCGGAATGCCATGGTTAAAGAAACATAATCTAGAAATTAATTGGGAGAATAATAAAATCACCCTTCGAGATATCCAAAAGAACCCAACATAGAAAGATGCTCCAGTGCAGCTACCCAATCAGTACAAAGGCTTTGAAGATGTTTTTGAAAAGAAGAATGAAGACATCCTTCGAGAGCATATACCCTATGATTGTGCCATAGAACTTCAAGAGGGAGCACAACCGC
The DNA here is from genome assembly GCA_020310875.1 of Ceratopteris richardii. Classification (NCBI taxonomy): domain Eukaryota; kingdom Viridiplantae; phylum Streptophyta; class Polypodiopsida; order Polypodiales; family Pteridaceae; genus Ceratopteris; species Ceratopteris richardii. The sequence goes on along the minus strand of CM035413.1, from coordinate 98,631,950 downwards.
CCTTTGGACCAATCTACAGACTATCCTCGAACTTACAGAACTATGCAAGAACATTGATGAGAATCTAGCAAAGGGGTTTATCAAACACTCAAAGTCCCCAGCAAGAGCTCCTATTTTATTTGTAAAAAAGAAGGATGGGACTCTCCGGATGTGTATAGACTATCATGGATTGAATAAAGTCACTATAAAGAACAGATACCGTCTGCCACTCATATTCGAGCTCTTGGAATGCCTTGGAAAAGCAAAATTCTTCACAAAGATTGACCTTCAAGGAGCTTACAACCTTGTCAGGATCAGAGAAGGAGACGAATGGAAAACAACATTTCGGACAAGGTATGGCCATTTTGAATATGTAGTTATGCCATTTGGTCTCACAAATGCTCCAACTGTCTTCCAACATATGATGAATGATATCTTTCAAGAATATTTAGATGATTTTGTTGTAATATACCTTGACGATATCTTGATATTTTCCAGAAATCTAGAGGATCATGAATGTCATGTAAAGATAGTCCTAGAGAAACTAAAAGAAAAAGGATTATATGCAAAATTGGAGAAGTGCTCTTTCCATAAGAAAGAAGTGGAATTTTTTGGGTACATTGTATCAGATAAAGGAATTTTTATGGATCCTAAGAAGATTGAGACAATCCTTGATTGGCAACCACCTTCATGTGTTCAAGATGTACAATTTTTTTTGGGGTTTTCCAATTTCTATAGGATATTCATCAGAGATTACTCCAAGATAGTGACACCTCTTACCAAGCTTACAGGGAACCCTAGATTCTCATGGACCAAAGAAGCAGAAAAGGCCTTTCAGACCTTGAAATCAGCATTTACCACCGCTCCAATTCTAGTTCATTCTGATTCTAGTAAGCCCTTCTTCCTTGAGACAAATGCATCAGACTTTGCTCTAGGGGCCATTCTTTCCCAATATGGAGATGATGGACGCCTACATCCAGTTGCATATCATTCAAGGAAGTTTTCCCCTCCAGAAATTAATGATGAAATTCATGATAAAGAACTTCTTGCCATAGTAGACACGTTTGATACATGGCATCACCATCTAGAAGGAGGAGCTCATAAAGTCACTGTGTATTCAGATCACAAAATCCTAGAGTATTTTATGACCACCCGGATTCTCAATAGAAGGCAATCTCGATGGAGTAACTTTTTATCCAGATTCGACTTTCTCATCACATATCGTCCAGGATGTCAACAATGTCAGTCAGATGCCATGTCCAGAAGATCTTACCTTGCACCAAAGAAGGGTGAAGAGGCCTTTGATCAACAAGAGAGTGTATTACTCAAGTCTGAGCATCTCCAGTTAGCAGTTATCTCTTCAAGCCATCATGAAGATTCAGCCTTGAATGAGTTGATCCGTGAGAATCTACCACAGGATGAATGGTTTTGTAACGTTAAGCAAAAAGATCAAGAAGGAAAATTCCAAGAAGTAAACGAATTTCAGGAAAAGGATGGGTTACTAGTCTATAAGAACCTATTGTATGTCCCTCCAGGAAAGCCCAGGATCCAAGTATTTCAACAACGCCATGACAACCTTGCAGTAGGACATTTTGGAGTAAATAAAACAATAGAACTCATATCCAGCGACTTTTGGTGGCCTCAAATGTGGAAGGAAGTCAAAGAATATATCCGAACCTGTGACACTTGCAATAGATCTAAGGTACCACGACATAAGCCTCATGGCCTCTTACAACCTTTACGTATTCCACAAAGGCCATGGGCTTCATTATCTATGGATTTCATCATAGATCTACCAAATTCAGATAAGTATGATGCCATTCTTGTTATTGTGAATAGATTCACAGATAGCACACTTCATTCCAACTACAAAGGCAATCACACATGCAGCCACTGCTAGACTCTTTCTCAGATACATCTTTAGGCTTCATGGATTGCCTCATGATATTGTTCAATGATCGACGTCCACAGTTCATATCTAGATTTTGGAACAGTCTTTGCAAGCTCCTTGGTGTTCAAGTTAAACTATCTACAACAAATCATCCACAGACTGATGGACAAACAGAACGGGTGAATCAAGTCCTAGAGCAATATCTCCGTTGCACTAGCAACTATCACCAAAATGATTGGTTTGAGTTGTTACCCTTTGCAGAGTTTGCCTATAACAATAGTGTTCATGCATCTACTAAGCAAACTCCTTCTTTGCAAACTATGGACAACATCTAAGGATGGATATACAACTCTCAAATCATGTCAAGAACCCAACTGCCAGAGACAAGGCCCAGTACCTGATGGACGTTCACAAAGAACTCAAGGAAGAAATCCATAAAGCTCAACAACAAAATAAGTACTATGCAGATCAACATCGTGTCCAAAATCCATTGTATCAAACTGGGGATAAAGTATGGTTACTCAGAAACAATTTGCAAACTTCAAGGCCTTGTGCAAAGTTAGATCATCAAAGATTTGGTCCATTTACCATCTTGGCCAAGATTAATCCAATCACCTTCAAGCTCTAGCTACCAAGTTGTTGGCAGCAGTCAAGGAACCGAAGGAGCCACAAGACGAAGAGAGTCAGAGCGAAGGGACAACACAAGCAGACATGGCAGTCAAAGAAGATCTGGCAAGTAGGCCAATAATTTTCCTCATGAAGAAGCAAGTACGAGCACTCACGCAGATCTAGCACTAAGGCAACCTTTAATTTTTCAAAACCTTTACACCAATTAAAAGTGATTCTCATCACTAAACACCATTGTAAATACCATTTCATCTGTTTGTAGCTCCATTTGGTGCAATCCAAGGAGTCCTTGAGCTTGAGGAGCTTTAGAAGTATCTACCTGCCAATTTTCATATTTTTTAGATCTCGTTTGAGCCCTCTAATAAGCCATGGAACCTAATTTTTAACTAGGCCGGATACTAGGTCTGAACAGGGCCAAAGCTAGTCAAAAACTATAAAAGGAGCTAGAGAGCTCATTTTTGAGGTAGATTGTAATTGAAACAAACTTGTAAGAGCTTCTTGAAAAGTAATCTAAGAACTCCATTGATTCTCACTCTTTGTCTTGCCGTGTGTGTGCGTGTGTGTGTATGTGTGTGCATGTTGGTGTGCTTCTCACTCACGCACTTGTGCCGTCACTTGCTCGAGGTCTTCATACCATCCTCACGTCTTCCCGGATTGACATTAAAGGAGGTGCTACTCATCACTGAGCTACACCAAATTTTGGCGCGGTTGCCGGGGATCGAGCTTTGAGGACGAGTGTGTGATGGTAAGACGTAGAGTTGACGCGTTGGAGTTGTAGGTATTTTCTTCACTTTCATCTATTTTCTTGTTTTTTCTTCACCATCCTCATCACCATCATCATCATCACCATCTTCCACCTCCATTTCCATCATCGCGAAAATTTCAGTTTTTTGAGTATATCACCATCTCCACCTCATTTCCCTCATTTCACTTGTGAGAGAGAGCGAGAGAGCGAAATTGTGTGTGCTGTTTTTGCATGTTTCTTGAGCTGTCTTGCAGGTACAGGTCACATCATCGTCCCCAGCACTCTGCGCAGGTACGGATTTCGAAGTAACTGTCTGTGTGTCGCCGACTTCTGTCAATCGTGACCGACAGAAAAAACGCTCAAATCACCAAACAAAGTGCAAAACCATGATCTACAGGCCTAGAGCTTCCCAAAAATGTGTTTAGTTTCTTGAAATTCCTCAGATTTCTGTCAATCGCGATCGCTCTATCAATCGCGACCGACAAACCACGACGGACAGATCTGTCAATCGCGATCGACACGTCAATCGCGATCGACAGCCCACAACGGCTCTGTCAATCGTGACCGACAGAGTCAACGACCGATTGACCACGACCGACGGACCATACATGTGACACGTGTCAATCACGATCGAGTCATCAATCGCAATCGACTCATCAATCGCGACCGACACAGTCAATGATTGTTTGACCACGACTGACAGCCCCGACGGCTCTGTCAATCACGACCGACACAGTCAACGATTGTTTGACCACGACTGTAGCTCAGTGATGAGTAGCACCTCCTTTAATCTCAATCCGGGAAGACGTGAGGATGGTATGAAGACCTCGAGCAAGTGGCAGCACAAGTGCCTGAGTGAGAAGCACACCAGCATGCACACACATATACACACACGCGCAAACACAGCAAGACAAAGAGGGAGAATCAATGGAGTTCTTAGATTACTTTCAAAATGCTCTTACAAGTTCGTTTCAATTACAATCTACCCCCAAAAATGAGCTCTCTAGCTCTTTTTATAGTTTTTGGCTAAGTTTTGGCCCTGTCCAGACCTAGTGTCCGGCCTAGTTAAAAATTAGGTTCCAGGGCTTATTTGAGGGCTCAAACGATATCTAAAAAATACGAAATTTGGCAGGTAGATACTTCTAAAGCTCCTCAAGCTCAAGGACTCCTTGGCTTGCACAAAATGGAGCTACAAAAAGATGAAATGATATTTACAATGGTGTTTAGTGATGAGAATCACTTTTAATTGGTGTAGAGGTTTTGAAAAATTAAGGTTGCCTTAGTGCTAAATCTGCGTGAATGTTCATAAGTGCTTCTTCCTGAAGAAAATTGTTGGCCTATTTGCCAGATCTTCATTGACTCCCTTGTCTGCTTGTGCCTTCTCTCCCTTGTCCGCTGCTAACACCCCCCCCTCTCTCGCGTCTGTCGTCCCTGACAGACCCTTGTTGAGAGGGTTTTTGGATGTAGTACTCGACGACGTCCTGCGCTAAATGATGTTTAGCAATTCGCAACCCTTTGGCCAAATCTGTCAGAAGAGCATCCCAGTCTACCGGCCCAGGAACCTCTGGATGTGGCATATGTAGCTTTTCGGAATGGAGAGCTTGTTCCACTGCAAACAACTGCAAGAGATGGGATGGTCTGGGAATGAATATCTCGGAGTGATATTCCCAGAATCCCGTGACAAACATCTCTTCAAACGTTTGTTTGAAGCAGGCCGGTAGATATTTGATGCGAGCGTGCCATGCATACACAACATTGATCGATGGGGTTGTGCTCATGTCGTATACAAGGTCCTGGTTCCCTTCATTAAATCCTAGTGCTGAGAGATGCGGTTCCTTGACATTTTTGAAGGTCCTGAAGGTGACCAGCATAAGTTCGAAAATTTTCAGGCACATCTGAGTCATGATATCAGGTACATTCTTGAAATGGACCCCCCAATGTCGAATCGTTGAAATCATATATCCAATTGTAGGTGCACCTTAGGGGGTGCGAAGTACACGTAATTTAGCCACTTCTCACATCCTTTAATCGTCAGCACTGTTTGTGTGTACTCCGGCCATGATCTCCTTCGAAATACAGGGCAATAACATGGATTATATTTGATGTACAATGGCATGTTGTTCCATGTTCTTACCATTTCCGGGTAGGTTTCGAGCAGCCGAATTCTCCACGTTGGTTGGCGAATATGTCCTTGCTTGGCACTCTCTGGGATGTCATCAGGGGCAAATTGGGTGGCAGAGGTGGGTTCCCTTGAGGTGTGGCGCTTGATCTCCGCATTATAATCCGCCATTAGCACGCAAAAAGGCACATACAGATCATCCGATGGGCCGATCCACCTATGGTGTGAGAGATTCTGAAAATAATCGGATTTTATTACCACCTCTTCCAATTTTGACATCAATGCGATTTGGACTGCCACCCTGTCATCATGCGTCGTGGCTACTTTCTCTAACTTTTGCATCCATTCAGGTGCCTCAATTTCAATTGTGTCCATGCCCTGTTCTGTGCGCTTACCTCCGGGTGTTGGCATCGGGACATAGGGATCCTCGAATGTTTCTTCTACTTCAATTGGCACCAGATCATCAGGCTCGGGCTCTACCAGAGGGGAGGGCTGACGCTCATATTGCATGACCTTGCTGCGTAATTCCTCAAGTTCGGCCCGGAGTTTAGTGACCTCTTCAGCTGTTTCTTCTGCGGTTATGCTCTGGCTGGGTTCTGTCTGTCGGGTGGCCAACTGTCTTCGTAACTCATCTCTCTCTTTTTCTAAAGCGGCATGGGCCTCCATTAGATCTGCATGAGTTTCTAACACCACCTGCATATTCTCAGAGGGAATTGCCTTGAATCGTTCTGGGTCAATCTCCTGTGGGGAACCCTCCATGGCCGCCTCCAGATTTTCTTCGTTCTATTTCTGTAATCTTTTATTCTCCTCTAGCGCTGTAGACATATGCTTGCGGAGGAGGCCCAAGTTCCGTCGAAGTTTCAGGTTTTCCGTGATCTGAGAATGTAGCAGCTCGTCCATGTGTCGTCGTTCTTCATCATCTGCTTGGGGTGGGTTGGCTTCTAATTGTGTGTATTGCTCCTGTAATGTCACGTGCTGCTGTTCTAGTAGCTGCTTCTGCTCTTCAAGATCCCTACATCGTGCTTGGAGATCTTCGTGGCTTCGGAAGAGCCTTGTATGTTGGTTGTCAAGGTGTTGGTAGTGTTGCTGAAGTTGGGCCATGCATTGATGCATATTATTAAATAAGTTACTGAGAGGAATGGTGTTGAATGCAGAGGGGAAGGGAAAGGGAAAGGGGATTGTGGATGCAGTACTGGGGGCGGGTGAGGGGGGAGGTGGGGGAATGGGAGATTGTGGGTAAATGGGGGGTGGGAGAGGTGCAGAGGTGGGTGACACCTCCATGAAAGTGGGGGTCGTGGTGGGAGTGACTGTGAACATGGGGATTGTGGTAGCGGTGAGGGTTGTGAATGTGTATAGAGGTGTGTGTAATTGTGAACTCCTAGGAAGTGTGCTCGGGGTAGTGAGGTGTACCGTGGCTGTAGTTAGACTTATGTTTTCAGTGGAAGTAGAGTGTGTGGGTTGGCTGATGGTTTGTGCGTTGGTGTGTGTAGTGGTTTCAGAGGTGGTGACAGTGGAGGTTACAGTGGTAGAGGGAGGTGAGTGAGGTGGATGTGGGGGAGAAGGTGGCAAGGGAGGTGATGGGGGTGCACTCGATGTGTGGGCTTCCTCGGTGTTGTGAACTGTGTGTGCTGTGCCAGTGGTTGTGGGGGTGCCTTGTGGTCCTGATCCTAATACATTCATTCGTTTTCCCATTCGTGGGGGGCGTCTTCCATATCTTCTCTCTGTCCTTCGTGATTGCGCCAGTGCGGTGTGCACCGTTTCCGGTACTCCCAAAGCATCTGATATCATTTCCAGGGTGGCACGGTATTGCTCGTCCACACCTTCCTCCTCCAGAATCTGGTTCATGAGAGCTTTACCTACAGCTAATGAGAGTCTGTGTTGCTCTTGAACTCGGTTCATTGTATCGTAAAGCTTCTTTAATGCGCTAGTATAGGCGGGGGCACCTTCCAGTACTTGTAGGGCTTCTTGATCATACTCTTGTTCTTCTGCTTCTGATTGTCCACCTTGTGCCTCCTCATGAGCTTCTTCTTCATCGTCCACATTGACTATGTCCGGTTGGCTGGGCTGGGCTTGGTCTGGGGCAGTTTGCTGTCCACCGGCTTGCTCTTCTTCAACTTCCGCATTTACAGCATCTATGATTCTTGCAACTTCTTCGTCCGTTAGATCCTTCAGAGTGAATCCATGCGGGAATTCCAGATCAGTCGGTACTGGTGGAAACACAAGAGTAGGGCCATCTGTGCTGTGCCTGGGTAACCTGATAGTAAATGGTTGCACTCGTCGGGGAAGTCTTGGGGTTGTCTCATGCGTCAGGGTTGCACCGCGAGCTTGTGCATAAGGCATCTGGACGGCGCCTCTCATCTTCTTTGAGGGAGGCCCTACGGCTGACAATCTGCGTTGAAATTCCTGTGCTCTGGACCAGATCAGAGCCCTCTGCACCGGTACATCATATGCGAGACATCTGTATACAATTCTTGTGAGTGCACAACAACCATACAACACAGATTTTTGCTTCTTATACCATCTCTGATGAGCCATATGAATCTGGTCGATAATCCAGTGGGGCATATTGATGGTCAACTCAAAAGCATCCGCCAGGTAGAGGCTAAACCAGATCTTTTTGGGAGGCATTGTGAACCTCTCCTGCGTGGGGAAGGCGAAATGTTGCATGACCATGCGTAAATGGATGGCGATCGTGGGTGTCATAGCAACCATGTCCTTCAACTTCGTCAGGTTCCTGTTCTTCATGTTGTCTGGAACCATAGTCTCTTTCTCTGTTGGAATGTGCATACCAGTCATGTCGAGTGCTTCTCTTACCAGGTTGATAGTCAAGCGGAAACGCTTCAGCTCGTTGCCCCTTGTGAGTGATGGGAGCACAAAGGAGCTGTATCCTTTCTTGTCTTTGTTGGGGGTGAGGGTACTAATTAGATATGAGCATCTTAGGAAATCTGGCTTTGGTAGTTGGAACTTGAAGTAGTCATAAAGCCCAGCCTTCTTCCATATCGGCTTCAGTCCTTCGTTGTTCTGTAGCTTTTCAAACTCCCTGGTAAAGAAATGGTATCTGCCCCAACGTCCATTGAATTCTACCTCAGACTCCCACATATATGTGCCTTCACCCAGAGGGCCAGCAACGTCACTGAACCAGTGTGAGGTTTTGCCCACCGGCATGGTATGACCCTGTGGAGGATTCTGAATTGGTATGGCATGTAATGCTCGTAATGCCGTTGGTCTTTCCTTTAATTCCTCCTCGACCGGAAGGCTTTCGATGTCCACCACTTGGGGGCTGGTGCCTGCCTGGGAGCTAGTTCCTACTGTATCTGCCATTTTACTTCTTGTTGTCTGTCTCTGTGAGAATATACAAACATGTGTTAATATTGTACAGGACAAGGGAGGACCGTTGTTGTTCCCATCAGAATATTAACATGAGGGTCGGGAGCGAATAATGGGTTAGTAAGTGTTCGGTGCACGTGTGTGTGGTTAATGCTTGGGTAGTCCTAGGAGACTAATGAAGTTAGTAAGTGGGGATGAATTTACAAATTGGGGTCGGGGGGTTTATTACAGGTCTTAGGCTGCCAAATGCAGTGGATGGGCTTTGCTTTCGGTTTCGTAGAGACTCTAGAGAGCTTTCTCGGTGTCGCGGTTTGAAAATGAGGCCTTTTGGGGACCCATTTACAAGTGATTACATGCGTGCTCTTGATTCTTGGTGTGTTCCTGAGTGTTGAGAACGAGTGAATACTGGCTGTACGCGTAGTTGGGTTATGCTGCATAGGTTGTGGCCTTGGCGTAGCTACTTGTGCCCTCAAGCAAGCCTTAGGCACCCAAATTTGTCTTGATTGTGGGCTAGCCTTCATCGACTTTTTGGGCACCCAAATGGATTTCACTTTAGCAGAAGAATTTCTGACAGACTTCTTAGTGGCGTCATGTTGTTGGTTACTAGTAAGAGGCTTTGCCCGTGTGGTTGTCGTGAGTGCAACCGGGTGTTCGCCTTTCCGCACCCACACTTGGTTTACTTTCTGGGACATTCTGCTGCGCAGGTACTTTTGATTTCCGGCATAGGTAGTACTCTGCTTCTTCTGCCTTTGATCCACCTTTGGTTGCTGCCTCCTTCTGACCTTTGGAAAAGAAGGGAGTTCCGTTGCATCCCTGACTCCTTTTTTGCAACCATCATTCCTCTGCAACACATAGTTTTGGACAAGAACAGCATGGTCATCTTCATGTGTACTCCTGGAAGGACCAGGAGTCTGTGCCTTTCCTAGTTCCTTGAGTGCTCCATTATCTAACTCTACTGTAATTCGACTATGATTGACCCAAACCTGGAGAAGTCCACTTCTTAGGTTTAAATTAATTGCTTGGTCATAGATCCAATCTTGACCCAAGACTAGAGGTTCAGTGAGATCCTCATCTTGACACACCAGTACTTTAACAGTCATTTCCTCATCATGAATGTAGAGGGGAAGTTCCACCTCGCCCATGCAAGGGGTTTCCACGCCTCCCAATCCTATGAGATATGCTTCCACAAGATTGACAGTTAACTTTAACTTTTGACAGTAAGACACTCTAACAGCACTAGTGGCTGCACCTGAGTCAATCAAGGCTCTTACGTTCCTTGCACTCTTTCCTTGTCCTATATCTAGGGTTATGAAAGGACGTCTATCAATTATCCTATGCGAGCTTGTTCCTGCAACTTCACACATGGCCATAGGATATCCTTGATCTGCATAGTCATTCGCTCTAGGCTGATCTCTACCTTGCCTTCGTAACTTCATCCTTCTGATGCGTTCTAAAGCTTCTGCTTGAGCTTCTTCTCGAACTCGCTTTTCTTCCTCTTTGCGTTTTTTAGCAGTGTTGAGTCGACTGAGCATTTCCTCCGTGAGGGGTTCCTGATACAACTTGATTCTGCAACCGCTAATATAGTTTGGGAGAACATCACCCTCTAATGTGGCCAACTGTACTGCTCCACTCGTGGAGATCTTATTGATGATCATTGGTCCGTAGCCTCTCTTTTCTAGTTTCCTTGCGTGTTGTTTCAGTGTGTAGACTAAAACTAGATCTCCTGCTTTCAAACCCTTATCCTTCACATGGGCATCGAAGTATGCCTTCTGTCTCTTCTTGGCTGCATATATTCCTGCAGCGGCTCTCAGTCTTGTTTCTCCTAATCGTTCAAGGTCAAAGATCCTAGAGGAGAGCTCGTGACCTGTCCATTCGTGCTCTTGTGCTACTGTCAATGTAGGAATCAAGAAGTCCAAGGGTAGCACAGCGTTTTGGCCAAATACCATCTGAAAGGGAGTGGCTTGGAGTACCGTTTTGTAGGCAACCCGGTATGCCCAAACAGCATGGTGTAGCTGTTTGTCCCAATCAGAGCGTTTAGTGTTTACTAATTTCGTCAGTACATTGCATAAGATCTTATTAGTGCTCTCAGCTTGTCCATTAGCTTGAGGGTGATAGGGGGCAGACTTCTTGTGTATTACCAAGAATTCTTGGAGTAGATTTTCAATCACTTCATTTAAGAAATGAGTGCCTCTATCACTTACAAGCTCTATAGGTAGCGCGTATCTTGTGAATACATTCTCAAACAAGAATTTGGTAGTTGTTTGAGCATCATTCTTTGCCGTAGCCTTTACCTCTACCCACTTGGTGAGATAATCTGTTGCAACAATGATGTATTCCGCATGCGAACCTTTAGCTGGGGGATTAATAGGACCTACGAAGTCTATTCCCCACTTAGAGAATGCACGTCCACCCATCATAGGTTTCAGTGGCATCTCATCTTTGCGTATAGGATACTGAGTCCTCTGACAGACATCACACCGTTTCACATAGGTATGTGCATCCATGTGAAGGGTAGGCCACCAGAAGCCCGCAAATAGTACTGCCTTGATCACCCGATCTGGTCCAAAGTGTCCTCCTGCTACACCTTGGTGAGCAGTTTCCAAGATCTTAAGATATTCACTCTCATGGACACACAGTCTCAGGTAACCATCTTTACCACGCTTATATAGATTATCACCAATGAGTGAGTAATCTTGGGCTTCTTGTTCTAAACTCCTTTTCCTCGCCAGAGTCATGTCTGGAGGGAATGTGTTTGTCCTCAGGAAGGATACTAGAGGTTCGCTCCAATCTGGCACAATGGATACTTGATAAAGAGTGGCGTGTTCCACAGGTGGTTTAGTGCAGCAGATTGGGCACTCCTTGCACAACTTTTGGACATCAGCTTCCATAGTTGGCCAATGTACTCCGAGTCTCTTTAGGGTTTGTAAAGTTCGTTGCTTTGAATGGTGTTGCTCTAGTGCACCTACATGTGCTAATTGCAACCATTTAGCGTACTCATCCTCTTCTACGCAGCAAGCCAAGATCCCTTGATCTGTGTGCTTGTACATACTTCCGGCCATGATGTGGTACTTTTGGGCTTTTTCTACCTCTCTATTCCGTGTGTTTACCACTGGATGGTTAGGCCTGTATGTCAATACTGGTACTAATGGCTTAGCCCACTGCGGCACCACTTCCAAATTAAACAAGTAAGCATCAGGAAGGTCATCTGATACTCCTTGTGGGGCTTCTCCCGATGTGAGCCTAGAAAGATGATCAGCTCTCAAATGGGTCCTCCCTTTTCTTACCACAACCTCAAAATCATATTCCATTAGCAAGAGAAACCATCTTACTAATCTTCCTGTATTGCATGGCTTGTTTACAAGATATAACAATGCCTGATGATCAGTAAAAAATTTAAACTTATTTGCAAGCAAATAGTGTCTAAATTTCTTAACTGCATATACCATGCCTAATCCTTCTCTCTCCGTAGTGGTGTAGTTTCGTTCAGCCGCATTCAACTGTCTACTGGCATAGGCAATTGGAAGATCCATATTACCTTCACCAGTAGGTTGAGCAAGTACACATCCAATAGCATAATTGGATGCATCAACATGAACATGGAATGGCTTATTCCAATCTGGTGTGGTCAAGATTGGTGCTGAACACAATCTTCGTTTAAGCTCCTGGAAGGAATTCTCACATTCATCCGTCCACTCAAAGTTTGTCAGAAGTCCGTACATGGGCTTTGCAATGACAGCATACATGTGTATAAATCGTCGGTAATGCCCCATGAAAGCTTGTACTTCCTTGACATTTTTTGGCCTAGGTAGCTCTGTTATAGCTCTCACTTTCTCTTCTTCAGTAGATATGCCATTCTTTGACACTATGTGTCCTAGAATCTTGCCTTGCCTGACCATAAAAACACACTTTTCTGGGTTCAGGCAGACTTGATATTCTCTACATTTGTCAAAGATTTGTCTGAGTTCAGGAATATGGGTTTGTCTAATATTCGAATGAGCACAAAGATCATCAACATAGACTTCTAAACTCTTCCTCAGGAACTCCTTAAACACATGGCACATCAGCCTCTGGAAGGTCGCTGGTGCATTGGTAAGCCCAAATGGCATTACTCTAAAAGCAAAAATGCCCCATTCTGTGGCAAAGGCTGTCTTATGCTGATCCTCTGGGGCTATGGCTACTTGATTGTAGCCTGAAAATCCATCAAGGAAGCTGTACACTTCCTTGCCTGCCACTCTTTCTAAGAGATGTTCTGTGATGGGAAGCGGATAGTTATCCCGAATTGTGGCTGCATTAACCTTTTTCAAGTTAATGCACACACGCAGCTTGCCATTCTTCTTGGGCACCACAACAATGGGGGATACCCACTCGGTGTGCTCAATTTCATAGATAAATCCAGCTTCAACCAGTCTATCTATCTCTTCTTTGATCTTAGCAGCGTAATTATCGTTATATGTATAAGGCTTTTGCTTAGAGGGTTTGGCATCTGAGGTCATGGGGATAGTGTGTGAGCATATATCGGGGTCAACACCTTTCAAATCCTTGTAACTCCAAGCGAATACATCTCTGTATTCTCTTAGCAAGGCTATCAACGCATGCTCTTCTTCCTCTGTTAGGTCATGACCTATGTACGTACATCTCTCCTCTCCTTCTTCTAGGGCCACTACAATTTTCTTGGTAGTTTCTTTGTTATCATAGGCCTCTCCTGATTGTGCCTCTCGTTTAGGCATTCTTATCATGACTCTCCTGTCATCTATCTCATACTTTTTAAAATTTTCTTGGACCTCAAACAAAGATTCTTCCTCCTCTGGTGAGGCTTCTCTCTTCTTTCGTTTCTTTCTTTCTTCCTTCGGGGTCACATGGGTTGCTAATCTTACAACATTTGTAAGCTCTCCATGCCTCTGGGGTTGAAATTCTACTTCATGGAAGTATTCTTCATCTGATGCAAATGGTGGGTCCATAATGATTGACTCTAGATCGGAGTCACTTGCATCCTCAAATGCATCAGGGCTAGATTCGCATTCTTCTAGTACTGCCTCTCCCATGATTGGCTCTATGGAGAAGACTGAAATGTCATAGCCATCCTCATCACAGTGAGCTGTCCATTGTTCTTCATTGATGGCTACATCCATTGTTGCTAAAATTTCTGCCCAACCGTGAGGTTCAAATTCTTCGTCTGGAAAAACTACAGGTGCATAGGCTGGGTCTTGGATTGATCTATGGGTTTCTTTCGCACCTATTTCTCTGGCCTTTTCTCTCTTCTCTTCCTCTACTGCTACTTTGCACATCCATAAGTGGGTGTCTTCATGCATCCAAGAGGATCCTGACCCTATGGAATGCACAGATTCCGTATCATCTTTGGCTCTATGGATGGGATTCCACTGGATAGGAGGTACATCTCTATGAGAGTAATCCTTGAGATTGACTTTGGTCGTAACACCTAAGTGTTGCAGGTATAAAGAATTGGTTCCCCAATCCTGTACCACTTGCAACTGTCGCATGAATGGTCTTCCCAAAATCATCTCATAGGCATGATTTTTGCTGAAGTCACATATAGCAAATGTATGCTCAAACTCGACACCACAAGTGGTGAGAGTTATTCCTTCTAGCAATCCTAGGGGTCTCTCTATGTGACCATCGGCCATCTGCAATTTCATTCTCGTTGGCCTGAGTGCCGGCTTGCCCCAACGCTTCCATAGGGAAGTAGTGGCAATTGCAACTCCTGCACCTGAGTCCAAAATTGCCTTGGTGGTGTACTCCTGGTAGGTGATGGGAAGATAAGTGTTCCCTTCTTCACCTTCACACATATCTCCTATCTTGTCCAAGGGAATTTCTGGCACTGTCCTATGGGATCCTACCTAGGAACGAGGTTTTGCAACTTCAGTTACTTGACTGGCTACATATTTCCGAGCGTTTGGTCTATCCTCAGGCAGTTCTTCCAAAGTGAGATCGCGCTGCACCTTGGTGTTCGTTACTACCTCCGTGTTCCTTGGTATGTCTGAGTCGTCATTCCTCACCATGACTGTGGGTGCTCTCATACACGTGGACTTTGCTTCCCATGGGCTTGTGAAGTGGGGTAGCTCTTGTATGGAATTAGACTCAAAGTCCAATCTCTCGTGAGACTGAGTACTCTCATGTTCCCCGTAAATAGATGGGATGTCTTGTGGGAATTGGTCGTGTGCATCGTCCACAAGTTCAAAAGGAGGGGCGACCTCACTTTCGTTATCCCACTTGTCTTCTTGAATCTCTCGTAGGAAGTCTGGTGCAAACCGATTCATAGAAGAAGAAGTGTCTGGCTCCGTAGAATTAGGGACATAAGCAACCTGGGAAGGAGGGCTTATTCTATCGTTGGATCTCTCCTTGTTCTCATAGATGGCCGGAGCACAAGCTTCCTGGGGAGGATTACTTACTCTATTACTTTTCTGAACAGGCTCATACGCTCTCTGAGAAGGAATGTAGGCAACCTGTGGAGATACGTAAGCTTTCGAGGGAGTCTCATCTGCCTTTTGAGGGGGAAGATAAGCTTCTTGAGGAGGCACATGGGCTTCCTGAAAAGGCTGGCTTATCCGTTCCCTTGTCCTTTCCTTTCTTTGAGGGGTAGGTTCCTTTTCTGATTGTGCAATTAGCCTCTCTATTCTTTCTAGCAGTCCATCAAAATGTAACTGCGTCTTAGCTGAGCTAGAGATGTTAAAGAGGCGGCTAGCTTCGAACATGGCTTGAGCCAATTCCACCATCTTAGCACAAATTTTGGTTCGTTCAAGCTCTAGCTCGGCTCTAGGGTAGCATTTCTCATGATCAGTTACGTTTGGCCCTTCTTGGATTCTGGCCTGATATGCTTTAAGCATCATATTAAGGTCTTCGGGAGTGGGGTCTGCTAGGACTGATCCTACTCTAGGGGGTGGTGGGTTTAGGTCAGGCGGGTTGGAAGGTGGTTGGTCGGATGGCGGTGGGAATGGTGGTGGTGGAGTCGTGTGAGAGGGAGTTTGAGTTGTGAGTTCGGTTATTCTGGCTCTTGTTTCTCTTACGCTTTCCTCGAGTTCACACATCTTTTTAGCCCATTGTCTTTTCATTCTTTCCCAACTGTCTTTCCAAGCTCTAGTCCTTTTCTTGGTTATGCTCTCCGTTTCACTCGCCTCTGGGCCCTTTTCCTGGCTTGCCTCTTGGTTTTGCTGCAATGCCTGAGCTCTAGTGACTACCTGTACTGGTGCAGTGGAAGTGACACTTCCTGAGGAATCTACAACCAAACCAATCACATTGATAGGAGTGATTTTTGGCATATTATTGGGGTTCTTTGGGCAATCTCGTAAGAGATGCTCTTTTCCACAGTCTTGGCAAAAGCCTTGGATCGTCACTGACTGGGGTTGTGTAGGTGGAGGCAAGGGACAATCACGAATGAGGTGATCTCCTTGGCACCTGTAGCACGGTCCTCTTGGGAATGGAGGTCTTACTTGCCTAGGTTGAGGCCTAGGGTTGGGGTTTGCATACATGACATTCGTGTAATCTGACTCCCAACTTATTTCATTTGGCTCTTCACTATAGTAGGACTCACCATGTTCAGGAGACTGCATGTAGTAGGCCTGGGGACTATCGACATGTGTAGAATCAAAGCTATGGTCACTGAGGTCATTTTCAGAGAGCAAGGGTGTCACAGGGACTAAGGCTCTATTCATGTTCTCTTCTGCGGCAGTATACTTTACCGGGATCACATTGGTTGGGGCAGGGGGTTGTTGTGCTAGCACCGGTTGGGGTCTCTGTTGGGCCTGATATTGTGGTTGGTAGGTTTGTTGGGGTCTAGCATATTGTGGTGTTGGATTTTGGTTCTGGTATCTGCCTTGTTGGTAGGGTTGAGGGTAGGGTTGCCTAACTGCCTGCTTGTTGTATGGGCAATCTTGTGCGGTGTGATTGGTGTATCTCCGTTCTATGGTGCAGTACTGGCTACTAGGATTTACCTGGGGCTGAGCCATAATGGGGCAGACATTCGCCATATGGTCACCACCGCATGTATAGCACCTTTTCACAGGAGCAAACCTTGGGATTTGTTTGCTAGTTACTCCTAATTTCTGAGCTACTTTCTCTGCAAGTTCCTCAATTGATGTGGATTGCATGGAAGAGTGACTAGAGGCACTATCTTAATCTTTGTAGATTTTGGAAAGCTCTAGTTCTTCCCCTAGGTTATCTTCAATGTCAATGCACATGCGTACACATTCTTCTATGGTCCTAGGGTCCTTCAGATACACATAGGATCTCAATTTCGTACTCAGCAATCCATCAAGGAATAAGGCTACCTGTTTTGCGGGTGTGGGTAGCTCCAAAACAGGGCACCTTTCAAGATATTGTCTAAATCTTCTTCCGGCCAATCTGACAGTCTCTTGGGGAGTCTGTTTGAAGCTGTGAATCAATGAGGAGGTATTGTGTCTTATGCCACTCTTAGAGAACTCTACAATGAAGGCTTCTAGGAGTTGGTCTATACACCTGAACTGTTGCTCATCCAATGGCTGAAACCATGTAAGTGCTGTGTTCCTAAGGGTTAGACCGAAGGCATTGTACTGCGTGAACAGATCCTCCACTTGTTCAGCTCTCAAGACTTGCTTGAACTCCGCCACATGATCATAGGGATCTCCTGTGCCGTCAAAGTAATTCTTCATGGACTTCACTAGCTGGGTGGGTCTCAAAGTTCTTGTGTGCTCTCTAGGCCTCGGCAGAGGGAATCCATCTACATTTCTTTGGTTCCTGTGAGCTCTAAGCATTTCAGGTTCTACCCTATTCGTCTCCGTCCTCGTTCTTTCTCTGCCCACTGGGTTGGCAAAGCTTACTTCTGGTCTATCTCTACTTTTGTCTCTTTGAGTTCCATGAGCTTGGGATGTTCCCGCTCCAGGGTGACCATAGGATACATTTGATCTTGGTTGGGGGAAAATGAATTCACCCTTCCAAGTGTAAGCATGCCTATCATTTTCCGTAACCACAAAGATCCGTTCTGAAGCGTGATCTAAGTAGGTCACTCTGCCTGGGCTATCAAGATCCTTAAACTCATAGATCATGATATTTCCTATATCAGTTGGCTGATTAGATTTATACCTCCAAAAGGCTTCGTCAGTCTCTCGATTGAGGAGCAACTCTATGCTCTTGTTGTCTTGGGGAACCCATTCAGGTGTGATGATCCTAGTGAGAACAGATTTGCCTCGGGGGGTTCTAGGTTCCGCACCCATGTTTCCTTGCTCTAAGTCCCCTAAGTCCGCCTCTGAGATTACATTCCCAAATTCATCTGTCCTATCTGGGTGACTGGTGACTACGTATATGGTTCCTTCTTTGTCCAGGTATGCACCGTTTTCAAACTTGACAGCTGGGTGCTCTAGTCCTATGGATTGGTCAGGGTTTTTAATCTGGACCACGGATCTTCCTAGGCCGTCCTCATAGATGCTAGCACCTAATCGGTTGGTCCTAAGGTATTCCAACTGTGTTTTGTAAGGGCCTTCTACCCTGTGCAAGTAAGGCACTCCTGAACTTCCTGTAGGAAAGTTGCCTAATGAAACCCATATGAATGAGTTTAGGAGATCCACCTATAGGGCTATGAATAGGAAAGTATATCCCTTAAGATGCTTTTGGTGTGACCAACTAGGTCATAGGTACGAGGATTGTGTTGCTTATACTAATGCATGTCAAATTCACTTAGTCATTACAAATGACCATAAGATTAGTGATTATCAAACACAACTACCTTTGAGATTAAACTTAGGTAGAGGGGGGATGATAGATTATTTTGATCAAACAAAATTGACTCCTAAAACCAAACTTCAAAAACAATGGAAACCTAAGAATCATAATGAGAAAAGTAATGTATGTCAATTACATTCTATGAACACCAAGATTGTGACTAAAGGTGAATGCTTGGATAATGATCAAACCTTTCTTAAACCTAAATCTATGAGTAACATTGATATTCAAATTATATCTAAGGATCAAGATACATTGAAAAAGTTTAAGAAAGAAGAAGATGTAAGGATAAAAGATGATGAAAATGAACAATCAATTGATGGAAATAAAGACATACATGCGGTTAAAACAGAACCTAAAGCCATAGAAAATGATAATAAATGTGACCGAAATAAAAATGATCAAAGAATAGTAAAAACATCTGATATTCAAAGTCAATTAGAACATGATAAGAATATGAAAAAATGGGTACAAGAAGCCATATGGAAGATTGAAAATAATACCAAAAACTCATCTAAAGTTAAGAAAAAGGAGAAGAATTTAAGAGAATAGTTTTATTGTAGATAAAACTTTTCAAGTTTTGATATTGCTTGCTGCATATATGCATGTTTTCCTAAAGAAGATGAACATATACCTAAATTGTTTTGTTTTATGAAGTTTTTATGCTGGAAAAGCTAGTTAAAAGCTTATGATAAAGTTTTGCATTATGAGTTGCTTAACCAATTAAAGAATACTACAATATGAAAAAAAAAAAGAAGAAATCTATTATGATGAACAATTTTAAAAGTACATTATTATGAAATGATAAATATTTTGAACAAAGTGATTTTTTTTACAATAAATATAATGGTTATATTATACTATGAACATTATGATTTTTTCTGAAATTTATGAACTTTGTTTCAAAGGCTGAAAAAGCTAATCTGAAATTTATGAATTTTGTTTAATAGGTTGAAAAATCTATTGTAAAAAGTAAGAATACATTATTTATGACAATTATACCCACTATGACTTCTTATGATGAAATTTGTGACATGATGAAGATGAATCTGATAGAATATATGAATTTATATTTGCAAGATAAATGATAATGAAGATTACTTGTTTTGTAGTTTCTACTTTATGATTGCTTACAGGTTCTGAAGATGAATTGATCAAAGCAATTGAGGATTTTTATACCAAAACTTCTGATGAACTTAAAGAGAGCTAAAGATGGAGCCAAAATAGATCAGGTGAAAAAGTTCTAAACCTGATTTATGTTTTAATTTATTATGAAAGTCCATGCATTATCATAATTAGATATGTACATTCTTCAGATAGGTTAAGAAACTTCTTAAAATTATGAAAAGTAGAATTTACACTGAAGTAGGAACGTGCTTGAAGAGAAGATAAGGATTAGAGACCTTGGATGTCATATGAATAGTTGAAGGAACCCTTAACTTGCAACTCCTAGTAGAAGTAGGCTTGTTTTATATAGGTAAGCTTCCTTAAATCTGACCCATTTTACTAAAGAGATCCTAGTTCCCGTTTTAGCTTACCTCTAGATCCTTTGCTCTGATTAGGGGTTAAGCCTTTTCCCTTCATCAAAAAAGTTGCGAAGAAAAATTGAAAGCAGTACATTAATGGTTGCTGCATATGAAAAGAGAAAAAATGACAAAAAGAAAAATTATGATAAAAAAAGAGATGAAAGAAAAATCAAATGATTTCAATGAATCAGTTGTGGTCTTGAAATCACTTCTGATTTGAAAAGCGGGCTATATAAGGCGGATGTATGCTAGAGGGGAGTTAGTTTTTTGTATCTTAATGGCAAGTGGCTAGGAGAGGAGGATAGAAGGCTTATATAACATATGCTTTACTTATGAACATAGTTAATAGAAGAGTTAGTACGAAAACTATTTGAATGACTTCTATAGTTTCTTTCTAAAACCTGTTTTCTAACTCATGCATTAAACGAAAAGGTTTATATAACATATGCTTTACTTATGAACATAGTTAATAGAAGAGTTAGTACGAAAACTATTTGAATGACTTCTATAGTTTCTTTCTAAAACCTGTTTTCTAACTCATGCATTAAACTATTTGAATGACTTCTATAGTTTCTTTCTAAAACCTGTTTTCTAACTCATGCATTAAACTTTCATAATTTTATAAGTTTTCTTAACTATCAGAAGATGTACTTACCTTTAGGAGCATATTTTATATAATTTTGAAGAAAATAGTTCAAGAAATATTTTTTTTCAAAAGAATTTGATACTGCTTTCCTATTGATCTGCAGGTTGGCCCATCGAGGGCGATGTGCAGGTTTGGTGGGGGCAGATGTCGGAAGGATTTCCTCACTTTAATTGTCATATGGAAAAATAAAAATTTTTTGCTTTAGAGTTGGTGAAATGAAATCTCTTTCTTATATTTTTTAATGTACTGATTTAAAATGACTAATGTTATCTCTTGGGAACCTGTAGAAAAAAAGAGAAAAATATGTTCTGAATAGAGAATGTGTTTATTTCTAAGTGATTTATGTATATCCATAATTATATAAAGCTAATTATGTGCCTATGAATATATATATGGAGTTCTATGATGTATGTGAATTCAACTAAACCTAAGATTTTTTTGGCTTTCCTTATGTAAGCATATATGTGTATATATGTTGATATGATTGAAGATGTGCCTATGTGATTAGATTTATAAGGTTCAATAAATGTGCACCATATGATTAAACCCATGTTATGCAAGCTTTAAATGTGCATCTTCATGTACACTTACCCTAATGAGCTTATACATGATTCAAGAACATTAAAATTATATAGATTAAATAAATATATATATATGTAGTATATATACGTTTATTATATATATAAGTAAATAGATAAATATTTATTATATAAATAAATATACATGTAAAGATTAAATAATATATCTTCGATTTATATAAAGTGATTTGGTTTAATAAATAATGAAAATAACTTTTAATAATGAATTAATTCTAACGTGTGTAGAAGTTAAGTTATGTGTATTAGTGAACTAAATGTGTGTGTTAGTTAATGTTAGTATGCATGAAATCTACCTAGTTAACTAGTTAAACTAACTAGTAACTAACTGATACGTGTAAACTAAAATATATCTATATATGTGTGATCGTTAGAGGTTTTTTTCTCTTTGGTTTTCGCAGGCAGGTACGTAACTCGACTTTAGAGAGAGAGGGGGGAGATTACAGAGACACTTGAGGAACTCGGATATCGGGAGGTAGGGACAGCACATCTGCTATAAAAAAAACCAGGGTGAAGACTACTTCTGGGAATTCTTATTGATCATGGATCACACAAAGGCAATTCAGATGTGAAAGAGAAAGGGAAGAGTTGCGCGCAGGGAGCAGATAGAGAGGAACTGCAGGAGGAGGACGAAGGAGACTGACCTCACGTCTCTTCTTTTGACAAAAATTATGCAGAAAACTTAATGAATTGATATCACACAGCTGTTCGAAGCAAATCCATGCAGAGCGGCTGATTGATTATTTGTATCATGCTATAGTGTACTACTCTGGAAGTAATTTAAATGGAAGACAAAGATGACAGTTAGCGTGACAAGACTTCTGACGATCAAATTTTGAGTTTTCTTCTTGAACTGAAGGTTAGTGATTTGTACAAATAAGTTCAATACTCCTGCGCTGATGTTGTTTATGACTTATGGAACATAATTATATATGGAAAACATTCTTATTATTACATGATGTCTCTGAATGAACCTGATCGGTGCACTCTTCCAGTTGTGTTTACTGTAATGCCATCTACACCGTTTTTTTTCTGATCAGCGCACTTTTTTAATGAAAAAGTTTTGCATTAAAATTCTATCATTTACGCTACTGGCTTCAATTGATAATTGAGAATATACATATGGAAGTTCTGCTTAAACTACGAATGAGATAGAATTTATGATATTATATTCTTGTCGGTACATCTGTCTGTTTTTCACTTTACTCATCTGACTTATGATCTAATACTCTAAACCTTTCTGATATGAAATCCTCATGTATATCGTCATTTTTGATGGCAAATCGCTTATCTGACTCCGATGATTTTATCCTCCATTCAAAGTTATGTTGTCTCAAATTTTAGCACATACCGCAGCTTTCAGTGTCGCTTCCGACAATCAATAAACATATATGTTGTTGTTTTTTTTTTAATTAATTCTTTCTGAGAATACTATTTAAAATTCTTCCGCCTTTTCATATAACTATACATTTATTTATTTTTTGAAAGCGATTCTTAGTTTATTACTTGACTCATTGCTGATTTTATGTTTCACTTAATATCAATAAAATCACAAGTTATAATTTGTGCTGACTACGTTAAGGAATGCTTGTTTACTGTTGCGCATCGGAAATATGTGAACTCTGAGGCAACCTTTTCCAGAAAATCTCTTGATCATAATGGGTAGGAAATGAACAAAAATTCAGAAGTTTTATGATCGCGTTTTGCTTTAGATATAAACACATCAAATCTGTTGTCCAAGTGAAAACAAACTTGCTTTAATAGGGTTCAATTACTGGATCAGAAATTGATAGAAAAACAAGATTTAGCACAAATACCTTTAAATTTCAATGAACACATACTTTAAGATTTGCAATAATGAACAACCTCTCGACATCAAACAAAACAAAACAAAAGCAAATCTAATTGATTAAACAATTGCGCTTTAAAGTTAATGGATGTTTTCAATTGTCACTAGCGGAAATAGAAGTTCGAATGGAAGATTTATAGTGTTTCAATTTATGACCTGTGTTATAGAGTTTGCTATGTTGTACAAAAAAGTGCATTCAATTAGCCAAGGTTTCTTTGCTTGTTGAATATCAAGATAAGACTTAATGCAATTTTACGTCCAATCTAGGTAAAGATACAAAGTTTCATGCTTGAAAAAGGTTCTTTACTCATTGTCAAATGTTTATTGGAAACTTTCATTTTAAAGTTGATTTGCATGCTACTCACATATGAGTTGATCGATTCATTTTATCATCTGAAATGAACATACTACTAATGTCCTTCGTACATGTTTGAGCGATTACTTGACTTGCTTTAAAAGCTTCTGTGAGAATTTGATGTGAACCTGAGCTTGCTTCAAGCACCCGGCGTGCGCCGTGATTTCCAACGGTTGGCTTGATCCACCAGCCGTCCCTTTCGCGCCGACAAATTGGTTTATGCTCTGAGTGCCTCCACGAGAATAGGCAAGTAGTAAACCTCATCTCTACACCCTTACCATCAAGATTTTGAAGAAAAACGTTTGCACTCACAACACTTAGATTTTTGTATTAGGCATTTATGCTCAACAAATGTAACTTGAAAATTTCACATGCACACTAGCTTCTGCTCCAACTGTCAGGTGTCAGGTATATTTTCTTAACTTGCATCTGTTTGTGACTATTTAATAGGATTTTAGGAAAGTTTAAGATATTAGGAATTGCTAGATTTAAATTTCATTTCATTTGAGAGATAAAATTTATTTTCATTAAGATATTAGGAATCACTAGATTTAAATTTCATTTCATTTAAAAGATAGAATTTATTTTCATTAAAATAGTAGAAATTGTTAGACTCAAAAAGAATTCTTATTTAAAAGATAGTATTTATTTAAGATTGTTTGATTAGTACAATTTTCATTAAAACAATTAAAAAGAAATTTGTTTGAAAAGTTAGTATCTAGATTTCATCATTAAGGATTGTTAAAATAGCATAATTTAGCCTGAAAATTCATTAAGAATTTTCATTTGGGAAGTTAGTATTTATTTTTCAAGACTTGTTGAAAAGTTTAAAATTTAAGTAAAGCTGGAATCAGGTAACTTAGTTAGTTTGGTAAGGGAACAGAAATCCAAAGTTCAAGAAGAAGTTAAGGATTATATTAAGGAACTTAGTTCTAGTTCTAACATTCATATCAAAATGGATGAGTTATTTAAAAATATGATGTCAGAAACTCAAGGCCAAAAAGTAGTAGAAGCTATGCTAAAAGAAAAAGGGAAATTTACTGGAGTTAACACAACTAATTACTTAGACACTTTTGAAGACCTAGCAAAACTACACGGCTTGCCAATTGATAAATGGGTAACATTTTTAGTAAGACTTGCAATAGGTTCAGCCATTAGTGTTATAGAACCGCATAAAGCACTTGAATGGGAAGATTTTAAAAAACAAATGCACAAAGAATTTTACTTAGAAGATTATAGTCAACACAGTAGGGAGGGATTTATGAAGTGGCTTAGCTCACCAAAAACCCAAATATCTCTTACACAATTACATGGAGAATTTATGAAGAGATTTTCACAACTGCCTGAGCAAGATAGGACTACTCTTACACCAGATATAGTGCTTTACTTCCTAAAAGTTTTACCTACAGACATTAGAAGTGAAGTAGAAAGAAGACTAGAAGAACCAAGAAAAAGATATGGTTTAACAGAGGACTGGGGGGTACTTAAACAAGTAGTTGAAGTTGTAGCACAAATGAAACAGAGGCAATCATTATTATATGATATGAATTTAAGCTTTCCAACAGTAGGATCAACTACTCAAAATCCAAAAATTAATATAAACTCTAGTCTAACTGAACAAGCATCAACATCTAAAGTGCCTAGTGAGTTACAGTTTGAAATACTATTTAACAAACTAGATAATATGATGCAAATGCATACGAACATATCTAAGGAAGTGGCAACACTTCAAAACACAGTTCATTCCTTAGTTAGTCAAGATAGAACAATTCTAGGTCCTCAGTTTACTCATGCCCCACAAATGAATCCTATACCTATAGCACCTGTAATGAATCAACCATGAGCTCAGAATCAACCAGTAGCTCAGAATAATGAACGAAGAGGTGCACTCACCCGACGATGTGTTTGGTGTGATTCCACTGAACATATGTCTTATGCTTGTGAATCATTAAAAGAGGCAAAATAAAGGAAACTAGTTATTGATATTGATAGAAAACTATGTGACTATCGCACCCACCTCCCTCTAGCTGTAAATTGGGGAAAAGGTGGAATGCAAAAACTATATGAAAATATATCAGAAGCACAAAGAAGCTCATCTGGGGTTAGATTAGAATGCGATGAAAGTGATTTAGATGATGATACATCAAAAGAAACCAAAAATTATTCAATAGAAGCATTGATAAAAGCTAGAGATGATATAATGAACAAAACTGCATGGAACTCACCTATAGATAATTTCTCTATCTTCTCACATATTGCAAATGTGGAAGAAAAGAGAAAAAGGGATGAAACACAAGATTTAGATGAGTCTAATCAAAGAGTAACTAGAAAACAATTAAGAAAAGAACCTAAAAATGTACAATTTAATGAAAATACAAATTTAGATCCAATTGAGCAAAAAAGAAGAGATATAAGGGAGGGTAAACAACCAGAGACATCAAACAAACCTAATGAATTAGAATCAAAGACTAATGAAGAAATAGAAAAAAATGAGGAAAAAACCAAGCAAACCAAAATAATTCCAAAAGCTATTTTAACTTCAGAATTTGAACAAAAAAATGACACAAAGGAAATACTGTATGATATTCTTTTAAAAATTCAAGTGACTATGTCACTTGAACAATTATTTACTATAGCTAAATTAGAATTTAAAGATAACTTTATTAAAATGATAAAAAGAAAAAGATTTCCATTAAATACTGATACTGAAATTACTAACAATGTAGATGTAACTCATATTTCTAAAGATTCCTTTCTTTCTGACTCTGATGATGAGGAAGAAAGTGAAGGATATATTAATAAAAATTTTCTAGGACCTATACTTCCAGATAATATACAGGAAAAATTTGAAAGCAATTACAAAAAGAGTTTTTGGGCCAGAGGAACACCAGAGATCAAAGTAAACTTAGGAGATAGGAAAAATTCTTGTACAGCTTTAGCCTTACTAGATTCAGGTTCAGAAATAAACGTAATATCAAAAGAACTATATGATAAGTTTAGATGGCCTATAGATAGACAACATGGGTGGATTATGAGAACAGCAGACAACGGATGTGGTGCACTTTTAGGAGCATGTGCCAACATTCCAATATCAATAGGAGGTATTAGTGAAACATTTCACTTTTTCATACAAGATGACTGTTCTTATGAAATCATCTTAGGACAACCCTTTATATGTGAAACTCGTATGGAAACAAAAATAATGGACAATGGATCCGCGTATGCTAGATTTAGATCAAAAGATGACTTACAATCCTTACAAGTAATGACTGTTAACCCAAACCATATTAGAAATAGAGAACAAATTAGGAAAACACCTATCAGATCACAAGAGAAAATGCACAAGAGTCATTTACCTCTTAGTGATTCTGGAACATACTTTGATCAAAATTTTTACTAGACACCATTGTTGAGCGAGACAACAGTGGTAACTGGATTGATATCTCGCATAAATGTGTAAATAAAATAGAAAATGTTTCTGTTTATTTTTCATCTTCAAAATTACAAATTCTAAATAATAAAGATATTCCTAGAAAAACAATAAAAAAAATATGAAAAATATTTTAAAGATAAGGGATATATGTCTAAAACTGAAAATATTGAAAACATAATTGAAACTTCTTTTTCCTCTACTTTATTTGATTGACGAAACCTTACATGATGAAAACTTATGAATATGATTTAATTCTTCCTTATGTAGTTGTAACTATATTTGAAAATGGTACATTTAAACTTAGAGAATTTGATGGTTCCTTGTTGAAGAATTTGATTGCAGGAAAAAGAGTTAAACTATTTAAAAAGAGAAATAATGAAGAATATGAAATTGAAGAAATTGATGATGATGATGATGCTGATGAAAATGAAGATGATGGTTAAAAATCAGGTGAAACAATTTTGATTAAAGATTCTTTGATTTTTTGTGTATATGCATGGCATTATTACATGGATTGAAAGGATATGTTTGAATTTATTTAAAAACAACTCAAATAGAATTAAGATGTAGAAATATCTGAAATATTTATGATTGAAACATAAAAACTCGTATTTATATGAACTCAATCAGAAAGTTAGATAGAAATTTTGGAATTGGAAGCTTGTAGACGAAAAGGTAGCTTTATTTTGAATACATGTATATGCTTAAAATTTTATCCATTAGTACATGGGATTATGTATTCTGCTATTTATTTCTTATGAGTAATTTATGTGTGCATGTCATGTATGTATGCATGTATATGTATGATTATGCATATGTTTGTTAGTATAAGCTGTTTATGTTAGTGCATATATGTTTATACATGTTCATTTATGCATATGAATGCATGCATGTGAGCTATGTTAGTGTAGTTTAATTTGCTTGTTCATGTGTGTGCATATCATGTATGTAAGTATATATATGTATGGTATGCATATGTATGTTAGTGCATATATGTTTATGCATATTCATTTATGCATGTGCATGTATGCATATGAGGTGTGTTAGTATGCATGTGATGCATGTTAGGCTTATATACTATGTATGAATATGTATAAGTATATGAAACAATGTATTTATATGTTTGATGTATATTAAAGTAATCATATAAATGAATTATTTATTGCAATGTATATGTTTAAATAAATGGATGTACTTAAATATATATGTGTTTTAGGAAGTTAAATATTTTATATTAAGCTAAGTGTTTCTAATTATGCTAAGTTTTAAATGAGTGTTACTTTTTTATGAAAGCTTAATAATATTTTTCTGATATGATTTTTTTCAGAGAGCTGTTGGCGAACTGGAGATTCATGTGATTTTCTGAAGAATTGCAACCCTGTTAATGAACTGAGATTTGCAGCAAAAAGAATTACTTAGTTTAAACTATTGATTAGCTTGTATAGGTTATTCATTAAGCTTGATTAGGTTATCATTTTATGACATTATCTTATAAGTGTGTATAGGAATTTGATCATTAATCTAGTGGCATTTTCATCTTATGTCTAAAGAAGCTTCTTCAAGTAGTTCCTTTCTACCTCCAATTACATTTGATTTATTATTTCCTAAACCAGTTTAGGAAGTTGAAGAGTTAGTTAAAAATAAGATAGTTAAAGAAACTTTGCATGATCCCAATAGAACTTTACATTTACTTTCCACTGTTCCACCTAGCATTGAGAATAGTGAAGAACTTTTCCCACCAACTATAGATAGAAACGACGATAATTTTCAAGAAGATTTAGACGAAACTGAATGCATTAAAGACCAAGTAGTTAGTGAAAAACGTATCTCACCATCTTACTTTGACGCTATAGAAAGATATAGGAACGCTTTACCCTACGGACCTTAGGAAAAGTTATACTTGTTCTGCATAGTCACCCAGCGTGCGCCGTTCGCGAGATGACTGAATTGATCCGCCAGTCATCAGAAATCGCTCCCACAACGGCGCCAGTGTTAAACGCGGAACTAACCGTCAGAGACGCGTTTAAACAATTAGTGGGTTCTTGGGAGTGGAAGGGGTCTGTTAGATAGAGGCCCTGTTCTTGATTTTCCCAAACTAACCACTTCACACACAGCAATATACTAATGCTCAAGAACTCGATCAAGAATCTACTACACTTACACTCTTATAGTACGCAATCAAACTCTTCAACAGTTTACCGAACACACAGTAGCTAATGCTCTCTTCAACATACAGCGCAGGAACTAGTCAGTACCATAATGCAGAATTACTTGATTAACTCAAGAACTGCTCCGAATACAAAACACTGTAACAACAGAGATAATAACATTGATTCAATCTTTACCGAATAGGTGCAGACAATCAACCAAAACCGAAAGACACAGAAAGACTCAAAACTCTCAACACACAGTACTGAATGTAGATTCTGTACCCAACTTAAGGTGAGCCTTACTGTAACTTAATCCTTACCGTGCAATAGCGGATCGTTAACACCGAAGACAACCACAATACAACTCAGAGTTCTCAAACACACTACAGTTACTACACAGACTTCATCGACTAGACAGAGATTCACCAACCGAACAGGTATTGATAACCACGCAAGACCAAGACGAGATCAGAATACTCAACATTACCTAAACACACAATACTAAAACTGTCATTACTGGAGCACGGGATTAATAACAACTTACAGAACATCACAACAGAAAGGCACAATAGTACTCAGAGTTAACAGAACAGTCACAACGGCATGTCACAGACAATCACCCAAACAGACAGTCTGGTGATTCCACTGACCGTCACGGCGCGCCTCTTTTTTCATTCATTTATATAAAGATACAAACATCTTTGTAACAACCTTTCGTACGTGCGAACTACAACAAGATTCAGTTTTTACAGTTGCCAATCCGGCGGCCGACTAACAGTGCCAAAAGGATAGAAACCACCAACAGATTTCGACAATGAGGACTATGACAGGAAGAAGTCAAGGCAGAAGCAAAATCAGTATTCAACATCTTCTGGACCTTCTTCTACGAATACGAACATTCAACAAATTTGGATCGCCAAGGAGTACCTTATGAACCGACCCACACCCACGCAGATTTGGGTACCCAAACAGTGTATTATAACTCAACCCTCAAGCCATGTAATATATAACCCTCAGAAATCTCTTCACCCTTTAACCCCACCACATCCGATCTCAACTTTTGTCCCTCAGAAGAAACATTCCACCCGCTCAGAAACTCTTAGGAAATGGATACCGAAACGTATCCAGACGTCTTCTCCGACCCTCTTGTCTAACATAACTCCCACCCCGACTAATCTACAACCTTGTAATAACTCATTCATGACTGAACCTTGTACAAATTCACATACTATAACCCAACATCACTTGTAATGCCACCTCATCAAGAAATGTATGCATCATCTGAAGCATGTAGGTGTCTAGAGACCTGCATTAGTTTGCAAGAAATCATTCCATAAACCACATTACAACACTCAGCTACACGGGTTACACATCGGTTATGGAAAGGGATTGCGGTCCCACTTTAATGGGATTATAATTAATTTCCATACTAATGTGTTAATCTTATGTAGCAGATCTACTACGCATTCGCATCAATCATCATGCAGGCAAAAGGACCATCAGAAGCTGGCCCCAGTGTACCCATGGCCAATATTGGAGAACTACTAGCAGAGCCCTATCCTATGGCTCAACCACCAGAATTTCAAGGTTTTCCAAGACCCATGCTGATTGACGACCCTCCTAGGGGTTACACTGAGAAGATTCATCGCAATTCTCACTAGTTCCAAGGATTACCAGGACCGTAAGCAGATGCAGATTTCATTTTTGCGACCAATTTGGCGTCTGATCACCGTACTTGGGCCAAGTACCAATTCTTCTCAAGAGAATTCAAAGGACTACAGAACACAAAAGATTTAACGCATGTTTGGGCAAGAGCAGGATTTACAGAATATTTCAGTGATCCCTTGCCTAAACCTGACTTCTATAGATGCTTTTACTTAATTACCACTTTGATAGCTTCGGAGAACAAAGATCTGCCAGGAACATTCATCTTGCCGTCGTTGGTAAATGATCCGCCATATAAGAGGTTTTACATTTCTAAAGATCTGATTCGCGCTGCAATCAAGATCCATGGTACGCACACTCCAATAGAACGAGAAAGGCTGGTTCCAGAGCCAATGAAACGTGGAGATGTTACTAAGTGGGAAGATATTTCAGCAATCACACCTGAGCTCTCTAAATCATTGAGCATATGTATGCATCATTTTGCTTTCCCCGCGTAGGATAGATTTACCATGCCCCACAAGCGTATCTGGTTTGGCTTATATGTAGCATGTTTTGGGCCACAAACAGTTGATCTGGCTAGCTGGATAATTGATCAACTCTACTTAGCACAACATAGATGGGAAAGAAAGAAGGTCATCAATGGTTGCTGCGCTCTTACAAGAATTGTATATATGTGCTTGGCATACGACTTGCCAATCGAGCATGCAATGACAAGTGAGGAGTTAAAAGCATTCAAAGGGACAACAAAGAAAGCTAGGAAGGCTAGAAAAGGTCGAGCAGGAAAGCACATGAGAGGTACTATCCCATGCCTACAGGTCCCAGAATCACCGTCACCGTGACCCTCGCCAGAACAGTCTCCGATAGAGGCTCCTACAACTGTACAACCTATTCGGATACGCCTATCAAGACCGGTCATGACATAAGGCACTTCTAGTGCGATTACCTCACAACCAACATAAGTTCAGGAACCGACCACTACTACAACAGAAGTTCCCACCACTATTGGTGCGGAAGCCTTTTCTTTTCTGATACCTAACTTGGAAGCGGAACCCATAGATACAACGTTTGATTTCGAAATGCAAGATGCTTTCTCCAATGAATTTCAATTCTCAGAAGGACATATATTTTCTCAAGAATATGAACTGCCAAGCTACCCGACCATGCCTCGAGACCAGCCACAAGGACAAGTAGTATCTAGTTCCGAGTGAAAGAACAGAAACCGATGAAGATGATGGCGATGACGAAGCCAGCCAGGGCACTCATGAATCCCAAGAACATGTGCAAACAGATGAACAAGGACAGCACACCGACATGCAGGGTGATACCAGTATGCATGAAGAGGAAACCTTTGAAGTAGCAGCTTATACGCTAGCCATTAAAAAGTTGTATTACACCATGGAGAAAGTTTGGGCGCGTAAGAAATTGACTGAGGAAGAGAGTCAAGCACTTATAGAATAGGAACTTGTCTCAGGCGGATTCAAAGAAGTATACATCAGAGGCTTCAGGGAACTTGTCAAATCAGTGGGATCCACCGAAGGCTTAAGATATTTGCAGAGGAAACCGTTACCGGAGTATGACCCTCACAGAGTTCGCTTACTAACCAAACCTGGTGAATACATTCGTGTACCGACAGGAGCACAATCTTCAGAACAAGCCAGGGAAGCACGTCTCGTCCTTGAAGGCTCATTGGCAGAAGGAACCATTATCATCGACTCCCCACCCCACACTACTGTTGTACATACCACTATAACCGAAGTACTCGCTACCCCAATCGCTTCTCTTTCACCCCTCGTATCTCCAATCTCCCCTGTACATCTGATCTCTCCCAGAACATCCACATCTTTGGATAGTGCTGTAGCAGAAGCCTTCCTTACTTCCATTCACCCGACAATTCCCGCACCTACATAACCTAGTTTTCCTCCTTTGACATCCACCTTTCTATCCAGTCCAGCTTTCCCTCCCTCCTTCCCGTCCTTCCCCACACATCCAAGACCCCTTTTCCCAGTTCCACCTCCATTAACCTTCTCCCCAATCTCTCTCCCTCGACCCACCCTCATTCCTCTTTCCCCTTTCCACCAAGGAGTACAAGAGGACTCCTCTGTAAATTACTCTTCAACCTTTGTAAACCCTGTATTTACACCCACGCACACACCCACTCTCACGCCATTGTTCACCCACTCTCATGCCATTGTTCACGGTCACTGCACTTGATACCACATCCAATGACATGGATATCACCACCCACCGCACCACCACTCACTTCATTCATGGCACAACCATATTTAGGCACTTCACTTTTTTCCACAATAACCACGACATCCACTTTCCCACCCCCATTCCCCATTCCCTTTGCATCTACACCCACTGCATCTTCACTTAGCATACCATTAATATTATCACCCACCATAGACACATCATTTCGACAGATGTTCACGTGTATGACTCAAGTAAGAGATGAGTTCACATCTCGGAACTATTATCAGCAGCTGCAGAAGACAATGAATGATCTACAGACGTAGCTCAATTCACTGACCATCGAGAATGCCTCCCTGAACACCAGATACCAAGAGCTACGAGAGGCATATCATAAATTGGAACTAGAAAGTGAAGAAAAGACGAAAGAAGCTGTCACGGATATCGATAACTTGTTAAGGGCACAAACAATTCGCAATGTGATACTTACCAGGAACATGGGTTTACTCAGACGACACTTGGCAGCAGCAAAAGAAGAGAACTAGCGCTTACAAGAACAGAACAGAGAGAATTTAGAAGCTGCTCTCGATCAGCCAGACCAACCATTGAGCCCTAGTCACTTTAAGGCCGTGCCCTCAGAATCTATGAAAATGTTGCTAGATGACCATGTTAGATTGTTAGATGAGTACGACAGCATGAACAAGGAATATCAGAAGCTAAAAGAAGATCATAAACTACTCCAACTACGAGCACCAATACCACAAGGACTACCAACTCTTGCGGACCCATCTCCTGACATCCTAGAGGAACTCAACGCATTACGGGCCCAAGTATCAACTCTTGAATCACAGATAGCTATATATGAAGCACCACCCAGACTAGACTCCCCACCAGAACTACCAGCAGAGGAAGAAACAGTCACTATTCCGGTGGAGGAAACTTTCGAAGAAGTATATGAACCCCAACCCATCCCAGGCGGACGAGTCACGGCTGAAGGCCAGACAACTTTCAAACTTCCAACTCCCGCATGGATAAAGACGATCAAAGAACTTGGAACAACCCACTCAACAAGGGTAGAGGCACAGTTACACGCCATGGCAATGATTGAAGAATGCATTTTACTGTCCCCATACTTCGCTCATTTGGCCCCTTGCAGATACATATCAGGGCATGAGCTACAATACAAGCCTTACTTTATGTTAATGGTGGAATAACCCTCTCACGCTACTCAATTTGAGCCTGATGATTTGCCACTAGATGCGTAACAAGGAGAGATCTATCAACCAGAGTGGCGAAAGGATCTCTTACAGAATTATCCAGAGATGATGAGCACATGGGCCAAGGCACCACTACACTTAAAGTACAACCCATGTTGGGGACCAGTGCCACGTCGCTGTTCTTGGAAGGCATCTGCGATTAAGGTACAAAACAACAAGCAATGCCAGGATTGGCTAAACTACCCATACTTCACTCCATCCACAAGACCACCTAGAGTCGGATACATGATGGCAACGATTCGTCATTGGCTCCCTCGCTTGAAACATATGGACGATATAGCAGCACACATGACTGTCAAGATATTTGACATGATGCAGATGGTTTTCAAAGTCTTTCGTCACGTTAAGGCACCTCATGTAAACACCCCGGGCTTCGAGCATGGTAACTTAGATCTTGCATATGATATGAGTACAATGCCATCGCTACGGGTGTGTTACGCCTGGCATTGCAGAATTAAATACCTACCGGCGTGCTACAAGCAGACCTTCAAAGAAATGTTCACAACCGCTTTCTAGGAATATCATTCCGAAGTGTTCATCAGTAGGCCTACACACCTCTTGCAATTATCTGCCTGTGAACAGATGGTATATTCCATGCATTATCGACTCCCGCCATCAGATGAACCGCAACCCATTGATTGGGAGAAACTCGAGGCGGATTTGGCCTGAGGCATTCAAATATCAGAACACACCATCACTCAGGAGCTCCTACAGAATTACATCTGACAGAACTCACAACAAGGTTCTGTCGCGGACGACAGAAGCGAGAGGGAGGGGGGTGTTGGCAGTAGACAGAGGCATAGAAGACGCGGAAGCATGTAAAGATAGAGCATAACGAAGAAGCAGGGAGTCAGTCGAATCATTTTTTCAAACAAATATATTTTATAAATACTTTTGAAAACCTCCAACAGTGATTTTCATCACTTTTGTACCATATGTAACATAGAAAAACCCTTTTTGTAATTTATAGCTCCATTTTGTGCAAGCCGAGGAGTCCTCAAGCTTGAGGAGCCCTCAAGCTTGAGGAGCTTAGGTAGAATGAGCATACCAATTTTGGTTATTTTTAGACACCGTTTACCCTTTCAAATATCTAGGACCTATTTTTAAGTATGCCGGTCACTAGATGTGAAACCGGTCAAAACTAGTCTAGAATCTATAAAAAGAGCTAGAGAGCTCATTTTTCAGGTTAGCTTGTTTGAGTAGAGAAGAGCTTAGAGCTATTTTGAGCTTGTAAGAGTGTTCTTGAGTAATAGAATTGATTTCCTACCTTCCATTGTGTCTTGCTTGTCTCTTCATAGTGTGTGTATGTGTGTGTGCATCTCCATGCTTCTCACCTTCACTCTCACTTCATCTCACATTCACGATCTTCATATCACTCCTATCTCTTCCGCGGATTGACATTAAGGAGGTGAAGCATCTTAACGTGGTTCTCACCATTGTGCTAGAGCAACAAAGCCCGACTTTCAAAGGTGCACACAAGTCATGAATACATTACAACCAGCACTACATGACCCATTGGTGCCAGAGGACAGAGTTATGGACGGAGTAGATGAATGGGTAGTCATTCAGTTTACCCATGATTTGATTAAAGAAGCCTTTGGATGGGAGAAGGACGGAATCACTGTCTTAAAAGAAGAGAGTCGAGGGGCAAAAACCAGAACATTCACTGACATCAATAGAGTTGACATAGAAGAGGAAGTCAGACTCATTCATCAGCACTTCTGCTTCCCAAACATGCATCGATACACCGCCCCTCAGAAGATAATTGTTCAACTACTCTCACATGCCATCAAACAGATTGGCAATCAAATCAATCTGACTCCATACATACAAGAATGGCTATTTGAGGCGAAGAAGCAATGGAATAACAAGAAGTTCCTAAACGGTAGTGTAGCTCTGACCATTTTAATCTACCATGCCTTAGGCATTAGAGAGCACCTGCAAGAAATGCCATCATCAACTGCTATGACCAAGTATGCCAAGGTTGCAACAGTCCCCAAAAAGAAGAGAGGAGTCAAGTTTGTTGAGGAGGCAGAAACTAGTTCTCAACCCAAAATGAGAGGTACAAAGAGATTAAGGGAAGTAAAGCAAGTAGAAGAAGAAGTTCCAGCCACGAAAAGGGCACACATACTCCCAAAGACAAGAATTGAAGAGCCAAGACCAATTACAGAAGAAGACTTAACTAAGGCCCTAGAAGATACACACCAATATACAAAAGGGCAAATTAATCTACTAGTGCAAGGGCACCATTACCAACAGGCCCACAGAGAGACGGAAGCTAAAACGAAGCTCACCAAAGTACATCATTACAGAGAAATAGGGTTGGATAATTCAAGCTCATCTTCGGATCCACAAGACGAACCCGACACATCTTTATTAAATGTGGACATTCAAAGTGAATCAAAGGATGATGGACAATGGGAGGAACTCAATGAAGTAAACTACAATGAAACAGAAGAGGGCATGAAGGTGAATGACAACCATGTACACCCCGATCAAGACACCGCAAACAAAGAAGGAAACCAAAAAGGGGTACATGTCATCCAAATCAATAAGACTATAAAAATTCAAATCGAAGAGACAACGACTAAAGGAGAGGAATCCCTCAAGAATCCGAAAGAAGAACCAAAAGAAGCGACAATGGAAGAATCGGAACCCTTCACTCTGATAAGGGTTGTGGCAGAACCCTCCCCCATGGATGTCACATCCAAGGGAGTGCCACGAAAATCATTTATCTGGACGAAGAAAGAAAAGAGCCCGAAATTCAACTACAAATCAGACAACCACACAACGAGACTATCCATGTAGAGCACGGAAAAGATGTACAAATCAGAGAATCTCCAAACATACCGAGAAGGTGGTTGAATGTCGACATCGCTCAGCTCAAGCCCATAGTGCAAGATATGATTAGAACCGCAATGGATACGCAACAGTTAATGCTTGAGGCTGATGAGTACTATGATCAAGCGATGCAGGACAAGCATGAACTTCAAGAAATGGGTAAGAATCTTTCAGCAGAATTAAAGCTAGCAAGAGAACAAATAGTACACAAAGAAAATGAAGTTCAAGAGGTCAAACAACAGTGCAAAACCTTAGAGATAGAAATGCAAAATTAAAAGAACAACTACAGGAATTACATAAGAAATACGAGGCTAGCGAGGCTGAGAAGACTAGGATGAATGCAAGAAGTAAACTACTAGAATCACAAATAAAGGTACACATGGAGGAGGCATAAAACCTAAGGAATCGAAACAAAGAGCTAATGACAGCTCTTCTGAGTGATCAGCCCATAGAAGTTCAAGGAAGACCAGAAAAAGACATCAAGGAAATGGAGGAAAAGATAGTGAGGTATGAAGATCAGCTCAAGCAGGAGCAGGCAGTCATTGCCGAATGGGAAAAGAGGTACATGGATGATACCGCAACTCTAAGGAAAAAGTGGAAAAAAGTAGAGAACCGATATTTAGTGCAATGTAAAGAATACACTGATCACCTTGATGTTGTAGCTAAGGAGATTCTCAAAAACAAGGAAACTATTGCTAAAGCCAATGAAGAAATCAAGCAAAAAGATGAGATTATCAAGAAGCTACAAGAGCGGCTGGAGCAGAAGGCACCTAAGGGGACACCAGTAGTTCCAAAATCCACAGCGGCTACTGAGGAGATTGAGGTACGTCCTCTCTCTCCCCCCTCACACCATTCGCGAATAAGGGATGAAATGGAGATCCAATTCGAACATACTCATCAGGATATTGCAGAACTGAGCTGAAATGAGAGGGCACTACTGGTGTCCCAGCTTACTGCTGAATTTGGAGATCAAATAATCCAGGTCATGAAGGAAGCTAAGATTGAGAGCAAAACTTGGAACAGATATTGAAGCCTTTTAACATACCATATGGCCTCTTGAAAGAGCAAATGCGGCAATATATAAGGACAACAACAAATAAAGAGCCGGACAACAACCTCCAGCTCAACAATAATACTTTCAATTATACTCAAGAGGAATTCGAGAAGGCTGATCCTATCTGGAGGTGCAAAATTTTGGAAAAGAATCCTACACTGCGGGTACAGTGGGAAGCATCGCCATATATGCTTTAGGTAAACCCATATTTTTGTCCAGTACCCCGTAGATGCTCCTAGCCACAATTTTGGGAAGGACAGTGCCAGGTTAGCATAAATAGTCAGAAGCTAAACTATCCGCTATTACCTAGTCCACCGCATAATTACCTACTGACGGAGGAATACATGGTGAAAACCATGGAATTTTGGATTGCTAGATATGCAACCGTTCTGGATTTGGCTGTCAAAATGACCGATAAAATATTTAGCATGATCCTCATTGTAATCAAAGTCTTCCAACATGCCAAATATACATTTTTGAACTTCATCGGCATTACACAAGAACCTGAAGCGCTCGTTTTTTATCTTTCCACCATTCCGAGCCGCTTAACACTCATGGCCTACTATTCAAGACTTATGTTTTTGTCGAGCACATATATGCAAACATTTGAAGAAGCATTTTTCACTGGCTTCTTCAAAATTGATTCAGAAATTTTTGTAAAGATGACATCAAATCTTAATGCAAGACTAGTGGCTTATGAAACCAGCTTTTTTACGAATCACTGACAAGGACCAGAGGATGGAGTGAAGTCAACTCAGTGGAAAGAGTTTATGATATGTCACACCAACCTGCTTAATCAAAGAGAGCAAACCGCCATTCAAAGGTACTCACGTCACCACAAAAAGCCTGTCGGGGACGACAGAGTTCAAGAGGAGGGACGTGTGGAAGGGGAATCAAGCAAGAAGCGAAGAAGAAGAAAATCAAAGACCAAAACTGCTCAGTAAAGAATGAAGATCATAAAGCAAAAGAACCACCCTCTACCCAAAGCCCCGTAGGGGCACGCATCAGGAAACAACGCGAAACATCTAGGTCGTGAGGAATGGAATTAAAGAATATCAAGAACCAGGACATTTCATGGGAAGGACGGACTAGGGCCAGGAAGTATCCATGAAGAAGTGCAAGACAATACTTGGCAGGTAATAATCCTCCTGTTGATAGCGTGTGGTGGCAGCAAGGATACATGCTCAAAGCAATACAATAGGGTCAGATGTGTGAAGACAAAGACAAATCAAAAGACCAAAATCTAGAAAGAGGCAAAGGCTGAAAAGTTGAAGAGAGTGACTAAGAACAGCACATTCTTAGTCACTGGTGGCATGCGTGGAAGCCCGACTGAATACAGGAACCCAGATTTGTGATGTATGGAATATCAAGGGGAAAACAGAAGCAAAGGACATACCTCGGATAAGATAACCAATTGTCTCACAGTCCTTGTCGCTTCTTTGACCACTGGGTGCATGTATTCAGAACTCTTAGAAGAGCTACAAACAAGAAGCAAAAGCCTGTCAAGGGACGACAGAGACAAAGAGGGGGAGAGTGTTGCAGAGCAAAGAAGCACAAAAGAAGGGCCCCAAAATTTTCAAATTAATGGGCACATTTTTCTTCTTCAAAGTCTTAGGAAATTCCCTCAAGCCATGTAAATTCACTAGAGGAGTCCTCTAGATGCATAATCCCAACTTATTGTAATATATTCCTTGTAAATTATTAGGAAATTCACTTTTTAGTAATAAAGTGCCGGTCTCTTGTGTTAAAGGACCAAATTTAGGGCACATATATATAAGTCACTTTGTGACTCATTGTAGAGACTTTTTGCCATGGTGAAGAAGGAGAGCTCCTGATTTTCGGATTTGCTTCTTTCTTGCAGCTTTCCATCTTCTCTTTGATCTTCTATGTGTGTGTAATGCTTGGAATATGTGTGTAGGACTGTTGTCTACCCCTCCCCACAGTTTTTGAGCTACTGTAGTATGTGTGTGAGCTTGTAGGAGTTGTGGAGTGAGTGTGGGTGTTTCCTACCATTCACTATTTTGGTCATAACTTGAAGGGAGGTTGTCAAAATCAAGTGAGACCACCTCCAATAGAAGCGTCTCGTTGAGAGCTTCGAAAGGAACCCACTGTTGGCCATATTCGGAGTTCGGAGCTAGGAGAAATCCTCGATTTAGTGAAAAGTGTTGTAAGTGGTATCGCGACAGACACTTTCAGTATTTGAGTGAGTTAGAGAGGTGGATTAGTCTTTTCTCATGCATATAAGATGAGCCACTTCACTTCGCATCATGTGTGCACATGTCCTCATACACTTGGTTAGGTCGTTTCATCGGATTGACAAATAAGCGTGTGTCAATTCCCCACTATATGCACTTGTGTGGCAAATGAGATTTAGTCTCTTTGGCACAAGTCCTTAGGTCTTCTTGACTTAGGTACACAAACATAATGTAAATTATTTATGTTATATTCCAAAGATGTACATGCTTGGGGAAAAGATGAAGTCCGTTGGTCGAGGGATAGCCAAAGCCAAAATCTAGAGAGTTCAGATGAGGTATCTCCTTGTGATGGTGAGATGAGTAGAGGAACCTTGGAGAGAACTCTAGATGGTAACTAGGCAAGGGTTATAAATAGGTTAGGAGGTGAGTCCCAGGTATGTTATTCCTCATTTCTCACATTTGGTATCAAAGTATTTTGGTGGAGGATCCAAAGAGAGCTCTTGGAAAATCTTGTAACCTTCTCTTCTCATGCATTTTTCTCCCTTCTCCTTGCTCCTTAGGTGGATATGGTTAGGAATGAGTATCTGAAGGGGATATGCAGGTTTTGAGAGCCTTTTTCCATGCATTAGTATCTTTCTATGTGCATGGTGAGCTCCGGTGTGAGGTAAGAGCATTTCCATTGCGCTTTTGAAGCGTGTTTTCTTTGTCTGTTTTGTTTTGTAGATCTATCTAAGTAAGATGTAGAACATTTGATTATGCACATTTTGATATGCGATAAGGGAAGATGTTTATCTCCGACATCTAAAGAGATATCATTTCCAATACTTTTGCAGCATGTTTGAATGTGACTTCAAAGAAAGAAAGAGGTGCATATATATACACACACAAACACATACACACACATGTTTGCACATATGATTATACGTATACATTCTTATACTTATGAATGTCATATGCATTGAATTATCATCTACACATATGTGAATTTATACACATACATTTATGCATGCATACAAATATACATAAACTCATATATGCATACATACATGTATAAATATATGCATATAGATGTATGTATATATAGTTTATGCATGCATACAAATATACATAAACTCATATATACATACATACATGCATAAATATATGCATATTGATGTATGTATTTATAGTTCAGATTGAATATTTTTTGTTCATTTGTTTCTTTTTGGGAGATTAGAATTCCTTCATATTTCCTTGTGCTACAGGTATTTGTGGATACTTTTGTTCATAGAAAAACTCATAACTTCTTCTAATCTAATTCAAATGAGGTGATTAAACTTGGTATGATTCTTTATTTAAAGGTATTTCTAATGGATAGCTCCAAGATTTAAATGTATTAGTGTAAAAAAGTAGTGGACATCATTTAGCTTGCTATTTTGATTCTCAAAGAGAGATACTATCCATGTACCTAGATTTAATATTTTGGCCATAACTTTTTCATATGATATCTGAATTGAGAAATTTAAATTGTCTTAAATTGCACACTTCAAGAAATCTTTTGAGTGGTCATATACCATATTTTAATCTCTACAACCTATCTTTGCACAAGGTTTTAGTTGGTTGTTGAATAGTAAGGGGTTCTTTAGGAATGACATTTTTTATCAGTTACGATGGTTAACACGTCTAAATTATATTTAGCATCACTTTGGAGTTGAGTAAATTCAATATTACAACTCTACACATGCAATTTCATTTGTTTATGTTTTTGAATAAAAGCATCTACATGTCTTCTCTTGTGTGTGTGTATGTGTTTTTTTTTTTACAGATATTGAAGCCAGAAAAAGTTCTCATGAAAAAAAGCATACTTTTGCGAGGTCGTATAGTGCTCAACATTATATTTTGCACATGTTTATTTCTTGTAGGTTTATGGAGCGAAGAGAAAGTGGCTTGCCCACCACTTGGCTTATGATTCTTGTTGATTCTATATAGTTTTTTTGTTTTAGTTTCGTTTTAGTGGGGAAATGTTGCCCAAAATTTTTTAACCACATGGAGTTATATGTCATGAATAGACTAGAGAGATATAGTATCTAAGAGAGGAAGTCTTATCCATGGTTTTTGAAGTAGCAACAAAAGTA
Organism: Ceratopteris richardii; assembly: GCA_020310875.1. Classification (NCBI taxonomy): domain Eukaryota; kingdom Viridiplantae; phylum Streptophyta; class Polypodiopsida; order Polypodiales; family Pteridaceae; genus Ceratopteris; species Ceratopteris richardii. Next base: position 98,589,660 of record CM035413.1, on the reverse strand, counting down.
GTTTCTTGTGAATTAATTTTAGTACATACAAAGACGCATGAGTGCATGCATACTTAGATTTTGTTTGAAGAAGGTCTTTGCTTATTTTCTCATCATTAAGATGAATAAGCTCCTGGTAGAAACATGGTCAAGTTTGTGAGTGTGAAGTTAACATGAAGAATTGCACTGTACATAGGCAAAGTGGGATCAAGGTAAGCAACCTTTGTTACATATATTTATGTCTATGAGGAGGTTGGAGGATGGATTCCTCAAGAACAACGATAATTTTCTTCATGTGACATGTAAAGGGTCACATAGATGAAGTGAATACTTAAAATCATGGGAATTCATGTCGATGATGTTTTTTTATGCATCACAGTTGTAAGTAGTAACTCATGAGTGCATGAATAGTTCTTCATGGAAATATATGTGGTTGATTTACAATTCTATTCCTAGTTGGCACAAGTTAATGCTATAATTATGATCATCCATACAAGTATTAAATGCTCACGTATTCTTGTTTATGAGAAGGTTTAGAATAACATCCATGATGGATGCTTTCACAAAAAAGTGGATACTATATAAAGAATCCATTTCCACAAGGTGGTTTGGATTACTAATTTGATTTGATCGATTTTAAATGATTGTTGTGTGCTTGAGTATGCTCCCATGTCATTATCGATCCAAAAGAATGGATGAACATGTTTAATTAAAATGATTAACATGTCTCATCATTTTTAAGCTTCAAAAATAATTGTGGAAATAGTTATGAGGTGTCAGAATCAAGCAAATAGATAGTCGATCTTAGGGTTTTGGCACGTTTCGGACGCAATGGAAGCATTAGTTTCCCCAAGTTTTGAACCAATCATGAGATATAGGATTCACATGGAATCTGAGATTTAAGATGGTTTCCTTTGTCCATGACATTACCTCCCCCTCAAGCGACAAGTTCCACGAGGGGCGGTCATGTTCTCTAGTCTCGACTTCATTGGATTTTTCTTATGGAATTCTCGAACCTTGATTGGTGCTCCTTGAAGGTTTTCTGCAGGTTCCCAAGTACGATCACTGATGTCATACCGTTTCCAATGAATAAGGTACTCTAATATTCCTCAGGATATTCTCGAATCTAGGACATGCTCGACTTCAAATTCTTCATGATCATCAATCTCGATAGGTGGTGAAGGACTAGATCTCTCCCCCCTCAATGGTGAAATTTGATATGGTTCCAACATGGATACATGGAAAATTGGATGTATGCTCATGGTACTTGTGTAGCTCAGTGATGAGTAGCACCTCCTTTAATGTCAATCCGGGAAGACGTGAGGATGGTATGAAGACCTTGAGCAAGTGACGGCACAAGTGCGTGAGTGAGAAGCACACCAACATGCACACACATACACACACACGGCAAGACAAAGAGTGAGAATCAATGGAGTTCTTAGATTACTTTTCAAGAAGCTCTTACAAGTTTGTTTCAATTACAATCTACCTCAAAAATGAGCTCTCTAGCTCCTTTTATAGTTTTTGACTAGCTTTGGCCCTGTTCAGACCTAGTGTCCGGCCTAGTTAAAAATTAGGTTCCAGGGCTTATTAGAGGGCTCAAACGAGATCTAAAAAATATGAAAATTGGCAGGTAGATACTTCTAAAGCTCCTCAAGCTCAAGGACTCCTTGGCTTGCACCAAATGGAGCTACAAACAGATGAAATGGTATTTACAATGGTGTTTAGTGATGAGAATCACTTTTAATTGGTGTAAAGGTTTTGAAAAATTAAAGGTTGCCTTAGTGCTAGATCTGCGTGAGTGCTCGTACTTGCTTCTTCATGAGGAAAATTATTGGCCTACTTGCCAGATCTTCTTTGACTGCCATGTCTGCTTGTGCTGTCCCTTCGCTCTGACTCTCTTTGTCTTGTGGCTCCTTCGGTTCCTTGACTGCTGCCAACACCCCCCCCCACTCTCGCGTCTGTCGCCCCTGACAGACCCTTGTCTAGAGGATTTTTGAACATAGTATTGGACGACATCGGAGGCTAGGTGGTGTTCTTCGAGGCGCAAGCCGCGTGCTAGATCTGTGAGCAAATCATCCCAATTCACAGGTCCAGGAACATCGGGATGAGGCACCCTCAATTGTTCTGAGTAAATGGTTCTCTCCACAGCAAATAATTGGAGGAGATGTGATGGTCTGGGTATAAAGATTTCGGAGTGATATTCCCAGAATCTTGTGATGAACATCTCCTCAAATGTCTGTTTAAAGCAGGCTGGGAGGTACTTGATTCTGGCGTGCCAAGCATATATTACTTCAATTGACGGGGTGGTACTCATATCGTACACTAGATCCTGGTTTCCTGTCACAAAGCCTGCACCTGAGAAGTGAGGGTCCTTAATGTTCTTAAACGTCCTGAAAGTGATCAGCATTAATTCAAATATTTTCATACACATCTGGGCCATCACATCAGGATTATTGCGTAGCCGAGTACTCTAGTGACGGATTGTAGAAATCATGTAGTTGACCGTGGGGGGTCCTCGTGGAGGTGCTAGATAAACATAATTCAACCATTTTGCACAGGCTTTGATGTCTCTGACGGCAATAGTGAATTCAGGCCAGGTACGTCATCGAAGAACTGGAAGGTAACAAGGGTTATACTTAATAAACAACGGCATATTATTCCAGGTTCGGACCATTTCTGGATACGTTTCCAAAAGCCTGATTCTCCAGGTGGGTTGATGGATGGACCCACGCTGAGCACTTTCCGGTATATCATCTGGACCAAATTGTGTAGCAAATGTGGGAGGCTTGCCACATTGTCGTTGAATCTCCGTGTTGTAATCAGCCACAAGTATACAAAATGGCACATATTGGTCATTATTGGTGTCGATCCATCTATGATGAGACATGCTTCTGAAATATTCAGACTTTATGACAGTTTCTTCTAAGTTCGCTAATGATTGGATCTGAATGGCCACCCGTTCTTCGTGGGTGTTCGCTGTCCTTTCCAGTGTCTGAAGCCACTCGGGTGCTTCCACTTCCAATGTGTCTAGTCCCTCTGAGGTTCGTCGCCCGCCTGGCATTGGCATAGGAACATACGGTTCCTCGTACGAATCATCTACCTCAATAGGGACCAACTCTTCTTGCTCTGATTCTACCACTGGAGATGGCTGCCTCTCGTATGTCAGTAACCTCTGCTGTAATTCTGCTACCTGCTCAGTTAAGGCTTTTACTTCGTCTGAGGTGGAGGTTGATGGGACACTCTTCGGTTGTTCTTCCTGTTCCTTAAGTCTGCTCTGAAGTGTGTCACGCTCTCTTTCCAAGTCATCATGGGCTTCCAGGAGATCTGCATAGCTTTCCAAAATGGTTTTCATCGTCTCCGTGGGAACTGCTTTGAACTGCTCTGGATCTATCTCGTGAGGGGAGCCTTCCATTGCCGCTTCCAGATTCTCTTCATTTTGTTTTTGCAGTCTTTTGTTCTCTTCCAGTGCTGTGGCCATATGTTTCCGGAGTAACGCCAAGTTACGTCTGACTCGTAGGTTATCGGCCTGGTATACTTCGAGCAAGGCTTCTAGTTGTTTGACGCCTGATTCTGTCGATGGTTGTGGTGCCTCCAATAGTGTTTGGTGAGCCTGCTCAAGCGTTGTGTAGCGTTGATTCACTTCTGCATTTTCCTCTTGTAGAATGTGAAATTGCCTTTGTAAGTTCTGATGGTGTGTTGTCAGTTGTTGATACCGGCCGTCCAGAGCTCTGTACTCATTCTGAAGCTGATATACACATTGATTTAATGCTAAAAATATGCTATTTACATTAAATGATGCTGGGAGGGGTGAAGATGCAGGGGGAGTGGGGGCGGGAATGGGAGTTGTGAATGATGTGGATGCAAGTGGAGATGTGGGTGGAGGGGGTATGGGAGATGAAGGTGGCATGGGGGGAGGGAGCGGTGCTGTGGCAGGAGATGTTTCCATAGTGTCAATTGTTTGAGTGACAGTGTAGATGGGGATCGTGGGTGGAGTGGATGTGACGTCAGTGAAAAGAGTGGTGAAAGTGGGCATGGTGACTCCCCCGAATTGGATTCCCGGAGAGAGTGGGATACCCATGACAATGGTGGTGGTAGTGGACGTGGTGGTGCTGGTGTCATGTGGTGGAGTGAATTGTGTAGTGCGAGGTGGGGATGGTGGTGACAGTGGTGCTTCCTGATGTTCGTCTGCTTGCGTTGTCTCTCCTGGTGCTGATACATTGATATGAATTTGTTTCCCGGACCTCCTTGGACGAACGGGAACCCTCTTCTCAAATCTGTGAATGTAAGCCATTGACTCATGGATGGCCTCATCCACTCCTACGGCGTCGACATGAAGATTTATGGACTCAATGAACAAATCGTCCACACCTTCCTCAGCTAGCAACTGGTTCATGAGTTTCTTGCCCGATTCCAGTGACATCTTATGTTGTTCTTGAACTAGTTGCATGGTTCGATATAGTCCTTTGATTTGTGCCGAATACGCAGGGGCACTTGCCAGCTCTAAAAGCTCGTCATATTCTTGTTCCTCGTAGGCTTCTTCTTCTTGTTCTGTCTCTTGTTCCTCGACGTCGACTTCTACCACTTCTGGTTGGGTGGGGGCTGCTGTTGTTGTCTGGGGTTGTGGTTCCTGAGCACGTTCTGTTTCCGTCTCGAGATTAGAATCATAGATCAGTCGGGCTACTTCTTCATCCGTGAGATCATTTAGAGTAAAACCCTGTGGGAATTCCAGATCTGATGGGACGGGTGGAAATACCAGATTAGGTCCATCTGTGCTTGGTCTTGGTAGCCGGATTGTGAATGGCCTAACGCGTCGTGTCTGGGGAGGGGTAATTTCTGGTGTAGTGGTGGCTCCCCTTGGTTGAGCACAGGGTAATTGTACTCCCCCCCTCATCTTCTTTGATGGGGGACCTGCTGCTGATAGTCTTCTCTGGAATTCCTGGGCGCGGGGCCATATGAGTGCCCGCTGAATAGGCACGTCATAGGCCAGACATCGGTAGATTATCTTTGTTAGAGCGCAACATCCATGAAGCACATTTTTCTGCTTCTTGTTCCACCTTTGATGGGCTAGGTGGATCTGATCTATGATCCAATGTGGCACGTTGATGGGAAGGCTTTGTGTCTCTTCCAGATACAAGCTGAACCATATTTTCTTTGGGGGCATTGTGAATCTTTCCTGGGCGGGGAAAGCAAAATGTTGCATGACGGTCCGCAGGTGAACCGCAATGGTAGGTGTCATCGCTACCATATCCTTCAGCTTATTAAGATCTTTCTGTTTCATTCGTCCTGGAACCATGGTTTCCTTTTCAGTGGGGATGTGCATGCCATACATGCCCAACGCTTCTCGTACCAGATTAAGGGTCAGCTTGAATCTTTTAAGCTCATGACCCGGCAGTAGTGAGGGTAACACAAAGGTGCTGTCGCCTCCCTTGGCCCTGCTTGGCATGATGGTACTGATAAGATATGAACATCGTAAGAAATCCGGCTTTGGTAAGTGGGCCCTGAAATAACTGTCCACACCGGCTTTGGTCCAAACTGATCGCATGACTTCGGCGTTTTGATAGCTTTCAAACTCACACGTGAAAAAGTGGTAACGTCCCCATTTACCATTAAATTCCAATTCAGCTTCCCAGAAATAGGTTCCATCGCCCAATGGTCCAGCGACATCACTGAACCAATGAGCGTGTTTACCCACTTGAGAAGTGTGCCCTTGAGGAGGATCCTGAATGGGGAGCACATGCACTGCTTGGAGTTCTTGCGGCCTTTCGGTGAGATGTGGCTCGAGGAGGAGTGTTTCTATGTCCACAATCTGTGCACCGGATCCGGCTTGAGAACTGGCACCTCCTGCTTCTGCCATGGCCCTGCTTGCTGGTTGGTTCTGTGAGAATATAGAATCACGTGTTAACATCGTAATGGATAGAATAAATCCGTTGTTGTCCCCATTACAACATTAACATGAGGTAGATGATGAGTTAGTGGTTAGTAAGTGCCCGAAGACAGTGTGTGTAGTTAATGCTTGGGTAGTCCTAGGAGACTAATGCAGTTAGTAAGTGGGGATGAATTTACAAATTGGGGTCGGGGGGTTTATTACAGGTCTTAGGCTGCCAAATGCAGTGGATGGGTTTTGCTCTTGGTTTCGTAGAGACTCTAGAGAGCTTTATATGTGTATCGGCTTGAAAATGAGGCTTTTTAGGGACCCATTTACAAGCAATTATGTTCGTACTCATGGGCCTTGGTGTGTTTCTGAGTGTTGAAAACGAGTGGATGCTGGCTGTGCGAGTGAATGGGTTACACTGTATAGGTTGTGGCCTTGGCGTAGCTATTTGCGCCCGCAAACAAGCCTTAGGCACCCAAATTTGTCTTGATTGTGGGCTGGCCTTCATCGACTTCTTGGGCACCCAAATAGATTTCACGTTAGCAGACGAATTTCTGAAAGACTTCTTATTAGTGTCGTGTTGTTGGTTACTAATAAGAGGCTTTGCCCGTGTGGTTGGCTTGAGTGCAACCGGGTGTTCGCCTTTCCGCACCCACACTTGGTTCACTTGCTGAGACATTTTGCTGCGCAGGTACTTTTGATTTCCGGCATAGGTAGTACTCTGCTTCTTCTGCCTTTGATCCACCTTTGGTTGCTGCCTCCTTCTGGCCTTTGGAAAAGAAGGGAGTTCCGTTGCATCCCTGACTCCTTTTTTGAGAATATCCTTCCTCTGCAACACATAGTTTTGGACAAGAACAGCATGGTCAACTTCATGTGCACTCCTGGAGGGACCAGGAGTCTGTGCCTTTCCTAGTTCCTTGAGTGCTCCATTATCTAACTCTACTGTAATTCGACTATGATTGACCCATACCTGAAGAAGTCCACTTCTTAGGTTTAAGTTGACTGCTTGGTCATAGATCCAGTCTTGACCCAAGACAAGAGGTTCAGTGAGATCCTCATCTTGACACACTAGTACTTTAACTGTCATTGCCTCGTCATGAATACAGAGGGGAAGGTCCACCTCGCCCATGCAAGGGGTTTCCACGCCTCCCAATCCTATGAGATATGCTTCCACAGGATTGACAGTTAATTGCAACTCTTGACAGTAAGACAATTTAACAGCACTAGTGGCTGCACCTGAGTCAATCAAGGCTCTTACAGTCCTTGCACTCTTTCCTTGTCCTATATCTAAGGTTATGAAAGGACGTCGGTCAGTTATTCTATGTGAGCTAACACCTGAAACTTCACACATAGCCATGTCATATCTTTGATCTGTATATGCATCTTGCCTAGGGTGCTCTCTACCTTGTCTTCTTAATTTCATCCTTCTGATGCGTTCTAAGGCTTCTGCTTGAGCTTCTTCTCGAATTCGCTTTTCTTCCTCTTTGCGTTCCTTAGCAGTGTTGAGTCGGCTGAGCATTTCCTCCGTGAGGGGTTCCTGATATAACTTGACTCTGCAACCGCTAATATAGTTTGGGAGAACATCACCTTCTAGTGTGGCTAATTGCACAGCTCCACTTGTGGAGATCCTATTGATGATCATAGGTCCATAGCCTCTCTTTTCTAGCTTCCTTGCGTGTTGTTTCAGTGTATAGACTAAAACTAGATCTCCTGCTTTCAAGCCCTTATCCTTCACATGGGCATCAAAGTATGCCTTCTGTCTCTTCTTAGCTGCATATATTCCTGCAGCTGCTCTCAGTCTTGTTTCTCCTAATCGTTCTAGGTCAAAGATCCTAGAGGAGAGCTCATGACCTGTCCATTCGTGCTCTTGTGCTACTCTCAATGTAGGAATCAAGAAGTCCAAGGGTAGCACCGCGTTTTGGCCAAATACCATCTGAAAGGGGGTGGCTTGGAGTACCGTTTTGTAGGCAACTCGGTATGCCCAAACAGCATGGTGTAGCTGTTTGTCCCAATCAGAGCGTTTCGTGTTCACTAATTTTGTCAGTACATTGCATAAGATCTTATTGGTGCTCTCAGCTTGTCCATTAGCTTGAGGGTGATAGGGGGCAGACTTCTTATGTATTACCAAGAATTCTTGGAGTAGCTTTTCAATCACTTCGTTCAAGAAGTGAGTGCCTCTATCACTTACAAGCTCTATAGGTAGCCCATATCTCGTGAATACATTCTCAAACAAGAATTTAGCAGTTGTCTAAGCGTCATTCTTTGTCGTAGCTTTTACCTCTACCCACTTAGTTAGATAGTCTGTTGCAACAATGATGTATTCCGCATGAGAACCCTTAGCTGGGGGATTAATAGGACCTATGAAGTCTATTCCCCACTTAGAGAACGCACGTCCACCCATCATAGGTTTCAGTGGCATCTCATCCTTGCGTATGGGATACTGAGTTCGCTGACAGACATCACACCGTTTCACATAGGTATGTGCATCCATGTGAAGGGTAGGCCACCAGAAGCCCGCAAATAGTATTGCCTTGATCACCCGATCTGGTCCAAAGTGTCCTCCTGCTACACCTTGGTGAGCAGTTTCCAAGATCTTAAGATATTCACTTTCGTGGACACATAGTCTTAAGTAACCATCTTTACCACGCTTATATAGATTATCACCAATGAGTGAGTAATCCCGGGCTTCTTGTTCTAGACTCCTTTTCCTAGCTAGAGTCATGTCTGGAGGGAATGTGTTTGTCCTCATGAAGGATACTAGAGGTTCGCTCCAATCTGGCACAATGGATACTTGATAAAGAGTGGCGTGTTCCACAGGTGGTTTAGTGCAACAGATTGGGCATTCCTTGCACAACTTTTGGACATCAGCTTCCATAGTTGGCTAATGTACTCCGAGTCTCCTTAGCGTCTGTAAGGTTCGTTGCTTTGAGTAGTGTTGCTCTAATGCACCTACATGTGCTAAATGCAACCATTTATTGTACTCGTCCTCTTCTACGCAACAGGCCAGGATTCCTTGATCTGTGTGCTTGTACATACTTCCAGCCATGATGTGGTACTTTTGGGCTCTCACAACCTCTCTATCCCGTGTGTTTACCACTGGATGATTAGGCCCGTATGTCAATACTGGTACCAATGGCTTAGCCCACTGCGGTACAATTTCCAAATTAAACAAGTAAGCATCAAGAAGATCATCTGATACTCCTTGTGGGGCTTCTCCAGATGTGAGCCTAGAGAGATGATCTGCTCTCAAATGAGTCCTACCTTTCCTTACCACAACCTCAAAGTCATATTCCATGAGCAAGAGAAACCATCTCACTAATCTTCCTGTATTGCATGGCTTGTTTACGAGGTATAGCAATGCCTGATGATCAGTAAAAAATTTAAACTTATTTGCAAGCAAATAGTGTCTAAATTTCTTAACTGCATAGACCATGCCTAAGCCTTCTCTCTCCGTAGTGGTGTAATTTCGTTCAGCTGCATTCAATTGTCTACTGGCATAGGCAATTGGAAGATCCATGTTACCTTCACCAGTAGGTTGTGCAAGCACACATCCAATGGCATAATTGGATGCATCCACGTGAACATGGAATGGCTTATTCCAATCTGGAGTGGTCAAGATTGGTGCTGAACATAATCTTCGTTTAAGCTCTTGGAAGGAATTCTCACATTCAGCCGTCCACTCAAAGTTAGTCAAAAGTCCATACAGAGGCTTTGCTATGATGGCATACATGTGTATAAACCGTCGGTAATATCCACAATGCCCCATGAAAGCTTGCACTTCCTTGACATTCTTTGGCCTAGGTAGCTCTGCTATAGCTCTCACTTTCTCTTCGTCAGTAGATATGCCATTCTTTGATACTATGTGCCCTAGAATCTTGCCTTGCCTGACCATGAAAACACATTTTTCTGGGTTTAGGCAGACTTGATATTCTCTACATTTGTCAAAGATTTGTCTGAGTTCAGGAATATGGGTTTGTCTAATGTTGGAATGAGCACAAAGATCATCAATATAGACCTCTAAATTCTTCCTCAGGAACTCCTTAAACACATGGCACATTAGTCTCTGGAAGGTGGCTGGTGCGTTGGTAAGCCCAAAGGGCATTACTCTAAAAGCAAAAATGCCCCATTCTGTGGCAAAAGCCGTTTTATGCTGATCCTCTGGAGCTATGGCTACTTGATTGTAACCCGAAAATCCATCAAGGAAGCTGTACACTTCCTTGCCTGCCACTCTTTCTAAGAGATGTTTTGTGATGGGAAGCGGATAGTTATCTCGAATCGTGGCCGCATTAACCTTTTTCAAGTTAATGCATACGCGCAGCTTTCCATTCTTCTTGGGCACCACTACGATGGGGGATACCCATTCAGTGTGCTCAATTTCATAGATAAATCCAGCTTCAACCAGTCTATCTATCTCTTCTTTGATCTTAGCAGCGTAATTATCGTTATATGTATAGGGCTTTTGCTTCGAGGGTTTGGCATCTGAAGTCATGGGGATGGTGTGTAAGCATATGTCAGGGTCAACACCTTTCAAATCCTTGTAACTCCAAGCGAATACATCTCTGTATTCTCTTAGCAAGGCAATTAACGCATGCTCTTCTTCTTCTGTTAGGTCATGGCCTATGTACGTGCATCTCTCCTCTCCTTCTTCTAGGGCCACTACTATTTTCTTGGTGGTTTCTTTGTTATCATAGGCCTCTCCTGATTGTGCCTCTCGTTTCGGCATTCTGATCATGACTCTCCTGTCATCTATCTCATATTTCTTAAAATTTTCTGGGACCTCAAACAAAGATTCTTCCTCTTCTGGTGAGACTTCTCTCTTCTTCCGTTTCTTTCCTTCTTCCTTCGGGGTCACATGTGTTGCTAATCTTACATCGTTTGTAAGCTCTCCATGCCTCTAGGGTTGAACTTCTACTTCATGAAAGTATTCTTCATCTGATGCAAATGGTGGGTCCATAATGATTGACTGTAGATCGGAGTCACTTGCATCCTCAAATGCATCAGGGCTAGGTTCGCATTCTTCTAGAATCGCCTCTCCCATGATTGGCTCTATGGAGAAGACTGAAATGTCATAACCATCCTCATCACAGTGAGGTGTCCATTGTTCTTCATTGATGGCTACGTCCATGGTTGCTAAAATTTCTGCCCAGCCATGGGGTTCAAATTCCTCATCTGGAAAAACTACAGGTGCATAGGCTGGGTCTTGAATTGATCTATGTGTTTCTTTCGCACCTATCTCTCTGGCTTTCTCTCTCTTCTCTTCTTCTATTGCTACTTTGCACATCCATAAGTGAGTGTCTTCATGCATCCACGAGGATCCAGACCCTATGGAATGCACCGATTCAGTATCATCTTTGGCTCTATGGATGGGATTCCATTGGATAGGAGGGACATCTCGATGAGAGTAATCTTTGAGATTTACTTTGGTTGTAACACCTAAGTGCTGCAGATACAAGGAGTTGGTTCCCCAGTCCTGTACCACTTGCAACTGTCGCATAAATGGTCTTCCCAAAATCATCTCATAGGCATGATTTTTGCTGAAGTCACATATAGCAAATGTATGCTCAAACTCGACACCACAGGTGGTGAGAGTTATTCCTTCTAACAATCCTAGGGGTCTCTCTATGTGACCATCGGCCATCTGCAATTTCATTCTCGTTGGCCTGAGTGCTGGCTTGCCCCAACGCTTCCATAGGGAAGTAGTGGCAATTGCAACTCCTGCACCTGAGTCCAAAATTGCCTTGGTGGTGTACTCCTGGTAGGTGATGGGAAGATAGGTGTTCCCTTCTTCACCTTCACACATATCTCCTATCTTATCCAAGGGAATTTCTGGCATTGTCCTATGAGATCCTACCTGGGAACGAGGTTTGGCTATTTCTGGTACTTGTTTGGCGACATGTTTCCATAATTCAGGTCTAACCTTGAGTAGCTCTTCTAACTTGAGATTGCACTGCACGTTAGTGTTCTTCACTACCTCTGTGTTCCTAGGTATGACTGAATCTTCGTTTCTTACCATGACTGTAGGTGCTCTCATACAGGTGGACCTTGCTTCCCATGGGCCGGTGAAATGGGGTAGTTCCTGTAAAGAATTAGACTCGAAGTCTAATCTTTCTTGAGATTGGATGCTCTCTTGCTCTCCGTAAATGGATGGGATGTCTTGTGGGAATTGGTCATGTGCATCATCCACAAGTTCAATGGGAGGAGGGACTTCACTTTCCTTAGCCCATTTGTCTTCTTGAATCTCACGTAGGAATTCTGGTGTGAACCGATTCATAGAAGATGATGTGTCTGGCTCCGTAGAGTTAGGCACATAGGCTTCTTGAGCACGAATGCTTACTCTTCCACTTGCCTTGTCCTTGTGTTGAGAGGCTGGTTCCTTTTGTGATTGTGCCATTAGATTCTCTATTCTTTCTAGGGAGGGGGAATTGTCTGGTTCAATGGAATTTGGCACATAAGCTTTCGGTGGGGGATGGGTCATATTTTTGCTTGCGTTATCTCTTTCTTGATTTTCTTCTTCCTTGGCAGATCTTGCAATTATGCCCTCTAACTTCTCCAGAAGTCCATCCAAGTGTAATTGCGTCTTGGCTGAGCCCGAGTAATTGAAAAGGCGACTGGCTTCAAACATAGTCTGAGCCAATGCGACCATCTTCGCGCAAAGCTTGGTTCTTTCTATCTCTAGGTCAGCTCTAGGGTAACACTTGTCATGATCTGTGACATTTGGCCCTTCTTGAATTCTGGCCTGATATGCTTTAAGCATCATGTCTATGTCTTCCGGAATGGGATCAGCTAATACTGATCCTACTCTAGGGGGTGGTGGAATCATATGAGGTGGGTTGAAAGGTGGCGGGTTGGATGGCGATGGGAATGGTGGTGGTGGGATAGTGTGAGAGGGGGTTTGAGAGGTGAGTTCAGTTATCCTGGCTTTGGTTTCTCTTATGCTTTCCTCGAGTTCACTCATCTTTTTAGCCCATTGTCTTTTCATTCTTTCCCGACTATCTTTCCATGCTCTAGTCCTTTTCTTTGTTATGCTCTCGGTTTCACTAGCCTCTGGGTTCTTATCCTGGTTTACCCCTTGATTTTGCTGCAATGCTTGAGCTCTAGTGACTACCTGTACGGGAGCAGTGGAAGTGACACTTCCTGTGGAATCTACCACTAACCCAATAACGTTGATAGGAGTGATTTTTGGCATATTATTGGGGTTCTTTGGGCAATCTCCTAAGAGATGCTCTTTTCCACAATCTTGGCAAAAGCCTTGGATCGTCACTGACTGGGGTTGTGTAGGTGGAGGTAAGGGACAATCACGAATGAGGTGATCTCCTTGGCATCTGTAGCACGGTCCTCTAGGGAATGGGGGTCTTACCTGCCTAGGTTGAGGTCTAGGATTGGGGTTTGCGTACATGACGTTTGTGTAATCTGACTCCCAACTAGGTTCATTTGGCTCTTCACTATAGTAGGACTCACCATGCTCAAGATATTGCATGTAGTAAGCATGGGGACTATCCACATGTGTAGAATCAAAGCTATGGTCACTAGGGTCACTTTCAGAGAGCAATGGTGTTACAGGGACTATCGCTCTATTCAGGTTTTCTTCTGCTGCTGCATATTTTACTGGGATCGCATTAGCTGGGGCAGGGGGTTGTTGAGCTAACACAGGCTGAGGCCTTTGTTGATTTTGGTAGGGTTGCTGATACGGTTGTTGCGGCCTGCCATATGGTTGTGGAGGGTATGGGTTCTGGTACCTTCCCTGCTGAGGGTATGGCTGAGGGTAGGGTTGCCTAACTGCCTGTTTGTTGTATGGGCAATCTTGTGCGGTGTGATTGGTGTATCTCCGTTCTATGGTGCAGTACTGGCTACTAGGATTTACTTGGGGCTGAGCCATAATGGGGCAGACATTCGCCATGTGGTCACCACCACAAGTATAGCACCTTTTCATAGGGGCAAACCTTGGGATTTGTTTGCTAGTTACACCTAATTTCTGAGCTACTTTCTCTGCAAGTTCCTCGATTGATGTGGATTGCGTGGAAGAAAGGCTAGAGGCACTATCCGAATCTTTGTATATCTTAGCAAGCTCTAACTCCTCCCCTAGGTTATCCTCAAGGTCAATACACATGCGTACACACTCTTCTATGGTCCTAGGGTCTTTCAAGTACACATATGATCTTAATTTGGTACCTAGCAATCCATCCAAGAATAAGGCCACTTGCTTAGCTGGTGTAGGTAGCTCCGAAATAGGGCATCTTTCTAAGTATTGCCTAAATCTTCTTCCTGCAAGTCTCACGGTTTCTTGAGGGGTTTGCTTGAAGCTGTGAATCAGCGAGGAGGTATTATGCCTTATGCCACTCTTAGAGAATTCAATAATGAAAGCCTCTAGGAGTTGGTCTATGCTCCTGAACTACCTCTCATTGAGTGGCTGAAACCATGTCAGGGCAGTGTTCCTAAGGGTCAGACCAAAGGCATTGTACTACGTGAATAGATCCTCCACTTGTTCAGCTCTCAAGACTTGCCTAAACTCGGCCACATGATCGTATGGATCTCCAGTGCCATCGAAGTAGTTCTTCATGGACTTAACTAGCTAATCGGTCTCAAAGTCCTTGTGTGCCCTCTAGGTCGTGGTAGAGGGAACTCATCCGCATTTCTTTGATTTCTATGAGCTCTAAGTATCTCAGGTTCTACTCTATTTGTCTCCGTCCTCGTTCTTTCTCTTCCCACTGGGTTGGCAAAGCTTACTTCTGGTCTATCTCTACTTCTATCTCTTTGCATTCCATGAGCTTGGGATGTTCCAGCTCCAAGGTGACCATAGGATACATTCGATCTTGGTTTGGGGAAAACGAATTCACCTTTCCAAGTGTAAGCATGCCTATCATTTTCTGTCACCACAAAGATCCTCTCCGAAGCGTGATCTAAGTAGGTCACTCTACCTGGGCTATCCGGATCCTTAAACTCATAGAGCATGATTGTTCCTATATCAGTTGGCTGATCAGATTTATACCTCCAAAAGGCTTCGTCAGTTTCTCGGTTCAGAAGCAGATCTATGCTCTTGTTGTCTTGGGGCACCCACTCAGGTGTGATAATCCTAGTGAGAACAGATTTGCCTCGGGGGGTTCTAGGTTCTACACCCATGTTTCCTTGTTCCAAGTCACCTAAGTCCGCTTCTGAGATTACATTCCCAAATTCATCTGTCCTATCTGGGTGACTGGTGACTACGTATATGGTTCCTTCCTTGTCCAGGTATGCTCCGTTTTCAAACTTGACAGCTGGGTGCTCTAGTCCTATGGATTGGTCAGGGTTTTTAATCTGGACCACGAATCTTCCTAGTCCATCCTCATAGATGCTAGCACCTAATCGGTTGGTCCTAAGGTATTCCAACTGTGTTTTGTAAGGGCCTTCTACCCTGTGCAAGTATGGCACACCTGAACTTCCCGTAGGTCTGTCCATGCCTTGAGACATCACTGATTCACTGGTATCCGAGCTAGGGTAATGCGAGTGGTGACTCAACTGCTGGGCCCAAGACCTTGCAGTATGATTGACACTAGCCTCTGAAGACCTAAGGCTTTGTCTCTCTCTTACTAGGTGTCGTCCTGATCTAAGGTTCATATGCCTAACTGATTAACCCACTTTTTCCCAGGTACAACCACGTTTCTGAGTCCTTTTGTATCGGTCACTTGGTTCTTTTTATGTTGATTATCGTGTTTATACTCTTGTCTGATATCACGTCGTCAGGAATACTTGAGTTTACTTTCGCACTTTAGTTTGGTCGTTTCACGTTAGGTTCTTTTCCTTTAAAGTTGTCGTTCACACACACACAGGTTATCTCTTGACTTGCACTTGATTTCTTAGATAGTCTTTGATTTATCTTGTGCCTATCGTTGCCTGGAATTACTTCTAACACTACCCGCACTTAGCCTAAACTAAGAATTGACAGAGGGTGTTGCGGGTTTTCCAACCTTGAGTTCCTTTCCTTGTATTGTTGCCCTGATGTGACCAAGACGCGTATTCCCAAGCTTGCACTTACTCTTGCTTTGCGTACCCTTCACTGCTCTCAAAGGACCTTTAAGAGTCCCACTGTTAGCTTGTCACTCTAGCACAATGGTGAGTACCAACGTGAGGAGATACACCTCATAAATGTCAATCCGTGGAGACGTGAGGACCGGTATGAAGACCGTGAGCAAGTGATGGCACAAGTGCGTGAGTGAAAGCACACAAGCATGCACACACATACACACACACGCGCACAAAGTAAGAGCAAGGAGTGGAACAATGGAAGATGTTCAATTATACAAGAGCTCTCTTACAAAGCTGAAATCTACCACAAGCTAACCTCAAAAATGAGCTCTCCAGCCCTTTTTATAGTTTTTGAGTGGTTTTGGCCCTGTCCAGACCTAGTGTCCGGCCTAGTTAAAAAATAGGTTCCAGGGCTTATTTGGGGGCTCAAACGGAGTCTAAAAATTATGAATATTGGTAGGATGGTAGATCTAATACTCCTCAAGCTCGAGGACTCCTCGGCTTGAACAAAATGGAGTTACAAAAATGGAAAATGGTATTTACAATGGTTTTTAGTGATAAAAATCACTATTTTTGTAGGGATTTCTTCTGAAAATTTGACAGGTGCTTCTTGGAGCTCCCTACTTGCTCCTTCTTCTTGTGTGTCTACTTCCTTGCTGCGCTTCCATGCTTTGTCCTTGACCTTGAGCTTCAACACTCCCCCCCCCTCTTGAGTCTGTCGTCCCTGACAGACCCTTGTTGTCGTGGTTGTTCCATGTAGTACATTGAGAGGTAGTGTCCGTTACGTTCAACAGGGGCGATCCCTCTTCCCAATGTATCCTGGTCATTTGTCTGGGTCTTCACTTTGCCACTGTTATCTCTTGCAGTTTGTAGTTCCTTTGTACGTACTTCTGCCTTATACTCCATCTGGGTGGTGCATTTGTAAGTTTTCCAAAACTGCTAGCTGCTCAAAGGAGGTGGTCAATGTTGATTGGGAGCAACTCTCGGTGGTGGATGGCTTCCTTGCTCTTGTTGTTGTCATCTTGATGTCGTCTGGTTCTTCCAAAGATGGCTTTTCATAGTTTTCATGCCAAGTACTTGTAACCCATAATGAATGGTGGGTAAGTGCATTAGTGCATGGGTTGAACAAAATATGTGCCTTATGCATGGCCTTGTAATGTGGCCCTACATATGCGTACTTGGAAAATGCATGGCAAGAAGTATGGTGCAAGAGATTGGGTCTTGAGCTAAGTGCTCAAGGGTATGCTGACGAAGAGGTTTCCTAATCTATCATGGTTATAGTGTTGTTGAAACATACACGTCTTACCATGGTGAAGGGTCCGTTGATCTTCATCTCTTCGTGTTGTGGTTCCCTCATGGTGTTTGACCGTCGGCTTGTCCTTTTTGTTGAGGGATGTCCTTGCTGGAAGTTCGCTGATGAGCATTTTCAAGCACATAGTCTTCTCTCTTTTTTCTTTTCTTTTTTTTTTTTTTTTTTTTTTTTTGGAACAATGGAGGCCGCAAACAAGAAGAAAGAGGTTAGTATCAATAACATCTTTTGCATGTGAAAATTGTGTCTCATGTGCCTGGGATTTCTCAATTGTGTCTATGCACGGCCCTGTAAGGTGGCCCTATATTGATGCATACTTTGGAAATGCATGACCTGAATGGTGCAAACGACAAGGTTATGCCAAAGGCACATGGTTGCTGCTGGTCGAGGCTTTTGATGTTACTTATATACTTGTTGAATTCTTTGATTGGAGGTGTCTATCGGATCTCGAAATAATGTAATCCTCCGGATTGGAACCCATTTTGGAATAGGGTTTGGTACTGTAGAGATCACCTCAGGCCAGTTCTTCTTTGGATGCAGTCCAAACTTTGGTATCCAGTGTGGTTGGCCCCTTGGTTCTGTGGATGTGGCTTGTGCTTTTGGCTTCCAAACCCATATCCTGGGTGAGTGCCTACCTTTTTTTGTAGAAGGGTTGAGTTTAGCTTCTTTTGGTCTTTGTGCTCTGTTCTTACCCTTTGCTTTCCTTGGCTTCTTTGTTGAGGCCTTTCGCATGGCGGGGAGCATAGGTCTTTGTACGTGTAAGAGCTTCTTGGGTACCCACATCTGTAATCGCCCTTGTTGAGCTGTAGCTAATTTTTTAGGCACCCAAATTTGTACCTGATTGTGGTCGGCCTTCATTGATAGCTTCGGTACCCAAATTTGATGGATTCTTCATGCTTGACCCTGTCGTAGGTGCTTGGTCCTTCTGTTGTCATGGTTGATCTGGTTGGGTGGGAGTCTTTGAGGTAACATCGATGGTGGTACTCCTTTCTTTACCCAGATCTGTGTCATGCCCAACACTTCTTTCCTCTTGAAGGCTCTTTGTCTATTTGATAGACTGGCTATCTTGCACTGTTTTGCTTGCTTCTGAGGTTGAACTACCGTGGACGCTTTACTCTTGGAAAAACAAGAAGAAGGTTCATCTTGCCTTTGCGACTGTCCTTCCGTGATTGCGTCCGTCTGGATCATAGAGCTTTTGACATCTACGACATCTTGTTCGAGAAGATTAGCCTTAGAGGAACAAAGAGAGTGTGTGGTGTCAGTTTCAGTGGACATACGATTCTCCAATTCTAATGTAATGCATTGATCATATACCCAAACTTGAAGAAGTTGACTTCTTAGGTTCAAGTTGACAGCATGGTCGTAAATCCAGTCTTGACCCAAGACAAGTGGTTCTGTGAGGTCCTCATCATGACACACTAGCATTTTGACTTTTATTGGAACATCTTGAAGGTAGATGGGAAGTTCCACCTCGCCCAAACAGGGTGTTTCCACGCCTCCTAATCCTATGAGATAGGCTTCTATGGGCTTGATGTCTAATTGCAGGTCTTGGCAGTATGAAAATCGAACTGCACTAGTTGCTGCTCCTGAGTCAACCAATGCTCTCACAGTCCTTACTCTCTTTCCTTGTCCTACCTCTATAGTCACAAAGGGTCGTCGATCAATTATTTGAGAAGTAGTCTGCCCGATTTTTGGCACATGTCCATGTGATATTTTGGAGCCTTTGTGTTGACATCTAGGCCCAGCCGCCGTAACTTATTTCTTCTGATGCGCTCTCGAGCCTCTGCTTGTGCTTCTTGTCTAACCCTTAACTCCTCTTCTTTTCGCTTCTTAGCAGTGTTGAGTCTCGTGAGCATTTCCTCTGTAAGAGGTTCTTGATATAACTTGACTCGGCATCCACTAATATAGTTGGGTAGGACATCACCTTCTAAAGTGGCCAATTGAACTGCACCGCTAGTGGAGAGTTTATTAATGATCATGGGTCCATATCCTCGTTTCTCCAATTTGCGGGCATGTTGCTTTAGCGTATAAACCAGCACTAGATCTCCTTCCTTCAAGCCTTTATTCTTTACATGGGCATCAAAGTATGCCTTTTGCCTTTTCTTTGCAGCATAAATGCCTGCTGCTGCCCGTAGCCTCGTCTCACCTAAGCGTTCTAGATCAAAGATCCTGGAAGACAACTCATGTCCATTCCACTCATGCTCTTGTGCTACTTTCAAGGCAGGGATTAGGAAGTCTAATGGTAGCACAGCATTCTGTCCAAAAACCATCTGAAATGGGGTAGCATTGAGTACCGTTTTGTAGGCAACTCGGTATGCCCAAACAGCATGATGAAGTTGTTTGTCCCAATCAGAGCGTTTATTATTTACAAGTTTCGTCAATACGTTACATAGGATCTTATTCGTGCTCTCGGCTTGTCCGTTGGCTTGTGGGTGATAAAGGGCAGACTTCTTGTGTATCACCATGAATTCTTGAAGGAGATGTTCAATGACCTCATTCAAGAAGTGCGTACCTCTATCACTCCAACTCTATTGGTAACCCATATCTAGTGAACACGTTTTCGAATAAGAACTTAGCCGTCGTTTGAGCATCATTCTTTGTCATGGCTTTTACTTCCACCCACTTTGTAAGGTAATCTGTGGCTACAATGATGTATTCTGCATGGGAGTTTCTAGCTGGGGGGTTAATAGGACCAACAAAGTCTATGCCCCACTTCGAGAATGCGCGTCCTCCCATCATGGGCCTCAAGGGCATTTCATCTTTTCTTATCGGATATTGGGCACGTTGGCATGTGTCACATTTCTTCACATAAGTATGTTGTTGGAGCAGAGCAATCATCAATAGTGATTATATGAAGATCAAAGTGAGAAGATATGTGGAAGAATGAAGATTACTTTCAGAGGAAGAAAATAGAATCAGAAATGTTTCTTTTGTATATTACTCTTGTAAATAGTTCAATGTAATTTGAAAAAGATGACGAGTTAGACTCGTATATATATATCTACAGATACGTATTCATAGTAGGTGAGAGTGATATAGATCAGATAGAGAAGAATAGGTGAAGAGGTGATGAACATTGTATGTATTATCAACCATATGTATGAAAAGTAATGAAGAAGAAAATGTTGTAGAATTCTGCGCGTCGATTTTCTTTCCCATTCTCCTTCTGTGCTTAATCTTTTGAAGAATCCTTTTGCACGTATCTAAGTCCATAGCTAATCTATCTATGGCTAGAATTTGAGAGATTAATTTCAATCAGGCTGTGAGAATTTTGTTTAGGAACATTCATATGTGAAGATGTTCTGAGAGTCGAAAAATCTGGCGCACATTTCATCTTCAAAGAAATGGTCAGTGCTCAGTCCACAGTGTAAAGTTTTACACAAGTGAGGGCTCAAAATC
This sequence comes from Ceratopteris richardii, assembly GCA_020310875.1. NCBI lineage: Eukaryota > Viridiplantae > Streptophyta > Polypodiopsida > Polypodiales > Pteridaceae > Ceratopteris > Ceratopteris richardii. Next base: position 98,569,099 of record CM035413.1, on the reverse strand, counting down.
TAAGTTGGAAGGTAAGCTATCTATGGCTAGAAGATCTTGATCAAACGGGTTCAGAGTTGGGAGAACCAGTGCTAAGAAGTTGCAGGTGTCAAAGTCGCCATTGCAGAGAAGCACTTTCAGACATAGGTAAAGTGTTTCACACATTTCTCAGTGTATACTTAATCTTTTTGAGAGATTTAACTTGGCAAAGTTGCGCAACCTTAAGGCGAAGTGTTGTGCAAAGTTTTATCAAAAACTTTACAGGATTGATTAGTCAATGAGTGACTAATCTGCAGCAGACTTTTCTGAAGAAACTGAATTTTTCAGAATAATCAATTTCCTGATAATTTGGTGAAGATTCTCTAAATTAGGTGGAGTCTAAAGTTGATCTTGATATAGAGGTGATCTAAATTCAAGGTCAATTTGTTCTTTTGGAGATTAACACTCTCCATCAGTGGTATCAGAGCAGGTTGTGTCAAAATTGAGAAGAAGAAGACTCCGACTATTGCAGAAGTACAAATCTTTACATTTTGAAGGTGCAGAAGGGTAAAGGTTGAAGAAAGATTGAAGGAAGACATACAAAGAGCATCAAAAGGATCAGAAGGAGCAACATTCGAAGTAAAGGTACATTTATTATCTGTAAAGGTTAAAGATTTGAAGCTACAGGTGAAGTAAAGATGGGAGATAGTCTCCAAATTGAAAAGTTGGATAGAGAGAACTATCCTGCATGGTCTATGAGGATGGAAGCTCACCTTATGAGCAAAGATCTGATAGGATACATTACAGGAGATGAAGAAAAGCCAGAATTCAGAGATCCTAGTGTTCCAACTAGGGAGGAGCTTGCAGATTTGAAGAATTGGATGAAGAAGGATGCTCAAGCAAGAAGCATCATCTACATGGCAGTCAATGACTATTTGCTTCCTCACATTAGAGGACTTGAGAGTGCTTGTGACATTTGGAATGCTTTGGAAGAGCATTTCCAAAATACAACCAAATCAAGGAAGGCTTCACTATGGGCAGAATTTACTACCTTCAAGAAGAAGGCCTCACAATCAATCTCTGATTATGTGACAAAGATGAAGGACATTGCAGATTCTTTAGGTGCAGTTGATGAAGATATTGAAGAAGACAAATTGGTAAGACAAATACTTACAGGTCTAAGAGGAGATGAGAAGTGGAAGCCTTTCATTTTATCTACAGAACTTTCATTAGATCACTTTACTCCTGATTTGAATCAATTGTTAGGTCATATGCTAACTTTTGAGAATGATATCAAAGGAGATGTTGATAAGAGTGCAGGTCATGCAATGTATTCTAAAGACAAGAAGAAAGCCAACAAAGGGAAGCAACAATCAGGTGAAGAAGAAGGTACATCAAACCAAGCAAACTTCATAAGAGGAAGAGGAAATGGCAGAAGTAGAGGAAGAGGCAGAAACAACAAAGATAATGCAAGAGCTTGTTGGATATGTGGTAAGACTAATCATCTATCTCATGATTGTTGGCACAATAATCAAAACAATGGTAATTATCAGAACTTTAATCAAAGAGCAAGAGGTGGTAGATTTCAGAGAGGAAATTTCAGAGGTAGAGGTGGTAGAAATTCTTTTGGAAGAGGTGGTGGAAGAAACTTCCAAATTCAATCCTATAATAACACCTACTACAACTATGCATCAGATCAAAAGGAGGATTCGACTCTCATTATGAATACATGTGAAACCTCACATGAGGACATGAGAGTGTTCTATATTGATTCAGGATGTAGTAATCATTTAAGTGGAAATATTGCTTTGATGACTGACCTAGATCATAATGCAATTAATCATACAGTTCAGACAGGTGATAATACAAAGCATAAGGTAAAGTCAATTGGTTCAGTCAAGGCTAAGGATGGGAGCACTCTTCTGAGTAAGGTACTTTATGTTCCCACAATTCCAAAGAATTTGATCAGTGTAGGTCAAATTGTGGAAAAAGGTTATGAGGTAAGGTTTACCAATGATGGAGTTTATGTGGAAGACCCTAGTCAAGGGTATAAACAAGTTATTGCAGGAAAGAAAGAAGGAAGCCTTTTCACATTGAAGGTACAAGGAAATGTTGGACATGCTATGTTCACATATGGAGAGCAGAAGGTGTCAGAATTGGATCTTTGGCACAAAAGACTTGGACACTTTAATGAAAGAGGTATCAAAGAAATGATTAACAATGATTCAGTGCTTGGAATGCCTAACATTGCAGGTCAACACATGACATACAGATGTGAGGCATGTCAATTAGGTAAGGCTCATAAGCAATCCTATTCCAAGCATGGATTTATGTATTCAGAAAGACTTGAATTGGTGCATACAGATGTGTGGGGTCCTTCAAAGGACTTTAGTATAAATGGTTCAAGATATTATGTCATATATGTTGATGATGCTACCAGGTGGATCACAATTTATGTGATTAAGGAAAAGTCAGAAGTGTTTAATACATTTAAACACTATCATGCATATGCAGAAAGGATTACAGGTCAAAAATTGAAGAGACTAAGGTCAGATGGAGGGGGAGAGTATTTTTCAAATGAGTTCAATGATTATTTGTGGAATGCAGGTATAAAGAGAGAAGTTACTTGCAGGTACTCTCCTCAACAAAATGGGGTAGCAGAAAGAAGAAATAGGACTCTTGTTGAGTTTGCAAGGTCCATGATGAAAGAGAAGAATTGCCCAAATTATTTGTGGGCTGAGGCTGTTAATACAGCTACATATTTGGTTAATAGATTGCCTTGTAAAGCTTTGCAGGGTATGACACCATATGAAGCTTGGTGGGGTAAGAAACCTACCTTGGATCATTGCAGAATATTTGGATGCTTGGCATATGCATATGTGCCATCTCAATTGAGGCATAAGTTGGAGCCTAAGGCAGAGAAGTATGTATTCATTGGTTATGATGATAAGCAAATGGGATACAGGTTGTGGAGTCCATCTACAAAGCAATTTATTGTATCCAAGGATGTTACATTTGATGAGCAAGGTACTTGGTATGCAGGTAAATATAATGTACATGCAGATGATGAAGAAGTAGTGGAACAAAGGAAAGGTAAAGCAAAGATTCAATTACTTGATGAAAGTGAGAGTAATGAAGTGCAGATTGAAGTTGAAGAGAGGCCAAGGTTTGATCCAGAATGTGATGAACCAGAGACCTCAAGAAGTGCAGAAGTTAGGAGATCATCTAGGCACAAATGGCAACCTACAAGGTATAGCTATGACACTTCATTCTTGACTACTAAAGATTATGCTTATTTGGTAAAAGCAGATGAAGACCCTTCTACATATGAAGAAGCCAAAGGGAAGAAGAATTGGGAAGATGCTATGCAAGAGGAGTATGATGCATTGATAGAGAATCAAACATGGGATTTGGTTCCTAAACCTAATAGTCAGAAGATTATTGGATGTAAGTGGGTTTACAAAACAAAGAGATTTGCAGATGGAAGTGTGTCTAGGTACAAAGCTAGACTTGTTGTGAAAGGGTATGCACAGACATATGGAGTGGACTATGATGAGACTTATAGTCCTGTGGCAAAGATGACAACTATCAAGACACTCATTGCAATTGCTGCTTGTAAAGGTTGGAAGTTGTCTCAATTAGATGTTAAAAATGCTTTCTTGAATGGTTACATTTCAGATGAAGTCTACATGGAGCAACCAGATGGGTTCAAAGATCAAGTGAGTCCAAATTATGTATGTAAGCTCAAGAGAGCTTTGTATGGGTTGAAGCAAGCCCCAAGGGCTTGGAATTATAGGCTTGTAAAATTCTTGAATGATCTTGGATTTCAAGCATCAAAGGCAGATAGTAGCTTGCTAGTCAAAGCAAGTGAAAATGGATTCATTTATGTGTGTATTTATGTTGATGACATAATACTTACAGGAACAGATGATAAGGGGATACAAATGATCAAGAAGCAGATGGAGAAAGAGTTCAAAATCAGTGATTTGGGGAACCTATCATTCTTCTTGGGAATGGAGATCTCTTATACTCAACATGGAGTATATGTGACCCAAGAAAGGTATCTTAAAAATTTGCTAACCAAATTTAAAATGGAAGATTGCAGGGTTGCACCTACACCTTTGGAAGTGAACCATAAATTGTCTAGGTTTGGAGGAGAAGAGTTCAGAGATATGAAACTCTATCAAAGTTTGGTTGGTAGCTTGATTTATGCTACATTGGCAAGGCCTGACTTGTCATATGCAGTTGGTGTGCTTTCACAATTCATGCATTGTCCTAGAAAGGAACATTGGATTGCAGGACAAAGAGTACTTAGGTACATCAAGGGTACACTCAAAGAAGGGTTGTACTATGGGTTTACTTCAGATACAAGAATCAAGATATATAGTGATGCAGATTGGGCAGGTAATGTGGATGATAGAAGATCAACACATGGATACTTGTGCTATGTAGGAGACAAATTGATTTCATGGTGTTCCAAGAAGCAACATACAGTTGCTTTGTCATCTACAGAAGCAGAATATAAAGGTATGGTGGAAGCTGCAAAAGAGGTAATATGGCTAAAGACACTTTTGAAAGTTTTTGATGTGATTCAGAGTACTCCTATTATTTGTGGAGACAATATGAGTTCATTATACTTGGCAGCTAATCCTGTATTTCATGCTAGAACTAAGCATATTGAAATACAGTATCATTTTCTGAGAGAGAAGGTCATTGAGAAGGAAATTGAAGTCATACACACCCCTACAAAAGATCAACTTGCAGATATGATGACTAAAAGTTTGGATGGACCTAAGTTGCAGAGGTTTAAAGATAAGGCAGGAATAAAGAAGATGCAGGTAATCACAATTGAAGATTGAGGGGGAGCTGTTGGAGCAGAGCAATCATCAATAGTGATTATATGAAGATCAAAGTGAGAAGATATGTGGAAGAATGAAGATTACTTTCAGAGGAAGAAAATAGAATCAGAAATGTTTCTTTTGTATATTACTCTTGTAAATAGTTCAATGTAATTTGAAAAAGATGACGAGTTAGACTCGTATATATATCTACAGATACGTATTCATAGTAGGTGAGAGTGATATAGATCAGATAGAGAAGAATAGGTGAAGAGGTGATGAACATTGTATGTATTATCAACCATATGTATGAAAAGTAATGAAGAAGAAAATGTTGTAGAATTCTGCGCGTCGATTTTCTTTCCCATTCTCCTTCTGTGCTTAATCTTTTGAAGAATCCTTTTGCACGTATCTAAGTCCATAGCTAATCTATCTATGGCTAGAATTTGAGAGATTAATTTCAATCAGGCTGTGAGAATTTTGTTTAGGAACATTCATATGTGAAGATGTTCTGAGAGTCGAAAAATCTGGCGCACATTTCATCTTCAAAGAAATGGTCAGTGCTCAGTCCACAGTGTAAAGTTTTACACAAGTGAGGGCTCAAAATCTAAGTTGGAAGGTAAGCTATCTATGGCTAGAAGATCTTGATCAAACGGGTTCAGAGTTGGGAGAACTAGTGCTAAGAAGTTGCAGGTGTCAAAGTCGCCATTGCAGAGAAGCACTTTCAGACATAGGTAAAGTGTTTCACACATTTCTCAGTGTATACTTAATCTTTTTGAGAGATTTAACTTGGCAAAGTTGCGCAACCTTAAGGCAAAGTGTTGTGCAAAGTTTTATCAAAAACTTTACAGGATTGATTAGTCAATGAGTGACTAATCTGCAGCAGACTTTTCTGAAGAAACTGAATTTTTCAGAATAATCAATTTCCTGATAATTTGGTGAAGATTCTCTAAATTAGGTGGAGTCTAAAGTTGATCTTGATATAGAGGTGATCTAAATTCAAGGTCAATTTGTTCTTTTGGAGATTAACACTCTCCATCATATGTGCATCCATATGAAGAGTGGGCCACCAAAGTCCTGAGAATAGAATGGTCTTAATTACTCTGTCAGGCCCAAAGTGTCCACCTGCAGCACTGCTGTGTGCAGTTTCTAAGACTTTCAAATAGTCTGATTCATGAACGCACAGTCTTAGGTAACCATCCTTGCCTCTTCGATATAGGTTGTCTCCTACTAAGGCATAGTCTTGAGCCTCTTGCTCCATGCTTCGTTTTCTTGCAAGACTAGCCTGATTGGGTAATGTTCCCGATCTCATGAACGCAACCAATGGAGCACTCCAATCTGGGATTAATGACACGTGATAAAGAGTGGCATGCTCCACTGGGGGTCTCTTCTGGCACACTGGACAATTCTGGATCCACTCCTGTATTTCTTTGTCCATGCTAGGCCAATACACTCCTAAACGTTTTAGATTCTGCAATGTTCGTTGTTTAGAGTAATGATTTCCTAGCAATCCCTCATGGGCTTGTTGCAACCAACTAATATGTTCATCGTCCTCGACACAACAAGCTAATACGCCCTCTGGATCTTGTTTGTACATACTTCCGGCCAATATTTGATACTTTTGTGATTTTACAATTTCTTCTTTGCTTGTTTTCACATTTTTATTTGCGGGCCCAAAGGTTAGGACTGGTACCAACTTATTTGCCCATTTAGGAACAACTTCCAAATTGAACAGATAAGCATCGGGCAATTCATCAGACACTCCTTGCGGTGGCTCTCCTGAAGTGATGCGAGAAAGATGGTCTGCCCTAAGATGGGTTCTACCTTTCCTGACAACAACTTCAAAGTCGTATTCCATTAGTAAGAGGAACCATCTTACTAAGCGGCCTGTATTGCAAGGTTTATTGACCAAATATAGTAAAGCTTGATGATCAGTGAAAAACTTGAACTTATTGGCCAATAGATAGTGTCTAAACTTCTTCACAGCATATACCATACCTAAACCTTCTCTCTCCGTTGTGGTATAATTTCGTTCAGCTGCATTTAATTGCCTACTAGCATATGCTATCGGCAAATCTAGGTTTCCTTCACCTGTGGGTTGTGCTAGCACACATCCTATTGCATGATTGGAGGCATCTACATGGACATGAAAGGGTTTGCTCCAATCCGGAGTAGTCAATATTGGTGCTGTGCACAAACGTCTTTTCAGCTCGTTGAAGGAATTCTCGCATTCCTCGTTCCACTCAAAATTTGTTAACAACCCATAAAGAGGTTTAGCTATGATGGCATACATGTGGATAAACCTACGGTAATATCCACAATGGCCCATAAAGGCCTGTACCTCTTTAACATTTCTTGGTCTTGGCAACTCTGCTATCACTCTTACCTTGTCTTCATCTGTTGAAATTCCATTCTTAGAAACAATGTGACCTAAGATTTTACCTTGTCGTACCATGAACACACACTTCTCTGGGTTCAGACACACTCGATAATCTCTACACTTGTTGAAGATTTGTCTGAGCTCAGGGATGTGGTAACTTCTCTGTTGGGAATACGCACATAAATCATCCACATATACTTCTAAGCTCTTCCGCAAGAACTCTTTGAAGACATGACACATGAGCCTTTGGACTGTTGCAGGTGCGTTGGTGAGCCCAAATGGCATCACACGAAATGCAAAAATTCCCCATTCTGTGGCAAAGGCCGTTTTGTGTTGATCTTCGGGGGCAATGGCTACTTGGTTGTAACCTGAAAATCCATCAAGGAAGCTATAAACTTCCTTGCCTGCAACACGCTCCAATAGATGTTCGGTGATTGGAAGTGGATAACTATCTCTGATCGTAGCGGCATTAACTTTTTTAAGGTTAATGCACACGCGCAACTTCCCATTCTTCTTGGGCACCACCACAATGGGGGACACCCATTCAGTGTGCTCAATCTCATAGATGAATCCAGCTTCAATCAACCTGTCAATTTCCTCCTTTATTTTGGCTGCATAATTGTCATTATATGTGTAGGGCTTTTGTTTGGTGGGCTTGGCATCAGCGGTCATCGGAGCAAATCTTTGGATCTACTCCTTTCAAGTTTCTATAGTGCCATGCGAACACATCCCTATATTCCCTTAATAGAGCTACAAGCTCTGCTTCTTCTTTTGCACTTAGGTCATCTCCTATGTACGTACATCGTTCTTCGTTCCCTTCAATGGTCACTACAATTTTTTTGGTCTTTTCTTTATTGTCATATGCTTCTCCTATAATGGCCTCTCTCTTAGGCATCCGTACCAAAATTTTTCGGTCTTCCACTTCATATTTCTTGAAATTATCTGGTACTTCAAACAATGATTCTTCCTCTTCTTGTTTCACTGCTTTTCTTTTCTTTTTCTTTTGACCTCCTTCACTTCCTTCCTTTGAATTTATCGTTTTAATACTCGTGAGGGGTTCTTCTTCTTTTTGGGTTAACACTCCTATGTCTTCTAAATAGTGTTCCTCTGAGTCAAAGTAAGTATCCATCACAATGGATTCTAGATCATCGTCATTCTCTTCTTCTTCTATGAACTCACTAGGATCACATTCTTCCAACAGGGGCTGACACATGAACACTGAAATATCATAACCCTCCTCATCACAATGAGGTGTCCATTGTTCTTCATTGACTGCTATGTCCATGGTAGCTAAGATTTCTGCCCAACCATGAGGTTCAAATTCCTCATATGGAAATATCATCGGTGTATAGGCTGGGTCTTTTATTGGTCTATCTCCTGGGGGAGTTCCTTCTTCTCTCGCTTTTAGGCGCTTTTCCTCTTCCTCTGCGACTTTGCACATCCACAAGTGAGTATCTTCATGCAGCCATCATGGATCAGGTGAACTTCCAGAATGCACGGAGATAGAATCTTCTTTCGCTTTGTGGATAGGATTCCACTGTAGGGGTGGTACATCTCTGAAGGTGTAATCCTTCAAATTGACCTTGGTGGTGACCCCTAAGTGCTGTAAGTACAAGGAGTTGGTTCCCCAATCCTGTACTATTTGCAATTGTCGTAGGAAGGGTCTTCCTAGGATCATCTTGTAGACATTATTTTTTTCAAAGTCACATATAGCAAATGTATGTTCAAACTCTACACCACAAGTGGTTAGAGTTATCCCCTCAAGCAATCCTAGAGGTCTTTCAAAATGACCATCTGCCATTTGAAGCTTCATTCTAGTTGGTCTTAATGTGGGTTTGCCCCATCGCTTCCACAAGGACGTGGTCGCAATAGCAACACCGGCACCTGAATCTACGATTGCTTTGGTTGTGTAACCTTGATAGGTGATTGGAAGATAAGTGTTACCTTCTTCATCTTCGCTCATATCTCCTATCTTGTCGAGAGGTATCTCTGGAACTTTTTGCTTAGAGCCTACTTTTGGCATATTGGATTCAAGTTCTGGAACCTGGTCCTTCACATGATTCCAGAGCTCAGGTTTTGCTTTGAGCAGCTCTTCCATAGTGAGATGACATTGAACCTTAGTGTTCTTCACAACATCAGTGTTTCTTGGAATCACTGAGTCTTCATTTCTTACCAATATTGTGGGAGCTCTGATCTGGATAGATTCAGATTCCCATGGGCCTGTGAAATGAGGCAACTCTTGTAAAGAATTAGATTCAAAATCTAATCTTTCATCTTCTTGTTGCTCTGCTTGGTCTCCATAGATAGACGGAATGTCTTGAGGAAATTGATCATGAAGATCATCAATCTCAGGAATAGGAGGGGAATTACCCTTCTCCTTGGCCCATTTCTCTTCCTGTATTTCCCGCAAGAACTCTTGAGAGTACTGTTGAATTGAAGGAGGCATTCCAGCATCCGTGGAATTAGGAACATAAGCTCCCATTGGTGGTGAGCTTCCTCTTTCAATAACTGGTTGAGCCTGTGGAGGTAAAGAAATTTGTGGTTTATTTACCAACTGCTCTAATCTTTCTAATAAACCTTGGAAATGCAAATCCGGTTTGACAAAGTTTGTCTGATTGAACTTTTGACTAGTCTCAAGTATAGCTTGAGCTTGTTCTACCATTTTCATGCACATTTTCATCCGTTCAATCTCTAAATCTGCTCTAGGGTAACTCTTGTCCAAGTTTGCAGTTGTTGGCCCTTCTTGAAGACGAGCCTGGTAGGCTTTGAACATCATGTCCAAGCCTTCTGGGGTTGGATCTGCAAGAACAGACCCTGGTTGTGGATTATTTACAATGGGTGGTGGGGTGGAATGAGGTGGAGTGGACGGAGCTTCGGTATGTGAGGGGCTTTGAGATGCAATGTCTTCTATTTTTGTTTTGGTATCCCTTAGGCTTTCTTCTAGCTCGAATAACTTTTTGTTCCACTTGCGATTAGCCTTCTCTCTGGTATCCTTCCATGTTCTTGGTTTCCTCTTACTAGGTTCTCCTGCCTCACTTGACTCCGATTGCTCAGATGGTTTTGCTTGTTGTGCAGCCTGTGCCCTAGTAACTACCTGTACAGGAGCCACCTTATTACTACTTGGACTTGAATCTGCCACTAAGCCTACCACATTGATGGGTGTAACCTTGGGTGCACTAGAGGGGTTTCTCGGACACTCTCTAGGAAGATGTTCCTTGCCACACTCAGGACAAAAGCCTTGTATTGTGATGTTTTGTCCTAGTCCCAGAGCAGGTTGGTGGGGACATTCACGAATGAAATGATCGCCCGGACACCTAAAGCATGGTCCTCTAGGGGCTTGTGGTCTTGCTTGTCTCACTGGGGGCCTAGTATTTGGATTTGTATACATGACACTGGAGTATTCTGGCTCCCAATTTTGTTCCATAGGTGGTGCCTCATATTGACACTGAGAAGTCTCACTTTGCTCAGGTGACTCTATATAATAAGCATGTGGACTATCTTCATGGAAGTAGTTTGAACCATGAGCATGAGAATCATTTTCTGAGACCAATGGGGTTAGTGGCACCAATGCTCTATTAGGGTTCTCCTCTGCCATCGTATATTTAACTGGGATCACATTGGCAGGAGTTGGCGGTTGGTTTCCTAGGACTGGTTGTGGCCTATATGGTGCCTGATATTGCTGCTGGTATTGAGGTTGATATTGTTGTGGCCTATAATATGGCTGTTGGTACTGATTCTGATACCTACCCTGTTGGTAAGGTTGCTGATAATTTTGTTTAACAGCCTGCCTGTTATAGGGACAATCTTGGGCCATATGATTTGTGTATTTCCTTTCAATGGTGCAATACAGAGCATTAGGGTTTCCTTGGGGTTGAGTCATCATTGGGCAGACATTATCCATGTGATCTCCTCCACATGTATAACATCGCTTCACTGAGGTGACCCTTGGCATTTGTCTATTTTGAACTCCTAGCTTTTTGGCCACCTGCTCAGCTATCTCATCTATCTCAGTGGAGGCTCTAGAGGTATGACTTGTAGAACTATCAGAGTCCTTATAGAGTTTGGATAGTCCTAACTCCTCACCCAAGTTGTCTTCTATGTCAATGCATATCCGTATACACTCTTCTATGGATCTAGGATCTTTCAGGTATACATATGACCTTAATTTTGTGCTCAATAGGCCATCTAAAAACAGTGCCACCTGTTTAGCTGATGTGGGTAATTCTGGTACAGGGCATCTTTCCAAGTACTGTCTAAACCTTCTTCCTGCAAGTCGCACTGTTTCTTGGGGTGTCTGTTTGAAGCTGTGGATCAAGGATGATGTGTTATGCCTGATACCGCTTTTGGAAAATTCCACAATGAATTCTTCTAGCAGCTGACCTATCTCTCTATAGTTGCGACTGTTTAGAGGTTGAAACCAAGCTAAGGCAGTACCCTTAAGAGTCAACCGAAATGCCTCAAACTGGGTGAATAAGTCTTCAACCTGTTCAGCTCTTAGCACTTGTTTGAACTCCGCCACATGATCATAAGGATCTCCAAATCCATCAAAGTAGTTCTTCATTGTCTTAACCACTTGAGAGGGTCTAAGGGTTCTTAAGTGTTCTCGTGGTCTAGGCAATGGGAAATCATGATCATCTCTTTGATGTCTATGAACTCTATGTCTCTCCCTTTCAAGTCTTTTCGTTCCATATCCTGATCTGTCTCTGCCTATAGTGTCTGCAAAGCTTACCTCCGGTCTCTCTCTAGTTCTTTCTCTCTGGGTTTCATGAGCCTTGGATGATCCGGCTCCTTGGAGGCCCTGGGAAACATTAGATCTTGGTGGAGGGAAAATTGATTCACCTTACCAAGTGTAAGCATGTCTGTCATGATCTGATACCAAGAATAATTTCTGAGATGTGTGATCTAGGTAGACAGCTTTCCCTGGTGTCTCTGGGTCCTTGAATTCGTAGATGGTGACTACTGGGCTGGGTTGATCTGGTCTAAATCTCCAAAAGGCTTCCTCCGTTTCTCTATTCACGAATAGTTCTATGCTTTTATTATCTTGAGGAATCCATTCTGGAGTGAGCACTCTGGTTAAGACTGACTTACCTCTAGGGGTCTTGGGTTCTCCTCCTAGGTCTCCTTGCTCTAGGTCTCCTATCTCATTCTCAGGAATGATATTTCCAAACTCATCTGTCCTATCTGGTAAGTTGGTAACCACATACATGGTTCCTTCCTTATCAATGTAAGCACCCTCTTCAAACTTGACTACTGGGTGTTCAAGTCCAAAGGGTTGGTCAGGATTTTTGAGTTGAACCACTGATCGTCTTAGACCATCCTCATAGATGCGAGCACCTAATTGGTTGGTCCTGATATACTCCAATTGGGTCTTATAGGGACCTTCTGGTGTCTGTAAACAGGCAGTGCCTGAGTTACGTGTGGGTCTTTCTATGCTAAAAGACATTTCCGAGTCACTGGTTTCTGAACTTCGTGTGTAAGGATAACCACTAAGCTGTTGAGCCCAAGACTTGGATGTATGGTTGACACTAGCCTCAGATGACCTAATGCTTTGTCTATCCTTGCCTAAGTGTCTGCCAGATCTCAGGTTCATAAGCCTTGGCTTCTAGTCCCAAAGTTCTCTTAGCTCAAAATCCTTTGGAACACCTTGGTTTTCCAATTTTCGTGAGGGTCAACTTCAAAATACCCTATCTAATAATCCTGGTATTAATTTAACCATAACCACGAGCTTTCCAACAAAACCAAAATCACAGCAAACGGATTTCGTATGAGAAAGTTATGCCAGTTCAGGGTTTTGGGGGTTAAAACAGGGAAACAGGATCTCTCTGGGAACTCAGAACAGGCGATACGATACCAGATTTTCCACGATACGATACCTTTGTCTTACACGATACCCCTTCAGACGATACCACCTAGACGATACGATACCACTAGGATAACTGCGATCGCGATACCAACCTCACGATACGATACTGCTCTCTTAGGCGATACGATACTGAAAGTGGTCACGATACGATATCTCTAATTTGCGCGATACGATACCAACCTCACGATACGATACCTCAAGGTGCACGATACGATACGAGAATCTCAGGTGATACGATACCATATGGTCAACGATACGATACTGTGACCGTCGCGATACGATACCACTAAGGCAACTACGATCACGATACCAACACTTGACGATACGATACCAGAATGGTATCGCGATACCTCAAGTGGGCATGCACGATACAATACCACTTAACCTCGCGATACGATACTGCTTGTGCCACGCGATACGATACCACAAAGTGCACGATACGATACCAGGATAAGAGACGACACGATACTAGGTTGACCCACGATACGATACCACTAGGTGGGCGATACGATACTAGAAATTTGACGCGATACGATACTAATATAGCCCACGATACGATACCTGTTTGCAAGCGATACGATACCGCGCAATAGACGATACGATATCTTCCAGGCGATACGATACTGCAAGGTCAACGAGACGATACCAAGTGGACCACGATACGATACCACCGGGGCGATCGCGATCGCGATACCAACACTTGACGATACGATACCAGAATGGTATCGCGATACCTCAAGTGGGCATGCACGATACGATACCTCAACAAATATCGCGATACACGGGAATTCTGGTATCGCGATACCAAAACTCAACCGGACATGATACTTGGAGATTTTCACACCCAATATGTGTACCTTATTTCCTCCTTGTCACTTCTATCAGAGTGTAGATGCAAAATCTAGCTCCAAAGTCACACAACCACTGTCGCGATACCAGACGCAGGTCGCTTCAGCCCGCGCGATACTGAATCAAATTTTTGGAGTTTGAGAGGTTTTCCAAGAATGTTTCTTCAGCGTTTCTGCTCTGAACAGCCTCCGCACTTGTTCCTCATAGCCGCAAGTGAAAAATGAGGTGAAGATGTAGGCGAAAATGAAAAAAATCAGAGAATATGAAGAGGGAAGAAGATGATGATGAAGGTGAAGATGAAGAAGAAGAAAAAACTCAGAAACTAAACTGAAAATGGTGATTTTTTACCTTCCAACGTTGCTACTCTACGTCTTACCGTCACACGCTCGTCCTCCAAGCTCTCTCCCCGGCAACGGCGCCAAATTTGGTGTCACTCTAGCACAATGGTGAGTACCAACGTGAGGAGATACACCTCATAAATGTCAATCCGTGGAGACGTGAGGACCGGTATGAAGACCGTGAGCAAGTGATGGCACAAGTGCATGAGTGAAAGCACACAAGCATGCACACACATACACACACACGCGCACAAAGTAAGAGCAAGGAGTGGAACAATGGAAGATGTTCAATTATACAAGAGCTCTCTTACAAAGCTGAAATCTACCACAAGCTAACCTCAAAAATGAGCTCTCCAGCCCTTTTTATAGTTTTTGAGTGGTTTTGGCCCTGTCCAGACCTAGTGTCCGGCCTAGTTAAAAAATAGGTTCCATGGCTTATTTGGGGGCTCAAACGGAGTCTAAAAATTATGAAAATTGGTAGGATGGTAGATCTAATACTCCTCAAGCTCGAGGACTCCTCGGCTTGAACAAAATGGAGTTACAAAAATGGAAAATGGTATTTACAATGGTTTTTAGTGATAAAAATCACTATTTTTGTAGGGATTTCTTCTGAAAATTTGACAGGTGCTTCTTGGAGCTCCCTACTTGCTCCTTCTTCTTGTGTGTCTACTTCCTTGCTGCGCTTCCATGCTTTGTCCTTGACCTTGAGCTTCAACATAGCTCCAGACTTAAATTCAAAAGACAGAACCAATCACTTTTGTTCATGTAACACTTCACCAATTTGCACTATGACTTTTTGCACACAACTCTAGAGACCCCTGAACTTTGTTCCCCCTGGGTATGGTCAACTTCAACATACCCTATCTAATATTCCTGATCTTAATTTAACTATAACCAGTCGATGTTTTGGTTGTGCTCCCCATGAGCTTTCCAACAAAACAGAAATCACAGCAAACGGATTTCGTATGAGAAAGTTATGCCAGTTCAGGGTTTTGGGACTCAAACCGGATTAAACTAGGTTAACAGGCAAACAGGAATTCTCGAGCTTACTTGAGTCATGCCCTCGCAATGCAATACTACACCCTTGTGTTTGTCCCACACTTGGCCAAAATTTAGACCACTATTTTTACCTTAAAAATTTGACCTAAATTGCCCTTCTAACGTGTTCGCAAAGTTTGTCGGTCGCGATTGACAGGTTAGTCGTGATCGACGTGTCGATCGCGATTGACAGGTCCGTCGTGGCTGTCAGTCGCGATTGACTGGTCAGTCGCGATTGACAGGGGTTACGAAAAGTCAATCGGTCGTGGTCAAAGGGTCGTTGACTCTGTCGGTCGCGATCGATCGCGATTGACAGGTCGATCGCGAGGGTCTGTCCGTCGTGGTCAAACAATCGTTGACTGTGTCGATCGCGATTGACAGAGCCGTCGGGGCTGTCAGTCGCGATTGACTGGTCAGTCGCGATTGACAAGGGTTACGAAAAGTCAATCGGTCGTGGTCAAAGGGTCGTTGACTCTGTCGGTCGCGATTGATGGGTCGATCGCGATTGACAGGTCGGTCGCGAGGGTCTGTCCGTCGTTGTTAGCAGCGGACAAGGGAGAGAAGGCACAAGCAGACAAGGGAGTCAACGAAGATCTGGCAAATAGGCCAACAATTTTCTTCAGGAAGAAGCACTTATGAACATTCACGCAGATTTAGCACTAAGGCAACCTTAATTTTTCAAAACCTCTACACCAATTAAAAGTGATTCTCATCACTAAACACCATTGTAAATATCATTTCATCTTTTTGTAGCTCCATTTTGTGCAAGCCAAGGAGTCCTTGAGCTTGAGGAGCTTTAGAAGTATCTACCTGCCAAATTTCGTATTTTTTAGATATCGTTTGAGCCCTCAAATAAGCCCTGGAACCTAATTTTTAACTAGGCCGGACACTAGGTCTGGACAGGGCCAAAACTTAGCCAAAAACTATAAAAAGAGCTAGAGAGCTCATTTTTGGGGGTAGATTGTAATTGAAACGAACTTGTAAGAGCATTTTGAAAGTAATCTAAGAACTCCATTGATTCTCCCTCTTTGTCTTGCTGTGTTTGCGCGTGTGTGTATATGTGTGTGCATGCTGGTGTGCTTCTCACTCACGCACTTGTGCCGCCACTTGCTCGAGGTCTTCATACCATCCTCACGTCTTCCCGGATTGACATTAAAGGAGGTGCTACTCATCACTGAGCTACACCAAAATTTTGGCGCCGTTGCCGGGGATCGAGCTTTGAGGACGAGTGTGTGATGGTAAGACGTAGAGTTGACGTGTTGGAGTTGTAGGTATTTTCTTCACTCTCATCGATTTTCTTTTACTTTCTTCTCCATCTTCATTTCCATCATCATCATCACCATCTCCCACCTCCATCGCGAAAATTTCTGTTTTTTGATCATATCACCTTCCCCACCTCATTTCCCTCATTTCACTTGTGAGAGAGAGCGAGAGAGCGATATTGTGTGTGCGGATTTTGCATGTTTCTTGAGTTTCATTGCAGGTTCTTGCCGTATCATCATCCCCAACTTCTCGCGCAGGTACGAAACTCGACGCAACTGTCTCGCGGTCGCAGGCTTCTGTCGATCGCGACTTACAGAATTTTTTGGTCTTTTACAAAATTGAGTGCACCACTAGAACAAGCACAAAGAGCACATCCTAAAACATTAAAAACAGTAGAAAAATTCCGAGGTTTTCTGTCAATCGCGACCGACAGCCTCTGTCAATCGCGACCGACAGACCCTGTCAATCGCGACCGACAGACCCTGTCAATCGCGATCGACAGACCTCCACGATCGACTGACTGCCACGTAGGACCCTGTCAATCGCGATTGATACCGTCGATCACGATCGACAGCCACGACCGACACCTCTGTCAATCGCGATTGACACCGTCGATCGCGATTGACTGAAATTCCACGATTGATTGACTTTTGCGCGTAGCCACGTGTCCATCGCGACTGATAGGCCCCCGATTGACTGAAATTTCGGCGAAAAAAACCGGAAAACGTGTCGATCGCGATTGATACTGTCGATCGCGATTGACAACCACGATCGACTCTGTCGATCGCGATTGACAGCCACGATCGACTCTGTCGATCGCGATTGACACTGTCGATCGAGACTGACAGCCCCGACGGACACCTCTGTCAATCGCGATTGACAGACCTGTCGATCGCGATTGACAGGCTTTTCGGCCAAAAAAATTAGGGATTTTTATTTCAAGTTTTGGGAAAAATTTTGTGGCATATTGGTCAATCCATTAGCATTATTTGGGTGCCTACACTTGAGTTTTGGGAGGAATTCCTAGGATCTGTCGGCCAGATTGAGTCTTGTTTTAACCCCTAAACCCTGAACAGTCATAACTTCTTCATACGAAATCAATTTTTTGAGCTCTAGGGCTTGTTGGAAAGCTCGTGGCATCTACTACAAGCCCTCAACTGTTTTTTATAAAGATAATATGTTGATTTTCAGATAGAGTATTTTGAAGTTGACCATATCCAGGGGGATCAAAGTCAGGGGTCTTTAGGATTGTTTTCTTAAAAAATCACTATGCAAGTTTGTGTGTGTGCTACAGGAATGAAAGTCATTGGTTCTGTCTTTAGAATTTAAATCTTTAAGCTAACTTTGGAATACTTACATATCTATTGAGAGCATCGAAAGGCGTGCTAAGCAAGTGTAAGTGCAAGCTTGGGAACACACTTCTTGGGCACTCAAGGGCAACCGAGCAGCAAACAAAAGGTTGGAAACTTTTAACCCCCTCTGTCAATTCATAGCTTAGGCTAAGAACGACGAGAGGAAGGAGTAAGTCAGGGCGACGATAGGCAGTTATCAAGTTGAAGACTACCTAAAAACTCAAGTTCAAGCTAAAAACTTAATCTCTGTACTGTCGATAACATAAAGGAAAAGAACCTAACGTGGAACGATCAACCTGAAAGTACGAAGAACATTCAAGTATTCCTGACGACGTAATATCAGACAAGACCTTAAACATGAGAAATAACTAAAAAGAATCAAGTGACTGATACCAATTGATCGGCAACGAGGTTGTACTCTGGGCAAAGAGCTGTGCATAAACTTTGCATTTCATGTTCATTACACTTGCATTTAGGGTGTTCATTGCCTTGTTTGGTCAAATCATCTATTTGGATCTTTAAAGTTTTAACAACTTCTTGTAAAATTCCACACATCACACTATTTGAATTAGAAAATTCACTTAACTTGTCAATTAACATAAATACTTCTTTAAATTTTGCTTGATTTGATAAGTTTAGCTTATCCTCTAAATCTTTGACTTGCGCTTCAAGTCCCAAATTTGCATTCTTAATTAAGCCCTCCATAGTAGAGTTCTTTTCATGTGTGTTTAAATGAGTTGCTTTCTTTTTATCGATTGATATTTGAGAAATAAGAAGTATTAGAGGATAGATCACTACCTTCAATCTGAATCGAAGAAGAGGCTCAAAGAGTGACTGTGTGTAAATTTATACAATTTTTAATGGAATCAAAATCTAATACATCAATTGCTAATAGATGAATGTGCAAACGTTCCTGCTTCTAATGTCGATGAGAGGGGTGGCGATATGAGGATAGCTACTTGCCACTCTTCGTGGAGGCGCTCAATTCCCTAGGGAACAGCCCTCAACACCTAGAAGAGTGCAAGGTTCCAAAGACACAGCCACTACTCCCACGGATGAAGAAGCTTCTGCAATTCAACCTATCGAGATAATGTATGCACATGTAAGCAAAATTTAAAATTTATACCTGAGCTGCAAGGCCGTTTCTTCACGTCGGGTTCACCTGTGGGAGCGATTTCTGATGACTGGCGGATCAATTCAGTCGTCTCGCGAACGGCGCACGTTGGGTGACTATTCAGAACAAGTATAACTTTTCCTAAGGTCTGTAGGGTAAAGCATTCCTATATCTTTCTATAGCGTCAAAGTAAGATGGTGAGATAAGTTTTTCACTAACTACTTGGTCTTTAATGCATTCAGTTTCGTTTGAATCTTCTTGAAAATTATCGTCGTTTCTATCTATAGTTGGTGGGAAACGTTCTTCACTATTCTCAATGCTAGGTGGAACAGTGGAAAGTAAATGTAAAGTTCTATTAGGATCATGCAAAGTTTCTTTAACTATCTTATTTTTAACTAACTCTTCAACTTCCTCAACTGGTTTAGGAAATAATAAATCAAATGTAACTGGAGGTAGAAAGGAACTACTTGAAGAAGCTTCTTTAGACATAAGATGAAAATGCCACTAGATTAATGATCAAATTCCTATACACACTTATAAGATAATGTCATAAAATGATAACCTAATCAAGCTTAATGAATAACCTATACAAGCTAATCAATAGTTTAAACTAAGTAATTCTTTTTGCTGCAAATCTTCAGTTCATTAACAGGGTTGCAATTCTTCAGAAAATCACATGAATCTCCAGTTCGCCAATAGCTCTCTAAAAAAAATCATATCAGAAAAATATTAGTAAGCTTTCATAAAAAAGTAACACTCATTTAAAACTTAGCATCATTAGAAACACTTAGCTTAATATAAAATATTTAACTTCCTAAAACACATATATATTTAAGTACATCCATTTATTTAAACATATACATTGCAATAAATAATTCATTTATATGATTACTTTAATATACATCAAACATATAAATACATTGTTTCATATACTTATACATATTCATACATAGTATATAAGCCTAACATGCATCACATGCATACTAACACACCTCATATGCATACATGCACATGCATAAATGAATATGCATAAACATATATGCACTAACATACATATGCATACCATACATATATATACTTACATACATGATATGCACACACATGAACATGCAAATTAAACTACACTAACATAGCTCACATGCATGCATTCATATGCATAAATGAACATGTATAAACATATATGCACTAACATAAACAGCTTATACTAACAAACATATGCATAATCATATATATACATGCATACATACATGACATGCACACATAAATTACATGCACACATACACTACATACCATGCATATACATGCATACATAACTTAGATACCCCAACATAACTCAAATGCATGCATATTCATGCATAAGTGAACATGCATACATGCACAACATACACACATGCATATAAATGAACATACATTTAACTAACATGCATAAATTTTTATGTATCAACAAACATATACATGCACATAAGTGAACATGCATACATGCAAACAAAAACATATGCATTCATGCACATGCACTAACAACCATGCATGAACATACATGCACATGCATAAACACACACATGCATGAACTTACACTAACATATACATAAATGATCATGCATACATGCACATGCACTAGCAATCATGCATGAACATACATGCACAAACATGCATCAAGCAACATGCATGATATGTATACATACATGCAAAGACTATCCTACATGCATAACATAAATCAACATGCATGCTTACACATGATATACACAAAACATCTAAAGTATATACATTAATTGACATGCATGAACTAACATGGATAAATTTCTAACATGCATTAGCTAAATATACATTTACATGCAAAACAATATTCATGCACTTAATATACTTCTAACATTCATAAACATACCTATCATTTACATGCATATCCTAATATCTAACATGCACTACCTAACATAGGATCATACACTAACAACTAACATGGGTTCATGCACTAACAACTACCATGGGTTCATGCACTAACAACTAACATGGGTTCAATCAATGACTAAACATGCCTAACATGATACATGAATGAACGTATCTCTAACAACATCTATCATGGGTATATGCATTTACTAAATGCATTTCTAATAGGATCATATCATACTAAAGGTTGAAGAAGCTTGGGTTAAGGGTAGAAAAAGAAAGGATAAGTAAAGAATGGTTAGGAGAAGTGAATGGATAAGGAAAAGGTAAATTCATATAAGTCTAAAGTCTCAATAGACCCTCCTTCTGGAAACCTGAAACTCATAAAAGAAGGTTAGGAATGCAAATCATATAAACAAAATCAATTTAGAAAGATAAGCATACATGCATACCCTTTTATACCCTACATGGGATACACTCATAACCCTTTACATATCATTCATTTTAACATACATATTTAATGACTATGCATGACATAATATCATTAAGATATAATGAACCTAAGCTAAAATACTTTCACACACACATACACATACATAGAAAACATAAACATATTCTAAAGCATATACATAAATAAATACATATATAAATACACATATATATAAATAAATACATAAACATTTATATAAATAAACATAAACATTTATAAATAGTATTTATTTCATATATTTTTAAATTATTAATCTATAACTCATAAATAATATAAATATTACAAAAATAAAATCTATAGAATATCATATAATATTACGAAAATAAAATCTATTAAATAAGATTCTTATATAAACCAAAGAAAATAAAATGAATAAAAAAAACTCATTTATTTCACTCTCTCTCTTTCTCTCTCTCTCTTTCTTTCTCTCTCTTTCTCTCTCTCTCTCTCTCTTTCTCTCTCTCTCTCTCTCTCTCTCTCTCTCTCTCTCTCTCTCTCTCTCTCTCTCTCTCTCTCTCTCTCTCTCTCTCTCTCTCTCTCTCTCTCTCTCTCTCTACTGTGGTTGGCGCCTCGTCGGCAGCTGCAGAGGGAGGGAAGGAGGGAAAATAAAATAAAAATTCAAAACTCTCTCTCTCTCTCTCTTTCTCTTTCTCTCTCTCTCTCTCTCTCTCTCTCTCTCTCTCTCTCTCTCTCTCTCTCTCTCTCTCTCTCTCTCTCTCTCTCTCTCTCTCTCTCTCTCTCTGCTACGTGCGCAGCGCTACTGCACCGCCGGCAGAGAAAGAGAGGGAGAGGGAGAAGAAAATTCAAGCATTAAAGAAAGGGAGAGGGGAAAGGACAGAGAAAAAAGAAAAATCAATAAAGAAAGGAAAAGAAGAAAAGGAAGAAAGGAAGAGAATGAAAAACAAATCTCTGCATATCCTGAAATTCCAAAAAAGTTTGCTTTCCATAAATTGAAGGACAAAAGCAAGAGAGATGGTCTTCTCTCTCCTCCTGTCAGAGGGCTGTCATAAAGCTAAGTACAAATATGACTATAGTCTAGAGAAAAATTAAGTACCTGAAAAAAATCATATGAAGTTGTGAGCACATACTCCCCTCTTTAAATAGATGAGAGTAGCCCACCATAGCCTACAATTTCCATTAGATAACTGAACCAACTACCTAATTTAACTCCTCTTTAACTCAACAACAATCCAACAAGAATTTAGGCGTGGGATTTTTCCTACTTGAATTTTCCAAATTTTACTCAACCAATTAAATATCTAATGGACCATATACTTTAGATTTTAAATAACCTTTCACTTCTTTTTTATTCATTTAAATACTTTAGAGTAATCCAACCTTTGGAATAAAATTAATTTAACCCATCAATAAATTTATTTATTATCATAAGCTTAGTAGAAATAATTAAATAATATATTTTTCTATTTGAATTATTTTTCTAAGGTTCCATATGATATATTTAACCTATTTATAATTCATTTATAGACTACAACCCACTTATTTAATCATTTAACCCAATTTGTCGGCGCGAAAGGGACGGCTGGTGGATCAAGCCAACCGCTGGAAATCACGGCGCACGCCGGGTGCTTGAAGCAAGCTCAGGTTCACATCAAATTCTCACATAAGCTTTTAAAGCAAGTCAAGTAATCGCTCAAACATGTATGAAGGACATTAGTAGTATGTTCATTTCAGATCATAAAATGAATCGATCAACTCATATGTGAGTAGCATGCAAATCAACTTTAAAATGAAAGTTTCCAATAAACATTTGACAATGAGTAAAGAACCTTTTTCAAGCATGAAACTTTGTATCTTAACCTAGATTGGACGTAAAATTGCATTAAGTCTTATCTTGATATTCAACAAGCAAAGAAACCTTGGCTAATTGAATGCACTTTTTTGTACAACATAGCAAACTCTATAACACAAGTCATAAATTGAAACACTATAAATCTTCCATTCGAATTTCTATTTCCGCTAGTGACAATTGAAAACATCCATTAACTTTAAAGCGCAATTGTTTAATCAATTAGATTTGCTTTTGTTTTGTTTTGTTTGATGTCGAGAGGTTGTTCATAATTGCAAATCTTAAAGTATGTGTTCATTGAAATTTAAAGGTATTTGTGCTAAATCTTGTTTTCCTATCAATTTCTGATCCAGTAATTGAACCCTATTAAAGCAAGTTTGTTTTCTCTTGGACAACAGATTTGATGTGTTTATATCTGAAGCAAAACGTGATCATAAAACTTCTGAATTTTTGTTCATTTCCTGCCGATTATGATCAAGAGATTTTCCGGAAAAGGTTGCCTCAGAGTTCACATATTTCCGATGCGCAACAGTAAACAAGCATTCCTTAACGTAGTCAGCACAAATTATAACTTGTGATTTTATTGATATTAAGTGAAACATAAAATCAGCAATGAGTCAAGTAATAAACTAAGAATCGCTTTCAAAAAAAAATAAATGTATAGTTATATGAAAAGGCGGAAGAATTTAAAATAGTATTCTCAGAAAGAATTAATTAAAAAAAAAACAACAACATATATGTTTATTGATTGTCAGAAGTGACGCTGAAAGCTGTGGTATGTGCTAAAATTTGAGACAACATAACTTTTAATGGAGGATAAAATCATCGGAGTCAGATAAGCGATTTGCCATCAAAAATGACGATATACATGAGGATTTCATATCAGAAAGGTTCAGAGTATTAGATCATAAGTCAGATGAGTAAAGTGAAAAACAGACAAATGTACCGACAAGAATATAATATCATAAATTCTATCTCATTCGTAGTTTAAGCAGAACTTCCATATGTATATTCAGAATTATCAATTGAAGCCAGTAGCGTAAATGATAGAATTTTAATGCAAAACTTTTTCATTAAAAAAGTGCGCTGATCAGAAAAAAAACGATGTAGATGGCATTACAGTAAACACAACTGGAAGAGTGCACCGATCAGGTTCATTCAGAGACATCATGTAATAATAAGAATGTTTTCCATATATAATTATGTTCCATAAGTCATAAACAACATTAGCGCAAGAGTATTGAACTTATTCGTACAAATCACTAACCTTCAGTTCAAGAAGAAAACTCAAAATTTGATCGTCAGAAGTCTTGTCACGCTAACTGTCATCTTTGTCTTCCATTTAAATTACTTCCAGAGTAGTACACTATAGCATGATACAAATAATCAATCAGCCGCTCTGCATGGATTTGCTTCGAACAGCTGTGTGATATCAATTCATTAAGTTTTCTGCATAATTTTTGTCAAAAGAAGAGACGTGAGGTCAGTCTCCTTCGTCCTCCTCCTGCAGTTCCTCGCTATCTGCTCCCTGCGCGCAACTCTTCCCTTTCTCTTTCACATCTGAATTGCCTTTGTGTGATCCATGATCAATAAGAATTCCCAGAAGTAGTCTTCACCCTGGTTTTTTTTATAGCAGATGTGCTGTCCCTGCCTCCCGATATCCGAGTTCCTCAAGTGTCTCTGTAATCTCCCCCCTCTCTCTCTAAAGTCGAGTTACGTACCTGCCTGCGAAAACCAAAGAGAAAAAAACCTCTAACGATCACACATATATAAAGATATATTTTAGTTTACACGTATCAGTTAGTTACTAATTAGTTTAACTAGTTAACTAGGTAGATTTCATGCATACTAACATTAACTAACACACACATTTAGTTCACTAATACACATAACTTAACTTCTACACACGTTAGAATTAATTCATTATTAAAAGTTATTTTCATTATTTATTAAACCAAATCACTTTATATAAATCGAAGATATATTATTTAATCTTTACATGTATATTTATTTATATAATAAATATTTATCTATTTACTTATATATATAATAAACGTATATATACTACATATATATATATTTATTTAATCTATATAATTTTAATGTTCTTGAATCATGTATAAGCTCATTAGGGTAAGTGTACATGAAGATGCACATTTAAAGCTTGCATAACATGGGTTTAATCATATGGTGCACATTTATTAAACCTTATAAATCTAATCACATAGGCACATCTTCAATCATATCAACATATATACACATATATGCTTACATAAGGAAAGCCAAAAAAATCTTAGGTTTAGTTGAATTCACATACATCATAGAACTCCATATATATATTCATAGGCACATAATTACCTTTATATAATTATGGATATACATAAATCACTTAGAAATAAACACATTCTCTATTCAGAACATATTTTTCTCTTTTTTTCTACAGGTTCCCAAGAGATAACATTAGTCATTTTAAATCAGTACATTAAAAAATATAAGAAAGAGATTTCATTTCACCAACTCTAAAGCAAAAAATTTTTATTTTTCCATATGACAATTAAAGTGAGGAAATCCTTCCGACATCTGCCCCCACCAAACCTGCACATCGCCCTCGATGGGCCAACCTGCAGATCAATAGGAAAGCAGTATCAAATTCTTTTGAAAAAAAATATTTCTTGAACTATTTTCTTCAAAATTATATAAAATATGCTCCTAAAGGTAAGTACATCTTCTGATAGTTAAGAAAACTTATAAAATTATGAAAGTTTGAATTTCAACCTTTTCGTTTAATGCATGAGTTAGAAAACAGGTTTTAGAAAGAAACTATAGAAGTCATTCAAATAGTTTTCGTACTAACTCTTCTATTAACTATGTTCATAAGTAAAGCATATGTTATATAAGCCTTCTATCCTCATCTCCTAGCCACTTGCCATTAAGATACAAAAAACTAACTCCCCTCTAGCATACATTCGCCTTATATAGCCCGCTTTTCAAATCAGAAGTGATTTCAAGACCACAACTGATTCATTGAAATCATTTGATTTTTCTTTCATCTCTTTTTTTATCATAATTTTTCTTTTTGTCATTTTTTCTCTTTTCATATGCAGCAACCATTAATGTACTGCTTTCAATTTTTCTTCGTAACTTTTTTGATGAAGGGAAAAGGCTTAACCCCTAATCAGAGCAAAGGATCTAGAGGTAAGCTAAAACGGGAACTAGGATCTCTTTAGTAAAATGGGTCAGATTTAAGGAAGCTTACCTATATAAAACAAGCCTACTTCTACTAGGAGTTGCAAGTTAAGGGTTCCTTCAACTATTCATATGACATCCATAGGTCTCTAATCCTTATCTTCTCTTCAAGCACGTTCCTACTTCAGTGTAAATTCTACTTTTCATAATTTTAATAAGTTTCTTAACCTATCTGAAGAATGTACATATCTAATTATGATAATGCATGGACTTTCATAATAAATTAAAACATAAATCAGGTTTAGAACTTTTTCACCTGATCTATTTTGGCTCCATCTTTAGCTCTCTTTAAGTTCATCAGAAGTTTTGGTATAAAAATCCTCAATTGCTTTGATCAATTCATCTTCAGAACCTGTAAGCAATCATAAAGTAGAAACTAGAAAACAAGTAATCTTCATTATCATTTATCTTGCAAATATAAATTCATATATTCTATCAGATTCATCTTCATCATGTCACAAATTTCATCATAAGAAGTCATAGTGGGTATAATTGTCATAAATAATGTATTCTTACTTTTTACAATAGATTTTTCAACCTATTAAACATCATAAATTTCACATTAGCTTTTTCAGCCTTTGAAACAAAGTTCATAAATTTCAGAAAAAATCATAATTTTCATAGTATAATATAACCATTATATTTATTGTAAAAAAATCACTTTGTTCAAAATATTTATCATTTCATAATAATGTACTTTTAAAATTGTTCATCATAATAGATTTCTTCTTTTTTTTTTTCATATTGTAGTATTCTTTAATTGGTTAAGCAACTCATAATGCAAAACTTTATCATAAGCTTTTAACTAGCTTTTCCAGCATAAAAACTTCATAAAACAAAACAATTTAGGTATATGTTCATCTTCTTTAGGAAAACATGCATATATGCAGCAAGCAATATCAAAACTTGAAAAGTTTTATCTACAATAAAACTATTCTCTTAAATTCTTATCCTTTTTCTTAACTTTAGATGAGTTTTTGGTATTATTTTCAATCTTCCATATGGCTTCTTGTACCCATTTTTTCATATTCTTATCATGTTCTAATTGACTTTGAATATCAGATGTTTTTACTATTCTTTGATCATTTTTATTTCGGTCACATTTATTATCATTTTCTATGGCTTTAGGTTCTGTTTTAACCGCATGTATGTCTTTATTTCCATCAATTGATTGTTCATTTTCATCATCTTTTATCCTTACATCTTCTTCTTTCTTAAACTTTTTCAATGTATCTTGATCCTTAGATATAATTTGAATATCAATGTTACTCATAGATTTAGGTTTAAGAAAGGTTTGATCATTATCCAAGCATTCACCTTTAGTCACAATCTTGGTGTTCATAGAATGTAATTGACATACATTACTTTTCTCATTATGATTCTTAGGTTTCCATTGTTTTTGAAGTTTGGTTTTAGGAGTCAATTTTGTTTGATCAAAATAATCTATCATCCCCCCTCTACCTAAGTTTAATCTCAAAGGTAGTTGTGTTTGATAATCACTAATCTTATGGTCATTTGTAATGACTAAGTGAATTTTACATGCATTACTATAAGCAACACAATCCTCGTACCTATGACCTAGTTGGTCACACCAAAAGCATCTTAAGGGATATACTTTCCTATTCATAGCCCTATAGGTGGATCTCCTAAACTCATTCATATGGGTTTCATTAGGCAACTTTGGAGATAAACTTTGCATTTCATGTTCATTACACTTGCATTTAGGGTGTTCATTGCCTTGTTTGGTCAAATCATCTATTTGGATCTTTAAAGTTTTAACAACTTCTTGTAAAATTCCACACATCACACTATTTGAATTAGAAAATTCACTTAACTTGTCAGTTAACATAAATACTTCTTTAAATTTTGCTTGATTTGATAAGTTTAGCTTATCCTCTAAATCTTTGACTTGCGCTTCAAGTCCCAAATTTGCATTCTTAATTAAGCCCTCCATAGTAGAGTTCTTTTCATGTGTGTTTAAATGAGTTGCTTTCTTTTTACCCATTGATATTTGAGAAATAAGAAGTATTAGAGGATAGATCACTACCTTCAATCTGAATCGAAGAAGAGGCTCAAAGAGTGACTGTGTGTAAATTTATACAATTTTTAATGGAATCAAAATCTAATACATCAATTGCTAATAGATGAATGTGCAAACGTTCCTGCTTCTAATGTCGATGAGAGGGGTGGCGATATGAGGATAGCTACTTGCCACTCTTCGTGGAGGCGCTCAATTCCCTAGGGAACAGCCCTCAACACCTAGAAGAGTGCAAGGTTCCAAAGACACAGCCACTACTCCCACGGATGAAGAAGCTTCTGCAATTCAACCTATCGAGATAATGTATGCACATGTAAGCAAAATTTAAAATTTATACCTGAGCTGCAAGGCCGTTTCTTCACGTCGGGTTCACCTGTGGGAGCAATTTCTGATGACTGGCGGATCAATTCAGTCGTCTCGCGAACGGCGCACGTTGGGTGACTATTCAGAACAAGTATAACTTTTCCTAAGGTCTGTAGGGTAAAGCATTCCTATATCTTTCTATAGCGTCAAAGTAAGATGGTGAGATAAGTTTTTCACTAACTACTTGGTCTTTAATGCATTCAGTTTCGTTTGAATCTTCTTGAAAATTATCGTCGTTTCTATCTATAGTTGGTGGGAAACGTTCTTCACTATTCTCAATGCTAGGTGGAACAGTGGAAAGTAAATGTAAAGTTCTATTAGGATCATGCAAAGTTTCTTTAACTATCTTATTTTTAACTAACTCTTCAACTTCCTCAACTGGTTTAGGAAATAATAAATCAAATGTAACTGGAGGTAGAAAGGAACTACTTGAAGAAGCTTCTTTAGACATAAGATGAAAATGCCACTAGATTAATGATCAAATTCCTATACACACTTATAAGATAATGTCATAAAATGATAACCTAATCAAGCTTAATGAATAACCTATACAAGCTAATCAATAGTTTAAACTAAGTAATTCTTTTTGCTGCAAATCTTCAGTTCATTAACAGGGTTGCAATTCTTCAGAAAATCACATGAATCTCCAGTTCGCCAATAGCTCTCTGAAAAAAATCATATCAGAAAAATATTAGTAAGCTTTCATAAAAAAGTAACACTCATTTAAAACTTAGCATCATTAGAAACACTTAGCTTAATATAAAATATTTAACTTCCTAAAACACATATATATTTAAGTACATCCATTTATTTAAACATATACATTGCAATAAATAATTCATTTATATGATTACTTTAATATACATCAAACATATAAATACATTGTTTCATATACTTATACATATTCATACATAGTATATAAGCCTAACATGCATCACATGCATACTAACACACCTCATATGCATACATGCACATGCATAAATGAATATGCATAAACATATATGCACTAACATACATATGCATACCATACATATATATACTTACATACATGATATGCACACACATGAACATGCAAATTAAACTACACTAACATAGCTCACATGCATGCATTCATATGCATAAATGAACATGTATAAACATATATGCACTAACATAAATAGCTTATACTAACAAACATATGCATAATCATATATATACATGCATACATACATGACATGCACACATAAATTACATGCACACATACACTACATACCATGCATATACATGCATACATAACTTAGATACCCCAACATAACTCAAATGCATGCATATTCATGCATAAGTGAACATGCATACATGCACAACATACACACATGCATATAAATGAACATACATTTAACTAACATGCATAAATTTTTATGTATCAACAAACATATACATGCACATAAGTGAACATGCATACATGCAAACAAAAACATATGCATTCATGCACATGCACTAACAACCATGCATGAACATACATGCACATGCATAAACACACACATGCATGAACTTACACTAACATATACATAAATGATCATGCATACATGCACATGCACTAGCAATCATGCATGAACATACATGCACAAACATGCATCAAGCAACATGCATGATATGTATACATACATGCAAAGACTATCCTACATGCATAACATAAATCAACATGCATGCTTACACATGATATACACAAAACATCTAAAGTATATACATTAATTGACATGCATGAACTAACATGGATAAATTTCTAACATGCATTAGCTAAATATACATTTACATGCAAAACAATATTCATGCACTTAATATACTTCTAACATTCATAAACATACCTATCATTTACATGCATATCCTAATATCTAACATGCACTACCTAACATAGGATCATACACTAACAACTAACATGGGTTCATGCACTAACAACTAACATGGGTTCATGCACTAACAACTAACATGGGTTCAATCAATGACTAAACATGCCTAACATGATACATGAATGAACGTATCTCTAACAACATCTATCATGGGTATATGCATTTACTAAATGCATTTCTAATAGGATCATATCATACTAAAGGTTGAAGAAGCTTGGGTTAAGGGTAGAAAAAGAAAGGATAAGTAAATAATGGTTAGGAGAAGTGAATGGATAAGGAAAAGGTAAATTCATATAAGTCTAAAGTCTCAATAGACCCTCCTTCTGGAAACCTGAAACTCATAAAAGAAGGTTAGGAATGCAAATCATATAAACAAAATCAATTTAGAAAGATAAGCATACATGCATACCCTTTTATACCCTACATGGGATACACTCATAACCCTTTACATATCATTCATTTTAACATACATATTTAATGGACCTATGCATGACATAATATCATTAAGATATAATGAACCTAAGCTAAAATACTTTCACACACACATACACATACATAGAAAACATAAACATATTCTAAAGCATATACATAAATAAATACATATATAAATACACATAGATATAAATAAATACATAAACATTTATATAAATAAACATAAACATTTATAAATAGTATTTATTTCATATATTTTTAAATTATTAATCTATAACTCATAAATAATATAAATATTACAAAAATAAAATCTATAAAATATCATATAATATTACGAAAATAAAATCTATTAAATAAGATTCTTATATAAACCAAAGAAAATAAAATGAATAAAAAAAACTCATTTATTTCACTCTCTCTCTTTCTCTCTCTCTCTTTCTTTCTCTCTCTTTCTCTCTCTCTCTCTCTTTCTCTCTCTCTCTCTCTCTCTCTCTCTCTCTCTCTCTCTCTCTCTCTCTCTCTCTCTCTCTCTCTCTCTCTCTCTCTCTCTCTACTGTGGTTGGCGCCTCGTCGGCAGCTGCAGAGGGAGGGAAGGAGGGAAAATAAAATAAAAATTCAAAACTCTCTCTCTCTCTCTTTCTCTTTCTCTCTCTCTCTCTCTCTCTCTCTCTCTCTCTCTCTCTCTCTCTCTCTCTCTCTCTCTCTCTGCTACGTGCGCAGCGCTACTGCACCGCCGGCAGAGAAAGAGAGGGAGAGGGAGAAGAAAATTCAAGCATTAAAGAAAGGGAGAGGGGAAAGGACAGAGAAAAAAGAAAAATCAATAAAGAAAGGAAAAGAAGAAAAGGAAGAAAGGAAGAGAATGAAAAACAAATCTCTGCATATCCTGAAATTCCAAAAAAATTTGCTTTCCATAAATTGAAGGACAAAAGCAAGAGAGATGGTCTTCTCTCTCCTCTTGTCAGAGGGCTGTCATAAAGCTAAGTACAAATATGACTATAGTCTAGAGAAAAATTAAGTACCTGAAAAAAATCATATGAAGTTGTGAGCACATACTCCCCTCTTTAAATAGATGAGAGTAGCCCACCATAGCCTACAATTTCCATTAGATAACTGAACCAACTACCTAATTTAACTCCTCTTTAACTCAACAACAATCCAACAAGAATTTAGGCGTGGGATTTTTCCTACTTGAATTTTCCAAATTTTACTCAACCAATTAAATATCTAATGGACCATATACTTTAGTTTTTAAATAACCTTTCACTTCTTTTTTATTCATTTAAATACTTTAGAGTAAATCCAACCTTTGGAATAAAATTAATTTAACCCATCAATAAATTTATTTATTATCATAAGCTTAGTAGAAATAATTAAATAATATATTTTTCTATTTGAATTATTTTTCTAAGGTTCCATATGATATATTTAACCTATTTATAATTCATTTATAGACTACAACCCACTTATTTAATCATTTAACCCAATTTGTCGGCGCGAAAGGGACGGCTGGTGGATCAAGCCAACCGCTGGAAATCACGGCGCACGCCGGGTGCTTGAAGCAAGCTCAGGTTCACATCAAATTCTCACATAAGCTTTTAAAGCAAGTCAAGTAATCGCTCAAACATGTATGAAGGACATTAGTAGTATGTTCATTTCAGATCATAAAATGAATCGATCAACTCATATGTGAGTAGCATGCAAATCAACTTTAAAATGAAAGTTTCCAATAAACATTTGACAATGAGTAAAGAACCTTTTTCAAGCATGAAACTTTGTATCTTTACCTAGATTGGACGTAAAATTGCATTAAGTCTTATCTTGATATTCAACAAGCAAAGAAACCTTGGCTAATTGAATGCACTTTTTTGTACAACATAGCAAACTCTATAACACAAGTCATAAATTGAAACACTATAAATCTTCCATTCGAATTTCTATTTCCGCTAGTGACAATTGAAAACATCCATTAACTTTAAAGCGCAATTGTTTAATCAATTAGATTTGCTTTTGTTTTGTTTTGTTTGATGTCGAGAGGTTGTTCATAATTGCAAATCTTAAAGTATGTGTTCATTGAAATTTAAAGGTATTTGTGCTAAATCTTGTTTTCCTATCAATTTCTGATCCAGTAATTGAACCCTATTAAAGCAAGTTTGTTTTCTCTTGGACAACAGATTTGATGTGTTTATATCTGAAGCAAAACGTGATCATAAAACTTCTGAATTTTTGTTCATTTCCTGCCGATTATGATCAAGAGATTTTCCGGAAAAGGTTGCCTCAGAGTTCACATATTTCCGATGCGCAACAGTAAACAAGCATTCCTTAACGTAGTCAGCACAAATTATAACTTGTGAT
The DNA here is from genome assembly GCA_020310875.1 of Ceratopteris richardii. Classification (NCBI taxonomy): domain Eukaryota; kingdom Viridiplantae; phylum Streptophyta; class Polypodiopsida; order Polypodiales; family Pteridaceae; genus Ceratopteris; species Ceratopteris richardii. The sequence continues at coordinate 98,535,611 of CM035413.1, read as the reverse complement.
TTTATTGATATTAAGTGAAACATAAAATCAGCAATGAGTCAAGTAATAAACTAAGAATAGCTTTCAAAAAAAAATAAATGTATAGTTATATGAAAAGGTGGAAGAAGTTAAAATAGTATTCTCAGAAAGAATTAATTAAAAAAAAAACAACAACATATATGTTTATTGATTGTCGGAAGCGATGCTGAAAGCTGTGGTATGTGCTAAAATTTGAGACAACATAACTTTTAATGGAGGATAAAATCATCGGAGTCAGATAAGCGATTTGCCATCAAAAATGACGATATACATGAGGATTTCATATCAGAAAGGTTCAGAGTATTAGATCATAAGTCAGATGAGTAAAGTGAAAAACAGACAGATGTACCGACAAGAATATAATATCATAAATTCTATCTCATTCGTAGTTTAAGCAGAACTTCCATATGTATATTCTCAATTATCAATTGAAGCCAGTAGCGTAAATGATAGAATTTTAATGCAAAACTTTGTCATTAAAAAAGCGCGCTGATAAAAAAAAACGATGTAGATGGCATTACAGTAAACACAAATGGAAGAGTGCACCGATCAGGTTCATTCAGAGACATCATGTAATAATAAGAATGTTTTCCATATATAATTATGTTCCATAAGTCATAAACAACATCAGCGCAAGAGTATTGAACTTATTCGTACAAATCACTAACCTTCAGTTCAAGAAGAAAACTCAAAATTTGATCGTCAGAAGTCTTGTCACGCTAACTGTCATCTTTGTCTTCCATTTAAATTACTTCCAGAGTAGTACACTATAGCATGATACAAATAATCAATTAGCCGCTCTGCATGGATTTGCTTCGAACAGCTGTCTGATATCAAGTCATTAAGTTTTCTGCATAATTTTTGTCAAAAGAAGAGACGTGAGGTCAGTCTCCTTCGTCCTCCTCCTGGAGTTCCTCTCTATCTGCTCCCTGCGCGCAACTCTTCCCTTTCTCTTTCACATCTAAATTGCCTTTGTCTGATCCATGATCAATAAGAATTCCCAGCAGTAGTCTTCACCCTGGTTTTTTTTTAGCAGATGTGCTGTCCCTGCCTCCCGATATCTGAGTTTCTCAAGTGTCTCTGTAATCTCCTCCCTCTCTCTCTAAAGTCGAGTCACGTACCTGCCTGCGAAGCAGAGAGAAAAAAACCTCTTACGATCACACATATATAGATATATTTTAGTTTACACGTATCGGTTAGTTACTAGTTAGTTTAACTAGTTAACTAGGTAGATTTCATGCATACTAACATTAACTAACACACACATTTAGTTCACTAATACACATAACTTAACTTCTACACACGTTAGAATTAATTCATTATTAAAAGTTATTTTCATTATTTATTAAACCAAATCACTTTATATAAATCGGAGATATATTATTTAATCTTTACATGTATATTTATTTATATAATAAATATTTATCTATTTACTTATATATATAATAAACGTATATATACTACATATATATATATTTATTTATTTATTTATTAATCTATATAATTTTAATGTTCTTGAATCATGTATAAGCGCATTAGGGTAAGTGTACATGAAGATGCACATTTAAAGCTTGCATAACATGGGTTTAATCATATGGTGCACATTTATTAAACCTTATAAATCTAATCACATAGGCACATCTTCAATCATATCAACATATATACACATATATGCTTACATAAGGAAAGCCAAACAAATCTTAGGTTTAGTTGAATTCACATACGTCATAGAACTCCATATATATATTCATAGGCACATAATTACCTTTATATAATTATGGATATACATAAATCACTTAGAAATAAGCACATTCTCTATTCAGAACATATTTTTCTCTTTTTTTCTGCAGGTTCTCAAGAGATAACATTAGTCATTGTTATCAGTACATTAAAAAATATAAGAGAGAGATTTCATTTCACCATCTCTAAAGCAAAAAAATTTTATTTTTCCATATGACAATTAAAGTGAGGAAATCCTTCTGACACCGTCTGTCGGAAAGTGGCACCAAGAGTGTTGCCAGCTAACTGTGGGAAAGTGGCACTAGATTGTTGCCATTTGTCTATGTGAAAATGGCATCAAGAATGTTCGTTGATTGATTGTGAAAGTGGTCATAGATTGTGAATCGACCGTAAAGAAGAATAGTACGCAAATTCTTGCAAACGTAGTATATGCCGGTTACTCGTTCCGGTGAATCATACCCGAAGCATAGAAGAAACCAACAGTCTTGGGCGATACCTAATTTGCTAAGGACGCCTCCAGGAAGTAGAAGCGCAGGTAAGTCTAACTCAACTGTCAAGGAATTGAAGAATGCTAGTAGGGATCTCGATAGTATTCCGGTAGAACCTACTACGTTTCTAGCAGATTCCAGTGCGATTTCGGCACAGTCTATCGATGAAATAGTAACTCTAGAGTCTACCAGGACGAAGCCTGAAGTTAATTTAACACCATTGGGTCAAGATTCGAATTCTTCTGCGGATAGAAACGTCTTGGCCAAAGAAAGCACTGAAGGTGAAAAAGCACCTTGTTTTGGTGAAAATTCGACACCTTCCAGTGTTATTTTGGTACTTGTTGCTAAGAGTTCACAATCTTTCGGTGATGGTTTACCATTTCTTGGTGGATCTTTAGTCCAGTCACCACTATTTGGAGTAAGTACCCCTACATCTGATACCAAGGAGGAAGGTAGCTTGTTCAAAATTGAAATCAGAAACATACTGAACGATATTATCAAACCGGAAAGTGTACAGACTGACGACACAGATTCAGACGGTTCAGATATTCAGCCTCGGGATACAGAAGATAGTCACAATACCACCACCAGCACGATGACGGTGGGCAACAACAACAACAGCAGCAGCAGCAATAGCAACATCTATTTCCACCCCGGCCGACTCCAACAGGAGTAACGTACACTAAATTCGGTGGATTCCCAGGTGATGACCCAGACGCTCATGTACGCACATTTGAGATAAGTTATGCAGTGCTCAATCATCCGCTTGATCCGGCGTATAAAGCTATTGTATTCTAGTCCACGTTAGTTAATGAAGCAGCAAGGTGGCTTACAGAATATGATATTAACCATTTCGGCACCTATGAAGCGGTAAGGGATGCATTTTTGCAGAGATTCGGGCTAAAGAAGAATCCAACCGAAATTTTTGATTACCTGCAAAACAATAGACAGAAGATGAATCAGACAGTGTAGGAATATGCCACCCTATTCAGAATGCATTTGAGGCAATTACCACCAGCACATGCCAACCTACCGGATGACATCATCACTCAATGGTTTATCAATGGTTTGACTCCGCAACTTAAATAGATTATGATCATACGTTGTGTGGGAGCTATGACACTCGATGCGGTGATTGCAATGGCTTTGCAGCTGGAAAACAAGGTTGGAGGATTTACGGAAGACCTGGAATGGTTAAAAGCGAGCAAAAATGTTGCAGAAGATCCGACCATACAGATGTACTGCACCACGTGCAAGAATTCAAGGCATACCAGTGCCACTTGTGCCCTCAACCAGTTGTTTTGCGCTATCTGTAATACGACAGGACATTCCACCAAAAACTGCGCATACAACGCCAAAGTACAGGGAACAGCAACAGTGAATGCAATTATACAAGAACTAGGGCAGCCTGCCAATCACTATGTACCTCCTCAAATGAGAAACAACCAGCAGCAGGGATACCGAAATTACAGAGGACAGAGAAACAATACCTACAATGCAAACCGTTGGCAGGCAGGACCAGCACAGGAAAATACTAATTCGCCACCACCTCGCTGCCATTTTTGCGGTGAATTTGGCCACATTAGAAGATTTTGTAAAGATGTAGTAGAATATGATCTGAGAAAGAAATAACGGCAGAATCCAATGACTAATATGGTTCATATCACACCAATAGAAACACAAGTTGCAGTAGTTCAGACCACATCCGATAGGCCGTTACAACCAGCAGCTGAAATATTTGAACCAGGCATCCTAGAACAGCAAAGAACATATGACAAGGCTAGTCACTGGACCACCACAGAACCTCCAGTGTTCCCAGATCCTATTCCGGTGACACAAGTTCCACTACCAAAGGAAACTGCACATGAGCAAGAGTCAATTCCAGTGATCGACGCATCGTCTTTAGAATCAGTGAAAGGTACAAGTCAAGTAAATCAAGCATGGGAAATCTTATCTAAAGCGTCCATTACTCTTCCTCTTGGATAGCTACTTGCACTAGTACCAGGAGTCTGTCAACAATTCCAGCAACAATTTAGTACTGAGTCTGCCTGCATTCCAGCAACAGCAACAGTACAACCAGAAATTGACGCTACAGTGGATCATTCAGTCCCATTGATTACGGTATGGTACAAAAATCATAAAATTAATCAAGTACTAATTGATGGAGGGTCTGGTGTAAACATTGCTACTGCCGCACTGTGTAAAAAGTAAGGATGGACGAAAATTGAGCCTGTCCAATTTTTTGTAAGGATGGCTGATCAGTCCAGAGTCCACCCGGTGGGACTAGTACGAGATGTTCCCATAACTTTGCAAGGTACAACATTTAAGATGACTTTGGTCATCCTAGAACTACCAGAGTCTAGCTTGGATTATAATCTGCTTTTTGGCCGTCTTTGGTTGAAACAAGCCAAGGTGATACAAGATTGGTCCGCACAGGAACTCACTTTCAAGGACAATAATCGTAAATATGTTGTCAAGTTAGATGCTATTCAGCCTTGTGAATTACATGCTAGACCTTATTTTGCAGAACGAGTTCATATGTTAGATTGTTTATCAAATGATGGAGAAGAAGAGTTTTTGAAGAATAATATTGATTTGATCTCCCTAGGAACTGTTGATCTACAATTTGTTGTAGATAATTGGAATCCGACAGTTTGTACGGTGATGCCTGTGACTGAAGAAGACAAGAAAGAAAATACTGCTGCTATAGATGACACTGATCTACAACAAATTTTAAACCCACTCGATGTTACAGAGAAATCCCGACAATTCTATGTTTCAGAAGATCAGTTGTCACCTATAATCTAGGAGATGAAGAAAATCTGCATCCTGTCAAGATAAAGGAAAGCTTACCTGAACTATTTGAAGCAGATCTGATCCAGTTGCTTCGAGAGTTCTCCGATGTTTTTGCATGGGATTACAAAGATATGAAAGGTTTGGACCCCCACATTTATCAACATAGGGTCATGCTGAAGCCAGAAGCCAAACCAAACAAACAACCCAGCTACCAGATGAATCCGAATTATGCAGCACAGGTAAACGCAGAGCTGGATAGGTTATTGAAGGTTGGATTCATTATACCAGTGGAGCATGCTGAATGGATCTCGCCAATTGTTATTGTTCCTAAAAAGAATAAGCAACTGCGAATATGTGTGGATTACAAGAAATTGAATGCAGCTACGGTGCGTGATCCGTTTCCCCTTCCATTTCTTGACACCATGCTTGATAGAGTAGCAGGACACGAAATGTACTCATTCTTAGATGGGTACAGTGGGTATAATCAGGTCAGAATGGCTGAGGAAGATATACCAAAAACAACGTTCATCACCAATTGGGGTGTCTTTGCTTGTACTGTTATGTGGTTTGGATTAAGAAATGCCCCCAGTACTTTCCAGCGATGTATGCAGGAAATATGCTCCCCTTATCTTACCTCGTTTATGCAAGTATATCTTGATGATTTCTCTTTGTTTGGCAAGATGGTAGCACACTTGTTCCATTTACGATGTTGCTTTGAGAAGTGAAGAGAATACAGAATCTGCCTGAACCCAAAAAAATCTGTGTTTGCGATCTCTTGCGGAAAGTTACTTGGTCACATTGTGTCTACACAAGGCATCCAAGTGGATCCAGATAAAATTACAACCATGTTAGAAGCACCTGTGCCTACTACACCAAAGGAAGTAATGCGTTTCATGGGTCAAGTGAGATGGCATGGTCGTCATTTACGGTGGCTCGCTCATTTAGCCATTCCACTCAATCGTTTAATCACGAGTACTCCTAAACAGTTTGATTGGACTCAAGAATGTCAAACAACATTTGATCGTCTAAAGTGTTTATTAACGCAGGTCCGAATTTTACAACCACCTGATTGGGAACGCCCATTTCATGTTTTGTAGACGCATCAGATATCGCCATTGGTAGTGTGTTAATGCAACAAACAGATAAGTGGTTCCGGCCTATTTACTATGGGAGTAGAAGAATTGCTCCTGCAAAAAAGAATTACTCTGTAACTGAAAGAGAATGTCTGGGTTTAGTGTATTCTATAAAGAAATTCAGACACTATCTACTTGGCCGTAAATTTACTTTTCATGTAGATCATGCGGCACTTGTCTATCTGGTACGACAACAGCATTTAGGTGGTTGTTGACCTAAGCACCAACTTAGGGACTTGTGGAGAAAGAGACTATACCTCAATCCCCCTCAAGTGCATATAGTGGGGATTCACGCTTTAAATATCAATCCGATGAGTATACAAACCTAGCCGAGTGTATGAAGACATCCATTCAAATGATGATCAATGCAAAAGAGTTACTCAAAGAGTGCAAACAAAGCAAAGACCTATCCAAACAAGCTCCAACTGACAGTCATGGTGTCACGATACTTGGTGTAGAAGCCAACAGTAATTTGAGCTTTTATCTCAGCTCCGAACTCCAAATATAGCAAATAGCATATGCGTCTCGAAGCCCTCAAGGACATGCATCCAATGGCAGTGGTTTCACTCAATTTTGACACTTGTACTTCAAGTTATGAGCAAAATACTGAGTCACGAGAAAACTTTCCTACACTTCAACGCTTCCTACACTTCGCACACACCTTAACAACAGCAAATAGACACTTTCATGGATAGACAACACTTCCTAACACTCTTTCCAAGCAACACACATGCATTCAAGCTCACAAAGAAGATGATACAGAGAGGAGAAGACACAAATTCGAATTTCTGTGCTCTTGATTCTCACAATGGCAAAAATTCTTTACAAAGAGTCACAAATTGACTTATATACTTGTGCCCTAAAAATGGTCCTTTCACACAAGAGACCGGCACTTTATTCACTAAAAGACTAATTTTCTACTAATTTACATGGGTAAGCTACTAATCTTCTGTGGGGGTGCATCTAGAGGACTCCTCTAGTGCATCTACAACGGAAAATATATATTACAAAATGATTATGATACAAAATATGGTGTCCAAATTGGAAAAATTTTGGGGCCCTTCATTTTCTCTGCTTTGTGCTCTTCTTTGCTCTGCAACACTCTCCCCCTCTTCGTCTCTGTCGTCCCTTGACAGTCTTTGCTTCTTGTCTTCAGTTTATTGTCCGCACGCATCCTTTGGTCAGTTCTACCTGTTTGTTAAACAGGTGTTCAGTTTTGATGGCCTATTCTTAATTCTTGTTTTACATCCTTAAGGCCTGATGCATTTGTTTTGCGTGTTCTTTTCTTTTGCTCGCCCGCAACCCTTGGATTTGGACTACCTGATGTTTTTAGTCTAGTTCAACAATAACCTCTTTAATTCTGGGTTGCTGTGTTAAGTCGGGCTGCCACGCATGCCACCAGTGGAAGGTATGAGGATGTGATGCTTCAGTCTTCGATCTGGACCTTCCAAAGATCAAGAGGTTGAAGCACCCTCTTGTGGATCTGGAACTGCCTGATATCTTCTTGATCTTCTTCATGGATACTTGTTGGCCCTGGTTCCACCTTCCACCTACGTGCTTTTTCCTTGATATGTGCCCCTGCGGGGCTCTGTGTAGAGATGTATCTTCAAATATCAGCTTTTTAGTGAAGCTTCTTTCGTTGTCTTCTTCTTTTCTTCTTCTTGCTTGATTCTCCCGCAACACTGCCCCCCTCCTGGACTCTGTCGTCCCCGACAGGCTTTGATAAGCGACGGGCATATGTTCTATATACTTTTTGCTCTGTGTCATTAAGGAGATTGGCTTCACGTATCATTAGCTGTTTCCACTGTTCAACGTTTACTCCATCATTAGGTGGTTGTTTGTGGTCTGCGAAGAAACTTAGTTCATATGCCACTAATCTGGCATTCTGGTTGGATGACATTTTCAAAAAGATTTCTGAATCTATCTCAAAAAATCCTGTAAAAAAGGCCTCTTCGAACGTTTGCATATATGTACTTGGCAAGAACATCAGCCAGGAGTAATAAGCCATTATGGTTGGTCTGCTAGGCATCACAGATAAGTCAAAAACTAGGATGTTTGTTCCTTGATTAATCCCGATGAAATTCAAAAAAGTGTAGGCCGCATGTTTGAAGACGTTCAATACGGTCAGTAGCATACTGAGTATTTTATTTGTCATTTTTATGGTTAAATCTGGTACCGTAGCATAGCTCTGGAGCCAAAATTCAATGGTCTGTACCATGTAATCTTCGGTTGGTAGATAATTGTGTGGCGGGCTTGGCAACAAAGGGTAATTTAGCCATTGTTTATTTATAGCGCCATTTCTTTGCAAGTCCAAAAACTCTCTAGTCTCCCTTCTGCGTGGTATAGGACAAAATGAAGGGTTTACCTGTAAGAAATATGGTGCTGCTTGCCAATGTACCCTGAGTGTAGGATGTTTTTCCAAAAACTTTCTTCTCCACACTGGTTGTGAAGCTTCAAATTCTGCTTGAGTGTAAGTGAATGTGTCATGCTTAAAGTTGAGCTGCTCATCCGGGCTTTTCTGTGTAAGCTTCTTTATATATTGTCGTGTTTTCTCTTTCAGCAATCCATATGGAATATTGAAAGGCTTCATGATCTTCTCCAAGTCCTTACCCTTGATCTTAGCTTCCTTCCTTACTTTGATTACTTCACTTTCAAAATTTTCCGTCAATCCGGACACCACTAGTGCCCGTTCCTTCTGGCTTATTTCTGCAGTGTATGGCATCGGATGATCATCATGTATATCCGCCAACTGCTCATGTATTGGAGAATTATAGATCGGGGGAGATAGAGGACGTACCTCTACCTCGTTAGTAGGATTTTCCTTTTCTAGCTCTACTGGTGTCCCGATCGGTGCTTTCTCTTTCACTTTGGTTTCTAATAGTTCTATGTGTTCATTCTTTTCTTTTAATTCTTGTCTTGCTGCCCTGAGTGCCTCTTTGGCGGCAAGAAGTTCATTGCCGATTTCTGCCACCTGGTCCATGTTTTCACTATAACTCGTGGCAAGTTTCCCATGTGTTGTATTCAACTGCTTTTTTAGCTCATTTATTTCTTGACTCTACTTCCGTTCCGATTCTTCTCTCACTTCTCGCTCTTGTCTCAGCAAATCTGCATGTCGTGCTAGCTGATCTCTTAATTCTTTTTCTTTAGTTTCGGATAATTCCTGTTGCTCAATAGGTTGATCATATAATAATGATTTCATCAATTCTTTATTCCTGCTTCGTAATGTGTCATTCTCTTCCATGTACAACTTTAGCTGTGTCTCAAGTAAAGTGCTTCTAGCCTTCATTCTGTCTTTGTCAGCTTCGCTTGCATCATGTAGTTTCTGTAAATTCGTGAGCTGTGCTTGCAGTTGGTGATGCTGAGTGATTAATGTGTCAAATTGCGTTTTGACTTCCAGCATCTCCGTGTTTTTGATTGCGATTTCCTTTTGGGCCTGGATTAATTGTGATGATAGATGTTCGCTCATTATTTGGAATTGACTTTTTTCTCTCATGGCCTTATCATAATCTGCATCTATGTCCATCATTTGTTGTTGTGTATCCATAGCTGTTTGAATCATTTGCTTGACTATAGGTTTCAGCTGAGTGACATCCACATTAAGCCATGTTGTTGGTATACTAGGTTCCTTGCCTGTTATGACATCTTTGCCCTGTGCCACATGTAACGTAGTGTCATGGGGCTGCCTAATCTGAAGCTGGATCCTTGGCTCAGCCACCATGTGTTCCATGTTTCCTTGAGGTGTATCATCTGGTACCTCGATCACAATTTGTTCTTTGTTTTGTAGTGGTTCCGAATCCACGTTCACTAGAGTTTGTAGTTCCTCTTTGATAGGTGGTTTTGCATATGTGGCCGTTATTGGAACTTCTTTAATGCTGATCTTTGTCGTATCATTCAATTGAATGACATGTTCAGGTTCAATGGCATCCTTTATTGTCTTTTCACTTTCTTGTTGATTATCTGGCGTGACTTCAACTTGATTCAGCTCTGTCCATTCTTCCTCGTCAGTCTCTGTCCTTATATCAATATCCAAAGTATCTTTGTCAGGACTAGATTCTTCATTCGAGCTTGAATCATCTAAGCCCAGTTCTTTGTATCTTGCGCTTTGTTCTGGGGTCTTTTCTTTATTTCTTTGTTGTTGCTTTTTACTTGCTTGTCTGTAGTGATGACCTTGAATGTTTAGATTCACCTGCCCTTGCGTGTATTGATGTGTCTCTTCAAGGGTAGCAGATAGATCTCTCTTTGTAATTGGCATTTGGATTACAGGAATTGTAGGTAAAACATGTGTCCGTTTAGACGGGGTGTAGCCTGAGCTTCCTCCTCCCTAAGTCGCTTTGTACCCCTCATTGGTTTCTGAGAACTGGTTCCTGCTTCTTCAACCATAACTACTTTCTTTTTCTTGGGGATCATGGAAGATTTTGCATATTTGGCTAGCCCTTCTGAGGTTGGCATCTCACGTAAGCAGTTTTTCATTTCAAGAGCTTCATATATCAGTAGTGTCAAAGCCGAACTCCCATTCAAGAGCTTCTTCTGACCCCATCTCTTCTTGGCTTCAAATAATCTGTCTTGTACATACGGTGTCAGATTCACTTTGTTACCCACTTGCCTCATTGCGTGTGATAATAATTGTACTACAATCTTTTGCGGAGCAGTATATCTATGCATGCTCGGGAAACAAAAGTGCTGATGTACTAGACGTACAGCATCTTCGATGTCTATTCTATTAATATCCACAAAGGATCTCTTCTTAGGGTCATGACATTCCTCCTTGACATTAGTAATTCCTTCTTGAGTCCAATCAAAAGCTTTGTTGATCAATTCATGAGTGAATTGAATGGTCTTCCAAGTACCCACTTTATCCAATACTCTGGCTTCAAGCACAGATACCTTATTAGATGCAGGCTGAAGAGTGTTCATCACTTGAGTGCATCTCTGAAAATCAGGTAGATAAATTGGTATTCTAAGGAATGAGTCTATCCCTGCTTGTGTCCATACATCCTCTATATGCGGTAATCCTTGGATTATAGTCTTGAAGTCTTGCGACATAATAGGGAAGTAGTGATCCCTATCCATAATCTTGATAGTTGCCATGAAAATAATTTCCGAGACTGGTTGGTCATCATGAAACCAATGGCCTCTGACTTTTGTTATTGACTCCAATGGAAGAAGTTGTACCTCTTCCTGTTGTGTAGCTTCTGAATCAGTAGATGCCATCTGCACTCAATATAGAGTATGAATTAGTGGCCATATAGTATCAGAAATCCTCCTTTAACACTGTCATAAGCTTGACATTGCTCCGAGTGAATGGTGTCGTCCCTTCCCCATGGGTGTGAGAAAGGTAATACTTGGATTTTTTTTCAAAAATTTTTATGGATTTTTATGTTTTCATCTGAAAAGAAAAATAGAAAAGTTAGATCATAACCGAAGCGGTTATTATATTTTGAGTGATTTTCTTAATGTATGTACAAGTGCTCTCCTATTTCCCAAGAGGAAAATGTGCTCAACTATCCCAAAGTAGGAGAAAGATGTGCCAAATGCATGGCCTTGTAATGTGGCCCTATCATGCATAGGTACTCATAACTCCAAATGTGTGCAACTCGAAGTAGTTGGTTGATGCATGCAGTTTGTCTTGTCTTTCGGCACCCAAATCTGCCTCATTCTGTTGGGATGTATTGTATTCCTAACATTCCTGATGAATGTGGTTCTTCCCCTGTTGTACGTCTGCACTATTTTCTTTTTGAATTTCGGATTGGTTTGTGTTGCAACTGCAGACTCCTTCTTTTTCCAGTAGTTATTCTTCTTTGGCTGTTTTGCCCGTATACCATATTGGTATTTGTTCTCCTTCTGCAATGGTTCCTTGTTTCTGTTGCGCGTCTTTGGAGCACATGATTTTGGAATCCAAATTTGCATTTGATCCGGTTGGGCGGCTACTAATTTCTTTGGAATCCATATCCTAGCAATTCGTCGTTGACCTCGGTGTTCAAAATGATTTGCCTTCTTGTTTGATTGGTTGTTCTGATGTCGAAGATGTTTCTGTTGTTGAAGATAGGCATCTGTTTGATCCTTCCTTATCCAAGCTTGTTTGGTGTACGGAATGGGGTATAGTCTAATAGGTATAGACTTGGGATGATCCTTGGACTTAGTTTCTCTTGCACTTGGTTCTCTATCAGGACTGTTAACTGACACTCTGGTGAGTTACTAAACTAGAAGATGGAATGCAAGCAGAATTGTGTGTCTCTTCACAGGAAATATTAGCGGAAGGCATTGCAACAGTGCTAGTGAACATACATTCATCACCATGTTTATGAGTGTGAGCTCTCGGATCTATTTCTTCGATTTTGATTGGTCGTTCGTCTAGCATGCTGAATACCTCTCGATGTCCTATCTTGGTTGAGATGTATCCTAAGGCCAATTGAATGGTCACTTCATATTCGTATATCCAATCTTGACCTTATACTATGTCTTCGAGTAAGTCTTGATCGTGACACACTAATAGCTTCTGTTCCATAGTGTTGTTGCCAAGATGTAGAGGTAAGGTGATTTCACCTATACATTGTGTAATTTTTCCTCCTATTCCTATCAACTGTGCCCTTGAGGGACGTAATTCCTCTTTGAGTGTTTGTGACAAGGAATACTTGATGCAACTTATAGCAGCTCCTGTGTCAATGAGAGCATTCACTAAGTGGTACTCCTCTTTTCCAGCTCCCAAATTCAAATATGGTTGAGTTCTTTGTTGTCGTAGGTTTTCTGTGGCTCTGAAATTAGCCATTAGGATGAGTTCTCCTCCTAATCTATATCTCTCATCTCTCTCTCTCATCCATTCTTTTCGTTTCTTGATTCTTTCTAGAGCTTCCTGTCTAGCTTCCTCTTTTATCCTTTCCTCCTCAATACGTCTATTCTTGCCCTTGATTAGTCGTGACATTGTTTCCTCGGTCAATGGTTCTAGGTATTTTTTCACTCGACATCCACTGATATAGTTTGGTAATACTTCTCCATCTAGGGTTGCTAAGCTGATAGCTCCACTAGTGGATATACGATTGATGATTAATGGGCCATATCCTCTCTTCTGCAACTTCTTAGCGTGTTGCTTCAAGGTATATACCAAAACTAAATCTTCTTCCTTCAAATTTTTGTCCTTAATGTGAGCATCAAAGTAGGCTTTCTGTCGCCGTTTAGCAGCATAAATGCCAGCTACTGCTTGTAACCTAGTTTCGTGGAGCTTTTCTATTTGATCCAACTGAGCTGATAGTTCATGTCCCGTCCACTCGTAAGTTGTCGCTACTCTAAGAGTGGGAATTAAGAAATCAATCGGCACAATAGCATTCTGTCCGTACACTAGGTTAAACGGAGGAGTGTTGTTGTTTTGTAGGCCACTCTGAATGCCCATAAAGCATGATGTAATTGCTTATCCCAATCCGATCTCCCAATTTAATAATTTTTGTGAGAACTGTACACAAGATTTTATTTAAACTTTCGGCTTGTCCATTGGCTTGTGGGTGATAAGGAGCTAATTTCTTATGAATTACTAAGAATTCATTCAGTAAGGCTTCTATAACTTCATTCACAAAATGTGTGCCTCTATCACTCACAATTTTTATCGGTAGTCCAAATCTAGTGAAAACATTCTTGAAAAGAAGCTTGGTCGTAGTCCTTCCATCATTTTTCTCGGTTGCCTTGGCTTCTACCCATTTGGTCGGATAGTCTCTGGCTACAATTATGTACTCGGCATGGGATCCTTTAGCTGGGGGACTAATTGGTCCTATAAAGTCTATTCCCCATTTAGTAAAAGCTCTGGCACTTATCATGGGTCTCAGTGGCATCTCATCTCTTCTAATGGGGTATTTCGTTCGTTGACAGGTATCACATCGTTGCACATATGTAGTGGCATCTTGATGTAAGGTTGGCCACCACCTTCCCGCAAAGAGAATCATTTTTGCTGTTTTATCGGCAGAGAAATGTCCTCCTGCAGCTCCTGTATGTGCCATCTCTAAAACAGCAAGATATTCATCTTCATGGATGCACAATCGTAATTGATTATCTCTCCCTCGCTTGAAAAGTTGTTTTCCCACAATGGCGTAATCCTTGCTCTGTTCTACAAGTGCACGTTTCCTTGCTAAGGTGGCTCCTTCTGGGTATTCTTGTGTCTTCAAGTACTTTACCAGAGGCATGCTCCATCTTGGTGCTACAGTGGAGTAGCATATAGTAGAGTTCTCTTCTGGATTTTGTTCTTGACAAGTTTGGCAGTCCGATACATAGTTATGCGCATCCCTCTGCATGGTTGGCCAATATATGCCCAATCTCCTTAGTGTTTGCCATGTTCCGTTTGCATTCAAATGGGTTTTCCATTGAGTTACATGTGCTTTCTGAAGCCACATTTCTTGTTCCTCTTCTTCTACGCATCTCATGAGTAATCCACTTGAATCTTGGTGATACAAACTTCCAGCAATGATATGAAGGTTCTTCGTCTTCCATAGGTCTTGAGTTTGGTTTGGTGTGATCCCACCTTTAGGTCCATGCGTGAGTATAGGGATCAACTTTTCTGCCCATTGGGGACATACTTCCAGGTTAAAAAGGTACGTATCTGGCAGATCATCTGGTACTCCTATGGGTGGTTCTCCATGAGTCATTCTAGGTAAGTGATCTGCTCTTATGTGGGTGTTTCCTTTCTTGAATACTACCTCAAAATCAAATTCCATCAGCAGTAGAAACCATCGTACTAGTCGTCCTGTATTACAAGGCTTGTTGACTAAGTACAGTAGGGCTTGATGATCAATAAAGAATTTGAATTTGTTTGCCAACAGGTAATGTCTGAACTTTTTCACTGTGTACACCATCCCTAGGCCTTCTCTTTCAGTTGTGGTGTAATTACGCTTTGCTTGATTTAATTGTCTACTGGCATAGGCTATAGGGTGGTCTAATTTTCTTGTATCTGCAGGTTGAGCTAAGATGCAACCAATGGCAAACTTGGAAGCATCCACATGAATGTGAAATGGCTTATTCCAATTAGGTACTCGAAGGATTGGCGCTGAACTCAATCGTCTCTTTAACTCATTAAAGGCTTTTTCACATTCTTCTGTCCAATTAAATTGCATCAATAATGCATAAAGAGGTCTAGCAATTATGGCATACATATGTATGAACCTTCGATAGTATCCACAATGTCCCATAAATGCCTGGACTTCTTTAGCAGTCCTTGGTCTTGGTAGATCCAGAATTACTTTGATTTTATCTTCATCGATTGAAATTCCATTTTTTGAGACAATATGTCCTAAAATTTTTCCTTGTCGAACCATGAAGACACACTTTTTTGGGTTGAGGCATACTCTATATTGTCGACATTTGGCAAAGATCTTTCCTAACTCAGGGATGTGCTCTGATCGTATAGCTGAATAAGTACATAGAACATCCACGTATACCTCCATACTCTTTCTCAGGAATTCCTTGAATACATGGCACATCAATCTTTGGAAGGTGGCTGGGGCATTAGTTAGACCAAAAGGCATGACTCTAAAGGCGTATACTCCCCATTCAGTTGCAAAAGCTGTTTTGTGTTGGTCCTCAGGAGCAATGGCTACCTGATTATACCCTGAAAAACCGTCCAAAAAACTATAAACTTCCTTCCCTGCCACTCTTTCCAAAAGATGGTAATGGGTAATGGGTAACTATCCCTTATGGTTGCAGCATTCACTTTCTTTAGATTTATGCATACTCTTAACTTTCCATTCTTCTTTGGTACAACCACCAAAGGTGACACCCATTCCGTGTGTTCGATTTCATAAATGAATCCAGCATCTAACAACTTATCTATCTCCTCCTTTATCTTTGCTGAGTACACATCATTGTATGTATACGGTCTTTGTTTAGAAGGTTTGGCTTCGGATGTCATGGGGATTCTATGGGCACATATAGAAGGATCTACTCCCTTCAAATCCTTATATGTCCAGACAAAGACATCCCTGTATTCTCTTATGAGCTGTATTAATTCTTGTTCTTCCTCCTTGGAGACGTCTTGTCCTATAAAAGTACATCGTTCTTCTCCTTCTTCTAAGGTCACTACTATTTTCTTGGTTTGCTCCTTGTTGTCATATGCGATACCTGGCTGTGCTTCCCGTTTAGGCATTTGAATAGCAATTCTTCTCTCTTCTAATTCATATTTTTTGAAGTGGGCTGGCACTTCAAATTGATCTTGTTGCTTGTCTTCTTCACCTTCTGGTTCTTTATCTAACTCTGGCTCTTCCTCCTGTGTCATTTCCTGATGGATTTCATTATCTATAACACCTATTTTTTTATTTTCATCTTCTGGTTCCATCGGTTCTTGCTCCATTTCGATACTCTCATAGTCCTCCTTCCATTCCTTTTCTATCACGTCTCCTTGTTCCGCTTCCTGTAGGACTACTACATATAGACTAACGTCGAACCCTTCTTCATCGATACATTCATTCACAGTTATTACTTCTTCGTTTACACACACATCGAGGGTCGCTAAAATTTCCATCCAACCGTGAGGTTCGAACTCTTCATCTAAAAAGACTTGAGGCATGTAAGCTGGATCTTGTACAGACCTAGCTACTCCTTGTCCTTGTTGCCATCCCTTTCTCCTATCCTCTTCCTTTTTTGCAGTTTGACATATCCATAGATGAGTGTCCTCATTCATCCAAGATTGGTCACTTGAACCTATACTGTGAATTGACTGCTCATCTTCTTCCTTATGAATTTGATTCCATTGTAAGGGTGGAACATCTTCATATGTGTATGTGTGGAGATTTATTCTCGTGGTGGTTCCTTCATGCTGTAGGTATACAACGTCTTTTCCCCAATCTTGCACAACCTTTAGCTGTCTCATGAAGGGTCTCCCAAGTATCATTTCATAATTACTTGCCCTTTCAAATTGACAAATAGCTAAGGTGTGCTCAAATTCAACTCCACAAGTGGTAAACACTACTTGTTCGAATAATCCCAGGGGTTTTTCAGTGTGTCCTTCTGCCATTTGTATCTTCATGCGTGTGGGTCTCAAAGCTGGTTTTCCCCATTTCTCCCAGATTTCTCTAGTAGCAATTCCTACACCAGCTCCCGAATCTAAGATGGCTTTGGTGGTGTAACCCCTATAGGTAATTGGAAGGCAAGTGTTTCCTTGATCTCCCTCACTGAAATCTCCAACTTTATCAACTGGGATTTTTACTGTATTCACTTCCTCAGCCATTTCCTTTTCTTCAGTCTTGATCTCCAATTGACTGGTTTGATCTTTAATAATTCTTCCAATGTTAGGGTACAAGGGATTTTTACCTTTTTGAGATGTTGTATGATCTCCGATGTTTGGACTGATGGGTTCAGTTCTTTTTTCCTTATTGAGGGGATGCAATATAACTTTGAATTATGCTCGTACTCTCCTGTGTAGTTTGGCAAAGCCTTTACTTCATCATCTCCTTTGTCACTTTGATCCACTGGTAGGATTTCTTTTGAATTCAATTCAGGTGTTGAACCCTCTATTTCATCTTCTACTTCTAGTTCTTCAAAGGGTGGGTCAATTCCTTCCACTTTCTTCCATCTGTCTTCTTGGACTCTTGCCCACAAATCTTTAGGCCATTCCCCTTCTACTTCAGGAACAATGGGTCCTTCTCTTTTATCCTCACAGAAGTTTTCATTTTGTGCCTCACCTTTTTTGGGTTTCTTGGGATCATTGGTCATGGCACACTCTTGGAATTCTTTTTTAGGAATTCGTGAACTAGGTAATGGAAGAACAGGTTTTTCTAAAGTTTGTTGAGCTACTTCAATTAGTTTTTTGCATATCTCTAACCTTTCTTTCTCCAGATCACCTCTAGGGTATTCTCTTTCATGCTACTCGATGGGGGGTCTTGCTCTTATTCGCGCCTTGTAAGCCTGAATCCACATGGCTAACTCATCCGGCATGGGATCTACTAAAACCGATCCTACCTCTTCTTTCTTAAACTTTCCATTCTTATTTTCTTTTTCAATTTTCGGTTCCTCTTTTGGGTTTTGTTCGCTCTTCTCATTTTCCTTCTTCTGTTGTAATTTCTTTTCCTTTATTCTATCTCTTCGATTCTTCCATCTTTGTGTCCTTTTGCTTACAACACTTTTCTCAGGCTCTTCTGAGTCTTCAACTATCTGAGGTGTAGGTGTATTCATCTCTAAGTCACTTTGCTTGTGTTTTTCTAGTTTTTCTGGGGTCTCTCTAGCTTTTGCTCTTGTTATTGCCTTCAATGGCATAGTGTATTCCTTATCACTCCCTAATGATTCTATTACCTCTATCACATTGATCTGTACATTGGAGGTAACCTTGTTGGGATTCTTAGGGCAATCTCTGAATAGGTGTTCCTTACCACAGTCACTACAGTAACCTTCCCAGACTCTCTGTGGTGGTGGTGGGTTTGGCAATGTACAATCTCTGATGTAGTGGTCACCTCCACATCTATAACATGGCCCTCTAGGTACAGATGGTCTATTCATGGGTCGGGGTGGTAAGGTTGCTCTCGGAGTTGTGTACATCATTGGTACGTAATCTTGGTCATATCCGTAAGAAGTATCTTGTGGTCCTAATTCATAGGCATATTGGTCGTACGTTTGTCCATATTCTATCATAGAGCTCTCATAAGAGGGATAGCCTCCTTGACTAGAGTCATAAGATGAGTCATATGATTCATTACTAATCAAAGGTGTGGCTGGTACTATTGCTCTCTCTAGGTTTTCTTCAGGATGAGCTATTTTCACTGGGACAACATTCTGAGGGTGGGGCGGTTGTTGTCCTAGTACTGGTTGAGTTTGATTGTATCCTTGATAAGCATATGGTCGTGGTACGGGTGCCTGCTGCTGATAAGTGGGGTATCTCAATGCTTCACCTCCTTGCTCTCTCTGAGGGTATCCATAAGGTCTCACATATGGCTGTACTGGTCTCGGTTGCCTATTGTAAGGGCAATTTTCTGAGCTGTGGTTTGTATAATTTTGTTCTATGCTACAATATTGTAGAGGTCCTAGGACAGGTGGTCTATTATAGCCATAAGCAGGTGGTGGGACTGCTCCCCTAGTGCACAAGTGAGAGGGATGATCACCTCCACATTGCATACATCTTCTAAGCATGGGCACTCTCATTGGGTTATTGGGGTAACTCCTTTGTCCTTGGACGTTCAGCTTTTTTGCTACTAGGTCGGCTATTTCCTCAACATTGTTCTTAGAGTTTGATGTGCTGCTGGCTGAATCTTCACTTTTCAAGCTGCCTTGAGGTATTTTCAGGTCTTCTGCTAGGTTGTCTTCTAAATCTATGCATTCCTTCATACACTCTTGTAAAGTTTGAATTCTTTTCACGTACACCAAAGATCTTAATGATCCATTCAATAGTCCTTCCAAAAATAATGATACCATTTTGTTCTGGGTGGGTCTCTCTTCTACTGGGCATCTGTCTACATACTGTTTGAATCGTCTTGCTGCCAATCTCACCGATTCCGTAGGAGCTTGCTTAAAGCTATGAATCAAAGAAGATGAGTTATTTTTTATTCCAGAATTAGTGAATTCCTCAATCATTTCTTGATATACTTATGCCATGTTTTGAAAATAATTAGGGTCCAATGGCTGGAACCATGCTAACGCAATGTCTGTCAAGGTAAGACCAAAGGACTCATATTGGATCAAGAAATCTTCCACTTGTTCAGCTCTGATTACTTGTTTAAATTCAGCTATGTAATTGTAAGGTTCACTAGAGCCATCATAATGGTTTCTCATGCATTTGGCAACTTGAATTGGCCTTAATCTTCTTCCTGCTTCAGGCAGTCTAGGCATCACTGGGAAAATTGGTCTTCCTATGGGTATGCCTGGTCCTCTAGCTACGGGTGGTCTGATCGGGGCGGGAATTCTATGTCTTGGGTCAACAGGTGGTTGAGGCCGGTAATTAGGGTTATTTGCAGGCATTGCAAACTGCACATGTGGTCTAACTGGGATTTGTGTTTGTTGTGCCTGCCCTGACTGTTGATATGAATCATTCTGTGATGTTTCAAGAGGGTTTCGTGAAGTAGTGGCTTGGTCCCTAGGGGGAAACACAGGAATATTCTGATATTTCAATTTAGCTCTTTCTGACTCGGTTAGGGGCCAATACCTTCTATGATTCTTATCCAAATATGTGACGATGGCCGGGAAGTCAGTTCTTGTAATTCATAGATGGTGACAGGATTAGGGGCTGCTTCCCATATGGATGAGGAGGCTCTAAGGAGGTATTCCATTCCATTGATCAAGTATACATCCATCATGGAATCATCTTGGGGAATCAGGTCTCCTCTCCAAACCCTAACCATTATGGATCTCCCTCTTGGTGTGGTTACCTGCTCTTCATTTCCATCTCCATTTAGCATTGTTTTCTTCCCCATTTTCATTAATGTTTTCTGGGTGCTCCGTCACCACATACTGAATATCTCTTTTGTCCATGTAAAATCCTCCGGCATACTTGACTGCTAGTCTAGGTACTATGTAAGCCTCTGTGGCCTTCTTGAGCCTGGCTACTGATCTGTTGAGACCATCTAAATAAATAGGGATCTCATTTGGGTTGGTGTTCACATATTCCAAAGAGGTCCTATACTCTCCCTCAATGACTGACATTGTGCTAAGCATTGGTATTGTGTTCTGCATATCCTCTAAAGCCATGGGAATTTCTTCTCCCGACTCACAAGAGGTCTCCGAGTAATGTGATCTGTTACTTGGCTCAGCTATACTACCTACAGATGAGATTACACTTCTTCGGCTTCCTAGGGTTCTTCCAGATCTCAGGTTCATCCACTTAACAGCTCAGATCAGTCCTTGCTAACCTCTATCTCCTAGAACTCTTTACTGTGGGTAGGAATTCTAGAAAACTTTTAGCTGGGAATTGACTGAAAATGAAATTTTCAAGCCACGATACTTGACTTCCAAGTTACACGATACACGATCTTTGAACACGAATGATACACGATCTCTGGATGCCCACGATACACGATACTTCAATTATAACGATACACGATACTTTGCAAGTATCGTGATCGATGGACCACGATACACAATCTCCCGAGACAGCAATACACGATCTTGGTTAAGTATCGCGATCGGTATGAAACGATACACGATTCCTGAAACGATACACGATACTTGAGCTTAAACGATACACGATACTTGGATCCGCGATACACGATACTTCCCTAGACAATACTCGATCTTTGTCCCAAACGATACACGATCTCCCTAGACAGCGATACACGATCTTGGTTAAGTATCGCGATCGGTATGAAATGATATACGATACACGATTCTTGAAACAATACATGATACCTGGGCACAAACGATACGCGATCTTTGATAGGTATCGCGATCTCTGAGAAGCGATACACGATACTTGGATGAGGACGATACACGATACTCGACAAGTATTGCGACCGATAGACCACGATACACGATCGGAGGGAAATATCACGATACTCAACCACAGGAGATCACGATACTTGTCAGGTATCGTGATACTCAACCGCGGGAGAAACGATACTTGACCCTTTTTCAAATTTTTTGCTAGAATTTTTTTAGTTTTGATTACACACAGATGTTTTCCAAGTTCCTCTACCCTCTCCTCACTCTCTGTATCACACAAAAAACACTTCCTATCCCCTGTAATGCCCTCACGATACCTGATGCAGATCGTCTTTTTCTGAACTACTGAATTTAAGTGATAAACATGAGTGCAAGATGCATGTGTTCACCTCTTCTGCTCTCCCTCAACCTTTTACTCCCACCATATTTGCTCTGAGCAGCTCCACGACCCGGAATATAGCTCGCCATACTTAGCTGCTCTTCTCACGATACTTGTTTGAAATACAAATGACTTCCAAATGACATTTTTTTGGCTTTTATACTTGGCTTTTCCAACTTACTGAAAATAACACAACAAGACAAGAATTGAAAGTTTCTCTAACAACCTAATCTACTCCTTCTACTCTACTCACTCCACTCACTTCCTAGACTAATAACTCACTACACACACTCCAAGAATGAGAAGTAGCAAGTGCAGCTGAAAGTGACTTACTAAAGAAGAGAAAATCATTACTCCACCTCTCACTTCAATGCAAAAAGCTACTTACCATCACACGAATGCCTCGGTTTGATTCGACACTCCCCGGAAACGGCGCCAAAAAACGTGTTGACCTAAGCACCAACTTAGGGACTTGTGGAGAAAGAGACTATACCTCAATCCCCCTCAAGTGCATATAGTGGGGATTCACGCTTTAAATATCAATCCGATGAGTATACAAACCTAGCTGAGTGTATGAAGACATGCATTCAAATGATCATCAATGCAAAAGAGTTACTCAAAGAGTGCAAACAAAGCAAAGACCTATCCAAACAAGCTCTAACTGACAGTCATGGTGTCACGATACTTGGTGCAGCAGCCAACAGTAAATTGAGCTTTTCTCTCAGCTTCGAACTCCAAATGTAGCAAATAGCATATGTGTTTCGAAGCTCTCGAGGAGACGCATCCAATGGCAGTAGTTTCACTCAATTTTGACACTTCTACTTCAAGTTATGAGCAAAATACTGAGTCGTAGGAAAACTTTCCTACACTTCAGCACTTCCTACACTTCGCACACACCTTAACAACAGCAAATAGACACTTTCATGGATAGGCAACACTTCCTAACACTCTTTCCAAGCAACACACATGCATTCAAGCTCACAAAGAAGATGATACAGAGAGGAGAAGACACAAATTCGAATTTCTGTGCTCTTGATTCTCACAATGGCAAAAAGTCTTTACAAAGAGTCACAAATTGACTTATATACTTGTGCCCTAAAAATGGTCCTTTCACACAAGAGATCGGCACTTTATTCACTAAAAGACTAATTTTCTACTAGCTTACATGGGTAAGCTACTAATCTTCTGTGGGGGTGCATCTAGAGGACTCCTCTAGTGCATTTACAACGGAAAATATATATTACAAAATGATTATGATACAAAATATGGTGTCCAAATTGGAAAAATTTTGGGGCCCTTCATTTTCTCTGCTTTGTGCTCTTCTTTGCTCTGCAACACTCTCCCCCTCTTCGTCTCTGTCGTCCCTTGACAGTCTTTGCTTCTTGTCTTCAGTTTGTTGTCCGCACGCATCCTTTGGTCAGTTCTACCTGTTTGTTAAACAGGTGTTCAGTTTTGATGGCCTATTCTTAATTCTTGTTTTACATCCTTAAGGCCTGATGCATTCGTTTTGCCTGTTCTTTTCTTTTGCTCGCCCACAACCCTTGGAGTTGGACTACCTGATGTTTGTAGTCTAGTTCACCAATAACCTCTTTAATTCTGGGTTGCTGTGTTAAGTCGGGCTGCCACGCACGCCACCAGTGGAAGGTATGAGGATGTGATGCTTCAGTCTTCGATCTGGACCTTCCAAAGATCAAGAGGTTGAAGCAACCTCTTCCAGATCCTTCATGGATACTTGTTGGCCCTGGTTCCACCTTCCACCTACATGCTTTTTCCTTGATATGTGCCCCTGCGGGGCTCTGTGCAGAGATGTATCTTCAAATATCAGCTTTTTAGTGAAGCTTCTTTCGTTGTCTTCTTCTTTTCTTCTTCTTGCTTGATTCTCCCGCAACAGTGGTCGATTAGCACGTTGGGTTCTACTTTTACAAGAGTTTGATTTCGAAGTAATCCATCGGCCCGACAGCTCACATGCCTTAGCAGATTTCCTTTCTCGCTTAGATTCCGGTGAAGCTCCGGTCGGTGTAGATGACACCACACCAGCTATTTATGTTACTGAATAACTAATGATGAATATGCAGAACCACCTATGCCATCTACATATTATGATCAGATATTAACTTTTCTTACTGATGGATGTATTCATGTGTAAACCTCTCCTGCAATGCGTAGAAAGATTGCAGTGTACAGTCGTAGATTCTGGTTAATTGCTGGAGAATTATACTATATGGATCACACTGGAATTTTACTTCGTTGTATTCCTCCGCATGAAGTTAACTCAGTCATTATTTTGGCTCACTCAATTCCTTTCGGTGGACACTTTGCAGCAGATTTAATGCACCAGAAAATTCTGCAAAGTGGACTTTGGTGGCCTAACTATGTAGAGGGATGTATCTCAGTTTGTCCAACAATGTGATACTTGTCAACGGTCTGGACAGCCTCTACAACGCCATTTTTTCCCTCTCCAACTTGTCTTGCCGTTGGAGCCTTTTCAGAAGTGGGGCCTAGATTTTGTTGGACCTATTACACCTGCAGCCATACTCAGTAATAATCGTTATATTCTAACATGTACAGATTATGCTACCAGATGGGCAGAGGCATGGGCTTTAAGGTCCGCCACAGCTGTTTCGGTGGCAAAGTGTCTAATGAAAGATGTTTTCCCGCGTTTTGGCTTACCTCTAGAGCTTGTTACAGATCAAGGCACGCATTTTGCTAACAACTTAATGAAAGTTCTCACCTATTCGTTTCAGATAATGCATAAATTCAGTTCTCCTTATTATCCTTGTGCCAATGGTTTGGCTGAGAGTACAAACAAAACCTTGTTGAATATGCTCCAAAAATTGATTCTGGAATCACTGGAAAGCTGGGATCAACTGTTACCTGCAGTATTATGGGCGTACCGGACTACCTACAAGGTTGCAGCAAGACTAACACCTTTCAAATTGGCTTATGGACTGGAAGCCATAGCACCAATGGAGATTGTTGTGCCAAGTTTACGTGTAGCCATCACTCAGAAACTACTAACTGAAGAATCTCTGTCATTTCAGTTGGATACACTCAGAGAACTGGATGAGCATCGATGGCAAAGTTTTTTGACTATTCAGGAAGTGCAGTTAAGACAAGCTCGAACACATGACCGATATCTGAAAACTCCAGTTTTTTTGGTGGGGCAGCTTGTACTCTTTTACAATGCAAGATCGAATCGCTCTACTGGAAAATTCAAGTTACGATGGTTTGGTCCCTATCGGATTACTCAACAAGTAGGCCCAGCTACGTTTCGATTGACTACTTTGACCGGAAGTCCTCTTCCGAAGGTGATAAATGGTTCAAAGCTGCGACCGTATCATCAAGCATCTGGCTCTCGCTGACCTGTTCAGTGTTTTTTCATTTTATTTATTTGCTTTTTTTTTGTTGTTGTTTTTTGCGTACTTAATAAAATAAGTCTATGAATATCCGCGTTTTGATATATAATTATGATTAACAATCGTCCTGCCTTATCGATTCCGCTCCTGCATGCCCACCAAAGTTATGAGGTTATCAGCTCAATATCGCGCGATGATTCACGAATTTAATTACTTCTCGGTATCAAGTATCTACTTAACCTTTTTCGTTTCACTGTTAAACACTATTGTGTTTGCATGATTTGTGTATTCGTGCTCTCTGTCTACCCTGCACTTATGTTACCGTGCTTGCTATCGTCTGTGCACCATGGAAGCTTTTGCAAACTTCGCCGCTTTTCATGACGGACTCCCTGTCGATGTAGGAGAGTTCCTGCGCAGCCGTGGTTTGGTCAACTTTGCTGAACTGCCTTGGCATTCTGTGGATTGCCACCTGTTCTATGCTCAAATAATCGCCGCCATCGCTGCCACACCTGCCACCGAGCAGAGTTGGTCTATCACTGGCCTACCATCCCGTACCGTAATCACTTTCTAGGCCTTTGCTGATGCATTTTGACTCCCTCGGCAAGGATGAGAGAATGGCCCAAATTTACCAATAGCTACCATGATCTAGCTATTCCCTAGATACTCCTCGAACGAATATGCAATCCTCTGTCGCCCTGAACCTAAGAGATCGGTACTCCTTAGTTGCCATTTTGAATCTCCAAAAGCGTACATATGGAATCTCTCGTTCCTTTTACTCCGCTATAGATTTAGCTCCTCGAGAACCTGTCAACTTTGCTTCGTATTTCTTTTGCCGAATTCACAAAGAATGCGTTGCAATCATCAAGCAGGTCAACAAGGGAGATATGCCAAGATCCAGACTACCGCACATTATCAATTTCTTATTTCCGGTCATCCAAGCAGAACAACCACCACCCCACGGGCCCGTTCTATGCCATGAGGAATCTGCACAAATATTAGAAGATGATGACGAAGATGACGAAGAGATTTTCCACCTTCTCCGTCGGAAAAGGATTAGAATCAGTTCATCCGATAGTGAAGTACAGGGTTCAGCCGCAGGAAATAAAGCAGATGACAAAGAAGACGAAGGACAAGAAGAAGAAACCTTTCACGATACCACAACCTCCATGCATCACGAGTCATCAGCGAAGTCCTCTTTAGAGCAGCAATAAGAACAGGATAGCACTGCTGGTTCGGCAGCCTGTTCTTCTAAAATCCAATCTCAACAACAAGACGAACATGACAAAGCAGTAGAGGAGCAAACTATCATTAAGGAAGTTTTCAAAGAATTGCTTAGAGCAGTCAAGTCGACAGCTGCCGGCCCTGATAACACTACACAACCCACCGAAAAGGTAATCAACGAAACTACTATTCATCCACCCGAACCTCCAGCAGAACCCATTGTTCCTAACCCACCCATTGAACCCACTACTTCCTCGTCCTCTTCACCAAATTACTCTCCACCGAATTCCCAGCAATTAATCACCGCTTCTTCATCTCAGCCCCGTTCTCAAGCTCTGATTCCTTCAATCCCATTACTTTCTGAGTTAGCATCCTATGGGTCAAATGCTAATCCACTTATCACAACAACTACCTGCACAAATGAAGCAAGTTGCCCTGACAACAGTCCAAGAGAAAGATGAATTACTAAGTGTTGCAGATGCAGAGTTAGTCAACCTGAAGCAGCTAGTACAGGATAAAGAAGATGCACGAGTAGCCTTAGGGAACCTGTTAGAAGAAACCAGACATCAGCTACATGAAGCAATATAGCAAGGAAAAGAAACGGCAGATTTGCTCAAGAAGACTGATTACGAACTCCAGAGAACCAAAATTGATATATCCGATGTCCACAGTATTCTCAAACGTAAATTGACCATGGAAGCTCAACTACAAAAAGTGATAACAGATCTTCGAAGAGAAAGGGATGCCTACTCCAGGACAATCCAGTTCCAAAATCAGGAGATAGAAAGAAGGGAGAACTAGCTAGATAATCAGAAAGATAGATTAGCCAGAATGGATAAGCAAGTTGCAAAAATAAAAGTGTCCAGGGATGCGGCATTATCAAACGATTTTTATCTACAAGAAACTTTTCTGCAGACGTAGGCAGAAGTTTTGATGACCGAAGCCATTTCCTTAAGTTCTGTACGAACAGATGCCCAATTAGTAGAACCAGATATTTTGAAATAGATGTTAGAAGCCTTAAAGAAGAAAATCACCCGAACTTTTAAATTAGCCCGATCGATGTATTTAGAAGGCATTGTAGATGAACCCTAATTTTTGTAAACCTGCGGGTTCGAGTCCACCGTGCGTGCCAGTGTTAGTCGGTGGCCGGATTGGCAACTGTAAAAACTGAATCTTGTTCTAGTTCGCACGTATGAAAGGTTGTTACAAAGATGTTTGTATCTTTATATAAATGAATGAAAAAAGTGGCACACGGTGACGGTCAGTGGAATCACCAGAGTGTCTATATGGGTGATTGTCTGTGACATGCCGTTGTGACTGTTCTGTTAACCCTGAGTACTATTGTGCCTTTTTGTTGTGATGTTCTGTAAGTTGTTATTAATCCCGTGCTCTAGTAATGACAGTTTCAGTATTGTGCATTTAGGTAATGTTGAGTATTCTGATCTTGTCTCGGTCTTGCGTGGTTATCAATACCTGTTCGGTTGGTGAATCTCTGTCTAGTCGATGAAGTCTGTGTAGTAACTATAGTGTGTTTGAGAACTCTGAGTCGTATTGTGGTTGTCTTCGGTGTTAACGATCCGCTATTGCACGGTAAGGATTAAGTTACAGTAAGGCTCGCCTTAAGTTGGGTACGGAATCTACATTCAGTACTGTGTGTTGAGAGTTTTGAGTCTTTCTGTGTCTTTCGGTTCTCGTTGACTGTCTATACCTATTCGGTAAAGATTGAATCACTGTTATTATCTCTGTTGTTACAGTGTTTTGTATTCGGAGTAGTTCTTGAGTTAATCAAGTAATTCTGCATTACGGTACTGACTAGTTCCTGCGCTATACGTTGAAGAGAGCATTAGCTAGTGTGTGTTCGGTAAACTGTGGAAGAGTTTGATTGCGTACTGTAAGAGTGTAAGTGTAGTAGATTCTTGATCGAGTTCTTGAGCATTAGTATATTGCTGTGTGTGAAGTGGTTAGTTTGGGAAAATCAAGAATAGGGCCTCTGTCTAACAGACCCCTTCCACTCCCAAGAACCCACTAATTGTTTAAACGCGTCTCTGACGGTTAGTTCAGTGTTTAACAGCACCCATATTTGTCTTGTGCCTCTTGCTTTGTGATGCTGATACATTTGTCCTCCTTGTGTCATCTGATATTGTTGTCGATCTGGGTTCCTTCGTCGTGGTTGACTCCTTAGTGGTTGAGGTTGACAGGTCAGATGGACACTTTGCTTTGGAAAAGAAGGGAGGTCCAACACTTGCGAAACCTACCCATTAGGAAGTGAGGCATTATGTACCACAGATCTAGGCCAGTCCGCAGTAAGTGTGGAAGGATGGGCACTGCAGGGTATTTTGCCCATGTGGCTGCTGATGCAGTCCACCTCACCGCTGATGTAACCCACCTGACCATTGATTGTGTCCATTTGACCGTTGATTGTGTCCATTTGACTGCTGATGGTGTCCATTTGACTTAGCGGTTGGGTGGTTGCCCCTTCTAGTTTGCAAGAAGCCTAAGGGAAAATCTCCTGACGTCCTTTTGGTTGACAATTGTCCATTGCCAAGCCCGCTTGGGTTGGTGTATGTAACATAATCCTGGTAGGAGATGGTTGAACCACACCCTAAGAGAGA
This sequence comes from Ceratopteris richardii, assembly GCA_020310875.1. Classification (NCBI taxonomy): domain Eukaryota; kingdom Viridiplantae; phylum Streptophyta; class Polypodiopsida; order Polypodiales; family Pteridaceae; genus Ceratopteris; species Ceratopteris richardii. The sequence continues at coordinate 98,506,538 of CM035413.1, read as the reverse complement.
GGATTAGGAAGTAATCCTCAACCATGGCTTTTGGGGCAAGTGGTTAGCCCATCACATTCCTAACCAAGAGGTTGTGAGTTCAATCCCTTACATTGGTATCAGAGCTCCACAAAACCCCCTTCCATCACTGTTTGACAAAAATTTCAGCACCTCAATCTAAGAAATTCCCATTTTGGAAGAGGGAAAAAGAGGTGCGATAGTTATGGATGGATGGGAAAAAGTATATATACTGAGAGTATGGTGTATGGACTTCTTAGGCGAATCATTAGATTCATTGAAATGATAAGTGAAGGAGGAATTTTACTTCCTCAAAGACCCCCTTCCCGCACTTTTTGGAAAATTTCAGAAATTAATCTTTTGCCAAACTCCACTTCTTGGAGTAAGAAAAAGATCATTTAGAGGTTTCCCATGGATTATTGTATATAATCCAAGAGAAATCCACATTTAGAGTGGATTAGAAGCTTGCTAAGAGCTCCCATTTAAGTTTTTGCGTAAAAGCAAAATCTTGATTTAGGCCTCTTTTAGGGGAGCAAATTAGCATGCATGAAGGGAGGATTTGGAAAGGTTAAAAATGGCTCAAGCATCTTCATATATCACTCTCTGAGGTTATGGAGAGAATTTTAGGATTTGCATGATGGAAGAATGCTTTTGGGCACCCCAAAAATCACATTTTTACACTTTTTCCAGCCCCTCCAACAGTCCACTAGTTTTACATGTCCCACTTGGAATGGCCATATCTTGGGCTAGAAAACTCCAAATTGGACGTGCTATGGCTCGTTTCGAAGAGCACAAGGTCTACTTTCAGTTTATGAAATAAAATTTTGGAAACTAAAAATTTTTGCAGCTCTGATACCAGTGTAACGATCATCTTGAGCTGCCGACGCCCGCACACACAGAGTTTTGCTCGTTCGAACCTCCCAGCCACATCCGAGCTGCTTTTCTCTTTACTTATCGAATGATAAACACATAGAGTATCTTCTTTCTTGCCTCTACCTTGAATGTGGAGTCCATCCAACATGATGCCATGTGACATGTTCTACAAGACTCCCATATATACATCATGTGACAGTGTAGATGTAACGTGACTTATCTGACCAAAGATCTTCCGGTCTTCCATCGCATGCATTTCATAGGGTCTAGGGTTACAAACCTCAGTTGGAATGCCGTTAGGAAAGTCAAGCGGTATCACTCGCTTCTCATCTAAGGTTCCAATCTACAAGGAGCCTTGTCTAAGATTTAGGTCCACTGAGTGATCGTATAGCCAATCTTGGCCAAGAATTAGGGGTTCTATCAGGTCGTCATCATGGCACACTAGTAGCTTCACTATCAAGGTCACTTTGTCTATGAGGATAGGAAGATCCACCTCACCCATGCAAGGGGTTTCCATGCCTCCTAGCCCTATGAGGTATGCCTCTATTGGCCGCATTTCTATTCCTGAGTCCTTATAGTGGGACCATCTAATTGCACTAGTCGCAGCATCTGAGTCAATTAAAGCCCTGAGCTCTTGGCAAGGGTTGCCTTGCTCTAGCCTGACTGTAATGAATGGCCTCCGGTCCACTATGTTAGGATGGGTACTTGACTTTGCTTGACACATGGCCATGGGGTATCTGGGTGTTGTTTCCAGACGGTTATAATGTTCTCTCCCTTGTCCTTGTCTTCTTAGCTTCATGCGCTTAATGCGTTCTATGGCTTCTTCCTGAGCTTCAGCTCGTATTCTATTTTCTTCCTCCTTACGCTTCTTTGCCAACGTGAGTCATTTAAGCATATCCTCAGTAAGAGGTTCTTGATATAACTTGACTCTATACCCACTAATGTAATTAGGCATTATGTCTCCTTCTAAGGTAGCTAATTGTACTGCTCCACTTTTCGGGAGTCTGTTAATGATCATAGGTTCATAACCTCGCTTTTCTAACTTCCGTGTGTGTTGCTTCAGCATATATACTAGGACTAAATCTCCTTCTTTTAAGCCTTTATCTTTCACACGTGCATCAAAATATGCTTTCTGTTGCTTCTTTCCTGCGTATATTCCTGCTGCTGCTCTCAGCCTGGTTTCTCCTAATCGTTCCAAGTCCATTATTCTTGCTGATAATTCATGGCCGGTCCACTGATGTTCATGTGCAACCTTAAGGGTCGGTATCAAGAAGTCCAAAGGAAGCACAACATTCTGACCAAAAACCATTTGAAAGGGAGTTGCATTGAGTACGGTCTTGTAGGCCACTCGATATGCCCAAACAGCGTGGTGTAACTCTCTGTCCCAATCTGAACGTTTGTTGTTCACGAGTTTCGTCAGTACATTACAAAGGATCTTGTTCGTGTTTTCAGCCTGACCATTGGCTTGAGGATGATATGGTGCGGATTTCTTGTGAATCACCATGAAATCCTGTAACAAATATTCAATGACTTGGTTTAGAAAGTGAGTTCCTCGATCGCTCACTAACTCTATAGGCAATCCATATCTTGTAAAGACATTTTCAAATAAGAATTTTGCAGTCGTGTGTGCATCATTCTTTTTCGTGGCTTTTGCCTCTACCCATTTGGTAAGATAATCAGTCGCAACAATAATGTATTCAGCATGTGTACCTTTTGCAGGGGGGTTAATGGGTCCTACAAAGTCTATACCCCACTTAGAAAATGCACGTCCTCCCATCATGGGTTTCAATGGCATTTCATCTCTGCGAGTAGGAAACTGAGTTCTTTGGCACACATCGCATCTCTTTACATAGGTATGCGCATCCATGTCAAGAGTGGGCCACCATAATCCTGCAAAGAGGATGGCTTTGATTATCCTATCGGGTCCAAAATGACCTCCTGCAACACCTTGGTGTGCAGTCTCTAGTACGCTCAAGTAATCGCTTTCATGAACACATTGTCTTAAGTATCCATCTCATCCTCGTTTGTATAGATTATCGCCAATAAGTGAATAGTCTTGAGCTTCCTGCTCTAGACTGTGTTGTCGCGCTAAAGTCATTCCTTGAGGGAATGCTTTCGTCCTCAAGTATGTCACTAAATGTTCACTCCATTCTGGTGTGAGAGACACGTGATATAATGTAGCATGTTCTACTGGTGGTCTTTCACAACAAACTGGGCATTCTTTACACAACTTGTAGACATCTGCTTCCATTGAAGGCCAATATACTCCTAGTCTATGCAGAGTCTGTAATGTTCGATGTTTCGAGTGATGTTGCTTTAGTGCACCTACGTGTGCTAATTGCAACCAATTCGCATGTTCTGATTCATCTACACAACAAGCAAGAATCTTTTGATTATCTTGTTTATATATACTTCTTGCTATGATTTGATATCTCTAAGACTTGGTAATCTCTCCTTCCTTGATCCTTATCCTAGGATTCTTGGGTCCATATGTGAGAATCGGGACTATCGGCTTAGCCCATTCTGGTGCTATCTCAAGGTTAAACAAATATGCATCGGGTAACTCATCCACTACTCCTTGAGGAGCTTCTCCTGAGGTTAATCTTGAAAGGTGGTCAGCTCTAAGATGTGTCTTTCCTTTCGTGACTACTACTTCAAAGTCATACTCCATGAGTAATAGAAACCAACGTATTAATCTTCCCGTGTTACATGGCTTATTGACTAAATACAATAATGCTTTATGATCTGTAAAGAATTTGAACTTGTTTTCCAACAAATAATGCCTGAATTTCTTTACTGTGTAAACCATTCCTAATCCTTCTTGTTCCGTAGTCGTGTAATTTCTTTCTGCTGCGTTCAATTGTCTACTCGCGTAAGCTATGGGGAGATCTATATTACCTTCATTCGTGGGTTGTGCTAACACACATCCTATGGCATAGTTGGATGCATCCACATGTACATGGAATGGCTTACTCCAATCCGGGGTTGTTAATATAGGTGCTGAGCATAAACGTCGTTTAAGTTCATTGAATGCATTTTCACACTCATCTATCCATTCAAACTTGGTCAAAAGAGAGTACAAAGGCTTAGCTATGATTGCATACATTTGTATGAATCGTCTATAATAACCACAATGGCCCATAAATGCCTATACTTCTTTTACGTTAGTTGGCCTAGGTAGATCTGCAATTACTTTCACTTTTTCTTCATCTGTCGAGATTCCATTCTTTGACACAATGTGCCCTAGAATTTTGCCTTGTCTGACCATGAAAACGCACTTTTCTGGGTTTAGACAAACCTGATATTCTCGACATTTGTCAAATACTTGTCTTAATTCTGGGATATGAGTCTGCTTGATATTCGAATGAGCACATAGGTCATCGACATAAACTTCCAAATTCTTGCATAAGAATTCCTTAAAAACGTGACACATGAGTCACTGGAAAGTAGCGGGTGCATTTGTTAAGCCAAAAGGCATCACACGAAATGCAAATATGCCCCATTCTGTGGCAAAAGCCGTCTTGTGTTGATCTTCTGGAGCAATGGCTACTTGATTATAGCCTGAGAAACCATCAAGAAAGCTATAAACTTCCTTGCCCGCAACTCTTTCCAATAAATGTTCCGTGATAGGAAGAGGATAATTGTCTCTAATCGTGGCGGCATTAACTTTTTTAAGGATAATACACACATGCAATTTTCCATTCTTCTTGGGCACAACCACAATGGGGGATACCCATTCGGTATGCTCAATTTCGTAAATGAATCCTGCTTCTATCAATCGGTCTATCTCCTCTTTAATCTTCGTGTGAAGAGATGGATAGGTATGTGCTTGAAGATGAAGAGGTGTTGCAAAATCCTTGATCTACACCAGCCAAATGAAATCCAGGGGTATATGGTGGGCCCTTTTAACTTGCCAATGGATGTATTAGACACCCTATGTACCTTGGAAGATCACTCTCAAAAAGATAGATCAAAACAGATAAGTTGGAGTTAGCTCAGAGGTGAAAACTTGCTATTCTTGGTTCATACACCTATCCAGTGTTTTACATAATTCTCTGAGCACAGCAGCAATTAGCTCAATTCCTCTTTGGGAAGTCTAGGCAACTTAAAGAGCTAACTTTCAAGAGTAATCTCATAAAAAATAATGAACCACACACTGAGAATGAGTTTTAACAAGTGATGACATCATCCCGATTTTCACGGGCTGCTACAGAAATAGACCAGTGAGCAGAAAAATCAACATAACTCAAAATGTAAAAATCCAATGATTATGAAAATTTGTATGGTTATACTAGACAGTACGTTAAATCCAACAAGCTTTACATCACTGAATTTGGATAAGTAACCACTGAGAAACACCTCTGACAAGATGAGTGAAAAAGTCGGGTACCTGACAGAGAAGTGAAGATGAACAGACCCTGTTGACTTCAAATGAACATAACTGAAGATTGCAACATCCAAATGACATGAAGATTTGTGAGCATATAGTAGACTTATAGATCTAACTTTATAAGTTAAATCACTGAAGATTATGCACCAAGCTCAGAGAAAACATCTATGCAAGCTGACTGAGAAAACTGAGAGTAATGGCAGTGAGTAGTACACTTCACAAGAACATGGAAAGATGAAACCAAATAATCATGAAAATCAAAGTATATTTCTTGTACAATACAATGACTTACTGATACATATGTGTGCCTTGTAATCACACCTTGATATGGCATAAAGCTCAGCTCTTGGAGGTCTTCACATAGGTCTCTCTAACCACGACTAAAACTGCCATCTATTTATAGTTGAGTTTGGGAGGCTAACTTCCCTCAATCACTCTCCAATCAATCAATGATTGATTTGATTCTCTACCTACCACAAATCACAAATTCGTGGCTCCTCTTTCCATTCTTGATCAAGTGGACTCAACCACTTAAGATTCTCTTACTTTTACATTAAGTAAACTCTTCAAAAGTTACAAGAGGTAGTTCACAAGTGAACTTTTCATAGTCTTCTTTTTAAAGCTTCTTCTAAGACTTAGTGAGACTCAAGCCAATACTTAGGCTTGTCATAGACTTGCTCCAACAGCTCCCCCTCAAGCCAAGTATGCTTGAGGTCTTCAATCTTCCAAGATTACCTGCAAACCAATCATAGCCTTGAATTTGCAAAGCTTTGTACCATCCAATGCTTTGGTTAGAATATCTGCACATTGTTGATGAGTGGACACATATGATATTTGAATCTCTTTGCTTAGAACCTTCTCTCGTACATAGTGATAATGAACTTCAATATGTTTAGTCCTTGCATGAAAAATAGGATTAGCAGCCAAATGAATAGAACTCATATTGTCACCAAAAATAGTTGGAGTTCCAAACTCCAATCCAAGATCTTTGAATAATGTCTTCATCCACATAGCTTCTTCTGTAGCTATGGCAAGACCTCTATATTCAGCTTCAGTAGAAGAGAGAGCAACTGTGGGTTGCTTCTTGGATGACCATGAAATAAGCTTTGAACCTGCAAAGGTAAGATAACCTGAAGTGCTTCTTCTATCTTCTTTGGAGCCAGCCCAATCTGCATCAGAAAATAGCTTCAAACCTAAATCAGATACATAAGGATAATAAAGTCCTTCATTTATGGTTCCTTTGAGATACTTGAGAATCCTTTTGGCAGCATCCATATGTGGTTTCCTTGGTGTGTGCATAAATTGACTTAGCACACTCACACTGTAACATATATCTACTCTTGTCAATGTGGCATAGTTGAGACTACCCATTAGACTTTGATATGATGTGATGTCCTCTATGAGTTCACCTTCATGTGAGCTCAATTTGTGATTGACCTCCATTGGAGTACCTTCAATCTTACAATCTTGCATCTTGAATTTTGCCAACATGTCCTTAATGTACTTTCTTTGAGTGAGAAACAAACCATGATCTTTGTAGACAACTTCCAAACCTAGGAAGTAGGTAAGTGAACCCAAATCACTTATCTTGAACTCTTCTCTCATCTGATCTTTGATCTTCTTCACACCATCTGCATCATTTCCTGTCAATATAATATCATCTACATATACACATAGGTAGATGACCTCGGAATTACTCTTTTTAATAAAGAGTGAAGGATCTGCCTTGCTTGGTTGAAAGCCTTTGTCCTACAAGAATGAAACAAGCCTGAAATTCCAAGCTCTTGGAGCTTGCTTGAGACCATACAATGCTTTGTTAAGTTTACACACATAATCAGGATAAACTTGGTTCTCAAAACTAGGTGGTTGTGTCCTCAAATGCATCGGTGTTAGGTTCACATTCTTCTAAAACTGAATCACACATGATTGACTCGATCATGAAGACAGAAATTTCATAGCCATCCTTGTCACAGTGGGGTGTCCATTGTTCTTCATTGATGGCTACATCCATGGTTGCTAGGATTTCTGCCCAACCATGGGGTTCGAATTCTTCGTCTGGAAACACTACAGGTGCGTAAGCTGGGTCTTGAAGAGTTCGTGGATGTTGCTCTGCACCTAAGGTTCTAGCTTCTAACCATTCTTCCTCTTGTTTTGCTACCTTACACATCCATAGATGAGTATCCTTGTGCAACCATGAGGGGTCTGACTCCAATGAGTGTACCGATTCCGTTTCTACCTGTGTTTCATGGACAGTATTCCATTGTATTGGGGGCACATCCCTATGGGAATAGTCTTTAAGATTGACTTTGGTAGTCACTCCTAAATGTTGCAAGTACAAAGAATTAGTTGCCCAATCTTGTACAATTTGCAACTGATGCATAAATGGTCGTCCTAAAATCATCTCGTAAGCATGATTTTTACTAAAATCACAAATGGCAAAAGTATGCTCAAACTCAACACCACAAGTGGTGAGAGATATGCTTTCTAGTAAGCCTAATGGTTTTTCTATGTGTCCGTCAGCCATTTGTAGCTTCATTCTGGTAGGTCTTAATGCTGGCTTACCCCAACGTTTCCATAAAGCGGTGGTAGCAATGGCTACTCCGGCTCCTAAATCTAAGATGGCTTTGGTGGTGTAGCCCTGACGGGTTATTGGAAGATAAGTTTTACCTTCCTCTCCTTCGCTTACATCTCCGATCTTTTCTACGGGTATCTCTGGTACCTTCTTGTGTGTTCCTATCTGTGAGGGAGTAGTAGCAAGCTCAGGGAATTGATTTGCTACATGTTTCCACAATTCCGGTTTAATCTTCAACAACTCTTCTAGGGTGAGATTACATTGTACTTTAGTGTTCTTTATCACTTCGGTGTTTCTTGGGATCACTGATTCTTCTTTCCTCACTATTATCGTGGGTGCCCTCATGCTAATAGACTTAGCTTCCCAAGCTACTGTGAACTGAGGTAATTCTTGCAAAGAATTGGATTCAAAACCAGTGTTCACTCAGTTGTTCTTCCTCTACATCGTCGTAAATAGAGGGAATGTCTTGGGGAAATTGTTCTTGCAAGTCATCTATTTCTTGAATAGGAGGATGGGTTTCTTGTTCTTTTCTCCATTTCTCTTCTTGGATTTCTCTCAGAAATTCATGTGAATATCTATGTATGGAGGACAAATTGTCTTCACCCTCGGTGTTTGGTACTTGAGACAGGGATGGTGCATTCCTTTCCTGTGTCTCTGGGATAGTAGGGTTCCTATGCCAATCCTTTTTCTCTTTGCTTTCAATCAAATATTCTAGCCTCTCCATCAATCCTTGAAAGTGTAGTTCCGGTTTTGCCATGTTATTCCAGTTAAGATATCTAGAGGCTTCAAACATAGCTTGTGCTAATTCTACCATTTTCATGCATAGTTTAGTCCTCTCAATTTCTAAGTCTGCTCGAGGGTAGTTCTTACTCATTTCAGCCATCTGGGGTCCTTCTTTTAATCTTGCTTGATACACACGAAACATCATGTCTAGGTTTTCCGGTATAGGTTCCGCTAAAACTGATCCTGATTTTTGAGCTAGGTTTTCTTGATTCAATTCCTGTGAAGTCAACTCTAGGATTTTGGCTCTAGATTCCTTGAGACTTCCTTCCAATTTTGTTATCCTCTTACTCCACTTTCTTTTAATCCTTTCTCTGGAATCTTTCAAAGATTTCATTTTTTTTACTGCTAGATTCTGCAACTTCACTGGTTCCGGCTGTTTTCTCTTGATTGTGTTGCTGATTTTGTAAGAGCGCTTGGGCTCTGGTTATAGCTTGGATAGGCACGTATGTAGGGTTGGATCCATCTGCGTTGTTTACAATACCTATCACGTTGATTGGTGTCACATTTGAAGCGTTAACTGGGTTCTTAGGAAAATCTTTTATGACATGCTCTTTATCACATTCGACAGAAAATCCTTGTATGTTATAGTATTGTGATTGTCCTGATATCGGAGGATGTGGGCAATCGAGTATTGTACTGACCTTGATACCTACCTGGCTGTTGGTATGCTTGTGGATAGTTATGTCTCACTGCTTGTTTGTTATATGGGCAGTCCTGAGCCGTGTGATTTGTGTATCTTCTCTCAATTGTACAGTATTGGCCACTAAGTTTGGCTTGCGATTGTGTTGCATTGGGACACACATTTGCCATATGATCGCCACCACAGGTGTAACAACGCTTGTTTGTTGTCAACCTAGGCATCTGTTTGCTGGAAACTCCTAGTTTCTGGGCCACTTTTTCTACTAGATCCTCTATTGAGCTAGACAATTTTGTGGATGCTAGAGAGGAACAATCTGAGTCCTTATAGACTTTTGAGAGTTCCAACTCATCTCCTAAGTTGTCCTCAATGTCTATATAAATCCTTACACATTGCTCTAGCGTTCTGGGTTCTTTTAAGTACACATATGAGCGTAGTTTAGAGCTCAAGAGGCCGTCTAAAAATAATGACACTTGCTTGTCCTGTGAGGGTAACTCTTGCGACATCTCTCCACATATTGCCTAAACCTACATCCTGCCAGTCTAACTGTTTCTTGAGGGGTTTGTTTAAAACTATGAATCAATGAAGACATGTCATGTCTGATCCCACTTTTAGAGAATTCAGTGATGAATGACTCTAAAAAGTGATGGATGTCTCTAAATTGCCTTTGTTGCAATGGTTGGAACCAAGTTAAAGCTGTATTCTTTAATGTTAGTCCAAATGCATTATATTGCGTAAACATGTCTTCTACTTGCTTTGGTCGAAGCACTTGCTTAAATTCTGTAACATGGTCATAGGGATCTCCTGTCCCATCAAAATAAATTTTCATGGATTTCACTAGCTGAGTGGGTCTTAACATTCTTGTGTGTTCATGTGGTCTAAGTAGAGGAAAATCATCTCTACCACCTGGCATTCTTTGTCTTTCCACTATGTCCGTGTCTATGGTGGTTCTATCTCTCCCTATGGGATGATTGAAACTTACTTCCAGTCTTTCTTTGTTTTTCTCTCTTTGATTAGCATGGGCGAAAGATGTTCCTGCCCCTTGTTGGCTTGCGTTTACGTTTGTTCGAGATGGAGGGAATACTAATTCGCCTCTCCACGTGTAGGTATTTCTTGCGTGGTCTGGTACCACAAAGACTCTTTTTGAAGTTCCATCCAGGTATACAACCTTTCCAGGTGTATTCGGGTCCTTGAATTTGTAGATTATGATGGAGCCTACCTCACTAGGTTGTTTCGTTCTATACCTCCAAAATGCTTCGTCTGTTTCTTTATTCACAAACAACTCTATGCTTCTGTTATCCTGAGGGGTCCAATCTGGAACTAGTACTCTTGTTAGTACAGATTTCCCTCTAGGTGTTGTAGGTTCTTCCAATGGTTCTTTTCCTTGGGCTTTTGCTTCTGTTTCTAACTGAATTACACCAAATTCATTGGTATTGTTTGGTTGCGTACTTAAGATGTACATCATTCCTTCTTTGTCTATGTATGCGTCTCTCTCGAATTTCACCATTGGATGTTCCAATCCAATGGGTTGATCAAGATTGTGCATTTGCACCACTTGTCTTCGCAAACCATCCTCATAGATGCGAGCACCTAAGCGGTTGGTTCGAAGAAATTCTAATTGAGTTCTATAGGGTCCTTCAGGTCTTTCCAAATATGCAATTTTTGACTCTCCTTCCAGTCTTTCTGTGCTAAATGCCATTTCCGATTCACTCGTATCTGAGCTCAACTCGTAGGGATAATTACTATTCAATTGTTGAGCCCACGATCGTGCAGTGGTTCCTACACTTGCTTCTCATGATCTAAGGCTTCATCTATCTGACTTACCTATATGTTTGCCCGATCTAAGGTTCATTAATTTACTTCCTTTGACCGTTAATGTTCCTTGTTTTTAATTGCTTATTTCTTTTTAAATTCCTTTAAATTCTTGTCTTGTCTTACTGTAGCGCCAAGAATCGACTTTCCGTGGTACCTTTGGAGTTCTCGTTCCGTCAGACTTAAGTTCTTTTCCTTTAGATTTTCTTATCACACACCGTCACTTTAGTCTTGAACTTGAAAATATTAGATCTCTTTCACTTGAGGCGTTCCTATCGTCTTTAATCCACAATGCTAACGTTTATCCTAAGCTAAGAATTGAGTGAGGGGGTTGAGTAATCTTCCAACCTCGAGTCAGCTTTGTTGGTTGCTCTGATGCCCAAGAAGCCGCGCTTCCCAAGCTTTGCGTTCTTCACTACCTTGCCTTGGTTGCCCTTGATTGCCCTTGCTAGACCTGGAAAAATCCAATATTAGACCGATTTCACAAATGGATGATCAAGCACTTGAGTATATACACCCTTAAAGGTCCTTTCCCTTTTGCCCAAATTTTGTGCTGCCCCCTCGCTTTTCTAGTCCCACACTAGGTCAACATCAAATTAGCTTATCTAAAAATCAACGTATTCTTTATGAAAAACCAGTTGAGGTCACGTAGTACTCGTAAAGAGCTTTCTAAAGAGTTATAAAGCTCAAAAAACGGACTTCGGATGAAAAAGATATGACCGTTCAGGCCCTCAGGGGTAAAAACTGACAAATAGGTTTTTCTTCAATTATGAGCTAAGGGGTCTCCTATGAGTGCAATGATCCAAAAATTTTCAAAAAATAGCCCCAAAATTGCCCAAAAAATCAAACCCTAAAATTTGCGTTTGGGGTGAGCAATCACGATGGTCTGAGATAATCGCGATGGTCTGGGACCGTCGCGATGGTCCAGGTGAACCGTCACGATGGCGTGGCACAATCGCGATGGTCCGATGGAGCGAACAGTCGCAATGGTCTGAAAGTGAATGATCGCAATGGCGTGAATGTGAACTATCGTGATGGTCCAAAAATGAACCGTTGCGATGGCGTCAGTCAACGGTCAATGTTGTCGGAAAGTTTTCAGCTTTCCAGTTGATGACCAGATAAAATAAAATTAACTTAATTGGTGAATTCTAACCTTTTATATCACTGTTGATTAGTTGTTCTGGATTGAATTAACTACTTTTGAAGTGTTTGCAGGTACAAGAAATGATAAAGAATACATGTTCATATTAGGGTTTACTCTAATTTCATATTTAATGAGTTGTTTTATTCATACATTCAAGAATCAAGTAGCGCGTGGCAATTAGATATCTTTTAGCTTTTGCTTTATTAAAAGCTCACGGGCAAATTAACGATGCAGGTGGACAGCTTTTCGTAAAACGATCACGATGGATTTGTTTTCTTCCGCAAAAGATTTACGATCGTTGTGCTTTATTTTGGCTTTTGGAGAAGCTTTTGAGAGTACACACAATACTATATAAACACAATCTTGGGTCACTTCAAGATATCCTTCACCTAGGATCAACACAAGCTTTCTAGAGCTTGGACCTCAGTAGAGGTAGTGTTTCTTCTAGCACATGGGGCAGCCATGGTGCTAACTTGAAGCATGTTGAGGAGCAGCTATGGAGTTCTTCTTAATGATTCTTCTTGGAGAAGATGAAGGGTGTGCTCACACTCTACCTCATGGAGAGGAGGTTATCTCTTGTTCATGGCAAGAAGACTTGATTATTAGCAGCTTGATGGTGAGGATCGCCCATCTACAAGATGTATTTGAAGATTGTCTTCTACGGGAAGATATTAGGTTGAAGATTATCTTCTACAAGAAGATGTCTGGCTACTTCAAAGACATTGGATGGGACCATCTACATGGCGTATTTGAAGATCATCTTCTACAAGAAGATGTTAGGTTGAAGATTGTCTTCTACAAGAAGATATCTGGCTACTTCAAAGACATTAGATGGAGTTTAACATAAGATTCACATCTTATGTTAAGTATTCAGGTACATATTCTCTTTATGCACACAGGTACTACTTGAAGTTTATGGAGGCCTTGGCGTTCATATCAGAAGGAGTCCTATTCGGCATAGGTACAAGAGAATCAGTACTTATATGCTTTATGCATATTTTTATGAGGTGTTTGAGAAGGTGTGTTCACATGAGTTTGAGGATTTCCGGCAACAATCTTGTTAGCATTCTATGCTAGTTTATAAGTATGTGATCTTTTCACACACGTATCTGACTTAGGGTCTTCCATAGCCTAAGTTTAGATGTAGGTTTGTTGACCAGTAGTTTCACACTGATCCTTCCTCATTCAGTCACTCATATTCACTCTTCTATAACCTATTAGGTCACACATCTCATGTATATTCAGATTACTGCCCACACATCTGAATATGTTTGTTACATTGTACATTCACTCATGCATCTATTTCTCATCACATAGAATTGTTGAGAATTTTGCTCCCACATTGTACATTGAACATTGGTATGTATGATACTATGAGTAAGCGATGGCTTACGTAAAACCTTACACATGACGTCTATTCTTTCTCTATCTTTATCTCATCATTTTTATGATTAAGTTGTGGTATGTTCATGTTTTGTCAATATGGAAGATTGCTAGAATTAATGTTGTATATATACTGGACCTATGGAACCATGGACCTATGACATGAGCTAAGGGCCTACCTCACTTCCAACAAGGGTTTATTTAAGTGTTAATGGATTAATGATAGGGTTTCTGAAGGGTTTTTAGTAGGTTTTCTAGGGTTTTAGTATGTTTCAAGGGCTAGAATAGTTGTTATTCAAATACATTAATATATAAATTAAATATTTATGTATTAAAAATTAAACTATGCTATTAATAATTACTTTAATCATATGTGTGCATTTAAATACTAAGGTTCTAATTAATTAAAAGCTTAACCTAAGCTTAATTTAAATTATTTATTTAATTGAGAAATTTAGGGTAAATAGAATTAAAATGATACATTAAATGGATAAATATCTAGTGGTCTATATGAGTGCTAGGAAAAAGAATGGCTTATAGAAGATATGTAATTAAAGTGGTTTAAGGAGTGGACTCATTAGAAGATGCACTTAAAGTGAGTTAAAAAGAAGCTTTAAATGAATGGTATATATGAAAATGGTTAAAAGAATGGAACAAGTGTGTTGTGTGAATAAAGCTAATTTAAAGTATGGTGAAAGTTAGCGGGTAAAAGTGTGATTGAGGATTAAAGCAAAACCTAAAGGAGTGGTAAAGTCATGACTTGTATATGTATTTATATGTGTGTGAAACTCTGTTTTCTCCTAATGTTTTATTGCACGTAATTCTTTCTTTCTCTTCTTCACTTCTGTGAGAGCGATAATTGTTTTACCTCTGTCAACGTGGGAGTGAGAGTGACATTTTTACGATGCATTGTAGTCATGAAAACGCTTAAATTAAGGGTAAAACTTCTTTGGGCAGATATACTGTAGCTTCTTTTGGCTGCATATGACAGAGCTGTAAAGAGTTTCTCAGGGAGTTAAAACAGCGCTTATGGGTTTGTAAATAAAGTTCTGTCAATTCCACAGGTTTTCCTGTAATGTTTCCAGCTTCTTGAGCAAAGACAGCTTCTGTTTCCATTAGCTATGTTTAACGTGCCGTAGGATAGATTGTAATACAATTGCTTTCGATCATGATCTAAGTGTCGATCAGATTGAATAATAATGTCGTGCGGATTCCACAGAATTCGCCATAACCTCTGCACTCTCTTGAGCCAGAACAGCACTTCATGTATTACTCAGCCATGACTTTGGATGTCTTTTAGGGTCTGATCAGGATGCTTAGGTGGGCGTTACGGTATGTGAACAGATCGGGATCTTTTTCGCAAGATAGTGATTGCCTCAAAGCTCTGATGCTTCCCATATCAGAACGTCGTGGGCGCAGTTCACATCGACAGAGGAGGGGCTTTTCTGCATCATCTTTTTCTGTACCTGTTCCTGAGTTATCTGCAAGCGATTTTCCTCAGGAGCGCGTACCTGATCCTGCCAATGGGGAGCAGGCCCAGGAAGTTGCGGGAGTTAGTACGTATCAAGATGGCATTGGTCTAAGTTCACTTCAAAAGTCAAGTAGCAGGCCTCTGTCCGATCTCGAAAGTGCCTGTATCTAGATGCTCTGGCGGCGCAATGCTGTGGAACCTATTGAAGAAGCGCTTAAAAGGGCCGAATTTCCTCTTACACCTTCCAATCCTCCCTTCATTCTTACTCATGTTCGGAGTCCTAAAGATGCTCTACGTAGCTTCCTCTGTTGCATGCGGGAGAACCCATCGTTTGTGCCTGGAAAAACTATCATAAGTTTTGTGGGTTGCTTCTGGCAACATGAACGCCAGCGGTTTCCTATGTTAATGTCAATAATAATTGGTCTTCGCAGCTCTTCCATCCAGATGACACCTAGAAAGCTGTCCACACTCATTTGCGAGTATGGCACTTGCGAAAGGAAAGCCAAATGCGAATTCTCATCACCCTTCGGAAGCATCTTTGCGAAACTATCTCCCCTGCGTGATTAGATATGTTTAAAGCAATGAAATTTATTCATAGATAGTAGCTCATAGCATTAGCTTTTACCCTTTTCTAAGTCCACTAGTAGTTCATATCCCATCTTTGGTCATTTATTTAAACGTTATGGGTATTGATCAAACTATAAGCAATGATGTTTTAATGATTTCTCGAAGAAACTATGAAGACATTTCTCCAACTCTTGTTGAGAATCTGTTGTCATTGTACGTTAGAGGTTAATCTTTTGGAAATATATATTTATATATATATGTGTGTGTACATGAGAGTGAGGTGAGATGTATGTATGCATGAGTTAAAAGATGTATATGTATCTTAGTAGGTATGAATGTGCATTAGCATGAGTATGAACACATGTTAAATGCATGTGTATGTTTATGAGAATTAAATCATTTGCATCAACATATGCATGTGCATGATAATGTAAGTTTATCTTTCTTAATGATTTTCTTCTAATGTTACTTACAACCCTAATGTTTTATTGCAAACATTGAAAGCAAAAGTACCAAAGAGCATCGTGAAAAAAGAGGAGATTTCAACAAATCAACCGACAATCTGATATAAATCCATAGAAACTATCCTTGATTAAGCTTTGTATAGGATTCACTAGTTGTTAGCAATCTTATAATGAAATTATATCATTGCTTTATAGCAATGTAATCATCTATTATTGTCATTAGCATTAAATCAATTTCATTTTGCATTCTCTTTCTTGTCCATGTCATCTGAAAATCCAATTCAATCTGAAAATAACGCACCTTTAGAAGTAGAAGTTGAAGTAGAAGTAGTTAAGGACATTATTACACACGAATCGTTAATATCAGTATCTCATGATTATTGTCTTAATAGATTTATAGCATTATTTTCAATTGCATCCAATGAACCCCAAGATAACATAGATTCATTTCCACCACCCTTAATTAGGCGTACACAACTTAATCATTTAGAAATCCAAGAAGACGAAATTATAAAAGAAAAATTAACTGAGGAAACTTTGATATTACCTATACCTCAAGAAGCTATTGATAGATATAGAGCAGCCCAGCCTTACGGTTCTTAGACGTTTAAAGTGTTACAATTACCTAATCCATATTTCCTAGATTTAAGAGTAATTTAGAATTTCTTTTACCTTAGACTAAAGAAAAATATACCTAAAACACCTACGATTGTCTCATACACCCTGCGTGTGCTGAGGGATTTAGTGGCTGACTGATCCACCAGCCTTATGTCCGCAACTTCCTGACAATTTGGTGAACCCGACGTGAAGGTCGGCATGACACCGTAGGTATAAAGGTATATTTACTTTCTGTTTTGCATATGCATATATAGGCAATTTGGCGATTGAAGAAGAAGCGTCGACATCCTTTGTAGCTGCAGCTGACTGTTCCTCGTCACATCACCTTTATCCATCAACTTTGTGAAAGACGATTGCACATGCATATAAAAATTTTGCACAGATCACATTCATAAAGAGCTTCTTCATCAAAGGTTGAATAGGTATATTTTCTTTAATTCTGTTTGCCAAAAATTAGGAATAGTTTTTATACTTTTATTGCAAAATAGTAGGAAAGCTTGTTTTATTTCTATTTACAAAGTAATAGGGAAAGTTTCTTTATTGCAAAATTGTAGGAAAAAATTCGTTTTGTTTGCAAAGCAATAGGAAATTCTTCTTTATTTTTTTCTATTGCAAAATAGTAGGAAAGGTTTTCTTTATTTTTATTTCTAAAGTAGTAGGAAAGGATTCTTTATTTCTATTTACAAAATTGTAGAAAAAGTTTCTTTATTGGCAAAGCATAGGGAAATTTTCTTTTTGTTTGCAAAATAGTAGGAAAATTTTCTTTTGCAAAGAAGTAGGAAAATTTCCTTTATTTTTGTTAGCAAAGGAGTTGGAATATTTTCTATATTTCTATTTCTTTTACTACGGAGTCGTATCAGGATCAAGAAATAGACGTACTATTACGAGAGTTATATACTTATATTTCATATTTATCTGTAAAGTTAGACTTATCTACTATGGCTAACCACTTTGAAGAGCAGCGCATTTGGAAGATCATAGATGCAATTAAAACAGATAGGGGGGAATTTACTGGAATAAATGTAACAGCTTATCTTAAATATTATGAACAATTGACAGAACAATATGGGTTACCTGAAGACAATAAAAAAGATACATTTATACGAATTGCTCATGGTTTCACTAGAGAGAGAATCCAATTGAGAGTAGTTCAACCAAACATGACTTGGGCGGATTTCAAGACTCGGCTTCTTACTGAATTTTCGCATGAAGATTACAATAAGAATAATAGAGCCACATTCATGCGATGGGTAGGAACAACGAAATTAGACCAACATATAACTCAGGGATTAACTGAATTTGATATAAAATTTAACCAAATGCCTCAAGCAGACCGAACAGCTCTAGAACCGGATAAATTAAGAAATTTTCTAAATATGTTAGATCCTTCTCTTAGACGTGAGCTAGAACCAATTCTTGAGGATGGAGCGACTGCGAGTGGGCTTACTGGAAATTGGGATAACGTTCGAGCAGCTGTCCATAGGTTAGCCCAAAGACAGGAGTGAAATCAAATGCAAACTCCAAGAATATATGAAAGAGATGCACCAGGAAAGATAGATTATGACCCCACTTCTCATAACCCTAGAAAGGATGACTCAGAAATTACAATGTTAAAAACATCAGTAGAATCACTTTTCAAACATGTGGAGACTTTGGCGACTGAAATAGCTACTACAAAGAGTATGCAAGAGCTTAAATTGAGAGATCAGGAGAAACCAAAAGAATTAGAACAAAATCCTAGGAATCAGATGCCAGCTAGAAGACCATTTAACCAAGCACGTAGATGTCTCTGGTGTGATGATTTGGAGCATCCACACTGGACATGCAACTTATTCAAAGAGGCCAAGGATAAGAATTGGGTCACAGAAGTAGATCGAAAGATCTGTGACTATGTAACAAAAAGGCCTTTGGCATCAAACTATGGAAAAGGAGGTATGAAAACCTTTTTTGAAGCCTCCACAAGCCAAAATACTTATGCTTGTAGACTTGATAGTGATGACTCTAATTGTGACTTTTGGAATCAAGTTTATGATATTGCTAGTAGAGGAAAATATCAGTTGAGAACTTATATGCTACAAGCTCAGATATTAGATCAAAGACATGTTGGAATGAGCCAGTAGATATGTTCTCAGTATATGCTCATGAAATTAATGTAGACGAGAAAAGAAAACGGGATGAAGAGGGACAGTCTAAACGAACAACTAAGGCTAGAAAAGAGGGTGAAACGATTGATACAATTAAAGAACCGCCTATGATGGAGCCTAGTCAGGAACCAAAACAACAGGAACAAGAAAAGAAACCTCAAAATAAGGGTAAAGGAAAGAAAGTAGGAGAAAATTTAGAAAAGAAAACTACAAGTGAAGATAAAAGTCAAGATAAACCTAATGAATCGCAACCCATACGAGAAGAAGGTAGTAAGGAAGAAAAACCAAAAAAGAAACCTCCGACTTTTCAATTGATCTCGCAAATTGAGAAACAAATAGACATTCGGAAGGTTATGGATGAAAAAATTATGAAGGCAGAGGTAACCATGACATTAGAGGAATGGTTAGCATTTTTAAGAACAGATGTGAAGGAAGATTTCATGAGTATCATTAAAAGACGAAGAGAACCTATAGAGTATAGAACGGAAGATATAGAAATGGAGGAAAGGAAAGATCAGGATGAATCAAAAGTGAGTGTTGTGCAAATTAATGAATCTGAGTATCGAGAATCTTCTGATCGTAAAAATTATTTGGGTCCCGTAATTGGACATTTGGAAAAAGGAAATGATGACCCAAATAGCCATTATACTCAGAAACATTGGGCTAGGGGTACCACTGAAACTATGGTTAAGATAGGTAATAATAATAAACCGCAAGTAGCATTAATCGATTCAGGATCAGAAATCAATGTAGTCTCAAGGGAGATTTATAATGAGGGAAAATGGCCCATAGATAGGGACCATGGATGGAAAATGAAGGCAGCCAACAATGCTTCTGGCTATTTACTAGGAGCTTGTGCAAATGTTCCTATTACTATTGGAGATGTTAAAGAGGAACATAATTTCTTCGTTCATGATGACTGCTCGTACCCAATTATTTTGGGGCAGCCATTATTTGTGAACAAAGAATGGAGACAAAGTATTGGACGATGGAAGTGCTTTCGCAAGAATTCGTTCACGTGATGGTCTTAAATCGGTCCAATTCATGACGCTTTGTATAAACCATCCTCGTAATCGTAGGTCACTAAGAAAAACTCCTTTAAGACACTTAGATCAGGATTTCGAATAAATGCCACTGTTGAGCGAGATGACAGTGGACTTTGGTTCGAAATCTCGCAAAATCTTGTACAGAACTTAGATAAAATGACTGTTTATTTTCCATCTGCTACTGTAAATATTTCTCATTTTAAACAAATTCCAAGAAAACTTATAAAAAAATATGAAAAAAATTTGAAAATCAAAGGAGATTTGTTAATGGATGAAAGTATTGAATATATTATTGAAACTACACATTGCTTCTCAACATTAGAAGAATTAGAACTTTGTTATCAAAGTAAGTCTAATTCCCATATTCTTATCTCTTCACTTGATGTGTATGCATTAATTCAGGAATATGCCTCTAGTATTAATCATGAGTATGATGCCTTAGTGGAGACCAAATATAAAACTGTTAGTAAGAAGGTTAAACCCGTAGCTCAACCACTACCAAAATTTAGTAATGATATTATAAAGAATGTAAGTCATGAGCCAATCCTCAGAAATCCGACAAATATTGGCCATGTATTTACTAAAGAATCCTTAAATCAAATTAAATTAGATGCTAGCGGTTTCCTTCTTCCAGCAGAAAAAGAGTATTTTCTGAAGATTATTGAGCAACATGGAAGAGCATTTTCTCTAGAGCCTTCAGAGATAGGATGTGCAGATCCTAAGATAGTTTCACCGATGATTATTTTCACTATTCCCCATATTCCTTGGAATTTGCGCCCTATTCCTGTACCTAAAGCTCATCTTCCAGAGCTGATTAGATTACTGAAAGAAAAAATTCATATGCATATTTTAGAATCCTCTTTAGCTCCCTATTCAAACCGTTGGTTTACTGTGCCCAAGAAGAGTGGAAAACTTCGGTTTATCCAAGATCTTCAACCAGTTAATAAAGTGACTATTAGAAATGTGGGTACAGGTCCAATTGTGGATGAATTTGCGGAAGCATTTTCAGGCAATTCTATATATTCAATGGGTGATCTCTACTCTGGGTATGATCAATTTCAATTGGCATTAGAGAGTAGAGACATTACTACCATGAAAACACCTTTGGGATTAGTTAGGATGTGTACATTACCTCAAGGTGCGACCAATTCAGTAGCACAAATGATGAGTGCAATGAATTTGGTTTTGCATGATTTTATTCCTCACATTACTATGCCCTTTATAGATTTCATTCCCATTAAGGGTTGCTTGGAAGAAGAGAAAGATAGCACTCTGGATGAAGATGGTTTTCGTAAATTTGTAAAGGCTCATATCCTTGATTGCCAAAAGATCTTTCAGCGATTTATTCAAGTTGGCTTAACATTATCAATAGAAAAATCTACTTTTGGTGTTAATGAGTTCCTAATTGTAGGTCATCTTTGTGGCTATTATGGACGAAAGCCATACCCTCATAAAATTGATGCCATTAGTAAGATTTCGGAGATATGTCAAAATGTGAGTGAAGTTCGTCAATTTTTAGGAGCTTGTATCTTCTATGTTATATGGATACCACATTTTGCACATGTAGCTGACTGTCTTTATGATTTATTAAGAAAGAAAAGAAAATTTTTATGGACAGAAAAGCATACTCAAGCAATGCAAAGATTAAAGAAGTTATTGCAAGAAGCTCCAATCCTCAAACGAGTAGATTATACGTATAATAAGCCTATTATTTTGACTGTTGATACTAGTCCTATTGGAATTGGCTGGGTCATAAGTCAAGATGATGAAGAGGGTAGAAGATATGCTATTAGATTTGGAGCTAAGATTTTACATAATACTCAAAGAAATTATCCTCAAATTAAAAGAGAACTTTGGGGTTTAGTCACAGCTCTAAAGTTTGATAAAGAATATTTCATAGGAGCAAATGTGATTGTGGAGACAGATTGTTTACCGCTAATTGGAATGATCACAAATTGTTCTTCACCGGATATTGATATGCTTCGCTGGATTTCTTATATTAAATTTATAAATCCAGTTTTAATTCATATATTAGGAAAATCTAACTCTGTTACTGATACGCTCTCAAGAGCTAGGTATGATGAGAATGATGAAGCCAAAGTAGATACTAATACGATAAATTATGATTCCCAAGTTTATGTATATGAAAAATTTAATTCAGATGAATACGAAGAAGAGTGGCTAGAGATTGGAAAGTATCTTAGTACTTTAGTTAGATCACCTTCATGGTCTTCAAATAGATTTAGAAATATTAGAAAAAGAGCATTTAACTTTTTCTTAAAAGATGGGTTAATTTGGAGACATGCAAGGGGGAAGATCAAAATGCCTCAAAGAGTACTAGGTACTAAGAATCTTCAGATGCAAGTCATGAAGAGCATGCATGATACTTTATGGGCCGGGCATAAAGGTTTTGTTGCCACTTATGAAAAAATTAGAGAGTGTTACTGGTGGCCAGGTATTTATGTTAATGTAAAGAAATATGTGGATTCTTGCGATGTATGTCAAGTTTATTCATCGGTGAAGCATAGGGATCCACTGCATCCTACGTATCCACCATGCATACACTATAAGTGGGTAGTAGACTTAGTAACCATGCCCAAAGGTATCGATAGAATGAGATACATAGTTCTTGCTCGAGAAGATCTTACTAATCATGTGGAAGGCCGAGCTCTAAGATCAAAAACTACTTTCAATGTATGCAAATTTCTTCTTGAAGATGTGATTTCAAGATTTGGGTATATTGAAAAAATAGTAGCCGATAGGGGCGAATTAGATGCGCAAGAGGCTAGGGAATTCTTTGCTAGGCATGGAATTCGTTTAGCTCTTACGACTGCATATAACCCTGAGGCTAACAGAAAGATTGAAAGAGGGCATTCTCCTATCATAAAGGCGATTTCTAAAGCTTGCAAAGGAGAACTTAAGAATTGGCCATTCGCTTTGTGGGCGGATAGAATGACCTGCACTAGAACGACGGGGTTTATGCCGGCAGAACTAATGTACTGCCCAAAGCCAATTTTTCCAGTAAATACCCAAATTCTTACTTGGACTACGCTTCCTTGGAAAGATAATTTATCTACTGAAGACTTATTAGCTTTAAGGATTCAGCAACTAGAGCAAGGGAATGAGAGATTGGAAGACGCTGTAGCTAAATTAAAAAATTCTCGACTTAAAAATAAAAAATATTTTGATAAATCACATAGCTTAAGGCCAAAGCCAATAAAAATTAATGATTGGGTATTGATATATGATAGCACATTCGATACACAGTATGATGCTCGTAAAAAATTAAAAAAGCAATGGTTTGGACCTTATGTGGTGGTCAAAATCTATGAAAATGGAACGTATGCCTTAAGAGAGTTAGATGGAACTCCGCTTAAAAATTTAATTGCAGGTAAAAGAGTTAAAATATTTAAACAAAGAAATGAAGAATTTTATGATTTATTATCTGATGAAGAAAATGATGAATGAATGCTTTAATCAAAATAATGTTTAAATTTTCTTTTATATGTAAGAAAATAAAAATTTTATTTAAACTAATTTTCTTGTGAGTTTACATGTTCTTGCTTGATAGCAGGAGTTGAAGATGTTTTTTTTTTTAACCAATAAATTAAAGACTGATTTATGATAAAGATAAAGCGTAGTAGATTGAAGATAGTACATGCAGTTTAAAAATTCCAGCAATCAAAGCGATATTTGGATGAAAGGCGATGCTAAAGATGGAATCAATATAGATCAGGTGAAACAGTTCTAACCCTGATTAATGGTTTAAGTTTTGTTTTTCCCTGCATTATCATAATTAGATATGTACATTCTTCAGATAGGTTAAGAAACTTCTTAAAATTATGAAAAGTAGAATTTACACTAAAATAGGGATGTGCTTGAGGAGAAGATAGGGATTAGAGACCTATGGCTGTCATATGAATAGTTGAAGGAACCCTTAACTTGCAACTCCTAGTAGGAGTAAACTTGTTTTATATAGGTAAGCTTCCTTAAATCTGACCCATTTAGCTTAAGAGATCCTAGTTCCTGCTTTAGCTTACCTCTAGATCCTTTGCTCTGATTAGGGGTTAAGCCTTTCCCCTTCATCAAAAAAGTTGCGAAGAAAAATTGAAAGCAGTACATTAATGGTTGCTGCATATGAAAAGAGGAAAAAAAAATGACACAAAGAAAAATTATGATGAAAAAAAAAATAAAAGAGATGAAAGAAAAAATCAAATAAATCAGTTGTGGTCTCGAAATCACTTCTGAATTGAAAAGCGGGCTATATAAGGCGGATGTATGCTAGAGGGGAGTTAGTTTTTTGTATCTTAATGGCAAGTGGCTAGGAGATGAGGATAGAAGACTTATATAACATATGTTTTACTTATGAACAGAGTTAATAGAAGAGTTTGTACGAACACTATTTAAATGACTTCTATAGTTTCTTTCTAAAACCTGTTTTCCAATTCATGCATTGAACGAAAAGGTTGAAATTCAAGCTTACATAATTTTATAAGCTTTCTTTGCTATCACAAGATGTACTAATGATAGAAGCATTTTTAATAAACTATTTGCATTTGAGTCATGAATAATTTTCAAAAGAATTTGATGTTGCCTTCTATGATCTGCAGGTTTGGCCCATCGAGGACGATGTGCAGGTTTGGTCGGGGCGAATGTCGGAAAGTTTTCAACTTTCCAGTTGATGACCAGATAAAATAAAATTAACTTAATTGGTGAATTCTAACCTTTTATATCACTGTTGATTAGTTGTTCTGGATTGAATTAACTACTTTTGAAGTGTTTGCAGGTACAAGAAATGATAAAGAATACATGTTCATATTAGGGTTTACTCTAATTTCATATTTAATGAGTTGTTTTATTCATACATTCAAGAATCAAGGGTATTTAACCCTAGGGTTTCATAAGTTGATATGATTTTATGTCAGTTGGGTTAATCCAAAGGGTCTCAAAAGATTCTAATGGGTTAATGCTAGGGTTTATTTAAGTGTTAATGGATTAATGATAGGGTTTCTGAAGGGTTTTTAGTAGGTTTTCTAGGGTTTTAGTATGTTTCAAGGGCTAGAATAGTTGTTATTCAAATACATTAATATATAAATTAAATATTTATGTATTAAAAATTAAACTATGCTATTAATAATTACTTTAATCATATGTGTGCATTTAAATACTAAGGATGCTTAATTTAAATGATTTATTTAATTGAGAAATTTAGGGTAAATAGAATTAAAATGATACATTAAATGGATAAATATCTAGTGGTCTATATGAGTGCTAGGAAAAAGAATGGCTTACAGAAGATATGTAACTAAAGTGGTTTAAGGAGTGGACTCATTAGAAGATGCACTTAAAGTGAGTTAAAAAGAAGCTTTAAATGAATGGTATATATGAAAATGGTTAAAAGAATGGAACAAGTGTGTTGTGTGAATAAAGCTAATTTAAAGTATGGTGAAAGTTAGCAGGTAAAAGTGTGATTGAGGATTAAAGCAAAACCTAAAGGAGTGGTAAAGTCATGACTTGTATATGTATTTATATGTGTGTGAAACTTTGTTTTCTCCTAATGTTTTATTGCAGGTAATTCTTTCTTTCTCTTCTTCACTTCTGTGAGAGCGATAACTGTTTTACCTCTGTCAACCTGGGAGTGAGAGTGACATTTTTACGATGCATTGTAGTCATGAAAACGCTTAAATTAAGGGTAAAACTTCTTTGGGCAGATATACTGTAGCTTCTTTCGGCTGCATATGACGGAGCTGTAAAGAGTTTCTCTGGGAGTTAAAACAGCGCTTATGGGTTTGTAAATAAAGTTCTGTCAATTCCACAGGTTTGCTTGTAATGTTTCCACCTTCTTGAGCAAAGACGGCTTCTATTTCCATCAGCTATGTTTAACGTGTCGTAGGATAGATTGTAATACAATTGCTTTCGATCATGATCTAAGTGTCGATCAGATTGAATAATAATGTCGTGCGGATTCCACAGAATTCACCATAACCTCTGCACTCTCTTGAGCCAGAACAGCACTTCATGTATTACTCAGCCATGACTTTGGACGTCTTTTAGGGTCTCATCAGGATGCTTAGGTGGGCGTTACGGTATGTGAACAGATCGGGATCTTTTCTGCAAGATAGTGATTGCCTCAAAGCTCTGATGCTTCACATATCAGAACGTCGTGGGCGCAGTTCACATCGATAGAGGAGGGGCTTTTCTGTATCATCTTCTTCTGTACCTGTTCCTGAGTTATCTGCAAGCGATTTTCCTCAGGAGCGCGTACCTGATCCTGCCAATGGGGAGCACGCCCAGGAAGTTGCGGGAGTTAGTACGTATCAAGATGGCATTGGTCTAAGTTCACTTCAGAAGTCAAGTAGCAGGCCTCTATCCGATCTCAAAAGTGCCTGTATCCAGATGCTCTGGCAGCGCAATGCTGTGGAACCTATTGAAGAAGTGCTTAAAAGGGCCGAATTTCCTCTTACGCCTTCCAATCCTCCCTTCATTCTTACTCATGTTCAGAGTCCTAAAGATGCTCTACGTAGCTTCCTCTGTTGCATGTAGGACAACCCATCGTTTGTGCCTGGAAAAACTATCATAAGTTCTGTGGGTCGCGTCTGGCAACATGAACGCTAGCGGTTTCCTATGTTAATGTCAATAATAATTGGTCTTCGCAGCTCTTCCATCCAGATGACACCTGGAAAGCTGTCCACACTCATTCGCGAGTATGGCACTTGCGAAAGGAAATCCAAATGCGAATTCTCATCACCCTTCGGAAGCATCTTTGCGAAACTATCTCCCCTGCGTGATTAGACATGTTTAAAGCAATGAAATTTATTCATAGATAGTAGCTCATAGCATTAGCTTTTACCCTTTTCTAAGTCCACTAGTAGTTCATATCCCATCTTTCGTCATTTATTTAAACGTTATGGGTATTGATCAAACTATAAGCAATGATGTTTTAATGATTTCTCGAAGAAACTATGAAGACATTTCTCCAACTCTTGTTGAGAATCTGTTGTCATTGTACGTTAGAGGTTAATCTTTTGGAAATATATATATATATATATATGTGTGTGTGTACATGAGAGTGAGGTGAGATGTATGTAAGCATGAGTTAAAAGATGTATATGTATGTTAGTAGGTATGAATGTGCATTAGCATGAGTATGAACACATGTTAAATGCATGTGTATGTTTATGAGAATTAAATCATTTGCATCAACATATGCATGTGCATGATAATGTAAGTTTATCTTTCTTAATGATTTTCTTCTAATGTTACTTACAGCCCTAATGTTTTATTGCAGACATTGAAAGCAAAAGTATCAAAGAGCATCGTGACAAAAGAGGAGATTTCAACAAATCAACCGACAATCTGATATAAATCCATAGAAATTATCCTTGATTAAGCTTTGTATAGGATTCACTAGTTGTTAGCAATCTTATAGTGAAATTATCATTGCTTTATAGCATTGTAATCATCTATTATTGTCATTAGCATTAATTTTCAATTTCATTTTGCATTCTCTTTCTTGTCCATGTCATCTGAAAATCCAATTCAATCTGAAAATAACGCACCTTTAGAAGTAGAAGTTGAAGTAGAAGTAGTTAAGGACATTATTACACACGAATTGTTAATATCAGTATCTCACGATTATTGTCTTAATAGATTTATAGCATTATTTTCAATTGCATCCAATGAACCCCAAGATAACATAGATTCATTTCCACCACCCTTAATTAGGCGTACACAACCTAATCATTTAGAAATCCAAGAAGACAAATTATAAAAGAAAAATTAACTGAGGAAACTTTGATATTACCTATACCTCAAGAAGCTATTGATAGATATAGAGCAGGCCAGCCTTACAGTTCTTAGACGTTTAAAGTGTTACAATTACCTAATCCATATTTCCTAGATTTAAGAGTAATTTAGAATTTCTTTTACCTTAGACTAAAGAAAAATATACCTAAAACACCTACGATTGTCTCATACACCCTGCGTGTGCCGAGGGATTTAGTGGCTGACTGATCCACCAGCCTTATGTCCGCAACTTCCCGACAACGCGAACCATCGCGATGGTCCGAGTGAACCGTCACGATGGTCACGGGCGCGATGGCATGAGCCAATCGCGATGGTCTAGCTTGCCATGTGGCAGCGTCGGTGCAATGGCATGAGCCAATCGCGATGGCATGGGTCGACGAGATCGTCGCGATGGTCCAAGTGAACCGTCGCGATGGCTCAAGTGAGCCATCGCAATGGTGCGAGACCGTCGCGATGGTCCGACCGAGCCGTCGCAATGGCGTGAGCCAATCGTGATGGTGTGACATAATCGCGATGGTCCACCAAAGTATGAAATTTTCAAATGCGTTTGTGGATCCGTGTATGCGCCTCTGTCGCCTACCTCGTGGTGAAGTCGCTTACCAAAAATTCCGAAGTTGTCAGACCATCGCGATGGTCTGACACCTACGGCAGATCTTTGACAGAAAGTGAAATTTTACCTTTTTGCAGCCTTCCTGGTGCACTGGAGCACTGTACCTGCAAGAAAACTCAAAAACACAGTAGCACATGCAAGCACAAAAGCTCTCTCTCTCTCTCGCATGCACAAATGAGGGGAAATGAGGAGAATGGGTGGATATGGTGAATTTTGTGATTTTTTTGGAGTTGAAGATGATGATGCGGTGATGAAGATGGAGTGTGGGGGAGGTGAAAAACACTAAAAACTAAGTAAAAACAACAACAAAAACTGAAATTTTTACCTTCCAACACCACTTCTTGCTATACTCTTACCATCACACATCTGTCCTAGACTCGATCCCTGGCAATGGGGCCAAATTTGGTATTGCTCTAGCACAATGGTGAGAACCATGTTAAGACGCTCCACCTCCTTAATGTCAATCCGCGGAAGAGATAGGAGTGATATGAAGATCGTGAATGTGAGATGAAGTGAGAGTGAAGGTGAGAAGCATGGAGATACACACACACATACACACACACTATGAAGAGACAAGCAAGACACAATGGAAGGTAGGAAGTCAACTTTATTACTCAAGAACACTCTTACAAGCTCAAAATAGCTCTAGGCTCTTCTCTACTCAAACAAGCTAACCTGAAAATGAGCTCTCTAGCTCTTTTTATAGATTCTAGACTAGTTTATACCGGTTTCACATCTAGTGATCGGTACAGTTAAAAATAGGTCCTAGATGCTATTTGAAAGGGTAAACGGTGTCTAAAAATAACCAAAATTGGTACCCTCATTCTACCTAAGCTCCTCAAGCTCGAGGACTCCTCGGCTTGCACAAAATGGAGCTATAAATTACAAAAAGGGTCTTTCTATGTTACATATGGTACAAAAGTGATGAAAATCACTGTTGGAGGTTTTGAAAAGTATTTATAAAATATATTTGTTTGAAAAAATTATTCGACTGACTCCCTGCTTCGTCGTTATGCTCTGTCTTTACATGCTTCCACGTCTTCTATGCCTCTGGCTATTGCCAACAGGCTTGTAGATCGGCCGTTCAAAGTATTTGTGTATGCCCGCTTTCTTCATGATGTCAATTGTAGACGGGAGCTCATGCACCACTTTAAAATCTTGGGACATAATCGGGAATTGATGATCCGTATCCATGATTTTGATATTCACCAGGAAGAGGTACTCCCCGACCGGCTGATCTTCTCTAAACCAATGTCCCTTTGCTTTGCTTACACTCTGCAGAGGAAATTCCAATACTTCCTCCTGAATCGTTGCTTCAGAATCTTCAGAAGCCATCTGCACTTGTAATGAAGAGTGCATTAGCTTCAATAGAAAATAGCAATTGTGCAATGCATTGCAGTGACATGTTATCGTTTTGGTCACTCCCTTCCCCTTGCTTGTATAAGTGAGATCTCTTACCACATATTTTTTTATTTCTTTTCTGAAAGAAAACAAGTGTTAGGATAGCCAAAGCATTTATTTATTTACACAGTCTGTCCATTCCTAAGGAAGTTGAAGCTATGACCTATTCCCCATTGGAGAATGTGCACCACTAATTTTATTATGTACATCAAGTGCCGAATGTGTAGCCTTGTAATGTGGCCCTATTATGCATACTTTAAGTGCATTTGAAACTTCATGAGTGCAATTGGAATCTACGTTGTTTTGGTGGTCCATTCCTCGCAGTTGCTTTGATCTCCAAATCCTTTTCGTGGTTGCATTGATAGGTTGTGCCTTTTCTTTGGTCCTTCCCGCTTCATGTGTTTCCTTTGTTTCTTCTGTTGTCCGAGTGATAGAGGTCTTTCTCTTCACTTTTCTATGACGAGTCTGTCTTGGCTTCGTCATCCAAATGTCTCTATGTAATGTATCCTCCTGTTTGTTCATCTCCTGATTGGTTGCTTGTCTGACCTTCTTTGGAATCCATATCTGTTGTCGTGCCTTCTGAGCTTCAATCAAAGGCTTAGGGAGCCATACTTGCAAAAGTCTTTTTGGTTTGGGTTCAAATAAAGAATAATGCTTGCCCTCCATTCCCTTTGCATGAGCTAGTGTAGCATTCTCTGGTTTCTGTACTTGATCCTTGCGTACCCATTTGAATCTGACCTTTCCTGGATGCGATTATTTGATGGTGGTTTTCCAAATTGGTGATCCTTCTGTCGCGTGAGAAACTCTCAGAGTGTTGGTTTCCCTAATGTGTGGCCATGCACCAATTGAATAGGATGAATTCACTTCTTCCTTGGACAAGTTAGCGTTTGAACTTTCGGATTCTTCCCAACTTACTTCTAAGGGATTGGGGCTGGAATCATGTTCTAATAGCTCTTCCTTGAGGTCTTCTGCACTCTTGATGGCTTCTGGTTTCCATGTAGGCTTCTCCCCTAATAGACTAAAAATTTCCTTGTGCCCTATCTTGGCTGAAATATATCCTTGCGCTAGGTGAATGCTTACTTCATTCTCAATGATCCAATCCTATCCTAGGATTAAGTCTTCTATTAAGTCTTCGTCCTTGCACAATATGACTCGTTGTTCCATGGAGGAATTTCCTAGGTGAAGGGATACAGTAGTTTCTCCGATGCATTCTATGATTTGACCTCTGATACCTATCATATGAGCTTTCGTGGGAGTCATAATCGTTTGAAGATCTCGTATGACCGCATTTCGTACGCAACTGATTCCTGCTCTTGAGTCTATCAAAGCATCTATCAACTGATACTCCGTGGTTCCAATTCCTAAGTTTAGATAAGGCTGGGACATGTAGGCATTTGTTGTGTCAGACTTATGGACTTGTTAATTAGCCTTGGGGATAGGCTCTTCTCCTTGGAGATACCGTTCGTCTCTTTGCTTAATCCACTCTTTCCGTTTCTTAATACATTCCAAGGCTTCTTGCCGTGCCTCTTCTCTAATCCGTTCTTCCTCTTTCTTCCTATTTTGTGCACCTATGAGACGTGCTAACATTTGGTCCGTCAAAGGCTCCATCAAATGTTTCACTCTATATCCACTTATGTAGTTAGGAAGAATATCTCCATCCAGAGTGGCAAGATTAACTGCTCCACTCGTTGAGATCCTATTAATGATTAGAGGTCCATATCCGCCTTTTTGTAACTTTTTGGCATGTTGCATCAAGGTGTAGACCAGGACTAGGTCTCCTTCTTTTAGTCCTTTGTCTTTTATATGGGCATCATAATATGCATTTTGTCTTCTCTTGGCCACATAGATTCTAGCGATAGCCTGCAACCTAGTCTCATGCAGCTTCTCGATTTGGTCTAGTTGTTGGGATAATTCATGTCCGGTCCATTCATGTTGTTGGGCTACTCTCAAAGTGGGTATCAAAAAATCAATTGGTAAAATGGTGTTTTGTCTGTATACTAGATTGAATGGGGTAGTTCCAATGGCAGTCTTGTATGCGACTCGGAAGGCCCAAATTGCATGATGCAATTGTTTATCCCAGTCAGACCTCCCATTATTGACAATCTTAGTCAATACTGTGCATAACACCTTATTGGAACTTTCCGCTTGACCATTGGCTTGGGGATGGTATGGGGCTGATTTTTTGTGGATCACTAAAAACTCATTCATTAGAGACTCTATTACGTCATTAATGAAGTGTGTTCCTTGATGGAGAATGTTAATCTCCAAAAGAAAAACTTACTCTTGTGATTAGAGCACCTCTATACCAAGAGTAAGTCAAACACTTCACTAATTTAGAGGATCAATTGCTAACTTATCAGAAATTAACAAATCTGTGAAGAAGATGATACACAGAAAAGTCTGCTGCATTGTTCATTCACATTGACCTATCAAATCTGTAAAGTTTTTTATGAAACTTTGTACAAATCATCTCCTAGAGATTGCGCAACTATTCCAAGTTGAATTACTCCAAAAGATTAAGTATAACTTGAGAAATTGATTTCACAAGTTACCTATGTCAGAAACTGTTACTCAGAACAGTCGACTTTACACCTGTAACTTTTAAGACTTGGTTCTCCTTGAATAGAACCCGTTTTACAAAATGCTTCTAGACATAAGTAGCTTATCTTCCAACTTAAAGATTAAGCCCTCACTCATGCAAAACTTTAAACTGTGCTAGGAGAAATGACCAAAACATTAACTTCGAAATATGCGCCTGTTTTAGGAACCAGTGAACATACTTCACATATGAATGTTCCTACACTTAATTCACTCAGCCTGATTACAATTGGAAGCTGAAACTTTGCACAGAGGTCAAGCAACTCTCAACTTAGACTTGTACAAAAGCATTCCACAATTGATCTACTGTAGAAGGAGAACACGCAGAAACATCGGGCGCAAAATTTTCCCTTTACTCAGAAGAAATTACAACTGAGTGATGAGAGCTAACACACAAACTTTTTCTCTATCACATGACTTCTATCTCCCTCATTCTTGACATCTGACTATTGTCACATATGCTCTCATACATGCCCCGACTTTTCTCAAAGTATTTATAGATAATTTGTACATAATTCTTACTGAACAAAAAATCTAAGTCATCTATGACTATGCTAATGTACATATGTGTACACTTCTCTTGTCCTCTGATTGTAATCTTCTTCCACACTTTAGGAATTGATTCTTCCTTCATCATTTGATCTTCCAAGCCTTCAATTGGTGATTGGTCTGCACCAACAGCTCCCCCTCAATCATCAATTGAGGTTTTCTCTGTCTTCTTTATACTTGCCATATCTTTGAACCTTTGTAACTTAGGTCCATCCAAACTCTTTGTCATCATATCTGCCACCTGTTCTTTTGTTGGAGTGTACATCACTTCAATCTCTTTATCAAGTACCTTTTCCCTCAAGAAATGATACTGAATCTCTATATGCTTAGTCCTGGCATGAAAAACAGGGTTAGCTGCCAAATACAAAGAACTCATGTTGTCTCCAAAAATTATTGGAGTACTATGATCAATCTCAAAACTTTTCATCAAGGTCTTCAACCATATGACTTCTTTTGCAGCTTCTACCATTCCCTTATACTCAGCTTCTGTGGATTGTAAAGCAACTGTGTGTTGCTTCTTTGAACACCAAGACACTAACTTGTCTCCAACATAACATAGATATCCATGAGTAGACCTTCTATCATCTGAGTCACCTGCCCAATCTGCATCACTAAATACTTTGATTCTTGTGTCAGAAGTAAAACCATAATACAAACCTTCACTTAGGGTTCCCTTGATATATCTGAGTACCCTTTGGGCTGCAATCCAATGAGTCTTCTTTGGACAATGCATGAATTGTGACAACACACCTACTGCATATGATAGATCTGGCCTTGTCAAGGTAGCATAGATTAGACTACCTACCAAACTCTGATATTTCTTCATGTCATTGAACTCTTCACCTCCATATCTGCTTAATTTATGATTTACCTCCAATGGTGTAGTTGAGGTCCTGCAATCTTCCATGTTAAACTTGACTAGAAGATTCTTCAAGTATCTCTCTTGTGAAACATATACTCCATGTTGAGTATACACAATCTGCATTCCTAGAAAATAAGATAAGTTTCCCAAGTCACTTATCTTAAACTCCTTCTCTATTTGCTTCTTGAGTTCATTGATTCCTTGAGCATCTGTTCCTGTAACAATAATATCATCAACATAAATGCACATGTAAATGTATCCATTTTCACTTGCCTTCACTAGCAAGCTACTATCTGCCTTTGATGCTTGAAAACCACATTCATTCAAGAACTTGACCAATCTGTAATTGCAAGCTCTTGGGGCTTGCTTCAATCCATATAAAGCTCTCTTGAGCTTACACACATAATCTGATCCAATTGATTCCATGAAGCCTTCT
The DNA here is from genome assembly GCA_020310875.1 of Ceratopteris richardii. Taxonomy (NCBI): domain Eukaryota; kingdom Viridiplantae; phylum Streptophyta; class Polypodiopsida; order Polypodiales; family Pteridaceae; genus Ceratopteris; species Ceratopteris richardii. Next base: position 98,472,375 of record CM035413.1, on the reverse strand, counting down.
GGTTGCTCCATATATACTTCATCTGCAATGTAACCATTAAGAAATGCATTCTTCACATCCAATTGTGACAATTTCCATCCCTTGCAAGTAGCAATAGCAATCAATGTCCTAATTGTAGACATCTTAGCAACAGGACTAAAGGTTTCATCATAATCTACCCCATAAGTTTGGGCATAACCTTTAACCACAAGTCTAGCCTTATATCTAGACACCTTACCATCTGCAAACCTCTTTGTTTTATATACCCACTTGCATCCAATGACTTTCTGATTCTTTGGTCTTGGTACTAGTTCCCAAGTTTCATTTTCAAGTAGAGCATCATACTCTTCCTGCATTGCCTTCTTCCAATTCTGTTTACCTTTGGCTTCTTCATAAGTGGTTGGATCTTCTTCTGTTTTAACAATGTAGGCATAATCTCTTGTTGTTAGGAAAGATGTATCATAGCTATACCTTATAGGTTCTTTCCTTTCCCTTGTAGATCTTCTGATTTCTGCACTTCTTGAAGTTTCAGCCTCATTTGATTCTGGATCAAATCTTGGCCCTTCTTCTACATGATCCTGCACTCTACATCTAGAGTCAACTTCATCAACAATTTCTTCACATACTTTTACCTTTGCCTTTCCTTTCCTTTGAATTTCTTCAACACCTGTATACTCGTTTGGTGATCCTGTATACCACATATTTTGCTCATCAAATGTCACATCTTTAGTAACAAGAAATTGCTTTGTGGATGGACTCCACAACCTGTAACCCATTTGTCTATCATCATATCCAATAAACACATACTTCTCTGCTTTTGGTTCTAGCTTATGTCTTAATTGTGAAGGAACATAAGCATATGCAATACATCCAAATACTTTGCAATGATCAAGACTAGGCTTCTTACCCCACCATGCTTCATAAGGGGTTCCTCCATCCAAAGCTTTGCAAGGCAACCTATTCACAAGGTATGTTGCAGTGTTAATGGCTTCTGCCCATAAGTAATTTGGACAATTCTTTTCCTTCATCATGGCTCTTGCAAACTCTACAAGAGTCCTATTCCTCCTTTCTGCTACTCCATTTTGTTGAGGGGAGTACCTGCAAGTCACTTCTCTTTTAATACCTGCATTCCACAAATAATCATCAAACTCTTTTGAGAAATACTCTCCCCCTCCATCTGATCTTAACCTCTTTAGCTTTTGTCCTGTGATTCTTTCTGCATAAGCATGAAAGTGTTTGAATGTCTTGAAGACTTCTGATTTGTCCTTGATTACATACAAAGTAATCCACCTGGTTGCATCATCAACAAACAACACATAATATCTGGATCCATTTATGCTATAGTCCCTTGAGGGACCCCATACATCTGTATGAACCAATTCAAGCATATTTGAATACTTGTACCCTGATTTGTTATAAGAACTCTTATGTGCTTTACCTAGTTGACAAGCTTCACACTTGTACACCATATGTTGCCCTTCAATGTTTGGCAATCCAAGCACCACCTGATTCTTTGACATCTCCTTTATAGCTCTCTCATTGAAATGACCTAGCCTCTTATGCCATAGGTCTAATTCAGACACCTTTTGACCTCCATAGGTAAACAATGCATGTCCCACATTACCTTGGACTTTGAGAGTAAATAATCTTCCTTCCTTTTTACCTGCAATTATGGTTCTATATCCCTGATTTGGATCTTGTACATAGACACCATCATTTGTAAATCTTACCTCATATCCTTTCTCCACAATTTGCCCTACACTTATCAAATTTTTAGGAATAGTAGGGACATAAAGTACCTTGCTCAGAAGTGTACTTCCACTCTTTGTCTTCACTGATCCAATGCTCTCCACTTTATGTTTGGTATTGTCACCTGTTTGAACTGTATGTCCATTCACCCTTGCTTCCATATCAGTCATCAAGGATAGATTCCCACTCAGATGGTTGCTGCACCCTGAGTCAATATAAAACACTCTTTGATCTTCTCCCATTGATTCATGAGTTGCATTCAAGATAAGAGTCATGTCATCCTTCTGATCTGATGCATAATTGTAATAATTATTGTTGTAGGACTGAGATTGGAAGTTTCTTCCACCTCCTCTACCATATGATGTCCTACCACCTCTTCCTCTGAAATTACCTCTTTGATTTCTGCCTCCTCTACCTCTTTGACTATAATTCTGATTGTTGTATCCTCCACTTTGATTATTATACCAACAATCATTTGCCAAATGATTTGTTCTGCCACAAATCCAACAAGCTTTAGCATTATCTTTGTTCTTACCTCCTCTTCCTTTACCTCTGAAATTTGTCTTCCCTTTTGTGAAGTTAGCTTGATTTGAATTCCCTTCATCATCATTTGATTGCTTTCCCTTGCCATTCTTTTTCTTGTCTTTGGAGTACATAGCTTGACTTGTACTTCTATCATTGTCTCCTTTAAGATCCTGCTCAAAGGTTAGCATATGTCCTAGCAATTGATTAAGGTCAGGAGTAAAGTGATCAAGTGACAATTCTATGGACAAGATAAAAGGCTTCCACTTCTCATCACCTCTTAGACCTGTAAGTATTTGTCTTACCAACTTTTCTTCTTCAATATCTTCATCCACTGCTCCCAAGCTATCTGCAATATCTTTCATCTTTGCCACATAATCTGAAATTGATTGTGAGCTCTTCTTCTTGAAGGTTGTGAACTCAGCCCATAGTGAGGACTTCCTTGACTTAGTTGTATTTTGGAAATGCTCTTCCAAGGCATTCCAAACATCTGTGGCACTTTCCAAACCTCTGATGTGAGGTAAAAGGTAATCATTCACAGCCATGTAGATGATACTCCTTGCTTGAGCATCCTTTCTCATCCAAGTCTTCAACATTGCAAGTTCTTCCCTAGTAGGAATACTTGGATCTGCAAACTCTGGTTTTTCTTCATCTCCTGTAATAAATGATATAAGATCTTTGCTCATGAGGTGTGCTTCCATCCTCATGGACCATGCTGGATAGTTCTCCCTATCTAGCTTATCAATCTGCAAGCTTTCTCCCATCTTGTATCCACCTGTGTATTGAAATCTTCAAGCTTTACAAACAATGTATGTACCTTTACTTCGAATTGAACTCCTTTTGCCTTTCTTGATGTCAATTTGTCTTCTCCCCAAGCTTTGACTCCAAGCTTTCACTTCTTGGTCCTTCAAGTGTTGAATTTCTTGAATCTGCAGCAGTCGGGATCCTCCTTTTCTTGAAATTGATGTCTCCTGCTCTGATACCACTGATGGAGAATGTTAATCTCCAAAAGAACAACTTACTCTTGTGATAAGAGCACCTCTATACCAAGAGTAAGTCAAACACTTCACTAATTTAGAGGATCAATTGCTAACTTATCAGAAATTAACAAATCTGTGAAGAAGATGATACACAGAAAAGTCTGCTGCATTGTTCATTCACATTGACCTATCAAATCTGTAAAGTTTTTTATGAAACTTTGTACAAATCATCTCCTAGAGATTGCGCAACTATTCCAAGTTGAATTACTCCAAAAGATTAAGTATAACTTGAGAAATTGATTTCACAAGTTACCTATGTCAGAAACTGTTACTCAGAACAGTCGACTTTACACCTGTAACTTTTAAGACTTGGTTCTCCTTGAATAGAACCCGTTTTACAAAATGCTTCTAGACATAAGTAGCTTATCTTCCAACTTAAAGATTAAGCCCTCACTCATGCAAAACTTTAAACTGTGCTAGGAGAAATGACCAAAACATTAACTTCGAAATATGCGCCTGTTTTAGGAACCAGTGAACATACTTCACATATGAATGTTCCTACACTTAATTCACTCAGCCTGATTACAATTGGAAGCTGAAACTTTGCACAGAGGTCAAGCAACTCTCAACTTAGACTTGTACAAAAGCATTCCACAATTGATCTACTGTAGAAGGAGAACACGCAGAAACATCGGGCGCAAAATTTTCCCTTTACTCAGAAGAAATTACAACTGAGTGATGAGAGCTAACACACAAACTTTTTCTCTATCACATGACTTCTATCTCCCTCATTCTTGACATCTGACTATTGTCACATATGCTCTCATACATGCCCCGACTTTTCTCAAAGTATTTATAGATAATTTGTACATAATTCTTACTGAACAAAAAATCTAAGTCATCTATGACTATGCTAATGTACATATGTGTACACTTCTCTTGTCCTCTGATTGTAATCTTCTTCCACACTTTAGGAATTGATTCTTCCTTCATCATTTGATCTTCCAAGCCTTCAATTGGTGATTGGTCTGCACCAACATTCCTTGGGCACTCACAATCTCAATTGGTAATCCAAAATGAGTGAATATATTCTCAAAAAGAAACTTAGTAGTGGTTTGAGCGTCGTTCCTTCTAGTAGCCTTTGCCTCTACCCATTTTGTCAAGTAATCAGTGGTTACTATGATATATTCGGCATGTGACCCTTTGGCCAGTGGGTTAATGGGTCCTATGAAATCTATACCCCATTTAGAAATTGCTCTAGCACAAACCATAGGTCTCAATGGCATGTCATATCTCCGAATAGGGTATTTAGCCCTTTGGCATGTTTCACAGCTTCGTACATAGGTCTCCGCATCCATATGTAAAGTTGGCCACCACAAGCCCGCAAAGAGGATCATTTTCATGGTTCTCTCAACTGAAAAATGACCTCCTGCCGCACCTGCATGTGCCATCTCTAGTACGGGTAAATATTCTCCCTCGTGCACACATAGCCGTAACAGGTTGTCTTTGCCTCTCTTAAACAAGTTTCTTCCTATGAGTACATAATCCTTGCTCATCTCTTCTAGGGATCGTTTTCTCGCTAAGCTAACTCCTTCCTCGTGTTCTCGTGTCTTTAGGAATTTGTCCAATGTTTTGCTCCAATTGGGTGCTATCATTGAGAAAGGTATCGATGTATGATCCTCGGGGCTCGTCTCCTAGCATTCTGCACAGTTACTCACATAGTCATGGACATCCTTATGCATGTCAGGCCAATATACTCCTAATCACTTTAACTCCCTAATAGTTCCATGAGTTCCTTTGTGTGTCCTCCATTTGTTCACATGAGCTTGTTCAATCAGCTTCAATTGCTCGTCTTCCTCAACACATCTTAGTAGCACACCATTGGGTTCCTTGTAGTACACATTTCCCGCAATAATGTGCAAATTCCTTGACTGTAGAATTTCCTTTTTACTTTCTTTATTGATTGAGTGTTGTGGGCCATGAGTGAGTATCGGAATTAGTTTCTCTGCCCATTTTGGACACACTTCTAGATTAAACAAATAAGTGTCAGGCAAGTCATCGGGTACTCCACTTGGTGGTTCTCCGTGTGTTGACCTAGAAAGGTGATCTGCTCTTACATGAGTATTTCCCTTTTTCACTATCACTTCAAAGTCGAACTCCATCAATAGTAGGAACCGTCTTACCAGTATTCCCATGTTACAAGGCTTATTGACTAGGTACAATAATGACTGATGATCTATGAAGAACTTGAACTTGTTGGCTAAAAGATAGTGTCTGAATTTCTTCACAACATAGACCATTCCTAATCCCTCGCGTTCCGTAGTTGTATAGTTCCTCTCAGCTTGGTTCAATTGTCTACTTGCATAGGCAATGGGGTGATCTAACTTTCCTTCATCTGCTGGTTGAGCTAAGATACATCCTATTGTGTAATTAGAAGCGTCCACATGAATATGAAATGGCTTGTTCCAATTCGGTGTTTTTAGGATTGGATCTGTGCTAAGCCACTTCTTTAACTCATTGAATGCCTTCTCATATTCCTCTATCCATGTGAATTGAGTTAAGAGTCCATACAAGGGTTTGGCAATTATGGCATACATGTGGATAAATCGATGGTAGTATCCACAATGTCCCATAAACGCTTGCACCTCTTTCGTATTCTTAGGTCTAGGAAGCTCTAAAATGACCTTAATCTTGTCTTCATCCATGGATATTCCATTTCTCGAGACTATGTGTCCTAAGATCTTCCCTTGTCTTATCATGAAGACACACTTCTCCAGGTTCAGGCAGACTCTATAATGTCGACATTTATTAAATATCTTCCGCAATTGAGGAATGTGGTCTTGCCTTTGGTTTGAATATGTACATAGATCATCTACATATACTTCCATGCTCTTCTTCAGGAATTCTTTGAAAACATGACACATCAATTGTTGGAAAGTAGCAGGCGCATTAGTGAGTCCAAAAGGCATCACTCGGAAGGCATAGACTCCCCATTCAGTCACGAATGCAATCTTATGTTGATCCTCGGTAGCAATGGCTACTTGGTTGTATCCAGAGAATCCATCTAAGAAGCAATAGACTTCTTTTCTCGCAACTCTTTCCAATAGATGGTCAATGATAGGTAATGGGTAGGTGTCACGTATGGTGGCTGCATTGACCTTTTTCAAGTTAATGCACACTCTCAATTTTCCATTCTTCTTAGGCACAACTACTAATGGCAAAACCCACTCAGTATGTTCTATTTAATATATGAATCCTACCATTACTAGCTTGTCTATTTCTTCTTTAATTTTAGCTGCATAGACCTCATTATATGTATAAGGGTGTTGTTTCGATGGTTTTGCCTCTGCCATCATTGGTATTCTATGAGAGCAAATCGAGGGTTCCACACCCTTGAGATCCTTATATGTCTACATGAATACATCTCGATATTCTCGGATTAATTGTATTAGTTCTTCTTCCTCCTCAATTGACACATCTTTACCTATGTATGTACATCTTTCTTCTCCATCTTCCACTGTTACTATGATCTTTTTTGTTTGTTCTTTGTTGTCGTACGCTTCTCCTTCTCGAGCCTCTCTCTTAGGCATTTGGATGGCTATCTTTCTCTCTTCTACTTCGTATCTTTTAAAATGCTCCGGAACCTCGAAAAGATCTGGATTTGGTCCAATTTTACTCATTCTTTCCTCTTGCTCTTGTCCTCTGGGGGCGGCTTCTATTGCCAAGATCTTTGTCGGTTCCTGCTTCTCTTTGGTTCGAATGATGTCTAGATAGCTCTTTTCTAAATTGAATTCTGGTTCCATTTCTATACTCTCATATTCCTCTTTCCTCAAGTATGTCACTAAATGTTCACTCCATTCTGGTGTGAGAGACACGTGATATAATGTAGCATGTTCTACTGGTGGTCTTTCACAACAAACTGGGCATTCTTTACACAACTTGTAGACATCTGCTTCCATTGAAGGCCAATATACTCCTAGTCTATGCAGAGTCTATAATGTTTGATGTTTCGAGTGATGTTGTTTTAGTGCACCTACGTGTGCTAATTGCAACCAATTCGCATGTTCTGATTCATCTACACAACAAGCAAGAATCTTTTGATTATCTTGTTTATATATACTTCCTGCTATGATTTGATATCTCTAAGACTTGGTAATCTCTCCTTCCTTGATCCTTATCCTAGGATTCTTGGGTCCATATGTGAGAATTGGGACTATCGGCTTAGCCCATTCTGGTGCTATCTCAAGGTTAAACAAATATGCATCGGGTAACTCATCCACTACTCCTTGAGGAGCTTCTCCTGAGGTTAAACCTGAAAGGTGGTCAGCTCTAAGATGTGTCTTTCCTTTCCTGACTACTACTTCAAAGTCATACTCCATGAGTAATAGAAACCAACGTATTAATCTTCCCGTGTTACATGGCTTATTGACTAAATACAATAATTCTTGATGATCTGTAAAGAATTTGAACTTGTTTGCCAACAAATAATGCCTGAATTTCTTTACTACGTAAACCATTCCTAATCCTTCTTGTTCCGTAGTGGTGTAATTTCTTTCTACTGCGTTCAACTGTCTACTCGCGTAAGCTATGGGGAGATCTATATTACCTTCATTCGTGGATTGTGCTAACACACATCCTATGGCATAGTTGGATGCATCCACATGTACATGGAATGGCTTACTCCAATCCGGGGTTGTTAATATAGGTGTTGAGCACAAACGTCGTTTAAGTTCATTGAATGCATTTTGACACTCATCTATCCATTCAAACTTGGTCAAAAGAGAGTACAGAGGCTTAGCTATGATTGCATACATTTGTATGAATCGTCTATAATAACCACAATGGCCCATAAATGCCTATACTTCTTTTACGTTATTTGGCCTAGGTAGATCTGCAATTACTTTCACTTTTTCTTCATCTGTCGAGATTCCATTCTTTGACACAATGTGTCCTAGAATTTTGCCTTGGCTGACCATGAAAATGCACTTTTGTGGGTTCAGACAAACCTGATATTCTCAACATTTGTCAAATACTTGTCTTAATTCTGGGATATGAGTCTGCTTGATATTCGAATGAGCACATAGGTCATCGACATAAACTTCCAAATTCTTGCGTAAGAATTCCTTAAAAATGTGACACATGAGTCACTGGAAAGTAGCGGGTGCATTTGTTAAGCCAAAAGGCATCACACGAAATGCAAATATGCCCCATTATGTGGCAAAAGCCGTCTTGTGTTGATCTTCTGGAGCAATGCCTACTTGATTATAGCCTGAGAAACCATCAAGAAAGCTGTAAACTTCCTTGCCTGCAACTCTTTCTAATAAATGTTCCGTGATAGGAAGAGGATAACTGTCTCTAATCGTGGCGGCATTAACTTTTTTAAGGTTAATACACACACGCAATTTTCCATTCTTCTTGGGCACAACCACAATGGGGGATACCCATTCGGTATGCTCAATTTCGTAAATGAATCCTGCTTCTATCAATCGGTCTATCTCCTCTTTAATCTTCGCAGCGTAGTTATCATTGTACGTGTATGGATTCTGTTTCATAGGTTTTGCATCTGGAGTCATAGGGATTCTATGAGAACATATATCCGGATCTACTCCTTTCAAATCTTTGTAACTCCAAGCGAACACATCTCTATATTTGTGCAATAGGGCAACTAATTCTTCTTCTTCTTCATTCATCAAATCATGCCCAATGTATGTACATTTTTCTTCTTCTCCTTCTATGGCTAATATGATTTTCCCTCGATTATCATATACTTCTCCAACTTTAGCCTTTCTGTTAGGCATTCGTACCATTATTCTTCTATCTTCTATTTCATACTTTTTGAAGTTCTCGGGAACCTCAAACAAGGATTCTTCTTTCTCTGACATGGTTTCTTTCTTCTTTCTTTTCTTACCTTCACTGTTAGTGGTCACTTGTGTGGCTAACCTCACCTCATTCATAATCTCTTTGTGTCTCTGAGGGTGAGTTTCTACTTCGTGGAAATATTCTTCTTCTGATGCAAAAGGCGGATCCATTATAATTGACTCTAGATCAAAATCGCTTGCATCCTCAAATGCATCGGTGTTAGGTTCACATTCTTCTAAAACTGAATCACACATGATTGGCTCGATCGTGAAGATAGAAATTTCATAGCCATCCTTGTCACAGTGGGGTGTCCATTGTTCTTCATTGATGGCTACATCCATGGTTGCTAGGATTTCTGCCCAACCATGGGGTTCGAATTCTTCGTCTGGAAACACTACAGGTGCGTAAGCTGGGTCTTGAAGAGTTCGTGGATGTTGCTCTGCACCTAAGGTTCTAGCTTCTAACCATTCTTCCTCTTGTTTTGCTACCTTACACATCCATAGATGAGTATCCTCGTGCAACCATGAGGGGTCTGACTCCAATGAGTGTACCGATTCCGTTTCTACCTGTGTTTTATGGATAGTATTCCATTGTATTGGGGGCACATCCCTATGGGAATAGTCTTTAAGATTGACTTTGGTAGTCACTCCTAAATGTTGCAAGTACAAAGAATTAGTTCCCCAATCTTGTACAATTTGCAACTGACGCATAAATGGTCGTCCTAAAATCATCTCGTAAGCATGATTTTTACTAAAATCACAAATGGCAAAAGTATGCTCAAACTCAACACCACAAGTGGTGACAGATATGCCTTCTAGTAAGCCTAATGGTTTTTCTATGTGTCCATCAGCCATTTGTAGCTTCATTCTGGTAGGTCTTAATGCTGGCTTTGGTGGTGTAGCCCTGATGGGTTATTGGAAGATAAGTTTTACCTTCCTCTCCTTCGCTTACATCTCCGATCTTTTCTACGGGTATCTCTGGTACCTTCTTGTGTGTTCCTATCTGTGAGGGAGTAGTAGCAAGCTCAGGGAATTGATTTGCTACATGTTTCCACAATTCCGGATTAATCTTCAACAACTCTTCTAGGGTGAGATTACATTGTACTTTAGTGTTCTTTATCACTTCCGTGTTTCTTGGGATCACTGATTCTTCATTCCTCACTATTATCGTGGGTGCTCTCATGCTAATAGACTTAGCTTCCCAAGCTCCTGTGAACTGAGGTAATTCTTGCAAAGAATTGGATTCAAAACCTGTGTTCACTCAGTTGTTCTTCCTCTACATCGTCGTAAATAGAGGGAATGTCTTGGGGAAATTGTTCTTGCAAGTCATCTATTTCTTGAATAGGAGGATGGGTTCCTTGTTCTTTTCTCCATTTCTCTTCTTGGATTTCTCTCATAAATTCATGTGAATATCTATGTATGGAGGACAAATTGTCTTCACCCTCGGTGTTTGGTACTTGAGACAGGGATGGTGCATTCCTTTCCTGTGTCTCTGGGATAGTAGGGTTCCTATGCCAATCCTTTTTCTCTTTGCTTTCAATCAAATATTCTAGCCTCTCCATCAATCCTTGAAAGTGTAGTTCCGGTTTTGCCATGTTATTCCAATTAAGATATCTAGAGGCTTCAAACATAGCTTGTGCTAATTCTACCATTTTCATGCATAGTTTAGTCCTCTCAATTTCTAAGTCTGCTTGAGGGTAGTTCTTACTCATTTCAGCTATCTGGGGTCCTTCTTTTAATCTTGCTTGATACGCACGAAACATCATGTCTAGGTTTTTCGGTATAGGTTCCGCTAAAACTGATCCTGATTTTTGAGTTAGGTTTTCTTGATTCAATTCCTGTGAAGTCAACTCTAGGATTTTGGCTCTAGATTCCTTGAGACTTCCTTCCAATTTTGTTATCCTCTTACTCCACCGGAAAGATTTCGTTTTTTTACTGCTAGATTCTGCAACTTCACTGGTTCCGGCTGTTTTCTCCTGATTGTGTTGCTGATTCTGTAAGAGCGCCTGGGCTATGGTTATAGCTTGGATAGGCACGTATGTAGGGTTGGATCCATCTGCGTTGTTTACAATACCTATCACGTTGATTGGTGTCACATTTGAAGCGTTAACTGGGTTCTTAGGAAAATCTTTTATGACATGCTCTTTATCACATTCGACACAAAATCCTTGTATGTTATAGTATTGTGATTGTCCTGATATCGGAGGATGTGGGCAATCCTTTATGAAATGATCTCCTTGGCACTTAAAGCATGGTCCTCTAGGGCCCTGTAGTCTTTGCTGTCTCAATTGGGGCCGTGGATTTGGGTTTGTGTACATCACATGAGCGTAGTCGGGCTCCCAACTAGGTTCCCATGGTGGACTATCGTATTGATAAGTCTCCACATGTTCTGGTGACTCCGTGTAATAAGCGGCTGGACTATCTACATGTCTAGAGTCAAAACTGTTTGATTTCAAGTCACTTTTGGTGATCAGCAGCGTATTTAACTGAGATGACATTCGCTGGTGGGGGTGGCTGCTGAGCTAAAACAGGTTGAGGTCTCTGTTGAGCCTGATAAGGATAGTTCTGAGGAGGCCTATAATAATGAGGCTGAGTATCGTACTGACCTTGATACCTACCTGGCTGTTGGTATGCTTGCGGATAGTTATGTCTCACTGCTTGTTTGTTATATGCGCAGTCCTCAGCCGTGTGATTTGTGTATCTTCTCTCAATTGTACAGTATTGGCCACTAAGGTTGGCTTGCGGTTGTGTTGCATTGGGACACATATTTGCCATATGATTGCCACCACAGGTGTAACAACGCTTGTTTGTTGTCAACCTAGGCATCTGTTTGCTGGAAACTCCTAGTTTCTGGGCCACTTTTTCTGCTAGATCCTCTATTGAGCTAGACAATTTTGTGGATGCTAGAGAGGAACAATCTGAGTCCTTATAGACTTTTGAGAGTTCCAACTCATCTCCTAAGTTGTCCTAAATGTCTATACAAATCCTTACACATTGCTCTAGCGTTCTGGGTTCTTTTAAGTACACATATGAGCGTAGTTTAGAGCTCAAGAGGCCGTCTAAAAACAATGACACTTGCTTAGCCTGTGAGGGTAACTCTTGCATTGGACATCTCTCCACATATTGCCTAAACCTACATCCTGCTAGTCTAACTGTTTCTTGAGGGGTTTGTTTAAAACTATGAATCAATGAAGACGTGTCATGTCTGATCCCACTTTTAGAGAATTCAGTGATGAATGACTCTAAAAAGTGATGGATGTCTCTAAATTGCCTTTGTTGCAATGGTTGGAACCAAGTTAAAGCTGTATTCTTTAATGTTAGTCCAAATGCATTATATTGCGTAAACATGTCTTCTACTTGCTCTGGTCGAAGAACTTGCTTAAATTCTGTAACATGGTCATAGGGATCTCCTCTCCCATCAAAATAATTTTTCATGGATTTCACTAGCTCAGTGGGTCTTAACATTCTTGTGTGTTCACGTGGTCTAAGTAAAGGAAAATCATCTCTACCACCTGGCATTCTTTGTCTTTCCACTATGTCCGTGTCTATGGTGGTTCTATCTCTCCCTATGGGATGATTGAAACTTACTTCCAGTCTTTCTTTGTTTTTCTCTCTTTGATTAGCATGGGTGAAGGATGTTCCTGCCCCTTGTTGGCTTGCGTTTACGTTTGTTCGAGATGGAGGGAATACTAATTCGCCTCACCATGTGTAGGTATTTCTTGCGTGGTCTGGTACCACAAAGACTCTTTCTGAAGTTCCATCCAGATATACAACCTTTCCAGGTGTATTCGGGTCCTTGAATTTGTAGATTATGATGGAGCCTACCTCACTAGGTTGTTTCGTTCTGTACCTCCAAAATGCTTTGTCTATTTCTTTATTCACAAACAACTCTATGCTTCTGTTATCCTGAGGGGTCCAATCTGGAACTAGTACTCTTGTCAGTACAGATTTCCCTCTAGGTGTTCTAAGTTCTTCCAATGGTTCTTTTGCTTTTGTTTCTAACTGAATTACACCAAATTCATTGGTATTGTTTGGCTGCGTACTTAAGATGTACATCGTTCCTTCTTTGTCTATGTATGTGTCTCTCTCGAATTTCACCATTGGATGTTCCAATCCACAGGGTTGATCAAGATTGTGCATTTGCACCACTTGTCTTCGCAAACCATCCTCATAGATGCGAGCACCTAAGCGGTTGGTTCGAAGAAATTCTAATTGAGTTCTATAGGGTCGTTCAGGTCTTTCCAAATATGCAATGTTTGACTCTCCTTCCGGTCTTTCTGTGCTAAATGCCATTTCCGATTCACTCGTATCTGAGCTCAACTCGTAGGGATAATTACTATTCAATTGTTGAGCCCACGATAGTGCAGTGGTTCCTACACTTGCTTCTCATGATCTAAGGCTTCGTCTATCTGACTTACCTATATGTTTGCCCAATCTAAGGTTCATTAATTCACTTCCTTTGACCGTTAATGTTCCTTGTTTTTAATTGCTTATTTCTTTTTAAATTCCTTTAAATTCTTGTCTTGTCTTACTGTAGTGCCAGGAATCGACTTTCTGTGGTACCTTTGGAGTTCTCGTTCCGTCAGACTTAAGTTCTTTTCCTTTAGATTTTCGTATCACACACCTTCACTTTAGTCTTGAACTTGAAAATCTTAGATCTCTTGCACTTGAGGCGTTCCTATCGTCTTTAATCCACAATGCTAACGTTTATCCTAAGCTAAGAATTGAGTGAGGGGGTTGAGTAATCTTCCAATCTCGAGTCAGCTTTGTTGGTTGCTCTGATGCCCAAGAAGCCGCTCTTCCCAAGCTTTGCGTTCTTCACTACCTTGCCTTGGTTGCCCTTGATTGCCCTTGCTAGACCTGGAAAAATCCAATATTAGACCGATTTCACAAATGGATGATCAAGCACTTGAGTATATACACCCTTAAAGGTCCTTTCCCTTTTGCCCAAATTTTGTGCTGCCCCCTCACTTTTCTAGTCCCACACTAGGTCAACAACAAATTAGCTTATCTAAAAATCAACGTATTCTTTATGAAAAAATAGTTGAGGTCACGTAGTACTCGTAAAGAGTTTTCTAAAGAGTTATAAAGCTCAAAAAACGGACTTCGGATGAAAAAGATATGACCGTTCAGGCCCTCAGGGGTAAAAACTCACAAACAGGTTTTTCTTCAATTATGAGCTAAGGGGTCTCCTATGAGTGCAATGATCCAAAAATTTTCAAAAAATAGCCCTAAAATTGCCCAAAAAACCAAACCCTAAAATTTGCGTTTGGGGTGAGCAATCACGATGGTCTGAGATAATCGCGATGGTCTGGGACCGTCGCGATGGTCCAGGTGAACCGTCGCGATGGCGTGGCACAATCGCGATGGTCCGATGGAGCGAACAGTCGCAATGGTCTGAAAGTGAGTGATCGCAATGGCGTGAATGTGAACTATCGCGATGGTCCAAAAATGAACCGTTGCAATGGCGTCAGTCAACGGTCAACGCGAACCGTCGCGATGGTCCGAGTGAACCGTCGCGATGGTCACAGGCGTGATGGCATGAGCCAATCACGATGGTCTAGCTTGCCATGTGGCAGCGTCGGCGCGATGGCATGAGCCAATCGCGATGGCGTGGGGTCGACGAGATTGTCGCGATGGTCCAAGTGAACCATCGCGATGGCTCAAATGAGCCATCGCAATGGTGCGAGACCGTCGCGATGGTCCGACCGAGCTGTCGCGCTGGCGTGAGCCAATCGTGATGGTGTGACATAATCGCGATGGTCTAAGCCAATCGCGATGGTCCACCAAAGTATGAATTTTGCAAATGCGTTTGTGGATCCGTGTATGCGCCTCTGTCGCCTACCTCGTGGTGAACTCGCTTACAAAAATTCAGAAGTTGGCAGACCATCGCGATGGTCTGACACCTACGGCAGATCTCTGACAGAAAGTGAAATTTTACCTTTTTGCAGCCTTCCTGATGCTCTAGAGCACTGTACCTGCAAGAAAACTCAAAAACACAGTAGCACATGCAAGCACATGCACAAATGAGGGGAAATGAGGAGAATGGGTGGATATGGTGAATTTTTTGATTTTTTTGGAGTTGAAGATGATGATGCGGTGATGACGATGGAGTGTGGGGGAGGTGAAAAACACTAAAAACTAAGTAAAAACAACAACAAAAACTGAAATTTTTACCTTCCAACACCACTTCTTGTTATACTCTTACCATCACACATTCGTCCTAGACTCGATCCCTGGCAACGGGGCCAAATTTGGTATTGCTCTAGCACAATAGTGAGAACCATGTTAAGACGCTCCACCTCCTTAATGTCAACCCGCGGAAGAGATAGGAGTGATATGAAGATCGTGAATGTGAGATGAAGTGAGAGTGAAGGTGAGAAGCATGGAGATGCACACACACATACACACACACTACGAAGAGACAAGCAAGACACAATGGAAGGTAGGAAGTCAACTCTATTACTCAAGAACACTCTTACAAGCTCAAAATAGCTCTAGGCTCTTCTCTACTCAAACAAGCTAACCTGGAAAATGAGCTCTCTAGCTCTTTTTATAGTTTCTAGACTAGTTTTTACCGGTTTCACATCTAGTGATCGGCATAGTTAAAAATAGGTCCTAGATGCTATTTGAAAGGGTAAACGGTGTCTAAAAATAACCAAAATTGGTACCCTCATTCTACCTAAGCTCCTCAAGCTCAAGGACTCCTCGGCTTGCACAAAATGGGAGCTATAAATTACAAAAAGGGTTTTTCTATGTTACATATGGTACAAAAGTGATGAAAATCACTGTTGGAGGTTTTGAAAAGTATTTATAAAATATATTTGTTTGAAAAAATTATTCGACTGACTCCCTGCTTCTTCGTTATGCTCTGTCTTTACATGCTTCCACGTCTTCTATGCCTCTGGCTACTGCCAACAGGCTTGTAGATCGGCCGTTCAAAGTATTTGTGTATGCCCGCTTTCTTCATGATGTCAATTGTAGACGGGAGCTCATGCACCACTTTAAAATCTTGGGACATAATCGGGAATTGATGATCCGTATCCATGATTTTGATATTCACCAGGAAGAGGTACTCCCCGACCGGTTGATCTTCTCTAAACCAATGTCCCTTTTCTTTGCTTACACTCTGTAGAGGAAATTCCAATACTTCCTCCTGAATCGTTGCTTCAGAATCTTCAGAAGCCATCTGCACTTGTAATGAAGAGTGCATTAGCTTCAATAGAAAATATAGCAATTGTGCAATGCATTGCAGTGACATGTTATCGTTTTGGTCAGTCCCTTCCCCTTGCTTGTATAAGTGAGATCTCTTACCACATTTTTTTTTATTTCTTTTCTGAAAGAAAACAAGTGTTAGGATAGCCAAAGCATTTATTTATTTACACAGTATGTCCATTCCTAAGGAAGTTGAAGCTACGACCTATTCCCCATTGGAGAATGTGCACCACTAATTTTATTATGTACATCAAGTGCCGAATGTGTAGCCTTGTAATGTGGCCCTATTATGCATACTTTAAGTGCATTTGAGACTTCATGAGTGCAATTGGAATCTACGTTGTTTTGGTGATCCATTCCTCGCAGTTGCTTTGATCTCCAAATCCTTTTCGTGGTCGCAGTGATAGGTTGTGCCTTTTCTTTGGTCCTTCCCGCTTCATGTGTTTCCTTTGTTTCTTCTGTTGTCCGAGTGATAGAGGTCTTTCTCTTCACTTTTCTATGACGAGTCTGTCTTGGCTTCGTCATCCAAATGTCTCTATGTAATGTATCCTCCTGTTTGTTCATCTCCTGATTGGCTGCTTGTCTGACCTTCTTTGGAATCCATATCTGTTGTCATGCCTTCTGAGCTTCAATCAAAGGCTTAGGGAGCCATACTTGCAAAGGTCTTTTTGGTTTGGGTTCAAATAAAGAATAATGCTTGCCCTCCATTCCCTTTGCATGAGCTGGTGTAGCATTCTCTAGTTTCTGTACTTGATCCTTGCGTACCCATTTGAATCTGACCTTTCCTGGATGCGATTATTTGATGGTGGTTTTCCAAATTGGTGATCCTTCTATCGCGTGAGAAACTCTCAGAGTGTTGGTTTCCCTAATGTGTGGCCATGCACCAATTGAATAGGATGAATTCACTTCTTCCTTGGACAAGTTAGGGTTTGAACTTTCGGCTTCTTCCCAACTTACTTCTGAGGGATTGGGGCTGGAATCATGTTCTAATAGCTCTTCCTTGAGGTCTTCTGCACTCTTGATGGCTTCTGGTTTCCGTGCAGGCTTCTCCCCTAATAGACTAAAAATTTCCTTGTGCCCTATCTTGGCTGAAATATATCCTTGCGCTAGGTGAATGCTTACTTCATTCTCAATGATCCAATCCTATCCTAGGATTAAGTCTTCTATTAAGTCTTCGTCCTTGCACAATAAGACTCGTTGTTCCATGGAGGAATTTCCTAGGTGGAGGGATACAGTAGTTTCTCCGATGCATTCTATGATTTGACCTCTGATACCTATCATATGAGCTTTCGTGGGAGTCATAATCGTTTGAAGATCTCGTATGACCGCATTTCGTATGCAACTGATTCCTGCTCCTAAGTCTATCAAAGCATCTATCAACTGATACTCCGTGGTTCCAATTCCTAAGTTTAGATAAGGCTGGGACATGTAGGCATTTGTCGTGTCAGAATTATGGACTTGGTAATTAGCCTTGGGGATAGGCTCTTCTCCTTGGAGATACCGTTCGTCTCTTTGCCTAATCCACTCTTTCCGTTTCTTAATACATTCCAAGGCTTCTTGCCGTGCCTCTTCTCTAATCCGTTCTTCCTCTTTCTTCCTATTTTGCGCACCTATGAGACACGCTAACATTTGGTCCGTCAAAGGCTCCATTAACTATTTCACTCTACATCCACTTATATAGTTAGGAAGAATATCTCCATCCAGAGTGGCTAGATTAACTGCTCCACTCGTTGAGATCCTATTAATGATTAGAGGTCCATATCCACGTTTTTGTAACTTTTTGGCATGTTGCTTCAAGGTGTAGACCAGGACTAGGTCTCCTTGTTTTATTCCTTTGTCTTTTATATGGGCATCATAATATGCATTTTGTCTTCTCTTGGCCGCATAGATAGCGACAGCCTGCAACCTAGTCTCATGCAGCTTCTCCATTTGGTCTAGTTGTTGGGATAATTCATGTCCAGTCCATTCATGCTGTTGGGCTACTCTCAAAGTGGGGATCAAAAATCAATTGGTAAAATGGCGTTTTGTCTGTATACTAGATTGAATGGGGTAGTTCCAATGGCAGTCTTGTATGCGACTCGAAAGGCCCAAATTGCATGATGCAATTGTTTATCCCAGTCAGACCTCCCATTATTGACAATCTTAGTCAATACTGTGCATAACACCTTATTGGAACTTTCCACTTGACCATTGGCTTGGGGATGGTATGGGGCTGATTTTTTGTGGATCACTAAAAACTCATTCATTAGAGACTCTATTACGTTATTAATGAAGTGTGTTCCTCGGGCACTCACAATCTCAATTGGTAATCCAAAATGAGTGAATATATGCTCAAAAAGAAACTTAGTAGTGGTTTGAGCGTCGTTCCTTCTAGTAGCCTTTGCCTCTACCCATTTTGTCAAGTAATCGGTGGTTACTATGATATATTCGGCATGTGACCCTTTGGCCAGTGGGTTAATGGGTCCTATGAAATCTATACCCCATTTAGAAAATGCTCTAGCACAAACCATAGGTCTCAATGGCATGTCATATCTCCGAATAGGGTATTTAGCCCTTTGGCATGTTTCACAGCTTCGTACATAGGTCTCCGCATCCATATGTAAAGTTGGCCACCACAAGCCCCCAAAGAGGATCATTTTCACGGTTCTCTCAGCTGAAAAAAATGACCTCCTGTCGCACCTGCATGTGCCATCTCTAGTACGGGTAAATATTCTCCCTCGTGCACACATAGTCGTAATAGGTTGTCTTTGCCTCTCTTAAATAAGTTTCTTCCTATGAGTACATAATCCTTGCTCATCTCTTCTAGGGATCATTTTCTCGCTAAGCTAACTCCTTCCTCGTGTTCTCGTGTGTAGCTCAGTGATGAGTAGCACCTCCTTTAATGTCAATCCGGGGAGACGTGAGGATGGTATGAAGACCTCGAGCAAGTGGTGGCACAAGTGCGTGAGTGAGAAGCACACAAACATGCACACACATACACACACGCACGCACACACGGTAAGACAAAGGGTGAGAAGCAATGGAGTTCTTAGGTTACTTTCAAAAAGCTCTTACAAGTTTGTTTCAATTACAATCTACCCCAAAAATGAGCTCTCTAGCTCCTTTTATAGTTTTTGACTAGCTTTGGCCCTGTCCAGACCTAGTGTCCGGCCTAGTTAAAAATTAGGTTCCAGGGCTTATTTGAGGGCTCAAATGAGATCTAAAAAATACAAAAATTGGTAAGCAACTACTTCTAAGGCTCCTCAAGCTCGAGGACTCCTCGGCTTGCACAAAATGGAGCCACAAAAAGGTGAACATGGTATTTACAGGGGTTGTTAGTGATGAGAATCACTTTTAATTGGTGTAAGGGTTTTGAAAAATTAAAGGTTGCCTTAGTGCTAGATCTGCGTGAATGCTCGTACTTGCTTCTTCATGAAGAAAATTATTGGCCTACTTGCCAGATCTTCGTTGACTCCCTTGTCTGCTTGTGCCTTCTCTCCCTTCTGACTCTCTTCTCTGACTGCCATGCCTCGTTAGTCCTTCAGTTCCTTGTCTGCTGCTAACACCCCCCCTCTCTCGCGTCTGTCGTCCCTGACAGACCCTTGTTGTGTGGGTTTTTGGATGTAGTACTCAACGACATCTTGCGCTAAGTGATGGTCGGCAATCCTCAATCCTTTGGCCAAGTCTGTGAGTAGAGCATCCCAATCTACCGGCCCGGGAACCTCTGGATGTGGCATACGTAACTTGTCTGAATGGAGAGCTTGTTCCACTGCAAACAATTGTAATAAATGTGAGGGCTTGGGAATGAAGATCTCTGAGTGATATTCCCAGAACCCTGTGACAAACATCTCTTCAAATGTCTGTTTGAAGCAGGCCGGTAGGTATTTGATGCGGGCATGCCATGCATAAACAACATTAATAGAGGGCGTTGTGCTCATGTCATAAACAAGATCCTGATTGCCTTCATTGAATCCGAGCGCAGAGAGGTGAGGTTCCTTAACATTCTTGAAGGTCCGGAAGGTGACTATCATGAGTTCAAAAATTTTAAGACACATCTGTGTCATGACATCTGGTACGTTTTTGAACCTGACACCCCAATGCCGAATTGTCGATATCATATACCCTACGGTAGCTTGACCTTTAGGTGGTGCTAAGTAGACATAGTTGAGCCATTTCTCACATCCTTTGGTTGTGAGCACCATCTTTGTGTATTCTGGCCACGACCTTCTTCGGAAAACAGGACAGTAGCAGGGATTGTACTTGATATACAGGGGCATGTTATTCCATGTGCGATTCATTTCCGGGTAGGTTTCAAGCAGCCGAATTCTCCAAGTCGGTTGGCGAATATTTCCCTGCTTGGCACTTTCTGGGATGTCGTCTGGTGCAAACTGTGTGGCAGAGGTTGGTTCCCGTGAGGTGTGGTGCTTGATTTCAGCATTATAATCCGCCATTAAGACACAAAAAGGGACATACAAGTCGTCGGAGGTGCCGATCCACCTGTGATGAGAGAGGTTCCTAAAATAGTCCGATTTTATGATCACCTCTTCCAAGCGTGACATCGATGCTATCTGGACTGCCACCCTACCATCATGTGTTGTGGCCACCTTTTCCAATTTCTGCATCCATTCCGGAGCCTCGATTTCAAGGGTGTCCATGCCCTCATCTGTTCGCTTGCCTCCAGGTGCTGGCATCGGAACGTACGGGTCCTCAAAGGTTTCCTCTACTTCGATTGGTACTAGGTCTTCAGGTTCTGGTTCTACCAAGGGGGAGGGTTGGCGTTCATGCACCAGTACTTTCTTTTGTAATTCTTCGAGTTGTGCTTTGAGCGCTGCTACTTCGTCAGTTGTGTCAGCTGTGGTTGGGACTTCTTTGGGTGGTGCTGGTTGAGCTCCCAATTGCCTTAGTAGTTCGTCTCTTTCCTTTTCTAAGGCTGCATGGGCTTCGAGGAGGTCAGCATGGGTTTCCAATATGATTTGCATATTGTCCGAGGGAATGGCTTTAAACTTCTCCGGGTCAATTTCTTGTGGGGAACCGTCCATGGCCAATTCCAAGTTCTCTTCGTTTTGTGTATGAAGTCGTCTATTTTCTTCCAGGGCTGCAGACATATGCTTCCGTAATAGAGCCATGTTGCGGAGGAGCTTGAGGTTCTCTGTGATTTGGGAGTGTAGCAGATCATCCATTTGTTGTCTTTCTTCGGCATCTGGCTACGGTTGATTTGCCACTAACTGCTCATGTTGTTCTTGCAATGCGCTAAACTGCTGTTGTAATTGTTTCTTCTCTTGCTCTAAGTCAATGAATCTTCCTTGTAATGCTTCGTGACTACTGAACAAGCTTGTATGCTGAGCATCGAGGTGCTGATAGTGTTGTTGTAACTGAGACATGCACTGATACATGTTATTAAATACATTATTAATTGGGGTGGATGTAGGAAGGGTGTTAAATGCAGAAGGAAAGGGAAAGGGGAAGGGAAGTGTGAATGCGGTGCTGGAAAGTGGTGAAGTGGGTGGTGGGGGAATGGGAGATTGTGGCCGTATGGGGGGAGGGAGAGGTGCAGTGGAGGGTGATATGTCCATAAAATCCATGGTGGAAGCAGTAGTGGGAGTGATTGTGAATAGTGGAATGGTGGGTGCAGTGATTGTGGTGAATGTGTACAGTGGTGTGTGCAGTTGTGAATGTGAACTGCCCGAAAGTGTGAGTGGGGGAATGGGGATGTCAGTAGCTGCCGTTAGGATTACAGTGTTAGTGGAGGTGTATACACGGGAGGTGTTGAGAGGGTGTGTGGGTTGATTGGCAGTTTGTGGGCTCGGAGGCGGCAACGGTGGTAGTTACATTGGTAAGGGGAGGTGAATGTGGCGGGTGTGGGGGCGAAGGTGGTAAGGGAGGTGATGGAGGTGCACTTCAGTCATGGCGGTGGGCTCGGAGGCGGCAACGGTGGTAGTTACATTGGTAAGGGGAGGTGAATGTGGCGGGTGTGGGGGCGAAGGTGGTAAGGGAGGTGATGGAGGTGCACTTGATGTATGGGCTTCCTTGGTGTTGTGAGCGGTGTGTGTAGTGCCCATGGTTGTGGGGGTGCCTTGTGGTCCTGATCCTAATACATTCATTTGTTTCCCTGTTCGTGGGGGACGTCTTCCGTATCTTCTTTCCATTCTGCGCGATTGTGCCAG
The DNA here is from genome assembly GCA_020310875.1 of Ceratopteris richardii. NCBI lineage: Eukaryota > Viridiplantae > Streptophyta > Polypodiopsida > Polypodiales > Pteridaceae > Ceratopteris > Ceratopteris richardii. Next base: position 98,449,929 of record CM035413.1, on the reverse strand, counting down.
GGCCGTTTGCACTGCCTCAGGTACTCCTAAGGCATCAGAGATCATATCTAGTGTGGCACGATACTGTTCGTCAACTCCTTCCTCCTCAAGGATTTGGTGCATGATAGCCTTTCCTGCTGCAAGGGATAACTTATGTTGTTGTTGGACCCTGTTGATAGTATCATAAAGCTTTTTCAACTCCTTTGTATATGTTGGGGCACCCTCTAGCTCCTGTATAACTTCTTGCTCATAGTCATGCGCCTCCTCATCAGAAAATCCTTCCTGTTCATCCTCTTGGCCTTCTTCTTCTTCATCCTCCAATTCCACTACTTTTGGTTGTCTTGGCTGGGGTTGTTCTGTAGCCGTTTGTTGTCCACTACCCTGCTCTGCTTCGACCTCCGCATTAACAGCTTCAATGATTCTGGCAACTTCTTCATCCGTTAGATCTTCCAAAGTGAATCCGTGAGGAAATTCCAGATCAATAGGTATTGGTGGAAACACCAGGTTAGGGCCATCTGTGTTGTGCCTGGGTAACCTGATAGTAAATGGTTGTACTCGTCTGGGAAGCCTTGGAGTTGTTTCAGGTGTTAGGGTTGCACCACGGGCTTGTGCACAAGGCATCTAGACGGTGCCTCTCATCTTCTTTGAGGGAGGCCCTGCGGCTGACAATCTGCGTTGAAACTCCTGTGCTCTGGTCCAGATGAGAGCCCTTTGCACCGGGACATCATATGCGAGACATCTATACACAATTCTTGTAAGCGCACAGCATCCATACAGCACAGATTTTTGTTTCTTATACCACCTTTGATGAGCCAAATGAATTTGGTCGATAATCCAGTGGGGCATATTGATTGTCAAATCAAAAGCATCTGCTAAGTAGAGGCTAAACCAGATCTTTTTGGGAGGCATTGTGAACCTTTCCTGTGCGGGGAATGCGAAATGTTGCATGACCATGCGTAAATGAATGGCGATCGTAGGTGTCATCGCGACCATGTCCTTTAACTTCGTCAGATTCCTGTTCTTCATATTATCAGGGACCATAGTCTCTTTCTCCGTAGGAATGTGCATACCTTTCATGTCGAGAGCTTCTCTTACCAAGTTGATAGTCAAGCGGAAACGCTTCAGCTCATTGCCCCTTGTGAGTGATGGGAGTACAAAGGAGCTGTATCCTTTTTTGTCTTTGCTTGGAGTGAGGGTGCTAATCAAGTATGAGCACCTTAGAAAATCGGGCTTTGGTAGTTGGAACTTGAAATAATCATAGAGCCCAGCCTTCTTCCATATCGGCTTCAGTCCTTTGTTATTCTGTAGCTTTTCAAACTCCCTGGTAAAGAAGTGGTATCTGCCCCAACGTCCATTGAATTCTACCTCGGACTCCCACATGTATGTGCCTTCACCCAGAGGTCTCGCAACGTCACTGAACTAGTGTGAGGTTTTGCCCACCGGCATTGTGTGACCCTGTGGAGGGTTCTAAATCGGTATGGCATGTAATGCCCTTAATGCCGCTGGTCGTTCCTTTAATTCCTCCTCGACCGGAAGGCTTTCAATGTCCACAACTTAGGGGCTGGTGCCTGCCTGGGAGCTAGTTCCTACCGTATCTTCCATGCTACTTCTTGCTGCCTGTCTCTGTGAGAATATACAAACATGTGTTAACATTGTACAGGACAAGAGAGAACCGTTGTTGTTCCCCTTACAACATTAATATGAGGGTCGGGAGAGATTAATGGGTTAGTAAGTGCTCGGTGCGAGTGTGTGTGTGGTTAGGAGTTCGGAAGACCTAAGAGCTAAGTGGAACGATGTAGTGTGATAGTGATGTGGTTAGTAGGTTGACATGGATTTACAAATGGGGTCCGGGGGTTTGTTACAATTCTTAGGCTGCCAAATGTGGTGGATGGGTTTTGCTCTTGGTTTTGTAGAGACTCTCGAGAGCTTCATAGGTGTGTCGGCTTGAAAATGAGGCCTTTTAGGGACCCATTTACAAGTGATTCTGTTCGTGCTCATGGGCCTTAGTGTGTTCCTGAGTGTTAAAAACGAGTGGATGCCGGCTGTGCGAGTGAATGGATCATGCTGTCTAGGGTGTGGCCTTGGTGTAGCTATTTGAGCCCGCAAACAAGCCCTAGGCACCCAAATTTGTCTTGATTGTGGGCTAGCCTTCATCGACTTCTTGGGCACCCAAATAGACTTCACGTTAGCAGAAGAACTTCGGAAAGATTTCTTATTAGTGTCGTTGGTTACTAATAAGAGGCTTTGCCCGTGTGGTTGGCTTGAGTGCAACCGGGAGTTCGCCTTTCCACACCCACACTTGTTTCACTAGCTGAGACATTTTGCTGCGCAGGTACTTTTGATCTCCGACATAGGTAGTACTCTGCTTCCTCTGCCTTTGGTCCACCTTTGGTTGCTGCCTCCCTCTGGCCTTTGGAAAAGAAGGGAGTTCCGTTGTGGTTCTGACTCCTTTTTTGAGATCTTCATTCTTCTGCATCACATAGCCTTGGACAAGAACAGCATGGTCAACTTCATGTGCACCCCTGGAGGGACCAGGAGTCTGTGCCTTTCCTAGTTCCTTGAGTGCTCCATTATTTAACTCCATTGTAATTCTAGTCTGATTCACCCATACCTGAAGAAGTCCACTTCTTAGGTTTAAGTTGATTGCTTGGTCATAAATCCAGTCTTGACCCAGGACAAGGGGTTCCGTGAGGTCCTCATCTTGACATACTAGTACTTTAACTGTCATTGCCTCATCATGAATATAGAGGGGAAGTTCCACCTCGCCCATGCAAGGGGTTTCCACGCCTCCCAATCCTATGAGATATGCTTCCACAGGATTGACAGTTAATTGCAACTCTTGACAGTAAGACAGTTTAACAGCACTAGTGGCTGCACCTGAGTCAATCAAGGCTCTTACAGTCCTTGCACTCTTTCCTCGTCCTATATCTAAGGTTATGAAAGGACGTCGATCAGTTATCCTATGTGAGCTAACACCTGAAACTTCACACATAGCCACGTCATATCCTTGATCTGCATATGCATCTTGCCTAGGGTGCTCTCTACCTTGTCTTCTTAATTTCATTCTTCGTATGCGCTCTAGGGCGTCTGCTTGAGCTTCCTCTCGAATTCGCTTTTCTTCCTCTTTGCGTTTCTTAGCAGTATTGAGTCGACTTAGCATTTCCTCCGTGAGGGGTTCCTGATACAACTTGACTCTGCATCCGCTAATGTAGTTTGGGAGAACATCTCCCTCTAAAGTGGCTAGTTGTACTGCTCCACTCGTGGAGAGCCTATTGATGATCATAGGTCTGTAGCCTCTCTTTTCTAGCTTCCTTGCATGTTGTTTCAATGTGTAGACTAAAACTAAGTCGCCTGCCTTTAAACCTTTATCCTTAACGTGGGCATCAAAGTATGCCTTCTGTCTCTTCTTGGCTGCATATATCCCTGCAGCTGCTCTCAGTCTTGTTTCTCCTAATCGTTCAAGGTCAAAAAGTCTAGAGGAGAGTTCATGACCCGTCCACTCGTGCTCTTGTGCTACTTTCAATGTAGGTATCAAGAAGTCCAAGGGAAGCACCGCGTTTTGGCCAAATACCATCTAAAAGGGGGTGGCTTGGAGTACCGTTTTGTAGGTGACTCGGTATGCGCAAACAGCATGGTGTAGCTGTTTGTCCCAATCAGAGCGTTTAGTGTTCACTAATTTTGTCAATACATTACATAAGATCTTGTTGGTGCTTTCGGCTTGTCCATTAGCTTGAGGGTGATAAGGGGCAGACTTCTTATGAACTACCAAGAACTCTTGGAGTAGATTTTCAATCACTTCGTTTAAGAAATGAGTGCCTCTATCACTTACTAGCTCTATAGGTAGCCCATATCTTGTGAATACATTCTCAAACAAGAATTTAGCAGTTGTCTGAGCGTCGTTCTTTGTCGTAGCCTTTACCTCCACCCACTTGGTGAGATAGTCTGTTGCAACAATGATATATTCTGCATGGGAACCCTTAGTTGGGGGATTAATAGGACCTACGAAGTCTATTCCCCACTTAGAGAATGCACGTCCACCCATCATAGGTTTCAGTGGCATCTCATCTTTTCGTGTAGGATACTGAGTTCGCTGACAGACATCACAGCGTTTCACATAGGTATGTGCATCCATGTGAAGGGTCGGCCACCAGAAGCCCGCAAATAGTATTGCCTTGATCACCCGATCTGGTCCAAAGTGTCCTCCTGCTACACCTTGGTGAGCAGTTTCCAAGATCTTAAGATATTCACTTTCATGGAAACATAGCCTCAGGTAACCGTCTTTACCACGCTTGTATAGATTATCACCAATGAGTGAGTAATCCAGGGCTTCTTGTTCTAAACTCCTTTTCCTAGCCAGAGTCATGTCTGAAGGGAATGTTTTCGTCCTTAAGAAGGATACTAGAGGTTCACTCCAATCTGGCACTATGGACACTTGATAAAGAGTGGCATGTTCCACAGGTGGTTTAGTGCAGCAGATTGGGCATTCCTTGCACAACCTTTGGACATCAGCTTCCATAGTTGGCCAATGTACTCCGAGTCTCCTTAGCGTCTGTAAGGTTCGTTGCTTTGAGTAGTGTTGCTCTAATGCACCTACATGTGCTGAATGCAACCATTTATTGTACTCGTCCTCTTCCACACAACATGCCAAGATTCCTTGATCCGTGTGCTTGTACATGCTTCCTGCCATGATGTGGTACTTTTGGGCTTTCACAACCTCTCTATTCTGTGTGTTTACTACTGGATGGTTAGGCCCATATGTCAATACTGGTACCAATGGCTTAGCCCACTGCGGCACCACTTCCAAATTAAACAAGTAAGCATCAAGAAGATCATCTGATACTCCTTGTGGGGCTTCTCCCGATGTGAGCCTAGAGAGATGATCTGCTCTCAAATGAGTCCTCCCTTTTCTCACCACTACCTCAAAATCATATTCCATTAGTAAGAGAAACCATCTTACTAATCTTCCTGTATTGCATGGCTTGTTTACGAGATATAACAATGCTTGATGGTCAGTAAAAAATTTAAACTAGCAAATAGTGTCTAAATTTCTTAACTGCATATACCATGCCTAAGCCTTCTCTCTCCGTAGTGGTGTAATTTCGTTCAGCTGCATTCAATTGTCTACTAGCGTAGGCAATTGGAAGATCCATATTACCTTCACCAGTAGGTTGTGCAAGCACACATCCAATGGCATAATTGGATGCATCCACATGAACGTGGAATGGCTTATTCCAATCCGGTGTGGTTAAGATTGGTGCTGAACATAATCGCCGTTTAAGCTCATTGAAGGAATTCTCACATTCCTCAGTCCACTCAAAGTTTGTCAGAAGTCCGTACATGGGCTTTGCAATGACAGCATACATGTGAATGAACCGGCGGTAGTAACCACAATGTCCCATGAAAGCTTGTACTTCCTTGACATTCCTTGGCCTAGGTAGCTCTGCTATAGCTCTCACTTTCTCTTCGTCAGTAGATATGCCATTCTTTGACACTATGTGTCCTAGAATCTTGCCTTGCCTGACCATAAAAACGCACTTTTCTGGGTTCAGGCAGACTTGATATTCTCTACATTTGTCAAAGATTTGTCTGAGTTCAGGGATATGGGTTTGTCTGATGTTGGAGTGAGCACAAAGATCATCAAAATAGACTTCTAAGTTCTTCCTCAGGAACTCTTTAAACACGTGACACATCAATCGTTGAAAGGTAGCAGGTGCATTAGTAAGCCCGAATGGCATTACACGAAAGGCAAATATACCCCACTCTGTGGCAAAAGCTGTCTTATGCTGATCTTCTGGAGCAATGGCGACTTGATTGTAGCCCGAAAATCCATCGAGGAAGCTGTACACTTCCTTGCCTGCTACTCTTTCTAAGAGATGCTCTCTGATGGGAAGCGGATAGTTATCTCGAATCGTGGCTGCATTAACCTTTTTCAAGTTAATGCATACGCGCAGCTTTCCATTTTTCTTGGGCACCACTACGATGGGGGATACCCATTCAGTGTGCTCAATTTCATAGATGAATCCAGCTTCAACCAGTCTATCTATCTCTTCTTTGATCTTAGCAGCGTAATTATCGTTATATGTATAGGGCTTTTGCTTAGAGGGTTTGGCATCTGAAGTCATGGGGATGGTGTGTGAGCATATGTCAGGGTCAACACCTTTCAAATCCTTGTAACTCCAAGCGAATACATCTCTGTATTCTCTTAGCAAGGCAATTAACGCATGCTCTTCTTCCTCTGTTAGGTCATGGCCTATGTACGTGCATCTCTCCTCTCCTTCTTCTAGGGCCACAACTATTTTCTTGGTGGTTTCTTTGTTATCATAGGCCTCTCCTACTTGTGCCTCTCATTTAGGCATTCTTATCATGACTCTCCTGTCGTCTATCTCATACTTCTTAAAATTTTCCGGGACCTCAAACAAAGATTCTTCCTCTTCTGGTGAGACTTCTCTCTTCTTTCGTTTCTTTCCTTCTTCCTTCGGGGTCACGTGTGTAGCTAATCTTACGTCACTTGTAATCTCTCCATGCCTCTGGGGTTGAAATTCTACTTCATGGAAGTACTCTTCATCCGATGCAAAAGGTGGGTCCATAATGATTGACTCTAGATCGGAGTCACTTGCATCCTCAAATGCATCAGGGCTAGGTTCGCATTCTTCTAGAACTGCCTCTCCCATGATTGGCTCTATGGAGAAGACTGAAATGTCATAGCCATCCTCATCACAGTGGTGTGTCCATTGTTCCTCATTGATGGCTACATCCATGGTCGCTAAAATCTCTGCCCAGCCGTGAGGTTCAAATTCTTCGTCTGGAAATACTACTGGTGCATAGGCTGGGTCTTGGATTGATCTATGGGTTTCTTTTGCACCTACCTCTCTAGCTTTTTCTCTCTTCTCTTCATCTACTGCTACTTTGCACATCCATAAGTGGGTGTCTTCATGCATCCAAGAGGATCCTGACCCAATGGAATGCACCGATTCCGTATCATCTTTGGCTCTATGGATGGGGTTCCATTGGATAGGAGGGACATCTCTATGAGAGTAATCTTTGAGATTCACTTTGGTCGTAACACCTAAGTGCTGCAGGTACAAAGAATTGGTTCCCCAATCCTGTACCACTTGCAACTGTCGCATAAAAGGTCGTCCCAAAATCATCTCATAGGCATGATTTTTGCTGAAGTCACATATGGCAAATGTATGCTCAAACTTGACACCACAGGTGGTGAGAGTTATTCCTTCTAGCAATCCTAAGGGTCTCTCAATATGACCATCGGCCATCTGCAATTTCATTCTCGTTGGCCTGAGTGCTGGCTTGCCCCAACGCTTCCATAGGGAAGTGGTGGCAATTGCAACTCCTGCACCTGAGTCCAAAATTGCCTTGGTTGTGTACTCCTCGTAGGTAATGGGAAGATAGGTGTTCCCTTCTTCACCTTCACACATATCTCCTATCTTATCCAAGGGTATTTCTGGTACTGTCCTCTGGGATCCTACCTGGGAACGAGGTTTGGCTATTTCTGGTACTTGTTTGGCTACATGTTTCCATAGCTCAGGTCTAACCTTGAGTAGCTCTTCTAACTTGAGATTGCACTGCACTTTAGTGTTGTTCAATACCTCTGTGTTCCTAGGTAAGACTGAGTCCTCATTTCGTACCATGACCATGGGTGCCCTCATACAAGTAGACTTAGCTTCCCATGGGCCTGTGAAGTGGGGTAATTCTTGTAGAGAGTTAGACTCAAAGTCTAGCCTGTCCTGAGAGTGGGTGCTCTCCTGCTCCTCATAAATGGATGGGATATCTTGTGGGAATTGGTCATGTGCATCATCCACAAGTTCAAGAGGAGGAGGGACTTCACTTTCTTTAGCCCATTTATCTTCTTGAATCTCTCGTAGGAATTCTGGTGTGAATCCATTCATAGAAGAAGATGTGTCTGGCTCCGTAGAGTTAGGCACATAGGCTTCCTGGGCGGGTAGGCTCACTCTTTCACTTGCATTGCCCTTGTGTTGTATGGCGGGTTCTTTTTCCGATTGTGCAATCAGCTTCTCTATTCTTTCTAACAGTCCATCAAAGTGCAACTGTGTCTTTGCTGAACTAGAGATGTTAAATAGGCGACTGGCCTCAAACATGGTCTGAGCCAATTCCACCATCTTGGCACAAATTTTGGTTCGTTCTAACTCTAGTTCTGCTCTAGGGTAACACTTTTCATGATCAGTTACGTTTGGCCCTTCTTGGATTCTGGCCTGATATGCTTTAAGCATCATATTAAGGTCTTCGGGAGTGGGATCTGCTAGGACTGATCCTACTCTAGGGGGTGGTGGAATTAGTTGAGGCGGGTCGGAAGGTGGCGGGTCGGATGGCGATGGGAATGGTGGTGGTGGGATAGTGTGAGAGGGAGTTTGAGATGTGAGTTCAGTTATCCTGGCTTTGGTTTCTCTTATGCTTTCCTCAAGTTCACTCATCTTTTTAGCCCATTGTCTTTTCATTCTTTCCCGACTACCTTTCCATGCTCTAGTCCTTTTCTTTGTCACGCTCTCGGGTTCACTAGCCTCTGGGTTCTTATCCTGGTCTACCCCTTGGTTTTGTTGCAACGCTTGAGCTCTAGTGACTACCTGTACTGGTGCAGTGGAAGTGACACTTCCTGTGGAATCTACCACTAACCCAATAACGTTAATGGGAGTGATTTTCGGCATATTGCTGGGATTCTTTGGGCAATCTCGTAAGAGATGATCCTTTCCACAGTCTTGGCAAAAGCCCTGAATCGTCACTGACTGGGGTTGTGTGAGTGGAGGTAAGGGACAATCACGAATGAGGTGATCTCCCTGACATCTGTAGCATGGTCCTCTTGGGAATGGAGGTCTTACTTACTTAGGTTGAGGCCTAGGGTTGGGGTTTGCATACATGACGTTTGTGTAATCTGACTCCCAACTAGGTTCACTCGGTTCTTCACTATAGTAGGACTCACCATGTTCAGGAGATTGCATGTAGTAAGCCTGGGGACTATCAACATGTGTAGAATCAAAGCTATGGTCACTGGGATCACTTTCTGAAAGCACTGGTGTTACAGGGACTATAGCTCTATTCAGGTTTTCTTCTGCAACAGCATACTTTACCGGAATCACCTTAGCTGGAGCTGGGGGTTGTTGTGCTAGCACAGGCTGAGGCCTTTGTTGGTTTTGATAGGGTTGGTAGGTTTGTTGAGGCCTAGCATATTGCTGAGGTGAGTACTGGTTCTGGTATCTTCCTTGTTGAGGGTATGGCTGTGGATACGTCTGCCTAACGGTTTGCTTATTGTAGGGGCAATCTTGCGCGGTGTGATTGGTGTACCTTCGTTCTATAGTGCAGTACTGGCTGCTAGGATTAACTTGGGGTTGGGCCATAATGGGACATACATTCGCCATGTGGTCGCCGCCACAAGTATAGCACCTTTTCACAGGGGCAAACCTTGGGATTTGTTTGCTAGTTACACCTAATTTCTGAGCTACTTTCTCTGCAAGTTCCTCAATTGATGTGGATTGCGTGGAAGAGAGGCTAGAGGCACTATCTGAATCTTTGTATATCTTGGAAAGCTCTAACTCCTCCCCTAGGTTATCCTCAATGTCAATACACATGCGTACACACTCTTCTATGGTCCTAGGGTCCTTCAAGTACACATAAGATCTCAATTTAGTACTTAGCAATCCATCCAAAAATAAAGCCACTTGCTTAGCTGGTGTGGGTAGCTCCGAAACAGGGCATCTTTCTAAGTATTGTCTAAATCTTCTTCCTGCAAGTCTCACGGTTTCTTGAGGGGTTTGCTTGAAGCTGTGAATCAGCGAGGAGGTATTATGCCTTATGCCACTCTTAGAGAATTCAATAATGAAAGCTTCTAGGAGTTGGTCTATGCTCCTGAACTGCCTCTCATTTAGTGGCTGAAACCATGTCAGGGCAGTGTTCCTAAGGGTCAGACCAAAGGCATTGTACTGTGTGAATAGATCCTCCACTTGTTCAGCTCTCAAGACTTGCCTAAACTCGGCCACATGATCGTATGGATCTCCAGTTCCATCGAAGTAGTTCTTCATGGACTTAACTAGCTGAGTCTGTCTCAAAGTCCTTGTGTGCTCTCTAGGTCGTGGTAGAGGGAACTCATCCGCATTTCTTTGATTCCTGTGAGCTCTAAGTATCTCAGGTTCTACTCTATTCGTTTCCGTCCTCGTTCTTTCTCTGCCCATTGGGTTAGCAAAGCTGACTTCTGGTCTATCTCTACTTCTGTCTCTTTGCATTCCATGAGCTTGGGATGTTCCAGCACCAGGGTGACCATAGGATACATTCGATCTTGGTTGGGGGAAAACGAATTCACCCTTCCAAGTGTAAGCATGCCTATCATTTTCTGTCACCACAAAGATCCTCTCTGAAGCGTGATCTAAGTAGGTCACTCTGCCTGGGCTATCAGGATCCTTAAACTCATAGATCATGATTGTTCCTATATCAGTTGGCTGATCAGATTTATACCTCCAAAAGGCTTCGTCAGTTTCTTGATTGAGGAGCAAATCTATGCTCTTATTATCCTGAGGAATCCACTCTGGTGTGATGATCCTAGTGAGAACCGATTTGCCTCGAGGGGTTCTAGGTTCTGCCCCCATGTTTCCTTGCTCCAGGTCACCTAAGTCTGCTTCTGGGATCACATTTCCAAATTCGTCCGTCCTATCTGGGTGACTGGTGACTACGTATATGGTTCCTTCTTTGTCCAAGTATGCTCCGTTTTCGAACTTGACAGCTGGGTGCTCTAGTCCAATGGATTGATCAGGATTCTTAATCTGTACCACAGATCTTCCTAGGCCGTCCTCATAGATGCAGGCACCTAATCGGTTGGTCCTAAGGTATTCCAACTGCGTTTTGTAGGGGCCTTCTACTCTGTGCAAGTAAGGCACTCCTGAACTCCCTGTAGGTCTCTCCATGCCTTGAGACATCTCTGATCCACTGGTCTCAGAACTTGGGTAGTATGAGTGGTGGCTCAACTGCTGGGCCCACGACCTAGCAGTGTGGTTGACACTAGCCTCTGAAGACCTAAGGCTTTGTCTATCTCTTACTAGGTGTCGTCCTGATCTAAGGTTCATATGCCTAGTTAAGTAGCCCGATTTTTTGCCCAGAGTACAACCTCGTTGCCGATCAATTGGTCTCAGTCACTTGATTCTTTTTAGTTATTTATCGTGTTTAAGGTCTTGTCTGATATTACGTCGTCAGGAATAATTGAATGTTCTTCGCACTTTTAGGTTGATCGTTCCACGTTAAACTCTTTTCCTTTAGGATTCTCAATCGTACAAAGATTATGTAGTTATCTTGAACTTGAGTATTTAGGTATTCTTCAACTTGATAGATGCCTATCACCGCCCTGAATTACTCCTCTCACTAGTCGTTCTTAGCCTAAGCTGGGAATTGACACAGGGAGTTGAGAATTTCCAACCTTTTGTTTCCTGCTTGGTTGCCCTTGAATGCCCAGGAAGTGTGTTCCCAAGCTTGCACTTACACTTGCTTAGAACGCCTTTTGATGCTCTCAATCGATCTGTAAGAGTTCCAAAGTTAGCTTTAAGATTTAAATTCCAAAGACAGAACCAATGATTTTCATTCCTGTAGCACAAACACTAACTTGCATAGTGATTTTTAGGAAAACAATTCTAAAGACCCCTGACTTTGATCCCCTTGGGTATGGTCAACTTCAAAATACCCTATCTGAAAATCAACGCATTATCTTTATAAAAAACAGTTGAGGGCGTGTAGTATATGCCACGAGCTTTCCAACAAGCCCTAGAGCTCAAAAAATGGATTTCGTATGAAAAAGTTATGACTGTTCAGGGTTTAGGGGGTTAAAACAGGATTCAATCTGGCTGACAGATCCTAGGATTTTCTCCCAAATCACAAGTGTAGGAACCTCCAAAAATGCTAATAGATTGACTATTTTGCCCCAAAATTATCCCAAATTTTGAACAAAAGCAAACCCTAATTTTTGGCCGAAAAGCCTGTCAATCGCGATCGACAGGTCTGTCAATCGCGATTGACAGAGGTGCCCGTCGGGTCTGTCAGTCGCAATCGACAGTGTCAATCGCGATCGACAGAGTCGATCGTGGCTATCAATTGCGATCGACGGTATCAATCGCGATCGACACGTTTTCCGGGTTTTTCGCTGAAATTTTAGTCAATCGGGGGCCTATCAGTCGCGATGGACACGTGGCTACGCGTAAAAGTCAATCAATTGTTGAATTTCAGTCGGTCGCGATCGACGGTGTCAATCGCGACTGACAAAGGTGTCGGTCGTGGCTGTCGATCGCGATCGACGGTGTCAATCGCGATTGACAGGGTCCTACGTGGCAGTCTGTCGGTCGTGAAGTCTGTCGGTCGCGATTGACAGGGTCTGTCGGTCGCGATTGACAGGGTCTATCGGTCGCGATTGACAGAGGTTGTCGGTCGCGATTGACAGAAAAACACGGAATTTTTCTACTGTTTTAGGTGATTTGGGATGTGCACATCATGCTTGTGCTAGTGGTGAACTTTGCTTTACCAAATGATCGAATTTTCTGTCGATCGCGATCGACAGAGGCTGGCGACTGCGAGACAGATTCGACGAGTTTCGTACCTGCGCAGAGTGCTGGGGATGATGATGCGGCCTGTACCTGCAAGACAGCTCAAGAAACATGCAAAAACAGTGCAAGCAATATCGCTCTCTCGCTCTCTCTCACAAGTGAAATGAGGGAAATGAGGTGGAGAAGGTGATATAATCAAAAACTGAAATTTTCGCGATGATGGAAGTGGAGGTGGAAGATGGTGATGGTGATGGTGATGATGGTGATGATGGTGGTAAGGTAAGAAGGAAAAAAAATAGGAAAAGTAGAGAAATTACCTACAACGCCAACGTCTCCAATCTACGTCTTACCATCACACGCTCGTCCTCAAAGCTCGATCCCCGGCAACGGCGCCAAAATTTGGTGTAGCTCAGTGATGAGTAGCACCTCCTTTAATGTCAATCCGGGGAGACGTGAGGATGGTATGAAGACCTCGAGCAAGTGGTGGCACAAGTGCGTGAGTGAGAAGCACACAAACATGCACACACATACACACACACACGCACACACGGCAAGACAAAGGGTGAGAAGCAATGGAGTTCTTAGGTTACTTTCAAAAAGCTCTTACACGTTTGTTTCAATTACAATCTACCCCAAAAATGAGCTCTCTAGCTCCTTTTATAGTTTTTGACTAGCTTTGGCCCTGTCCAGACCTAGTGTCCGGCCTAGTTAAAAATTAGGTTCCAGGGCTTATTTGAGGGCTCAAATGAGATCTAAAAAATACGAAAATTGGTAAGCAACTACTTCTAAGGCTCCTCAAGCTCGAGGACTCCTCAGCTTGCACAAAATGGAGCCACAAAAAGGTGAACATGGTATTTACAGGGGTTGTTAGTGATGAGAATCACTTTTAATTGGTGTAAGGGTTTTGAAAAATTAAAGGTTGCCTTAGTGCTAGATCTGCGTGAATGCTCGTACTTGCTTCTTAATGAAGAAAATTATTGGCCTACTTGCCAGATCTTCATTGACTCCCTTGTCTGCTTGTGCCTTCTCTCCCTTCTGACTCTCTTCTCTGACTGCCATGCCTCGTTAGTCCTTCAGTTCCTTGTCTGCTGCTAACATCGTGTCTTTAGGAATTTGTCCAATGTTTTGCTCCAATTGGGTGCTATCATTGAGAAAGGTATGGATGTATGATCCTCGGGGCTCGTCTCCTAGCATTCTGCACAGTTACTCACATAGTCATGGACATCCTTAGGCATGTCAGGCCAATATACTCCTAATCACTTTAACTCCCTAATAGTTCCATGAGTTCCTTTGTGTGTCCTCCATTTGTTCACACGAGCTTGTTCAATCAGCTTCAATTGCTCATCTTCCTCAACACATCTTAGTAGCACACCATTGGGTTCCCTGTAGTACACACTTCCCGCAATAATGTGCAAATTCCTTGATTGTAGAATTTCCTTTTTACTTTCTTTATTGATTGAGTGTTGTGGGCCATGAGTGAGTATCGGAATTAGTTTCTCTGCCCATTTTGGACACACTTCCAGATTAAACAAATAAGTGTCAGGCAGGTCATCGGGTACTCCACTTGGTGGTTCTCCGTGTGTTAACCTAGAAAGGTGATCTGCTCTTACATGAGTATTTCCCTTTTTCACTATCACTTCAAAGTCGAAATCCATCAATAGTAGGAACCGTCTTACCAGTCTTCCCATGTTACAAGGCTTATTGACTAGGTACAATAATGACTGATGGTCTATGAAGAACTTGAACTTGTTGGCTAAAAGATAGTGTGTGAATTTCTTCACAGCATAGACCATTCCTAATCCCTCGCGTTTCGTAGTTGTATAGTTCCTCTCAGCTTGGTTCAATTGTCTACTTGCATAGGCAATGGGGTGATCTAACTTTCCTTCATCTGCTGGTTGAGCTAAGATACATCCTATTGTGTAATTAGAAGCGTCCACATGAATATGAAATGGCTTGTTCCAATTTGGTGTTTTCAGGATTGGATCTGTGCTAAGCCACTTCTTTAACTCATTGAATGCCTTCTCACATTCCTCTATCCATGTGAATTGAGTTAAGAGTCCATACAAGGGTTTGGCAATTATGGCATACATGTGGATAAATCGATGGTAGTATCCACAATGTCCCATAAACGCTTGCACCTCTTTCGCATTCTTAGGTCTAGGAAGCTCTAAAATTACCTTAATCTTGTCTTCATCCATGGATATTCCATTTCTCGAGACTATGTGTCCTAAGATCTTCCCTTGTCTTATCATGAAGACACACTTCTCCAGGTTCAGGCAGACTCTATATTGTCGACATTTATTAAATATCTTCCGCAATTCAAGAATGTGGTCTTGCCTTTGGTTTGAATATGTACATAGATCATCTACATACACTTCCATGCTCTTCTTCAAGAATTCTTTGAAAACATGACACATCAATTGTTGGAAAGTAGCAAGCGCATTAGTGAGTCCAAAAGGCATCACTCGGAAGGCATAGACTCCCCATTCAGTCACCAATGCAGTCTTATGTTGATCCTCGGTAGCAATGGCTACTTGGTTGTATCCAGAGAATCCATCTAAGAAGCTATAGACTTCTTTTCCCGCAACTCTTTCCAATAGATGGTCAATGATAGGTAATGGGTAGCTGTCACGTATGGTGGCTGCATTGACCTTTTTCAAGTTAATGCACACTCTCAATTTTCCATTCTTCTTAGGCACAACTACTAATGGCAAAACCCACTCAGTATGTTCTATTTCATATATGAATCCTACCATTACTAGCTTGTCTATTTCTTCTTTAATTTTAGCCGCATAAACCTCATTATATGTATAAGGATGTTGTTTCGATGGTTTTGCCTCTGCCATCATTGGTATTCTATGAGAGCAAATCGAGGGTTCCACACCCTTGAGATCCTTATATGTCCACATGAATACATCTCAATATTGTCGGATTAATTGTATTAGTTCTTCTTCCTCCTCAATTGACACATCTTTACCTATGTCTGTACATCTTTCTTCTCCATCTTCCACTGTTACTATGATCTTTTTTGTTTGTTCTTTGTTGTCGTACGCTTCTCCTTCTCGAGCCTCTCTCTTAGGCATTTGGATGGCTATCTTTCTCTCTTCTACTTCGTATCTTTTAAAATGCTCCGGAACCTCGAAAAGATCTGGATTTGGTCCAATTTTACTCATTCTTTCCTCTTGCTCTTGTACTCTGGGGGCGGCTTCTATTGCCAAGATCTTTGTCGGTTTCTGCTTCTCTTTGGTTTGAATGATGTCTAGATAGCTCTTTTCTAAATTGAATTCTGGTTCCATTTCTATACTCTCATATTCCTCTTTCCACTCTTTTTCTATGATTTCCCCTACTTCCACTTCTTGAAGGACAACCATGTACAAGTTTACATCATAACCTTCTTCATCTATGCACTCGTTCATAGTTAGTACTTCTTCATTCACACACACATCTAAGGTTGCTAGGACTTCCATCCATCCATGCAGTTCAAAGGTTTCATCAGGAAAGATTTGAGGCATGTTCCTTGGGTCCTCTACAAGTCGGAAGTTAGGATGACCTATTGGCCACAGCTGTCTTTTATTATCCTCTTTCTTGGCTTCTTTACACATCCATAACTGGGCATCCTCGTACATCCATGATTCATCGCTTGATGCAGTGCTATGAATAGATAGGTCATCTTCCTCCTTATGTATGGGATTCCATTGTAGTGGAGGGACATCTCGATATGCAAACGTATGTAAGTTTATCTTGGTGGTATTTCCTTGATGTTGCAGGTGTAATGAATCTCTTCCCCAATCTTGCACTATCCGCATTTGTCTCATGAAGGGCCGTCCTAATATCATTTCGTAATTGTTAGCCTTTTCAAACTTACAAATGGCTAATGTGTGTTCAAATTTCTTTTCCACAGGTGGTTAATTTGATTCTTTCTAATATTCCTAAGGGTTTCTCCACATGACCATCTCCTAATTGGAGCTTCATGCGTGTGGGTCATAAAGCAGGCTTTCCCCATTTCTCCCAAATTTCCTTGGTGGCAATTCCTACTTCTGCCCCTGTGTCCAGTATAGCCTTGGTCATGTACCCATTGTAAGTGATAGGTAGACACGTATTACCTTCATCTCCTTCACTAAATTCTCCCACCTTATCCATAGGGATTTGTATCTTAGATGATTTTTCTTTTCCCTTGCTTTCCTTTTCATCCTTCTCTTGACCTAATTCCAATTGACTTGCTAATTGCTTCCATAATTGCAGTTTATTCCGAAGTAATTCTTCCACAGTCAGTTTGCAATGTACTTTTGTCTTCTTAAGTTACGTTAGATTGTGTGAATTCTTTTCTGAATTTCCTTTTCCTTTTCCATGTACTGTGGGTGCTCGGATTGTCATGGATTCCTTTTCGTATTCTCCCATGTAATTTGGTAAGGTTGAAATGCTCTGAGCTTCTTCTCTATTTTGGTCTAGTCTTGATACTTCCTCATATACTTCCTCCATGTTGGGATTTGGTTGATAAACTTCTACATCTAATTCCTCAAAGGGAGGCTTAGTCACTCCATTCTTCTTCCATTGTTCTTCTCAGATTCTATTCCATAATTGCTTTGGCCAATCGGCCTCTAAGTCGAGTATTGTTGACATAGGTTCGTCCTGGGTTCTCACTTGCTAACACTTATCATCCTTCTTTTTAAGCTCTTTATCCTTGGCTTTGACATGTTCCTTGTATTCATCATCTGCTATTCTTGTCTCTGGAAGGTCTGGGATAGTCTTTTCTAGGGTTGCTTGTGCTATCTCTTTAAGTTTTTGACATATCGCAAGCCTCTCTTTTTCTAATTCTCCTTGTGGGTAAAGCTTGTCGTGTTGTTCCACATTCTGTCCAATCTTAATTCTAGCTTGGTAAGCTTTCAGCCACATGTCTAAGTCGTCCGGTTTTGGGTCAGCTAGAATTGATCCTAGTTTCTCTGCTTCTTGGATAAGCAGCGAAATGGGAACCTCTTCCCAAATCTCTTGTTCTTTATGCTCTTTCTTACTTCCGATTTGTTTCTTATTGTATTGACTCTTGTTTTTCATCCATTTATCTTTGAGCTTCTCTCTTCTTTCCTTCCATTTTTGAGCTTTTATGTTCTGGGTACTCTCACGTGGGTCTTCAGCTACTATTCGAATTTTGGGACTTATTGTTCTCTTGTTCCCGTTTTGGTTTTTTTCCTTTTTGTTCTTTCGTTTGAGCTCGGGTAATGGCCTTTAAAGGCACAGTGTATTCCTTATCACCTCCAGGTGCTTCTATCACTTCAATTACATTATTAGGTGCAGTGTCTTGGACTTTGGTGGGATTCTTAGGGCAATCTCTGAAAAGATGTTCCTTTTCGCAATCAGTGCAGTATCCTTCCCAAGTCCTAGGAGGTGGTGGGTTGTAAGGTCGAGGACATTCTCTAATAAAATGGTCTCCTCCGCATCTATAACAAGGTCCTCTCGGCACAAGTGGTCTAATGGGTGGTCTCACGGGTGGTTGTGCTTTAGGTGCATTATACATTAAATTTGCTACCTCCGTTCCATAAGCCTGATCATAGCCTTCATATCCATAGTATGCCAAATCATATGTTGGTTCATATTCTAACATGTTGGCTTCATAGGGATAGTAATCTCCTGGGGGCAGCTCACATCTAGGGTCTTGGACTCCCAATTTCTTTGCTACCAGCTCTGCTAATTCCTCCACATTAATGGAGTTGGATGTAATTGTACTCCGAGAGTCTTCTGATTTGGTGGGGCTGGGCGTGCTCTTGAGATCTTCAGCTAGATTTTCTTCTAGGTCAATACACTCTTGAAGACACTCACTCAGGGTTTGTAACCTCTTCACGTAAACTAGCGTTCTCAGGGTTCCATTCGTTAGTCCATCCAAAAACAATGATATCATTTTTTGCTGAGTGGGTCTCTCTGCAGCTAAATATCTATCAACATACTGGTTGAATCTTCGGGCGGCCGTTTTCACAGTTTCATTAGGGTTCTGTTTAAAGCTATGGATTAAAGACGCAGAGTTGTGCTTAATCCGTCTCTTAGTGAATTCCCCAATGAATTCTTGAAAAAATTGCTCCATATTTCCAAATTTGTTGGGGTCTAACGGCTAGAACCAAGTCAGATCCGTTCCTGTGAGGGTGAGTCCGAAGGACTCATACTGCACGAAGAAATCATCTACTTGTTCTGCCCTTAGAACTTGTTTAAATTCAGCAATGTGATCGTAGGATTCTCCAAATCCATCGTAGTGGTTCCTCACGCATTTGGCTACTTGGATAGGTCTCAATCTTCTCATTGGTTCTGGCTATCTAGGCATTGCAGGGAAGGCAAGAACCACTGGTCTAATTGGGGGTATTACTGGCTGCCCTCCTACTGGTGGTCGGTATTGATTACCTACTCCAGGGTGGGTCTGATTGTTTGGTTGCACTCCTAGAGTAGCGAATTGTACATGAGTTCGTTTTGAAACACTCCGTTGGCTAGTTTGTCCTGACATGGTGTGCTCTACCTCTTGTTGGGTTCCAAAGGGGTTCTGAGAGGTGGTTGCCTGCTCTCACTGAGGGAATACAGGCAATCCCATGTATTTCAGTTGAGCCCTGTCTATGGCATCTACCAACTAGTACCTTCTCTGATTTTTATCTAGGTATGTTATTCTAGTCTCGTCTTCCGGATCCTTTAGCTCATAAAATGTCATCCGACTTTCTTCTCTTCTTGGGGCAGGTGAGTCAGTTTGAAGCAACAGGTCCAAACCATGGATCAAATAGACTTCCAATAGGTAGTCGTCTTGAGGTATCAAGTCTCCTCTCAAGACTCGTGTCACCTGGGACTTGCCTCTAGGAGTCGTCATGAACTCCTCGGGGTTTGGTCTCCCTGAGTTTTCTTGTCCCACTAACTCTCCCCTTTCGTTGATCAATTCAGGGTATTCCATCACTACGTAGATGTGACCTAGCTTGTCCATGTATGCTCCTCCCTCATACTTAACAGCTGGTCTGGGCACAACTGTTGCATCCATGGAAGTCACCATTCTAGCCACAGATCTGTTTAATCCATCTAGGTGGATGGGGATCTCCTGGGCATTAGTAGAAACATACTGTAAAGATGTGCGGTACTCTCCTTCTACAATGGTCATAAAGTTCCTACTAGGAGTGGGGCCCTGCATTTCTTCTGAAGCCATGGATATCTCCTCCTCTGTGTCACTAGAGGTGTCTGAATAGACTGAGCGGTGACTGACCTAAGCGGCACTTCCCACAGAAGATATGACACTTCTCCGGCTACTTAGCACCCTTCTTGATCTCAAGTTCATTCACCCTCTTGGGACTCTCTAGGTCTCTGAAACTCTCCCTAAGTGGCTCCTCAATTGCCTCAAATTAGTCTCTGAAAATGCCTCAAGAATTCCGGCGATACCACTTTTGGCAATACTGCACCAGGCGATACTAAGCTGTCCACGATACGATACCACACAAGCTCATGATATGATACCTGAAGACCAGGCGATACAATACTGTACCAACAGGCAATACGATACTGCTACTGGGCACGATACGATACCGACTTCTCTGGCGATACGATACCTCCAGAGTGGACGATACGATACCGATATCCAGTCGCGATACGATACCTATGTGTTGGCCGATACGATACCAGAAGCTCTGGCGATACAATACTAAAACTGGGATGATACGATACTGGAGTTTGGACCGATACGATACCTGAGTATTGCACGATACGATACTGACCTTCTCACATGATACGATATCACAGTAGCTGACGACACGACACCAAAATGGTATAGCGATACAACACCGGAATGAGAGACGATACGATACTTGAGGGCAGCTCGATACGATACTACTGTAGGTGGCGATACGATACCACCGACCTGCACGATACGATACTGGAAGCTCCGGCGATACGATACCAGAGTAGGGCACGATACAATACTAGTAGTTACTCGGTATGATACTGCCAAACCACACGATACGATATCAATGCAAGTGGCAATACGATACCACCAATCTTGCACGATACGATACTAGTATGATATCGCGATACAACACTGGATAGGACACGATACGATACCAGAAAGTGGACCGCGATACGATACCACTTTGGCAAAGTGCGATCACGATACCAACCTGGCAATACGATACCACAAGTGGTATCACGATACCAAGGCTGGTAATCGACGATACAATACTTCGGTGAGTATCGTGATACAAGGGAATTTCTGGTATCGTAATACCAAAAACTCAACCGATCACGATACTCAAGCCAAAGTATCTCCAAATTCAAAATTTTTTGTTTCCCCTTACTCTTTCTCTCACCCATCTTCACTCCTAGCCTACTGTCTCTTCCAAAGAAGCTCAAAAAACACTCTGTCCCGCCCCGCGATACCAGATGCGCAAGTGATCAGATTTTTGTGCACTTCTAAAGTGTTTTTGCCAATGAAAACTTATGGAATCTTACCTCTGTGAAGTCTTGCTTGAGTCTTGAGCTCACTACCTAGCTTTGATAGCCTAGAAAGCACGATACCAAGCCCACGATACCGATCGCTGCTCTCTAACGATACTACTTCTCTGAACAAGTGAGAAATGAACTAAAATTTTTGGTTTTTATACTTTTTGGTGACTGAAACTGAACTACATTAATTTGGCAAATTTTTTGGGATTTTTCTTGGTGCTCTTGACTTACTCCTACTTCACTCCTCTTCTCCTAACCTAACCCTAGCTCTTCCTTCTCTCCCTTCCTACTAACCCTAAACCTAAAAACTCATTACACACACCTTCGGGATGTGAAGTAACAAGTGCTGAAGTGGTGGACTACTTGCCACTGAACGAGTTCACTTCTACAAGAACGATTTCATCACTCTCAAGCTATAACCATCACGAAGGCAGCTTGGCTGAGTGTTCTCCGACAACGGCGCCAAAAATGTGTGTACCTAAGTCAAGAAGACCTAAGGACTTGTGCCAAAGAGACTAAATCTCATTTGCCACACAAGTGCGTATAGTGGGGAATTGACACACGCTTATTTGTCAATCCGATGAAACGACCTAACCAAGTGTATGAGGACATGTGCACACATGATGGGAAGTGAAGTGGCTTAGCTTATATGCATGAGAAAAGACTAATCCACCTCTCTAACTCACTCAAATATTGAAAGTGTCTATCGCGATACCACTTTCAATAGTTTTCACTAAATCGAGGATTTCTCCCAGCTCTAAACTCCGAATATGGCAGATAGCCATATTTTTTTCAAAGCTCTCAATGAGGAGCATCTATTGGAAGTCATTTCACTCGATTCTGACAATTGTGCTTCAAGTTATGACCAAAATAGTGAATGGTGGGAAACACCCACACTCACTCCACAACTCCTACAAGCTCACACACACACTAGAGTAGCTCAAAAATAGTGGGGAGGGGTAGACAACAGTCCTACACACATATTCCAAGCATTACACACACATAGAAGATCAAAGAGAAGATGAAAATCTGCAAGAAAGAAGCAAATTCGAAAATCAGAACCTCTCCTTCTTCACCATGACAAAAAGTCTCTACAATGAGTCACAAAGTGACTTATATACATGTGCCTTAACTTTGGTCCTTTCACACAAGAGACCAGCACTTTATTACTAAAAAGTGAATCTCCTACTAATTTACAAGGAATATATTACAATAAGTTGGGATTATGCATCTAAAGGACTCCTCTAGTGCATTTACAATGTACATGGCTTGAGGGAATTTCCTAAGACTTTGAAGAAGAAAAATGCGCCCATTAATTTGAAAATTTTGGGGCCCTTCTTTTGTGCTTCTTTGCTCTGCAACAATGTTCAAGAAACTTCAAAACAAGCACACCCAAGATATGTAAGGACTAATCCATTTTTGCCAAGTGCAGCAAAAATGGACTAGTCATAAAAGAAAAAATATAAGGAATGATGAAGCCTTCCCTATGATGATGTCTTTACTTCAATATCAATCCCTTTCTATTTAATAAGAAAAGAGAAATACAATAAACAATAACATCTTCCCTTTGCTCATTTGAACTTAGTATAGAGTAATAGCTTGTGCAATATCTTCTCATTACCAAGATGGTTAATCAATGCTTGGTGTTTTTCTTAAAGTTTTCAAATCAAATGTAAAGTTCCAAAATATGCATGAAAATAATATGTTAACCTAAAGAGATTTCAATGATTTGTAACTTTTGTGTTAGGATTTTCTTTTTTTTCTAAGTTCAAATTTTAACCTGCCATGTGGATGTTATTATTTTCTTTGCCCATCTAAAAATTACATGGATTTATATCAACACAATGCTCTCTTCATATCAAGGATACAATCAGCTTATGAAATGTAAATGGAAAAATGCATGTCACCAGAGACATCTTTCTTAAAGATAAAAGTCCCAAGAACTCTCCTTTTTGTATAATTTGACTCCTTCAATGCTAGCTCCCCCCTCGAGATTTCTAGACATATTTTTGTTATATTTTTAGCCACGGAATTAGAGTTATGAGTATTTATATTATTTTTATGACGAACAATGATTGAACATATCCAAATGACCTAAAAGTCACTTATCAATAAAACTAATCACAAACTCTCATAACTTGAATGACACTTCTTTAACTTTAGCTTTTGCATCTTCTGCTCCAAATTTTTGCACACATTTTCCTCTCCACTTTATCTCTCCTCATGTAGAATCCCACTCCTTGATGTATGGAGCAACCGAGCACACCATCGCATAGGTCTCCATGGTCACCTTGAACTAGTATTAGATCTTTGAGTTGCTCTATCATGATAAAGTTGGTGCAAGTGCTTTTCGACTTCAACCTATGCTAAGTTGAGGATAATTTTTTGCACTTTAGACAATTCCATCACAAAAAGTCTTCATTTTTGTTGTAAACATGCTGCTTTTAGAGGATCAAATGAACTCATTGAAAAGTTAAAGCAAATTTTGAGCTTTTTGGAGATTTTTGTCACAAAGAACCTCTTCTATTGTGCTCTTTTTTAATCTGACAAGTCATTTCCAATACCTACATTGTTGAATTTTCATTTACAAGTCCTTTATTCCAAAGATTTGCTCTCATTTTAAGTGCGAGCTTATGTATTAATTTTGTGGAAAATCACATGTGATAGGAAGAAGAAAGAAAGCAAGACATATACACCAGATAGCTCGACGGAGAAGGACAAGGCCAATATGGCCTCCAATATGGTCATTGAAGAGTTATCAAATGTGGAGGATATCTTATGTGCTACTATGATAGCAAATGATGCACATGTACATGATGCTTCTTCTCATATTATTCATTTACAAGATATGCAAATCACAAATAGTTACCTAATATATTCCTTGCTTATGGTAAATAATGCATTATCTAACTTGGATTGTGGATTCATGTGCATCATTTAATATGACTCATATCAAGGAATTTCTCTACATTTTATGCAGGAGACCAAGGCAATGTACACCTTGGAAGCAATTATGCATATTTCATTGAAGGTATTAGTAGAGTACATCTTTCTGTGGATGGCACTAATGGGCTGGTTTTGCATGATATGAGATATGTATTGAGAGATAGATATGCATAGATATAGTAACCTCTTTTAAAGTGGGATATGGAAGCCTCAAAAAAAAAGCTCAAGGCTAATTATCAAAGATAATAAGAAAGATACACTTTACTACTTGCACAAGAAAGCCTTGTTGGGCAAGTGTATTGCTTTGGCTGAGATTAATTCTTGCATGCAGTTATGGCACAAAAGGCTTGGCTACATGAGCCAAAAGGGATTTGACAAATTATCTATTCTTGACAAGTTCAATGCTAAAGGAAAAAAGCTTGACTTTTGTAATGAATATCAATATGATAAGAAAGTAAAGAATTTCTACTACTTTGGTCTCTCTCATAATTCTAATGTGATTGATGTTGTTCACTCTGAGATACATAACATATCCACCAAAACTATGGGGGGATGCTCTCTACTTTGTTTCTTTTATTGCTGACTACTCAAAGAAGCTTTGGGTTTATTTGCAAAAATAAATTCAGGATCAAGCCTCACATACTTAAGAAATTATATTCACTTTTTTACCACTTAAACAAATAGAAGGCTAAAAGGCTTAAGCACATATAATGGATGTGAGTTTATAAGTGTTGAATTCAACAAATTTTGTGAAAATCTTGGCATTAAGAGAAAGTTAGCAATCCCCTATAACCCACTCTTCTAATGGTGTGGCTAAAAGGTACAATAAGACTTTATGTGAGAGGGTGAGATGCATGTTGTCCATAGCTAATCTCCCTCATGGACTTTGGGGAGAGGCTCTCAAAATTTCAGTTCATGTTCATAATCGATCTCCTCATACGTCCCTAAAAAGTGGCATCCCCAGAGAGGTTTGGTCTAGCAAACCAACTTCATACGACCATGTGTGCATCTTTGATTATGATTCTTTTATGCATATAAGCTTTGAGTTGAAGAGCAAGTTAGATGCAAAGTCCAAAAAAGGCATCCTCATGGGTTATGGTGATGAAGATGAAATGGGCTACAAAATTTGATTTCCTCACCTCAAGAAGGTAATACTCAGCCAATATGTGGTATTTAATGAGGTAAACTGAGCCAAGATGTTGTGTGTAATCAGGCAAGGTTGCTCAAAACAATTACGCCTCTAAAAGGAGGACCAAAAGGGGTTCATAAAGGGAAGATCCATCTTGGAGGCAATTATTGAGGTGTGGGAAGGTCTAGAGTTTGCTAAGAAGTCCTCTCAAGATGTCCTCTTCATCAAAATTTATTTCGACAAAGCATACGATCATCTTGAGTGGGATTTCATTCTACAATCTCTAAAAGATATAGGTTATGGACCTAAATTCACCAACATGATCTCTACACCAATGGGCAATGTCTCAACTCGAATCAATATCAATGGTCAACTCTCTAAGGAAATCAAGTTAAAATGCTTTATTAGACAGGGTTGTCCTCTGGCTCCACTTGTTTTTGCCATCACCACTGATAGCCTTAGCCACTTGGTTAGCCATCAGGCCCTTTTAGGAAAGATCGAAGGCCTTTGGCTCCCTCATAGTCAGAATTAAACGCTTATGAGACTCTTTGTCGATGACATAAATGCATTTGTGCATAATGTCCCTAATAGTATCAACACCTTCTGGCATCCAAATCTAAAATAAAGCACTCCATAACTACTTTCAAGACCATTTTGGGGCCCTCACCAATTTTCTTGACTAACGAGGGA
This sequence comes from Ceratopteris richardii, assembly GCA_020310875.1. Lineage (NCBI taxonomy): Eukaryota > Viridiplantae > Streptophyta > Polypodiopsida > Polypodiales > Pteridaceae > Ceratopteris > Ceratopteris richardii. The sequence goes on along the minus strand of CM035413.1, from coordinate 98,424,198 downwards.
TCTAAAAAAATTAACAATGGACAAATTTCTTTGTGTAGCATCCAGATCTAAAATAAAGCACTCCATAACTACTTTTTGTGTAGTACCTAAATATTTTTTGTGTAGCATCCAAATCTAAAATAAAGCACTCCATAACTACTTTCAAGTCCATTTTGGGGCCCTCACCAATTTTCTTGACTAACAAGGGATGTAAAGAAATAAACAATTGACAAATTTTTCAGCTCCTTGGCATCTCGATGGGTTTCAAGTATCTATTGGCTAGTGTTGGAATTGGGTTTTGGATAAACTACATACTAAATTTGCCTACTAGAAGGGCTTGCAACTGTTGTATATTATTGAACAAGGCATTGTTAAAATGTTATATTATTAATATATTAATATGTTTTTGATGTTTTTGATATAGCAGCTGAAGGTTCGTGAGGAGCGTGCAAAGCGTGAAAGGGCGGACATCAATAATCCGAATAATTATTATTTAGTTTGTAAATAAACCTGCGTAGAAGGTTCTATTGTTAGAAAAGTAATGGTTAGAATAAGGGTCGTTGTATACCGTAGTTTCTGTTATTGAAAGCAATGGCTTTCTGTAAAAGTTATCAACTTTTAGTTTTACGCCTGCTTTTTGAAGCCGCCCTCTTGTACCCACTCTTTTCGACGTAATCAAAAGTGCTATAAATACATGCACTCTGTGGACTGTCGAAACAGAGTGCATGGGGGGAGATTGCACCCAATCTTGTGTCGTCTCTTGTCTCTTGTCTATTTGCTGCGTGTATGCTCTGCGGGATACGATGCACAACAGTGGTATCAGAGCTTGGTGTCCACAGAACAGATTTTGTTGCATGAGATTTCTCCATCCACATCGTTTCCGTCAGGTCATCATCTTCTTGTCGTGGGCTCTCTCAGTTGCGTTTTTAGCATGAGCGTCGTCCGTCGCGTTCTGCAGCCGACTGCAGCAAAAGAAGCGATCTTACGAGGGCCATGAGAACTAGATTTCCCGACATCAACTAAAGAAGGTCACAGAAAGCTCTCCTGTTTGACGAGCTGCGCTCGCGGCTCCCCCGGATATTCCAGAGCCCCGTTCTTCAGAACAACGCATGCATTGACACATAAAGTCACATGACCTTTACTTATTATTTATTATTCTCTTTTTCTGGAATTATAATCCTCCCACACGTGAGGATGATTGTTTCCTTTTTGTTTTCTTGCTTCATCGAAGGGGATCCATAGAGACCGCGTGAGATGCTTACTGGTTCCAGGCACTGCGTTTACACGCGAGAGCGCTTTGCCTGTTCGGTTCTGGGATTACAGAGTTTTAGTGTCTTTAGTCTCTTTATACATTTGTTGCACGGTTGAGACTTATATGTGGGATATATTGCGCATGCTGCTTAGCTGAAGGAGGAAGTCGACTGTTATTTTTGTTATATGGGATATAACAGGCGTTCAGAATTTGGTTTCTTTTCCTTCGTACAGCAGGTCTTTATATATTGCACGGTTGAGACTTATATGTGGGATATATTGCGCATGTGCGCGCTGCTTAGCTGAAGGAGGAAGTCGACTGTTATTTTTGTTATATGGGATATAACAGGCGTTCAGAATTTGGTTTCTTTTCCTTCGTACAGCAGGTCATGGCTTGTTAGAATATTCCATGTGGGATAATCGTGACCTGCTGCACCCTTTTCTTGACTATCTACGTTCTGAAATCATCATGACGCACAAATCTATGGAAGATGGAATATGACGAACGGTGAAGTAAAAACGGGGAAAACGGAAGACTCAATCTTGAAGTTGATTCTGACAGACATGTTGCGTAGTTTTTTAAAGCTGAAATATATGCTCTCGCTGAAGAAAGTTGCACGCCTCTCAGTGTTCTGTATATTCACTCACCTGCTTTGGCTGAAAGGCAGAGAATGACTTGAAGATTTTATTTTCCCTCACCAAGTTTTGAAGTTTTCTCTATTGGCTTTCGATTCCTGCAAATGAGACCATAACTTTTATGATGTGTTTTAATTTACGCTGATGCAACCTTATTTGGCGTTTCGTATTAATTCTTGCTATGTGGGAAAATATGGTCTGCACGCTTACACAAGGTAGTCATAGGAATTCCACCTTTGAAGATGTAAGCATGATGGCCCAGAGGCATGGTCAAGCACCTACAAGTGCGTCCAGCGCAGGAAAGGAGCTGAGTGCTCCGCACCTCTTCAAAACTCGCGTTCTACGATCGGAAACGAACTCCTTTCTTTATTCATACATGGAGAATTTCATGAACATGTGGGATTGATGAGCGCTGCGCGCTGCCTCTATCACCGAAGAGAATAACTCTGCGCACACAGCACGGAGAAAGCAACAATTCCCTCTGCTATTAGAATTTCCTTTGCTTTGCGTTAAACAACACCTGCGCATCATCCCAAATTTCTTGGAGGTTCTTCTGTTCAGAGGCGATCACACATTTATTTTGTTTTGCGTTTTTGTATTAAAAGGCTGAAGAACATCACTCTGCATCGAACATCATACATGCGAAGAAACAGCACATAACAGATTATCACTGATTACTCTCACAGAACTTTTCAGCAGCCAAGGAGGCAAGTCAGAGCAGTCACTATTTATTTTGCTTACACTTCGCAGGGATATATATTTATGGCTACATATATATATATGTGGGATTCTCAAAACGCTGCGCTCCTTTCTCTCACAAGAAAATTCTTTTTGAATTTAAGGTGAGCAAACACTTGGCGCAGGCAGATATTTTCGGTTTAAAGTTCATATATGGGATTCGTTCATGCAATCTGAGGAGCGCGCACCTCTGCAATCTCGAGAATGTTTTTCTCTCACGCCAATTTTCGAACTCTATTCCTGCTAAAAGCACATTCGCCATATCTTTTACAGAGAACAGCGATTATTTTCTTATACTTAAGGGTTCTTTTATTTACCTAATAAGTACTATATGACTACATCTTTTTGGCTCTAACTTGAGCATATTACCTTCATTTTTTTTTTTTTTGAGATTTTTACTGCTATGGAAAGTTCTCTCCGATCTCTTTCTATAGAGTGGCTGCAACATACCTTTTGAGCTTCTATTCCAAGATCAAAAGAATTTGGACTTTACCCATTCATCATCAACAAACCTTTTCTAATCATCTTTTCAAAGCCTCGATTCTTGAAGGCATATTGTCATGCTATTCTGATAAAGAGTGGATCATCTTCAGTACCTGCACACACCTTCAAATTAGTTTTTGGAACCTCCAGATAAGTTTCTTGTCAATCTATATACATGGTTCTTCTCTTTTTGTATCATATTGAACATAGGACATGCAAGTTTTGCATCGTACATAGAATATATGCATCGTTTACACACGATTTGTCTTGTATGGTGCATGAATTCTTATTGCAGGGACAGGTATGTATTTTATTGCAGATTAGCGAGGAGAAAAATATATTTGTCAGGGTGTGTAATCCCCTTTGGTTTCTTTGTGGATAGGTTGTGCCTATCGGCACAAATATCATGGAAATTGTTTGTCGGAAATTTTCCGGTTTTCAAAATCACGCCGTTATGCTACCGAAATTTTTACAAAATTCATATGCACATGCATTCAAGTATAAATTCATGATTCGAAAGTTAATTAACAGCTCCATGAAAATTTCCATGCATGTATTCTTACATGGCACATGCCTATTTCTTTCTTCAGTGATGAAACATGTGACTGGCCATCCATGTTTATTATTTTATCACCTGAGGTCAGTTGATTGTTCAACTGAGGGGCATGTTATACCTTATGGAATATGATGAACAATGCATTGTTGGATTGTAACATCGAATATGTTAGCCAATGCATTGTTGGATTGAAATATGGAATAGCCTATGCATTGTTGGATTATAACATCGAATATGTTAGCCAATGCATTGTTGGATTGAAATATGGAATAGCCAATGCATTGTTGGATTATAACATCGAATATGTTAGCCAATGCATTGTTGAATTTAAATATGGAATAGCCAATGCATTGTTGGATTGTAACATGAAATATGTTGGCCAATGCATTGTTGGATTGTAACAGTAATATAGAATATGTTGAACACTGCATTATAATTGTTAGAGTGTTGCATTATTTTATCAACTGAGGTCAGTTGCTTGTCAACTGAGAGGTATGTTGTATATTATTGAACAAGGCATTGTTAAAATGTTATATTATTAATATATTAATATGTTTTTAGTGTTTTTGATATAGCAGCTGAAGGTTCGTGAGGAGCGTGCAAGGCGTGAAAGGGCGGACATCAATAATCCGAATAATTATTATTTAGTTTGTAAATAAACCTGCATAGAAGGTTCTATTGTTAGAAAAGTAATGGTTAGAATAAGGGTCGTTGTAGACCGCAGTTTCTGTTATTGAAAGCAATGGCTTTCTGTAAAAGTTATCAACTTTTAGTTTTACGCCTGCTTTTTGAAGCCGCCCTCTTGTAACCACTCTTTTCGACGTAATCAAAAGTGCTATAAATACATGCACTCTGTGGACTGTCGAAACAGAGTGCATGGGGGGAGATTGCACCCAATCTTGTGTCGTCTCTTGTCTCTTATCTCTTGTCTATTTGCTGCATGTATGCTCTGTGGGATACGATCCACAACAGCAACTCAACTTGGCTCAACGTATTATGGTGATCAAAAGCTTCCTCATCTCATCTATTATCTATTTTCTTGCATGTTGGAGACCAAAACACAAAAAATTAGCAAACCTTGAAAGTACTTGTTGAAATTTCCTCTAGATTGGTGATCCCAACAAGAGGGACGGCCCAACATCAAGTGGGCCTTGTGTGCAGACCAAAAAGAGTTTGGTGGATTGGGCATTCTGAATGTGGGAGGTATGGTAGGTAAATTGGCTGTCAAATGGCTTCTCAAAGCTTGATGCAATGTGGAAGCTTCTTGGGGAAAACTAATTCTTATAGGAAAATCCTCTCTTGTGCTTCAAGGAATCCTTAGATGGAAGGATCTTGATTTGCTCACCTTATTGTTTTCTGAGTGTCCAGTAACTCCAAACGGCTCTAACCTTGTTTCCTCAATCTAGAAGAGTTGGAACAAGATGAAACCATACATCAAGGTTAATGAAGACTGGAAATGGGCAGCCGGAACTAGGAAAAATGATTCTATCTGGTTTCCTATTAATAGAATCAAAGAAGTTGATCTGGAGAACATCCAAAGAGCAAAACAGTTATGGAACAAAGGTTTTAGCAAGTGGGAATATCTCTGGAATCTTATTTTCGCTCCTTGGTACATGACATATTTGAGTGTGATCAAATTGTTTCAATAACACTCTTATCTTTTTCAACCATTCAAACAAATTTGGGCTTTTGCAACACCAAACATTTTTTAATTGCTTAATTATCAACATAGACTAGTCTCCTTTGATAATCAACCTTTTGATACCATGTTGAACACATTCATGCAAGGCCTCATATAGTGCTGCATATTCTGTTTCATTATTTGAATGAGCATTAGGAAGAGCTATACCTTTCTTGAAGATGAGCTATTTGTTTTGGTCATATATTAGAAATCATCCTGTTGCTTTGTTGACCTGCTTCTTCTTTAGATGCACCATTAAAAAAATACAGTATGTGCATCTTCAATATCTTCTTCATGCAAGGTTGCTCCCTTGTCTTTCTAGTTGGATATTCTCCTCTCCCACTTCCTATAGGTGAGTATGTTTGGAAGACTAGCTCTTGTGCTTTCCTCTACTACAAATGTATAGTTGTATTCTTGAAGTTCAAGAACCCATTTAGCTATTCTAGAAGAGATACTCATATGTTGTACCACATATGGGAATGCATGATCTGTTGTAAGAACAATGAAAGGCCTAGCAAGGAGGTAAGACCAAAACTTCCTTACTCCAAACATAAGTGCATACATGAGTTTCTCTGCATCTGTATATCTCTTCTCATTTTCTTTCATTACCTTGCTAGCAAAGTAAACAGGATGCGTGTGAGATATTGTTGTATCCTTCTGGAGTAAGACTACTTTGATTGCTTCTTCACCTGCACTTGGACACACATAGAAAGTCTCTCCCATATTTGGAGGCATCAATGTGGGTAGAGTACTGAGTACTTTTGATTTCTTCAAAACATTCATTATGGATATCCTCCCATGCGAAGACACTATCTTGTGCAGGCGTTTGTAATGGGGATATGATTTCAGACAGAAGGTGGATGAATCATGACATGTACCGTACCTTTTGTACCAAAGTGAGGGTCCGCTTTGTTGTTGTTGGAGGAGGTAGAGCCAATAAGGCTTGCACTTTGGATGGATCAACTTGAATCCCCTTTTCTGATATGAGATATCCAAGGAGAACTACCTCCTTCTCGGCTATATCACACTTATCAAGATTCAATTGACCTCCAAGCTCATACAATCTTTTTAAGCCTTCTTCCACTTTTTGACAATGCATAGCTCTAGTGCTATATATGCAAAAGTCATCCATGTACACCCTTATTGATGATCCAAAGAAAGGGTAGTAGGAAATGATCTCTCTTGGTTGCTGCATTCAAGGGTTTATAGTCTACACACGCCCTCCATTTACCATTCTTCTTTGGGGTAACCACTACTGGAGACACCCATTCAGAATTTGATACACGGTAAATGAAACTAGCCTTTATGAGTCTATTTACCTCATTCGGCAGAGCCTCTTGTTGAAGTGTTCCGATGCTTCTGAGCTCTTGCACCATTGGCTTTGCTTCTGGCTTGATTTCGATATGATGTTGAATAGCAGTTACACCTTGTATCTCATTATAATCTTTAATGAACAATTTGGGGTACCTTTTGAGCATGTTGATGTACGTGGTCCTTTCCTTTGAGGTGAGATCTTCTGCTAGCATCTTTTGCAAATCTGCTTCAAGCATGGAGTCCTCACTTTGTGGTTGTTGTAAATCATCCTCTTTGCCTCCACCTTCCTTTCCTTGAAATATCACGCCCATGACTTCGAGTGTTGATAAATCATTTTCAGTTGTTGATTCCTCACTACTAGAATCGTTGTCATAGCATGAGCTCTCTTCATCAACAGTTGTTTCATACCTGTGATCTTCCTTCTTCTGGTCCTTCAAATCATAGGTAATTGACTTTGTTCTATCATTTGGTTTAAGAACTAGAAGGCCAGAGCCCCATCTCTGATTTTCTCTTACTGCAATTAACCATGGACGTCCTAATATGGTGGGGTAGTCCTCCCCTTTGGTTGCAATTCCATACATATCCAAAGCAACCTCTATATCACATACTGTAACTCTTAAATTTTCAATTACACCAACACATTTAACCACTATTATTCGCCATGTTGGCTTGGTATGCAGATGGTCCTGTCACGTCTGAGCCTAACCTATGCATTGTTTTTTCTGTCATGACACACATTTGTGATCCACCATCCACGTACACATTGGAAATCCTTTTTCCTTTTACATATGCATCCACTATGGGTACCACATCATCACATGCATTGGCTCTTATAAGGTTAGTTTCCTTATTTTTAGCCCTCCTAGTGCTTACTAGCTTGGACCATTCCCTCCTAGTTTTTGAAGATAATTGGAGTAATTGTGGCCAAGTAATATTTGGTTTTTTATGTGGATATATCCTCAGTTAGGTCATAAGGTTTGGTACCCTTACCTAGAGGAAAGTCTTCCATCGTGATCTTCCTCCTCGGCCTTCTCTTTCTTTTACTAGCTTCACCTTTTGCAACTCTGCCTTTCTTCGTTTGTGTACCCATGCTTGAATCTTCATCTTGAGATTTGTCTTTGTCTTGCACCCTTGTCCTCTTGATTGGCATTGTATCCATGGTCTCTTGTTCCTCGGTTAGCTCCAAAACATTCACTTGCCTTTGGTCACCTTGAGCCATTGGGATAGGTGGAACATTTTCTTGCTGTTGTTGTTATTCCTGTGCATATTGTGGTGGCCTCCTGACAGGATACATATCACCTGGATTCCTACGATGGTGAGGGCAATTGTACATACCATGACCACATTCATTGCAATTGTAGCATACAAACTCTTGTGCTTGTCGTTGTTGTCCTCGATTTTGTTCCCTTTGTGGTCTCTCTTGCTTGCTCCTCACCAAGTTGAGTGTTAGTTGTTCCAATTGTTGTGTGAGCTTCTGCAAGATATCTTGTTGTGAAGCTTCTTTGTTCTCTACCTGTGCAGCTGGTACTAGGGGAACAAAATCCATATGTTCTACTTTTTCAACTTTTGAAGACTGAAACTTTAATTTTCTACACTTAACTCTTGCTATATCTAATGCTTCTTCAAAAGTACCTGGAAAATATGACTCCACCTTTTGTTTTAGAGAAGGGAAGAGTCGTGAGATGAATCTATCCCTTTTTAAAAATTGTGGAGCTACTTCATTTGCCCCTAGGCTACTTTCCCAATTACTCCACACACACTGAAACTTAGACTCATAATTTGAAAAGTCTTCAAGTGTGACTTGCCTTAGTGAGAGCAATTGTTGCCACAATCCTTTTGGTGTATCCTTCTTTCCATATCGTGCTATGAATGCTTCACGCACTACTTCCTAGCTTCCTGTTGCTTCGTTGGATAAGTTGTTGTACCATATTCTTGCTTCCTCCTTTAGGACCAATGGGAAAGCCTTTAGCTTGGCTGCTTCTTGATCCCTTCCTGAGACAAGGTACGTCATCTCCAAGTTGTCCAAAAACTCTGCAGCATCTTCGTTGGGTCTTCCATAGAAGTGTGGGAAGATTGATGCCATGGTTGAACTTGAAATTGGCTTTCTTACAAAAGAATGAAGATCCAGATGTCAAAACTAAGGGTATATTCTAGAACTCGAAAGGTAAAGGGTTCTTGAGATTCAAGGATTTGTGCCAAACGCTCTGCCTCGAAATGATAGACGATGCATTGTTGGAAGAGTACCTTTCTACTATATATGATACGGACAGAAAGAAGGGGTCTTGGTTGATAAGGTTGGTTGGGACGAATGGGACAATTTTGGTTATTGGGGTTTTGGAAATTCATGAAATTGAGCTCCTCAGTGGGAGCACCAAGTTATGAGAGGGGCATTAAGGAAATGGCCTCTAACACTTCCTCGATGCTCAGCTCATAAGCAGAAAATGGAATTGAAGATGAGGGACACCAGGCTCCTACAAAATCACTCACATGAAAAAAATACACAGCACTCCCAAGGCAGGGGTGTTCTGCGCCACCTTGTCACACAAATACAATGGCACTCTTAGGGTGGGGATGATCCATGTCGCGCTCTTAGTACACTTAAACACAATCAACACAAAGGTACTCTTAAGGCAGGGGTGATCCACACCGCCCTCTTAGTACCAACACACAAACATTACACAAGTACTCTTACGGCAGGGGTTGTCCACGCCACCCTCTTAGTACCAATAGCGAAAATACAGAACATTCACAAGAAAGAGATTCTCAATGATAAGAGGAGCCAGGTGATACCACAATCCTCAATGAGTTGGGGAATGATGGAGAAGAGGGAATGTTGCAGAGCTAAGAAGAGCAAAAGGCAGAGAAAAAGATAGGCCCCAAAAAATTTCCGATTTGGACACTTTATTCTTGTATCATAGCCATTGTGTAACATATTTTCCGATGTAAGTGCACTAGAGGAGTCCTCTAGATGCATACCCATGGAGATTAGTAGTTTACCCTTGTAAATTAGTAGGAAATTAACCTTTTAGTTAATAAAGTGTCGGTCGCTTGTGTGAAAGGACCATTCTTAGGGCACATGTATATAAGTCAATTTGTGACTCTTTGTAAAGACTTTTTACCATTGTGAGAATCAAGAGCACAAAATTTCGAATTTGTGTCTTCTCCTCTCTGTAACATCTTCTTGGTGAGCTTGTGTGCTTGTGTGATGCTTGAAAAGAGTGTTTGAAAGTGTTATCTATCCATGAAAGCGCTTGTTTACTGTTGTTAAGGTGTATGAAGTGTAGGAAGTGCTGAAGTGCAGGAAGGTCATTCCCACGACTGAGTATTTTGCTCATTACTTGGAGCAGAAGTGTCAAAATTGAGTGAAAAGACTCCCATTAGATGCATCTTTTTGAGAGCTTTGAAACGAACTCGCTATTTGCTATATTCAGAGTTTGGGGCTGAGAGAAAAGCTAGATTTATTGTTGGCTACTACTCTAAGTATTGTGGCACCTCAACAGATTCCTGAACCTTGTTTGGAATAGATTTAGACTTATTTGCACTCTTTGGAAGCTCATTTGCATTGATCATCATTTGAATGCACGTCTTCATACACTCGGCTAGGTTTTGATACTCCTCAGATTGATAAATAAAGCGTGAATCCCCACTAAATGCACTTGAGGGGGATTGAGGTATAGTCTCTTTCTCCACAAGTCCCTAAGTCGGTACTTAGGTACATAGGGAAGGAAGATGGAACAAGTAGGAAATGAGAGAAGAAGAGAGGGTATATTGGATAGAATAAGCAAAGGTTCAGGGTAATGGAAATGGAAGGAATTGGAGAAATGAACTTGATTGAAATAGAAAATATTACAAAGACATGGGGGACTTACAAATTAGGAGCTTGTATAGCTCTCTCAATACAATGACATAGAGTAGACTCCTTCTCCTAGAGTGCTCACTACACCCACAGCATGTACCTACATACAACTCTTCTTGTATTTGGAGGGCACCCAAGGGGTCCTTTTATAGGCCTTTTGGGGAGATATTTAGGATGATATTTTGAGATTAATCTTCTATATATTTTACATTTATGTTGGAATAGGAACTCGATCCAGAAGATTCTAAACTGAGGATAGTGTGATATTTGGCCTGTTTCTACATATTTCTTGGATATTTTGGAGTTTTATAACAAAAATATGATATTTTCTCCTCCAAATGCGTGAAAGGGGTCCAATCCACCAAATTTTGACTTTGTTGCACCTTACAGACATGGCATTAGCATGGTTCCAGCCATTAGACCCTAATAACTTTCAAAACATGGAACGTCTATCAAGAACTAATTGAAGAATTCACTAAGTCTGGAATTAAAAACAACTCTTCCTCACTAATTCATAGCTTTAAACAAGCTCCTACGGAATCGGTGAGATTGGTAGAGAAAAGATTTAAGCAATATGTGGATAGATGCCATGTTGAAGAGAGACCCACTCAAAACAAAATGGTTTCATTGTTTTTGGAAGGATTAGTGAATGGATCATTAAGATCACTAGTATATGAGAAAAGAGCTCAAACTTTGCAAGAATTTTGAAAGAATGTATTAATCTAGAGGACAATCTAGCAGAAGACTTGAAAATACCTCAAAGAAGTGTGAAAAGTGAAGACTCCACCAGTAGCACGTCAAACTCTAGGAACAATGTAGAGGAAATAGCTAACTTGGTGGCAAAGAAATTGAATGTTCAAGGGCCAAGGAACTACCCCAACAATCCAATGAGAGTACCCATGCTTAAAAGATGTGTGCATTGTGGAGGTGATCATTCTTCTCATTTGTGCACCAGGGGAGTAGTCCCACCACCTGCTTATGCTACCAATAGACCACCCGCCCTGGGCCCTATGCATTATTGTAGCATAGAACAAAAGTACCCAAATCACAGCACAGAAAACTGTCCTTACAATTGGCAATCAAGACCACTACAATCGCCAGTGAGACCTTATGGATACCCTCAGAGAGATCAAGGAGGAGAAGCTTTTAGATATCCCACATATCAGCAACAGGGACCAGCACCACGACCTTATGCTTACCAAGGGTACACTCAACCACAACCAGTGTTAGGTCAACAACCACCCCACCCTCAGAATGTTGTCCCAGTGAAAATAGCTCGACAGGAAGAGAACCCTGAGAGAGTAATAGTCCCCGCCATGCCTATGGTTAGTAATGAACCATATGACCCATCTTATGACCATAGTCAAGGAAATTATTCTGCATATGAGGGCACTATAATTGAATACGGACAATTGTATGAGCCATATGCCTATGGTATGGAAGGACCGGATAGTTCTTATGGATATGAGCAGGATTATGTGTCATTAATGTACACAGCTCCTAGAGCACCCCTACCCTCCCGAATAGACTACCTACACCTAGAGGACCCTGTTATAGATGCAGAGGTGATCATTTTATCAGAGAATGTACATTGCCAAACCCACCACCACCATAGCGAGTTTGGGAAGGATACTGTAGTGATTGTGGTAAAGAACAGCTTTTTAGAGATTGCCCTAAGAACCCCAACAAAGTTAGCTAGAACATACAGATCAACGTGATAGAAGTGATAGAGTCGTCAGGGAGTGATAAGGAATACACCGTGCCATTGAAAGCAATAACAAGAGCTAAAGCAAGAGAGACCCCAGAAAAAACCGGAGAAAATGATCAAGGCGATAGAGAAGTGAATATACCTATACCTCAAATAGTTGAAGACTTGGAAGAACCTGGGAAAAGTATTACAAGTAAACGAACACTAAGATGGAAGAATCGTAGAGACGGGATGAAGGAAAAGAAACTACAACAAAAGAAGGAGAATGAAAAGAATGAACAAGTTCAAGGAAAAAAACAGAAACTTGAAGGAGAAAATAAGAAAGGAAAGTGTCAAAAACAGGAGGCAGGATCAGTTCTAGTAGACCCCATGCTAGAAGAGTTAGCCATGTGGATTCAGGCATTCTAGGCATGAATAAGAGTAGGACCAACCATTGAACAACATGAAAAAGAATATCCTAGAGGTGACTTAGAGAAAGAAAGGTTGGAGATATGTAAAAACTTAATTGAAGTAGCTCAATAGACCCTAGAAAAACCTTTTCTTTGACTACCCAACTCAAGAATTGGCGAAAAAGAATTTCAAGAGTGTGTCATCCCTAATAATCCCAAGAAAGGAAAAGAAATTGAGACGTGTGATGGAAATTACTGCGAGGATAAAAGAGAAGGATCCGTTGTCCCCGAAGTAGATGGGGAGTGGCTTAAAGACTTGTGGGCAAGAGTCCAAGAAGATAGATGGCAGAAAGCGGAAGGAATTGAACCACCCTTTGAGGAGTTAGAAGCAGAAGGTGAATTGGAAGCCTCAATACCTGAGCTAAATTCAGAAGGATTATTACAACTTGACAAGACCGACAAGGATGATGACAGTGTGAAGGCTTTGCCAAATTACACAGGGGAATATGAACATAATTCTGAATTATACTGCATTCCCTCAATAAGAAGAAAAGAGCAGAACCCGTCAATCCAAACATCGGACATTGTACAACATCTTAGAAAGGTAAAAATCCCTTGTACTCTGACATTGGAAGAACTTTTGAAGATAAAACCACATTTGAAGGAGAATCTAACCAGTCAATTGGAGACCAAGTCAGATGAGAAGGAGATGCCTGATGAAGTGACCAAAGTCAAAATCTCAGTGGATAAGGTTGGAGATTTCAATGAGGGAGATGAGGGGAACACATGCCTTCCCATCACTTATAGGAGTTACACCACTAAAGCTATCTTAGATTCTGGAGCTAGAGTAGGAATTGCAACAAAGGAAATATGGGAGAAATGGGGAAAACTAGCTTTAAGACCAACACGCATGAAGATGCAAATGGCAGATGGACACACTGAACTGCCCTTGCTATTATTGGAAAAAGTAACCTTTACCACCTGCGGAGTTGAATTCGAGCACACCTTAGCAATCTGTCAATTTGAAAGGGCTAGCAATTATGAGATGATACTTGGAAGACCCTTCATGAGACAGCTGAAGGTAGTGCAAGATTGGGGAAAAGACGTGGTATACTTAAAGCACGAAGGAACCACGACTAGAATAAATCTCCACACATATACGTATCAAGATGTTCCCCCCTTACAATGGAATTTGATTCATAAGGAGGAGGACGAGCAGTCGATTCACAGTATAGGTTCAAGTAACCAAACATGGATGAACGAAGACACTCATCTATGGATATGTGAGATTGATAAGTTGTTGGATGTTGGCTTCATTTATGAGATCGAACACACAGAATGGGTATCACCTTTGGTGGTCGTGCCGAAAAAGAATGGCAAGTTAAAGGTATGCATTAATTTGAAGAAAGTAAACGTTGCCACCATACGAGATAGCTATCCATTACCCATCACTAATCATCTTTTGGAAAGAGTGGCACGAAAGGAAGTGTATAGTTTTCTAGACGGCTTTTCAGGGTATAATCAGGTAGTGATTGCCCCTGAGGACTAGCATAAGACAGCCTTTGCAACTGAATGGGGAGTGTATGCCTTTAGATTTATGCCTTTTGGTGTAACCAACGCCCCAGCCACTTTCCAAAGATTGATATGCCATGTATTCAAGGAGTTCTTGAGGAAGAGCATGGAGGTATATGTGGATGATTTATGCACCTATTCAGCTATACAATCAAAACATATCCTAGAACTAGGAAAGATTTTTGTCAAATGTCGACAATATAGAGTATGCCTCAATCCAAAAAATTGCATCTTCATGGTTCGACAAGGAAAGATATTTGGACACATTGTCTCTAAAAATGGGATTTCCACAGATGAAGACAAAATCAAAGTGATTCTAGATTTGCCGAGACCCAAGACTGCTAAAGAAGCGCAAGCATTTATGGGACATTGCGGATACTACCGTAGATTTATACACATGTATGCCATAATTGCTAGACCTCTTTATGCATTATTGTCTAAGTTTAATTGGACGGAAGAATGTGAAAAGGCCTTCAACGAACTAAAGAGTCGACTGAGTTTAGCACCAACCCTTCGAGTACCTGATTGGAACAAACCATTTCACATTCACGTAGATGCTTCCAAGTTTGCCATTGGATGCATCTTAGCTCAGCCAGTGGATACAGGAAAGTTAGACCACCCTATAGCCTATGCCAGTAGACAATTGAATCAAGAAGAGCGCAATTATACCAATACGGAGCGAGAAGGTTTAGGAATGGTGTATGCGGTTAAGAAGTTTCGACATTACTTATTGGCAAATAAAATCAAATTCTTCATCAATCATCAAGCTCTACTGTACTTAGTCAATAAGCCTTGTAATACAGGATGACTAGTACGATGGTTTCTCTTGCTACAGGAATTTGATTTTGAAGTAGTAGTCAAGAAAGGGAATACACACATTAGAGTAGATCACTTGTCGAGAATGACACATGGAGAACCTCCCACTGGAGTACCAGATGATCTGCGAGATACTTATCTTTTTAATCTTGAAGTATGTCCCCAATGGGCAGAAAAATTGATCCCTACCCTCACATTTGGACCTAAACATGGGATCACTACAAACAGAAGTCAGGAACTATGGAAGACCAAAAATCTCCACATCATTGTTGGAAGCTTATACCACCAAGATCCAAGTGGGTTACTCATGAGATGCATGGAAGAAGAGGAACAAGAGATGTGGCTTCAAAAAGCACATGTAAATCAATGGAAAACTCATTTAAATGCGAATGGAACATGGCAAACACTGAAGAGGTTAGGCATATACTGGCCAACCATGCAGAGGGATACACATAACTATGTATCAACCTGCCCAATTTGTCAAGAACGAAGGCCAGAAGAGAACTCTACTCTATGTTACTCCACTGTAGCACCAAGATGGAGTATGCCTCTGGTAAAATTCTTGAAAACCCAAGAGTACCCAGAAGGAGCTACTCTAGCAAGAAAACGTGCACTCACAGAACAAAGCAAGGACTATGTTCTTATAGGTAAACAACTCTTCAAAAGAGGAAGAGACAATCATCTACAAATGTGCATTCATGAAGACGAGTATCTTTCTATCTTAGAGATGGCACATACAAGAGCTGCAGGAGGAAATTTTTCTGTAGATAAAACTGCAAAAATGATTCTCTTCGTAGGAATGTGGTGGCCAACTCTACATCAAGATGCAGCCACATATGTTCAAAGATGTGATACTTGTCAACGAACAAAATATCCTATTAGAAGAGATGAAATGCCACTGAAACCCATGATGAGTGCCAGAGCCTTCACTAAATGGGGAATAGACTTCGTAGGACCTATTAGCCCACCAGCTAAAGGATCCCATGCAGAGTACATAATCGTAGCCACAGACTATTTGACCAAATGGGTTGAAGCCAAAGAAACCAAGAAAAATGATGTGAGGACTATGGCTAAGTTTCTCTTTGAGAACGTATTCACTAGATTTGGATTGCCTATAGAAATTGCGAGTGATAGAGGCACACACACTTTGTGAATGAAGTAATAGAAGCCCTACTGAATGAATTCTTAGTAATTCATAAGAAATCAGCCTCATATCACCCACAAGCCAATGGACAGGCTGAAAGTTCAAACAAAATCTTGTGTAAAGTCCTCACTAAAATTTTTAACAATGGTAGATCTGATTGGGATAAGCAATTACATCATGCTTTATGGGCATTCCGAGTAGCCTACAAAATAGCCATAGGAACTACTCCCTTAACTTAGTATATGGACAGAATGCCATCTTGCCAATTGATTTCTTAGTACCTACTCTCAGAGTAGCAACAACTTACGAGTGGACTGGACATGAATTATCAGCTCAATTGGATCAAATAGAAAAGTTACACGAAACAAGGTTGCAAGCTGTAGCAGGGATTTATGCTGCAAAAAGGCGACAGAAGGCATATTTTGATGCTCATATTAAAGATAAAAACCTGAAGGAAGGAGATTTAGTTTTGGTCTATACTTTGAAACAACATGCAAAGAAACTACAAAAAAGAGGATATGGCCCATTGATCATCAATCGTATATCTACCAGTGGAGCCATGAGCTTAGCAACCCTAGATGGAGAAGTATTGCCAAACTATATCCGCGGTTGCCGAGTAAAAAAATACTTAGAGCCATTGATAGAAGAGATACTATCACCACTAATAATGGGTAAAAATAGGCACGAAGAGGAAGAGAGAATATGAGAAGAAGCTAGATAGGAAGCACTAGAACGAATCAGGAAACGAAAGGAGTGGATGAGAGCGAGAGACGAGAGATATCGATAAGGAGAGGAACTCATCCAAATGGCCAACTTTAGAGTCTCTAAAAACCCAGGTCAACAAACAAAGCAACCATATTTGAATTTGGGTGTTGGATCGGTAGAGTAGCACTTGGTGGATGCTCTCATTGACACAGGAGCAGCCATAAGCTGTATCAAGTCTTGATTGACCCAGAAACTCAAGGGAGAATTACGCCCATCAAAGGCACAACTGATGGGAATAGGGGGGAAAAGTTACTAAATGCATAGGCGAGATTACCTTACCCCTACATCTCGGAAACAACACTATGGAATAGAAACTCTTAGTATGTCATGATCAAGACTTATTAGAAGAGCTCGTGTTAGGTCAAGATTGGATATATGAATATGAAGTAACTATTCAATTGGCCCTAGGATACATCTTGGCCAAGATAGGACATCGTGAGGTATTCAGCATGTTAGACAAACGACCAGTCAAAGCCGAATGTATAGACTCAAGAGATCACTCACACGAGCACGATGATGAATGTACATTCACTCCCACTATGGAAACCCCACCATCAAGTACTTTAGGCGAGAATGCACCAAATCTCGCTTTCACACAATCTCCTAAGCCAATAAACCACATGACTAGTGTTTTATCCAATAAAAGCCTCAGTGAGGAACCAAGCATAAGAGGGACTAGTCAGCAAGACAACCACAAACGTGCACACATTAGAATGTACTCCATTCCTCACACTAGACAGGCTTGGATCAGAAAAGACCAAGTGACAGCATATCTTCAACAACAAGATTACTCTCAACATCGGAAACAACAACAGAATAAGAATACAAGTCAAGTTGGACACCAAGGTCCACAAAGGATTGCTAGAGTATGGAGACACAAGGAGAATCAGTACAATCTGAAGACAAAACAACAGAAAACAAACGTCTACAGGACATTGTAGCAGCTGAAATACGAAACAAACCACATTCAAAGAGTCAAAAAGCGGACGAAGCAGAGGTACTATGTGAGAAGCACTACATTCACCAGGAGTGCTGGGAACGCAGTATGTCCCAGTGGAGTAAAGCAGATTTGGATGCCGATAGGCAAAACAATCCGTACACATCAACCAAATAATTCAGTTTGCACACATCCTAAGTTACAAGAGTCCAAAGTAGGCATACTAAGGCCACATTACAAGGCCAAGCATTCAGTACATACTTCTTCTACTTCTTGATAGTGAATGTGCTCTTGGGAAATAGGAGAGCACTAGTAAATAATCCAAAAGAAAATAACTAATGATTCAATAACCGCTTTGGCTATGAACTAACATTTCTGTTTTCTTTCAGACACAAACATGAAAACATATATATAAGTATGAAAAAATCCCAAGTATTACCTTTCTCACATCCACGGGGAAGGGACGACACAATCCACTCGGAGAGTTGCCAGATTTTGGAAGGATAAGTGAAGGATGATTCTTGATACCAGCTTGCCATTGATTACTGGTATGTATTGAGTGTAGATGGCATCTCCCAATTCTAAGGCTACGCAAGAGGAAGAGGTCCTGCTTCTTCCCTTGGAATCAGTTACTAAGGCCAGAGGTAATTGGTTCCTTGATGATCAACCAGTGGCAGAGCTCCTTTTCATGGCCACCATTAAAATTATGGATAGGGATCACTATTTCCCCATTATGTCTCAAGATTTATAGACTATCATACAAGGATTACCACGCATTACAGATGTCTGGACAAGGACTGGAATTGATGCATTCGGCTTCCAATATACCTGCCAAATTTTCAAAGATGCACCCAAGTTATGAATACACTCCAGTCTGCATCAGATAAGGTGTCAATCCCGGAAGCAAGAGTACTCGATAAAGTTGGAACATGGAAAACAATTCGGTTCACTCATGAAGTAATCAACAAAGCTTTTGGTTGGTGCCAGAATGGCCTCACTAATGTTAAAGATGAATGTCATGATCCAAAAAAGAGAACCTTTCTGGAAATCAACAAAACAAATATAGAAGACTTGGTTCGATTGGTGCACCAACATTTTTGTTTTCCTAGTATGCACAGATATACAACACCTCAGAAAATTGTAGTGCAATTACTTTGTCATGCAATGAGGCAAGTTGGAAATCAAGTAAATATGACTCCATATATTCAAGACCACCTGTTTGAAGCTAAGAAGAAGTGGAGCCAACGGAAGTTTTTGAATGGAAGCTCAACATTGACTTTGTTAATTTATGAGGCACTTGAGATGAAAGAATGTCTATGTGTGATGCCAACCTCCACAGAAATGGCAAAATATGTGAAATCGGCTGCTGTTCCAAAGAAAAAGAAAACAGTCATCTCCATTGAAGAAGTGGGAACCAGTTCCAACAACCCATGCGAGGGACTAAGCGCACTAGGGAGGAACCAGCACAAGAAACACCACAATCCAAGAGGACACACATATTACCTAAGATTCCTCTGACACAACAGCCAATCACAAAAAGGGACCTGTCAGCGGCCCTAGAAGAAACACATACATATATGATGGGCCAAGTGAACCTAAATGTCCAAGGACATCAATATAGACAAGCACAACAAGGACAGCAACAAAAGGGCAAAGAACAAACTCCCGCATTAACTGCCCGATACAAAGAATTGGGACTGGAGGACTCAAGTTCTAATGAGGAATCTAGCCCTGACAAGGATACCTTGGACACTGACATAAGAACAGAAACAAACAATGAGGAATGGACAGAGATAAATTAGGTCGAGGTCACACCTGACAATCAACAATCGCAGGTACAACACCAAGAAGCTCCTACTGAACAATCCCACCTCATTCAATTGAACGACACATCAAAAATCAGCATAAAGGAAGCTTCAAGCACACATAAAGATGGAGTGCCACCTGTAAAGAGGAAATACCAACACCCATAGAAAAAGAAAGATGTTTACAACAAAATATGGAGCAAATTGTGATTGAAGTCCCTGATGATACACCCCAAGGAAATACGAAAAATACGAGGGCTGAGCCAAGGATACAACTTCATATTCGGCAGCTCCATGACACTACGCTACATGTGGCACAAGGGAAAGATGTTACCACAGGTGAAGAACCTAGCATCCCGACCACATGGTTAAATGTTGATGTTACTCAAATGAAACCCGTAGTCAAGTAGATGATACAAACAGCTATGGATATGCAACAACAGATGATGGAAACAGATGCAGATTATGACAAGGCCATGCGGGAAAAGAACCAATTCCAAGTAATGAGTGAGCAATTGTCTGCGTAGCTGATTCAGGCCCAACAAGATGTTTCAGCTAAGGAAACGGAAATAACCGAAGTCAAAGAACAATGCAATACATTAATGAAACAGAATCACAAACTCCAGGAACAAATGATGGACTTACAAAGACAACATGAAGCAAGTGAAGCAGACAAAGAGAGAATGAAAGCTAGGAGCAATCTGCTATAGAAAAACAAGAAACAACAGCAACTGACAAAAAGGAATTGAATGAACAAATAGAAAAATATGAAGATTTGTTGAAACAAGAGCAAGCTCTAAAAGAAGAATGGGAATGCAGGTATATTAATGAAACCAATGAGCTCAAGAAACAACTATACATTGCCAATGCAAAACTTGCAGTGAGCTACAGTGAAAATATGGATCAGATAGCAGAAATCGGTAATGAGCTACTCGCTGCCAAAGACGCGCTCCAGACAGCACTTAAGGAAGTTAAAGAGAAGACTGAACGTCTTACACAGCTAGAAGCTCAATTAGAACAAAAAGTAACCATCGGGACACCAATAGAGCCACGAAAAGAAAGTCCTACTGACGAGGTAGAGGTACGTCCTCTGTCTCCCCCGATCTATCATTCTCCAATAAGAGAGAAGATGGTGGAACCATGTGATGATCATCCCATGCCATATACTGCAAAAATAGGTCAGAAGGAACGGGGACTATTGGTGTCCCGATTGATAGAAAATTTTGAAAATGAAGTGGTCAAAGTCATGAAAGAGGCCAAAATAAAAGGGAAAGATCTGGATACGATCATGAAGCCTTTCAACATTCCTTATGGACTCTTGAAAGAGAAAACAAGGCAATATATAAAGAAGCTCACACAGAAGGATCCAGGTGAGCAGCTATACTTCAAAGACAATACATTCAATTACACTCAAGAGGAATTTGAAGCGGCACAACCTATATGGCGGAGGAAATTTTTGGAGAAAAATCCTACTTTGCGGGTGCACTCGCAAGCAGCACAGTAGTTATTACACGTAAATCCTTCATTTTGCCCAACACCATGTCGCAAAGAAGAAAGAGAACTTTTGGATATGCAAAAGAATGGTGTGATCAATAAACAGTGGCTGAATTATCAGCTACTTCCAAGTCCACCTCATAATTATTTACCGACGGAGGATTACATGGTAAAAACCATTGAATTTGGCTGCATTGTTATGCAACAGTCCCCGATTTAACTATCAAGATGACAAATAAAATCCTCAGCATGCTACTTACAGTTTTGAAAGTGTTCAAACACGTGGCTTACACGTTTCTAAATTTCATTGGTATTAATCAAGGCATAGATATCCTAATTTTTTATCTATCTGTTATGCCCATCCGACCCACAATAATGGCATATTATTCTAGGCTCATGTTCTTACCAAGTACATATATGCAAACCTTCGAGGAAGACTTTTTTACAGGATTTTTTGAGATTGATTCAGAAATTTTCCTAAAAATCTCCTCGAACTTGAATGCCAGATTAGTGGCATATGAATTAAGCTTCTTCCATGATCACAGACAGCCACCACATGACGGTGTGAAGGCAGAACAATGGAAGCAAATCATGATATGTGAAGCTAATGTGCTTAATGAGATAGAGCAAAAAGTTTACAGAACATACTCCCGCCGACTTCCAAAGCCTGTCGGGGATGACAGAGTTCAAGAGGGGGGCAGTGTCGAAGGAGAATCTAGCAAGAAGAAAAGAAGAAGAAAAGAAGAAGAAAAGAAGAAGAAAAGAAGAAGAAAACCAAGAAATAAGCTTCAGAAGACATATCTCTGCAATAATCCTTGCAGGGGCACGCAACACCCATCTTTGCACAAAGCCCCATAGGGGCACACAATTAGGTACACAGGGAAGGAAGATGGAACAAGTAGGAAATGAGAGAAGAAGAGAGGGTGTATTGGATAGAATAAGCAAAGGTTCAAGGTAATGGAAATGGAAGGAATTGGAGAAATGAACTTGATTGAAATAGAAAATATTACAAAGACATGGAGGACTTACAAATTAGGAGCTTGTATACCTCTCTCAATACAATGACATAGAGTAGACTCCTTCTCCTAGAGTGCTAACTACACCCACAGCGTGTACCTACATACAACTCTTCTTGTTTTTGGAGGGCACCCAAGGGGTCCTTATATAGGCCTTTGGGGGAGATATTTAGGATGATATTTTGAGATGAATCTTCTATATATTTTACATTTGTGGTGGAATAGGAATTGGATCCAGAAGATTCTAGACTCAGGATAGTGTGATATTTGGCATGTTTCTACATATTTCTTGGATATTTTAGAGTTTTATTACAAAAATATGATATTTTCTCCTCCAAATGCATGAAAGGGGTTCAATCCACCAAATTTTGACTTTGCTGCATCATTATTTTGATTTTGGGGCCCAAGAATATAAGATATATGCATAAACAAAGGTTTCCTTTGTTGAAAATTCAAAAAGGTGTGGTGGGGCTATGGGGCCTTTGGAAAGACTTTTGTTTCATTCTAAAGAGAGTGGGACAAGGTTTAAATACTTGAATATTCTAAACTTTCCATCTCTCTTTTATATTTCCCTTCTATATTGATCATTTCTCTTTTACTGTAGGGAGAGCTAATCACATCTTTAGTGGTGGGGCCCACTTGACTTCTATCTTTTTTATTTATTTTATAGATATCCATATCATAGGGAAATAAGATAAATAACATATTACATATATAGAATAAGATTATGGCTAGAGGAGGTATCAAAAATATAGCCATCGTCTGTGGAAGCACACAAACAGCACAAGGAAGAAGAAGAAGCTTGAAGCACAACACACAATATTGAATGTATTACTAGAGAATGTACAAAGATAAGTAGCCCATTAGGGCAATAGGCGTATATACAAGCTGGGGGAAAAAAACCTCCTAAAGAGGGAAAAAAGTGCCCCGGTGGTCCTAGAGTGTTCACACACATCACTACCTAAATATATCAACAAATCCCCCCTGGGAGTGATGCGGTGAAGAAGTATCTGGCACTCATGTATAAGGAAGTGCCAAGCTATGTGGAAATCACTCCACAAAAGGAAGTAATCCCAAAGCTTTACGGAAAGCTTCAAATTTCTCCCTAGGTAGAGCCTTTGTGAAAAGGTCTGCAATGTTCTCCTACATGGGCACATATGCCAAGCTGATCTCCCTAGCAGAGAACCTCTCCCTGACATCATGATAATGCACCTCAATATGCTTAGTGCGAGCATGGAACAGAGGGTTCCTCGCAACTGCCAATGCACTCTGACTGTCACTGAAGATGGTGGTGGCAGAAGACTGACCAACACCCAAATTAGCCATAAGGCGTCTGAGCCACACACACTCAACAGTCACTGTGAAAGCTTCCCTATACTCAGCCTCCCAACTGGAAGTGGCCACAGAAGGCTACTTCTTGCTCAACCAAGATATACATGAGCTACCAAGCATGAAGCAAAAGCTACTAGTGGACACACGAGTGTCATAGAAACTAGCCCAATCAGAGTCAAAAAAGCATGCAAATCTAGCGGTACTGATCCCCCCTTGGGATAAAACAACCCAAGTAGCTGAGTACACTCAAGTAGTGAAAGATGCGCTTAGCCACGTGCCAATGCTTGAATCCTGGGAAATGCATAAACCTGCTCATCTGTGAGACAGCAAACTAAATATCTGGCCAAGTAATGCATAAGTAAATCAAACATTCAATAGCCTACTGATAGAGAATAGCATCAAATGCATCTCCAGCATCATGAAGACTCAGTCATAAACCTGTTTCCATAGGAGTGGCAATAGGTTTACAGTCTTCAAGGCCAAAACGCTGCAATAATGTGTCAATGGATTTCGTTTGACACAAAGCCATTCCACCATCAACGTGCATAAATTGAATGCCCAAATAATGATGCAAATGACCCAAATCAGACATCTCAAATGAGGCATGCAAATTAGCCTTAAAATCAGCAATATGCCTCTCATGAGGACCAGTGAGCAGCATGTCATCAACATAAACCACAATGATCAGAAGTACATCATAGCATTCCTAACATATAAGGTGCTTTTAGTTGGACTATTCTCAAAACCATGTGCAATTAGATAGGCATGTATCTTTTCATACCAAGCACGTGGTGCTTGCTTTAAGCCATATAATGCCTTCTTTAACCTCTACACCTAGTTTTCATGCCCTTTCTGCACAAAGCCATGCGGCTGAAAAACATACACTTCTTCATGCAAGTCACCATTCAAAAATGTTGTTTTAATGTCCAACTGATGTACATTCCAACCATGATGAGCTGCAAGTGCACAGATGCTATGAACAGTAGTCATTCGGCAAGTAGGAGCAAAGGTTTCATCAAAATCAATGCCTCTTTCCTGCGCATAACCCTTTGCAACAAGCTTAGCCTTATACCTATGAACTATACCATCAGGTTTATGCTTTAGCTTGTATACCCACTTAGTGCAAATGGCCTTCTTGCCATGAGGCAAGTCACATAAAGACCAAGTACCATTCTTCATTATTGCATCATATTCAGATTGCATAGCAACCTTCCAATTTTCTGAATTTTGTGCTTCATCAAATGAAACAGGCTCAGTCTCATCACAGAGACTAGATGCAGCCATAGCATAGCAATCTGATGCAAATGAGGCACTATGAGAGCCTGAATGAGTACGATATGACAGAGGTGTATCTAATTTGCTATCACGCAAGGTCTACAATATAGCCATTTATCATAGTTCTTGCCTCCTCAATATGAGCTCTCTCATCAATAAGTGCATCATGTAAATCTGCATAAGAAATGGAATGATCTGCATCATCACATGCAACCTGCAAAGGCTGAAACCTATAAAAAGAGGAAGCAACGTATCATGCATGTCTTTGGAGCTAACAAACGTCTCCTTAGTACATGAAAGTAATGGCTGAATAACATCTTCCACAAAAACAACATCACGGATAACCAGAATGTGTTTAGTCTATGGATGATACAGACGATAGCCTTTACTTTCAGAACTATACCCAACAAAAATACATTTTACTGCTTTATCATCCAATTTTCTGTGATGTTGTTCGGGCACTAATGCATATGCCAAACAACCAAAAACATGCAGATGAGCACCAGATGTCATGCGATCATGCCAGGCCTCATATGGAGTGATAGACAACAACGCTTTAGTCGGATACTGTTAAGTACATATGTTGCACACATGACAGCCTCAAGCCAAAAACTATGTGGTAAAGCCTGACTCTTGACCATACACCTCGCCATCTCCATGAGTGACCTGTTCTTTCGTTCAACAACTCCATTCTAGTAAGTTGTATACGACACTCTACATTGGTGTTTTATCCCACGTTTAGCCAAAAAGGTATTAAAATTAGAAGACATATATTCCTCTCCTCGATCAGAACGGAGGGTGGCCATTTTACATCCTGACAGATTTTCAGCCAAAACCAAAAACTGTTTGAAGCACATGAACACTTCGGACTTTGCCTTCAATGGATATACCCATGCATGCTTGGAAAAATCATTGATGAAAGTCACGAAGTAAAGATAATTTCCAAAATAAGGTCTCTACATAGGACCACAGACATCACTATGTCCAAGCTGCAATTTTTGAGTAGCCCGAACTGAACCATCTTTTGGAAAGGACGAGCGCTGCATTTTACCCCAAAATACAACCTTCACAAACATGTTTTGCAGGTGCCTCAAGTTTGGGCAAGAGGACACCATTTGAGATTTTTACAGGCGTAGCAACTAGCAAAATTCAGATGACCAAAGCATGCATGCCAAAGCTTTGCATCTGACATAGCCTGAGAATCATGACTGCACATGCTGAATCATTTACAGATCTTTCATAGTCTATGAGCATATATAGCCCACAACATAAAATGCCAGAAGCAATAATCACGTTGCCATTTGATAGCTCATGAACTATACACCTATCATCAACATATTTCACAACCAAGCCAATCTTGGCTAATGCAGAAATCGATAACAGATTTTTCTTGATCCCTGGCACAAACAAAGCATCAGACAAAGTGAAAGAACAACCATCAGCAGTAGTCAAAATGATCTTACCAACTCCCATAACAGGATAAGAGGAGTTGTTGGCACATGTAACAGTATTCCCTGTAGGGACATGCTCGAGTGAAGAGAAAAACCTGTGCTGCGAGGTAATATGTTTGGTCGCCCCACTGTCAAAGTACCAAACATCTTAGTCTACTATAGACATGCACTGCTCATGAGAAGATGGGTCAAAACTGCAAATAGTAGCAAACACCCATTCTTCTTCTTCCACAAGATTAGCAGAATCTATTTTTGGTGTAGAGGCCTCTGCAACAATCATTCCAGCCTCTCTCTTCTTTGCCTCTAGAAGCCAATTTTGGAGAGTTCTTTATGATATGATCATTTCCTTTACAGTACTTGCAAAACAATTTTTGGTTTTCTGATTTCTTTTCATCTTTGTCTTCCCTCTTCAATTGTGCAGAATTAGCAGATTTCTACTTACTACTTGAAGAGCTCCATTTTCCTTTGCCCTTCAGACTAGCCAAGAAAGCTTGATCTGTAACTCGCATAATGGGCATGTTCTACCTAGACTGATCCTCCTACAACAAAATAGAGACTAACTTCTCAAAAGACAAAGCATTTGGATTGCCTTCCATCATTAACCAAAGAGTAGAAGCAAAACTCTGATATCAATCAGGAAGACCATTCAGAACAGTCTGCACAAGTGAGCTATCTTGTATAACCTCATCATCAGAAATCAACTATTCCTTCAAGTCTTTGATCTTTGTTAGAAAACTGTCCATAGAATCACCTTCATTCATGTGCTCACTTTCTAACTATTTTCGGAGGTAAGGTATAGGAGCCTCATTCCTAGCTTGGTACAATGTAGTAAGCGTACCCCGCATCCTTAGTTGTTCTACAAGAACGAATGAGAGGAATAATGGCACGTTTGACAGACAAAGCTATCAATGCATGTGCCTGAGCATCTTTGCCATCCCAACGAATCTACTCTATAGTAGATGCAGCAGAAATGGCAACACGAATAGGAATATGCAGAATATCATCATCTTCGACACCTTCTACATCAGCTTCAGTACTTGCAGTTCTAACAGTTGCAGGTGTGATGGGATGTTTTTCAATACCTTGCATAATGTTCCACAGCCCTTTTGCAACCAATACATGTCGCATCATATAAGCCCACAATGGGTAGTTGGTACCATCCAACTTATCCTCAATAGCCAACATACGAAATACATCACTACTTTCAGCCATGGCCAGTGACTAAAATACCTTGATGCAGAAAATTGACTGTATCTCAAGAAGTTGAACGGAATTTCCCAGAGGAGTTCTGCTAAACCTATAGCAGACTTTGAGATGCTTATACTAGCAAACCGAAATAGGTATATACCTTTGGCACAAAAAGATGAAATAACCTCAACAAGCACTGTGATAGTGTGTTCGTAGGTCGAAATGAGCTCAGATCGCGATTTCGACAACTGGAGACTGCAACCGAAGAGGTGTCGACGACACCCTAGATGAAGCGGCGACCTGCTCTAATAATTGTTGGAGTTAGACATCTGCGGAAGCACGCGAATAGCATAAGGAAGAAGAAGAAGCTTGGAGCACAACACACAATATTGAATGTATTACTAGAGAATGTACAAAGATAAGTAGCCCATTAGGGCAATAGGCATATATACAAGCTGGGCGAAGAAAACCTCCTAAAGAGGGAAAAAGGTGCCCCGAAGGTCCTAGAGTGTTCACACACATCACTACCTAAATATATCCACATTGAATTCCCAATGATTCTCACAATAATTTGAGTGAATCAATGAATTGAGGGTCCACCCCTTCATCTATGAGGATCTGATTCATTAAGGATTGGTGTGATGCAAATGAGACTCTATGTCCTTCTTGCACTACCGTAATTGTACTGTACAATTATTGTAATTGGGGTGTATATGTGGGAGGACATTTGAGTTTCAGGCATTTCTTGTTGCTCTTCATGATGTCCTTCCTCATGTTCTTCTTTGACCTCTTCCCATTATTCATCTTCATCTTCATCTTCCTCATCTTCTTCTTCTTCATCAACTAGAGCAGCTTGGACTTGTGATATAGTTGATTGTTGATGTGATCCCTCCCCAACTTGTTCATCATGCGACTCAATGTTCACCTCTCATAGGATTTGCTCAAAATCTTTGTTGGTCAGTTCTTCCAGGTGGAATCCTCCAAGGAATTCAAGATCTGTTGGTACTGGAGGAAATATTAAACTTGGACATTCATAGTTACATCTTGCAAGGTAGAGTGTGAATAGATGTACATGTCATTTTGGTGAAGGAGTGATTTTGGGGGTCAAAGTGGCTCCTAAAGGTTGAGCACATGGTAATGCTCCTCGCATGCGCTTTGATGGGGGCCCTATGGAAGTTCTACCTTTGAATTGTTGTACCCAATTCCAAGTCAAAGCTCTCTGGATTGGAATGTCATATGGAAGACAACTATAGATGATCCTTGGGGGGGCACAACATCCATATAATACTACCTTTCACATCCATAATTTGTGTGCCAGGTGAATTTGATCAATGATCCAATGTGGTAGGTTAATAGTCAGGTTTTGAGTATCGACGAGATACAAGCTCAACCATACTTTCTCATGGGGCATGGTAAACTTGTCTGTTGGAAAAGCAAAGTGTTGCATGCACATTCTCAAGTGGACAGCGATGTTGGGCATCATGGCCACCATATCTTTGAGCTTCATGAGGTTCCTATTCTTCATACTTTCTAGCACGAAGAGTTCCTTCTTAGTGGGGATGTGCATCCCTTTCATGTCCACAACATCATGCACTAAGTTGTTGGTTAACCTGAATTGCTTCAATTTGTTTCCTCGAGTTAGAGATGGAAGCACAAATGTGCTTGAAGCTTTGGGATTCTTGTTGGGTGATAGGGTGTTGATGAGATAGTAACATCACATGAAATCAAGTTTGGGAAGCTTAGCACTGAAACACGTGTCCAATCTTGCATTCTATCACATTGGACGTAGCTCTTTTGCATACTATAATTTCTCAAGCTCACAAGTGAAAATATGGTACTTGCCCCATTTTCCATTGAACTCTATTTCTACCTCCCAAAGGTAAGAGTCTTCTCCTGATGGTCCTACTATCTCGCTAAACCAATGGGAGGTTTTTCCAACTGGCATGATGTGGCCACTCAAGGTATCTTGTATGGAGGTGATTTTTATTGTCTATAAGTCCTCCATTTGTTCGTTTGGCTTGGCATGATGGGTAAGCTTTCCATATCAACAACCTACTGACTTAGTCCTACCTATGAATTGGTTCCCGCTACTTCAGCCATGATACTGCGGGTAGTGATTGGTGATCGCTTATCTACTCGAAGAATAAGATCATATTAGCATTGCATAGGAAACATAACAATGCCTTGTTCCCTTTACAATATCAGCATGGTGTTCTTTGAGGATAGAGGTTAGTCAAATAGATGTGTTGTGTGTGTGAGTGTGAGTTAGGAAATTAGTAATTTTCCTATATGCATTGTCTGTTTGTGCACTGTACTCAAATGCATCTAATCTTGTGCATAATAGTTTAAATGGTTGGATCAAGGGGTTTATTATAGGGTTTGAATCTCTAAACTTCATTTGTGGGGTTGCACAATTTGACATTGATGGTATTTGAAGATGCCTCAGGGGATGCTACCTAGATTTGGGACTATTTAGGTATCCATTTCCAAGTATTTCTAGGTGTGACAATATGTTTGTGTGGTGAGAATAGATGTTTATCGTGGATTGTGGGAAGTGCATGTTTGTGAGTAGTTATTTATGCCTAGGGGCTTATGTGTGGCTACTTGGATGCGAAAGCAAGTCTTAGGCACCTAGATTTGTTGCACCTTCGGGTTAGCCCTCATCCACTACTTTGGTATCCAAAAAGAAATAATCCTCCATGGTTGACTCCTGGAATACTCCTTTGTTCTGACCTTCAATAGAGTTTGGTTGGTGTGTCCTTGAGGTCTTTTGCATCAGAGCAGGGAGTTGCTCACCCTTAGGTAGCCAAATTTGCTTCATAGTTTGAGTCATCTTGCTTCTAGCTATCCATTGACTATGAGCATCGACCTTCTACTTTCTTTTCTTCTTATACTTCTTTGTTTGCCTTGTCTTGATCATTTTTGGAAAGAAGGGAGTTCCATCATGTCCCTGAATCCTTCATTGAGAACATCATCCTTTTGCATCATGGAGTTTTGTACAAGAACAATGTCCTGTACTCTTAGAAGGACAAGGCGTTGGTGTCTTTCCTAATTCCTTGAGTTGGTATCTTCATGTGTACTCCTAGAAGGACCAGGAGTTGGTGACTTTCCTAATTCCTTGAGTGCTCCATTTGCTAGTTTAACTTTGACATATTGTTGGTTTCCCTAGACCTAAAGAAGTCTACTTCTTAGGTTCAAGTCCACAGCATGGTCATATATCCAATCTTCACCTAAAATAAGAGGTTCAATGAGGTCCTCATCTTGACATACTAGCACTTTCACATGCATTGGTACATCTTGAAGGTGGCTGGGAAGCTCCACCTCGCCCATGCAAGGGGTTTCCATACCTCCCAATCCTATGAGATACACCTTTATAGGAGTGATATTTAGTTGAAAATCTTGAAAGTAAGAAAATTTAACTACACTACTTGCAGCACTTGAATAAATTAAGGCTCTTATAGACCTTGTATCCTTTACTTGTCCTAGCTCTAGCATCATGAAAGGATGCCTATCAAGAATTTGCTAAGTGTCACACTCATAGATTGGCACATAGCCATGTGATGTTGGTGCAAATGCCAAGCCTTCACACTTGGCTAGACATTGGAAGAAGCTAAGTGCAATTGTTTGAAGATATGCTTATGGTTTTCACCATTAACCTTTGTAAAAGTCACTTGACTTAGAAGGAATCTTGTAAAAGAACCAAACTCATGGAGTTAGGAAGAGATAAGGCTACAAATTCCTTTTTGGTGGAATATATCCTAACTTAGAGGAGAACTTTTAGGTAAATTAAAGTTTGAATTTGAATTCAAACTTGGAGGCAAAGCATCTATAAAAAGGGATTGTAATCTCTTGGTCATGTGCCCCCATTAGTGAGCTTAGTGTTGATCATTTTGATGTAATTGAGAGGCTCACACTATAGCCTTATCCTAGTACTATCATTGGGCATCATATTCATGCCAATGATCATGTATAACATTGTTACATAATACATTACATTGATGATTACATCTATCTTCATCTCTATCATTGTCACTCAGAACAATGTACTTGTCTTGCTCATATCTCAGTGATCTCTCCACCATTTTCAATGTTCTATAGCTCATTGGAACAAGCTCAAAGTTATTACAAGATTTCAAAGTTTGAAGAAGTTTCATTCAGCCCATTGGGAGAAAATAATCTCAAAGTGGTCACTGGTCATTCTCTGCAGATTTTCTAAAATATCAGGGGTAAGCTTCTACTTGTTAAAGTGATTGCTTAGATTATAGCTTATCATTTTAAGTGATTCCACTTGGAATCATTAGCTCTCTAAGTAATTAGATACCCTCAAAAGGAGTTTTTCTAATTGCTATTGTACTGTGAGTACTAAGCAAAACTTCCAGCTGGTATCAAGACCAAAATAGTAACTTTTTGGTCATAAGCTAGTTGCAAACTTATCGGTTTTGATCAAAGTGTTTGAAGCATCATCTCCAAAGTACATAGGCACTTATTTAGTGTCATTGAAAAGCTAAATGGTCCTAAAACTCAACTCTAAAGTAAAATAGGGCTGGTAGAAAGCAAGGATTAGCAGTACCAACTCATTTCTTGAGGTGTCCATCCATCTTTCCCAACAGTAGTATTAGAGCAATTTGAGGTAAAATGGGAGATAGTTTTCCTTCTTTTATTGATAAATTGGACAGGAACAACTACCAAGCATGGTCCTTGAGGATGAAGACATACTTTCAAGGAAGGAGTCTCTCTGGATATATATGGGGATGCCCATTTTATGAAGCAAAGGACAACCTACAAGAGAGGAGCTTGAAAGACTCAACTCATGGTGTGCCAAAGATGCATTAGCAAGGTCATACTCACTTAACTCTATTTCTGACTTCCTTCTTCCACACATTAGGAACCGGAAGACATCCCAAGAGACTTGGGATACATTGTCTTCATACTTTTCTTCCAACACAAGGGCTAGGAAGATCCAATTGTGGATTGACTTTACCACTCAAAGGAAGCAACCCAAGCAAAGTATTTCAGAATATGTGACCAAAGTCAAGGATGTGGTTGACCAATTGGCAAGCATATGAGAGGACATTGAAGAGGAGCAAATAGTTAGACAAGTGATAAATGGTATCAAGGTAGATGACAAATGGGAGAGTTTCACAACTGCTGTGGACTTATACATGGACATGCAGATTCTAGATCTTACCAAACTCATGGGGCAACTCTTTACCCATGAAGCCAAGCTCAACAAAAATGGAGATTCATAAAGAGGGAACAATTCTTCTGCCCTATACACAGATAAAGGCAAGTCTAAAGAGAAAGGGAAAAGCAAAAAGAGTGAAGATGAAGGTACTACTTCTCAAACTAACTATGCAGGAAGAGGTAGGAACTCAAGAGGTAGGGGCAGAGGAGGTAAGCAAGATATGGGGATACCAAGGTCTCCAAAGAGGTGGCTACACACAATCAAGAGGAAGTTTCAACCATCATCAAGGTTACAACAACAATTACAATAACAACTACCAAGGAGGCTACAAATCAAGGAAAAAATACAACAATTACACAGAGGATTCCTTTCTGATTATGAACATGACTTCAAAGCAAGGTATGAATGATGACCATCTCTTCTACATTGACTCAGGATGTTCAAACCATGTGGCAGGCAATGTAGCTCTTCTCTCTGACCTTGAGGAACCCAATGGAAAGCACCAAGTGCAAACAAGTGATGACACCAAGCATTTAGTGGTCAAGGTAGCAAATGTTAAAACCTCTGATGGGAATAGAAATCTGTTGAGCAGGGTTCTATATGTACCTACAATCACCAAGAACTTGATGAGTGTTGGACAAATTGTGGGAAAGGGTTTGCAAGTTAGGTTCAAAAAATATGGAGCATTTGTTGAGGATCCCCAACATGGATTCAAGAGAATTGCCAAAGGAGAAAAGATAGGTAGATTATTAATGTTTGAACTTGAAGATACAAGGAAAATTGCACTTTATAATTACAAGGATCAAACATTGTCAGAGCTTGAGATTTGGCATAAAAGATTAGGGCATATTGGTGAGAGAACTTTAAAGCAAATATGTAGAGATAAATGTGTACTTGGAATACCTAATGTATCCAAGCAACACATGATCTATAAATGTGGTGCATGTGAGTTTGGAAAATCTCACATGTTACCCTTCTCAAAGAAAGACTACATGCATGAAGATTACTTGGATCTTGTCCACACATATGTGTGGGGACCAAGCAAGGATCCTTCTATTTTAGGCTCAAGGTATTATATATCTTTCATGGATGATTTCAATAGGTGGACTATCTTGTATTTTATGAAGCACAAAGATGAAGTGTTCAGTTGCTTTAAGAAGTATCTTGCACTTGTGGAAAACCAAACAGGAAGGAGCCTAAAGAGACTAAGGTAAGATGGAGGAGGTGAGTACTTCTCAAATGAATTTGATCCATTCTTGCAAGATAGAGGAATCAAATGAGAAATTACAACAAGGTATACCTCTGAGCAAAATGGGGTGGTAGAGAGGAGAAATAGGTTGGTTGTTGAGCATATGTATCCACTAATATGCAATGTGCATATTTATTGACAAAGGCACTTGATGGTACTAAACTTCGTAGGTTCATAGCTATGATTGGATTGCAGGACATTCAAGAGGATTGATGAAGCAGACCAAGCCAAGATGTTTGGCTTGAGGGGGAGTTGTTGGTGCAAATGCCAAGCCTTCACACTTGGCTAGACATTGGAAGAAGCTATGTGCAATTGTTTGAAGATCCACATGAACCATTGCTCATGGTTTTCACCATTAACCTTTGTAAAAGTCACTTGACTTAGAAGGAATCTTGTAAAAGCATCAAACTTGTGGAGTTAGGAAGAGATAAGGCTACAAATTCCTTTTTGGTGGAATATCTCCTAACTTAGAGGAGAACTTTTAGGTAAAGTAAAGTTTGAATTTGAATTCAAACTTAGAGGCAAAGCATCTATAAAAAGGGATTGTAATTGCGCGGCCATGTGCCCCCATTATTGAGCTTAGTGTTGATCATTTGATGTAATTGAGAGGCTCACACTATAGCCTTATCCTATTACCATCATTGGGCATCATATTCATGCCAATGATCATGTATAACATTGTTACATAATATGTTACATTGATGATTACATCTATCTTCATCTCTATCATTGTCACTCATAACAATGTACTTGTCTTGCTCATATCTCAGTGATCTCTCCACCATTTTCAATGTTCTATAGCTCATTGGAACAAGCTCAAAGTTATTACAAGCTTTCAAAGTTTGAAGAAGTTTCATTTAGCCCATTGGGAGAAAATAATCTCGAAGTGGTCACTGGTCATTCTATGCAGATTTTCTAAAATATTGGGGGTAAGCTTCTACTTGTTAAAGTGATTGCTCAGATTATAGTCTATCATTTTAAGTGATTCCACTTGGAATCATTAGCTCTCTAAGTAATTAGATACCCTCAGAAGGAGTTTTTATAATTGCTACTGTACTGTGAGTATTGAGCAAAACTTCTAGCTGGTATCAAGACATAAATAGTAACTTTTTGGCCATAAGCTAGTTGCAAACGTATCTATTTTGATCAAAGTGTTTGAAGCATCATCTCCAAAGTACATAGGCACTTATTTAGTGTCATTGAAAAGCTAAAAGGGCCTACAACTCAAATCTGAAGTAAAATAGGGTTGGTACAAAGCTCTTTGATTGATAATGAACGACAATCAAAATGCCTTCATATTTGAGAAGTTAGTCTCTGTTTTGTTGCATGAAGTTTACTCTAGGCAAAATAGGTCAATTATGTGTGTTGCAAATCCAGATTTCTTGACTAGTCAAAAGGGAAAATGTAAATGGAGCTCATCTATTATATGTTGGATTTTGAGGTCTGTGGAAGCACGCGAACAACACAAGGAAGAAGAAAAGGCTTGGAACACAACATAAAATATTGAATGTATTATCAAGAGAATCTACAAAGATAAGTGACCCGTTAGGGTAATAGGCTTATATACAAGCCAGGGGAAAAACCTCCTAAAGAGGGAAAAAAGTGCCCCGGCGGTCCTAGTGTGTTCACACACATCATTACCTCAATATATCAACAAATCCATCCTAGGAGTGATGTAGTGAACAAGGATTGGCACTCATGTGTAAGGAAGTACCAAGCTATGTGGAATCGATCCACAAAAGGAAGTAAACCCAAAGCTTTGCGGAAAGCTTCAAACTTCTCCCTAGGTAGAGCCTTTGTGAAAAGGTCTACAATGTTCTCGTGTATGGGGACATATGTCAAATTGATCTCTCCAGCAAAGAACCTCTCCCTGACATAATGATGGCACACCTCAATGTGCTTAGTGTGAGCATGGAACACAGGGTTCCTCACAATTTCCAATGCTCTCTGACTATCAGTGAAGATGGTGGTGGTAGAAGACTAAACAACACCCAAATCAACCATAAGGCATCTGAGCCACGCACACTCAACAGTCACTGTGAAAGTTGCCCTATACTCAGCCTCACAACTAGAAGTGGCCACAATAGGCTGCTTCTTGCTCAATCAAGATATGCATGAGCTACCAAGCATGAAGTAAAAACCATTGGTGGACACACAAGTGTCATAGAAACTAGCCCACTTAGAGTAAAAAAAAGCATGCAAATCTGGCGGTAATGATCCCCCCTTGGGACAAAACAACCAAAGTAGCTAGGTACCACTCAAGTAGCAAAAGATGCACTTAACCTCCTGCCAATGATTGACACCTGGGCAATGCATGGACATGCTCATCTGTGAGATAGCAAACTGAATATCTGGCCGAGCAATGCATACGTAAATCAAGAATCCAACAGCCTATTGATAGAGAACAACATCGAATGCATCTCCAACATCATGAAGACTCAATCATAGACCTATCTCCATCGGAGTGGCAATACGTTTGCAGTCTTCAAGGCTAAAATGCTGCAATAATGTGTCAATATATTTTGTTTGATATAAAGCTATTCCACCATCAACTGTTGGTCAAAATATAGCCTTCATAGATATTCTTACAAGGTGCATCAAGTTTGGACAAAGAGGACACCGTTTCATATTTTTGCCGACATAGCAAACTAGCAAAATTTAGATGAGAAAAGAATGCATGTCAAAGCTTTGCATCTAAGATAGCCTTAGTGTCTTGAACTGCACATGTTGAATCATTCATGGATTTAGCATAGTCTATGAGCTTAAACATCCACAATATAAAGTGCTAGAAGCTTTAATAATATCACCATTTGAGAGATCAAATTTGATAACCAAGCCAATTTCGGCTGATGTTGAAACTGACAACAGATTTTTCTTGATGCATGATACATTCAAAGAATGTGAAAATGTGAAAGAACTACCATCAATAGTAGTCAGAAATGATCTTACCAACCCCCACTACAAGCTAAGAGGAGTTGTTAGCATATGTCATAGTATTTCCTTGTAGAGATCGGCTCAAGTGAACTAAAGAAGTTGTGTTGTTATGTTTGGTTGCCCCACTATCAAAGTACCAAACATTTGAGACTACTGCAAACATACACTACTCATGAGAAGAAGGTTCATAGCTGAGAAGCAAATGTGAGGGGTAATGGCACATTTGAGAGACAAAGCTATCAATGCATGTGCCTCAACATCTCTGCCATCCCAACAAAGTTGCTTTGTAATAGGTACAATAGAAACTGCAATACAAACAGTAATCTGAAGA
Source organism: Ceratopteris richardii (assembly GCA_020310875.1). Taxonomy (NCBI): domain Eukaryota; kingdom Viridiplantae; phylum Streptophyta; class Polypodiopsida; order Polypodiales; family Pteridaceae; genus Ceratopteris; species Ceratopteris richardii. The sequence goes on along the minus strand of CM035413.1, from coordinate 98,387,113 downwards.
TCATCATCTTAATGTCATTTGCATCATCTCCAATAACTGTATTGGCTGGTGTAGTAGGATGTTTTTCAACACCCTGCATAACATTCCATAGTCCTTTTGATACCAATACATGATGCATCATAGCCCACAATGGGTAATTAGTATCATCTAACCTCAATGTCCAACATACGAAATACATCATTGCTTTCAACCATGACCACCACTAAATATCGTGATGCAAAAAAATGACACTATTTGAAAAAGTTTAACAAAACCACCCTATCAAGCTTTGTTAAACCTATATGAAATTTTGAGGCACTTGTATTGGAGAACCAAAACATGCCTATATGTTTGGCACAAAAGGATGAAATTGCCTACACAAGCACTCTAATACTGCATTCAAAGGCCGAAACAAGCTAAAATCAAAATTTTGATGTGACAAAGCAAAGCCATTTTAAATTTCTAATTGCCCTAAGTATACTTATCAATTTTCATTTGATTTTGAGACTATGATTGGAGGGGTTTTTGATGATGCCCTCGATGAAGCCATTACCTGCTCTGATACCAATTGTTGGAGTTTGAGGTTGTAGCTCAGTGATGAGTAGCACCTCCTTTAATGTCAATCCGGGAAGACGTGAGGATGGTATGAAGACCTCGAGCAAGTGGAGGCACAAGTGCGTGAGTGAGAAGCACACAAACATGCACACACATACACACACACGCGCACACACGGCAAGACAAAGAGTGAGAAGCAATGGAGTTCTTAGATTACTTTCAAAAAGCTCTTACAAGTTCGTTTCAATTACAATCTAACCTCAAAAATGAGCTCTCTAGCTCTTTTTATAGTTTTTGACTAGGTTTTGGCCCTGTCCAGACCTAGTGTCCGGCCTAGTTAAAAATTAGGTTCCAGGGCCAATTTGAGGGCTTAAACGGAGTCTAAAAAATACGAAAATTGATAAGTAGGTACTTCTAAGGCTCCTCAAGCTCAAGGACTACTTGGCTTGCACAAAATGGAGCTACAAAAATATGAAATGGTACTTACAATGATTGTTAGTGATAAGAATCACTGTTATAAAGATGTTGGTTTGGAAAAATTTGAAGGGCCTATCTGCCAGATTTGCGTCGACTGCTTTGTCTACTTACTCCTTCACCTCGCTCTGACTCTCTCCGCTGGCTTCCTTGTCTAGTCAGTCCTTGGGTGCCCATACTGCTCTCAACACCCCCCCTCTCTCGCGTCTGTCGTCCCTGACAGACCCTTGTTGCTGGGAGTGTTGGATGTAATATTCCACAACCTGAGTGGCAAGCTGATGTTCTTGTATGCGTAGTCCTCTGGCCAAATCTGTCATCATACGATCCCAATCAATTGGTCTTGGAATGTCCGGATGTGGCAGACGTAACTGATCTGCATGGATCGCTTGTTCTACTACGAATAGGTGTAGCAAATGTGTGGGTCTGGGAATAAAAATTTCCGAATGATATTCCCAGAATCCCGTAGAGAACATTTCCTCAAATGTCTGCTTGAAGCATGCGGGTAAGTACTTTATTCGTGCATGCCAAGCAAAGATTTGTTAGACGGCCGCCGGACAAGGACAATTGTACTTAGACAGAGGACTTTAATGCGCAGTAAAGAAAGATTTGCGCAAACCTTGTAACAGACTTCTATTTAAAGCAATGAAAGGAAAGCGGTAGCGAGCCGCAGTTTTTTTTGGGAAGAGCCCTTGCTTTTGTTGGGAATTGTAGAGTGTTGTTGGTTAAGTCTCGAGCCGCGGTGTTTGGGAATTACAAGTGAAGTATTGTATATGTATGTGTTCTGTTCCGTCTGTTCCACTAAGTCCGTTTTGGGAAGTTGTGAGCATACTGTTTGAGACTGTGTGTGCTGTGTCAATGAGAAGATTGAGCTCTGTTCTGTTCTGTTCGCTTCTATCTGTTCTACTATCCTCCCTGTCGTGCAGAGTTACTATTCGGTAGTCCTGTGCTGCGAATCTGTTTGGTGATAGTTATATGCGGTTCTGGATTTCTTCACGGAATAAGTGTTGTTTATCATCCTTCTATTGAACAAGGGACTGTGTAAGGCCGAAGCGAACTAGTTGCGTGTTAGCATTTTTCTGTTAAGTGACCAGGTTCGATACAATAGTCTGCGTTCACTGTGGATTCCGATCCCAGGAAGGACTCGTATCGGTAAGGGTCGGTACGCGAATGAAAGCATTGATAAGTTTGTGACGAATCGACTGTTGGTAGGAACTTGTTGCTTGAGCTTAGTATACAATAAGTTTGCGTAACCTCGAGTATAGCTGTCTGTTGTGTTATTGTTCGGTATACCTATATGTCACGAGGAAGTAGTACATTGAGTAGTATTCGGTTAATGAAGTTGAGTATTCTACTAGTTATAAGTCAGAACAGGACTATTGCTCTGTTACTATAGCAGGTCCAGTCCGGAAGTTCTAAGTCCCCGTACGCCGAATAGTTATCAGTAGTCAGAGTCAAATACTGAGCTAAGACACGATGGAGTATTTATGAGTGTGTGAGAAGTTGGGAAAATAGTACAGGGCCTCTGTCTAACAGACCCCTACCACTCCCAAGGACCCACGTGGCTCAGAGAACGATCGCGGTTAGAAGATTTGGAACCAATTGAACGTGAAGCATTTGAATAGGAAGTAAAGTAACGCTTAAACCATAATCAGTTTAACATTTGGCGCCGTCTGTGGGAAAGTGGCAACTGTTTACCAGTCTCTGCGGTAAAGTAGCAATTGATTACGAGTTACTTGTGAGAAAGTGGCATTAGAGTGCTAAGCGGTTTGTAAGAAGCAAACATCCAGTAACATTTGATTTACTGACAGTAGCAACAGACCCAGATTGTTGCAAACTGCTCAGATAGTATCACTAGGCAATGATACATGCCGGTTACTCGGTCTGGCGAAACGTATCCTAGGACCCAGACAACGGGAATAAGAAAAGTACAAAAAACAACTCTAGGAGAAGAAGGTATAACGCGACCTGACTCAGTGGTCGAGCAAGTTAAGGACGCTAGAATTAATTCCGGTCATATTCCGGTGGAACGATCAGCGCCTTTGGTACATGCTGGTGTCACTTCGACCCAGCCTAACCAAAGTACAGTAATTCCAAAATCTATCAAGACGCCGCTGGAGATTAGACAAACTCTAGGAAAAGAAATCAGTAAAAGCGAAAAAACGCTACAGTCTGGTAGACTGTCAGCTCATTCCGGTGATATTCCGGTGATAGAAACACCAACTGGCGGTCAAGGATTAGCATTTTTTGCAGAATCCTCAGCCAGACCCGCGTGTCTGGAAGAAAGATTTCGGATATTAGACATCCAGAAAGAAGGAGACCTATTCGAAGCTGAGGTCCGAAGTATCCTGCGCAAAAACAGCACACCGGAAGGCATGCCATCCGGCGATCCAGATTCTGATAGTTCAACTAATCAACCTCAAGATTCAGAAGAAGGACCGGAGACACCCACGATGAACGGACAACAACAACAACAACAGTTAGGTCAACCAAGGCCGCCTCCAACAGGAGTAACATACATGAAATTTGGTGGATTCCCAGGAGATGACCCAGATGCTCACGTACGCACTTTCGAGATCAGTTATGCAGTCCTCAACCATCCACCGGATCAGGCATACAAAGCCATTGTTTTTCAATCTACTTTGGTCAATGAAGCGGCTAGATGGCTTACGGAATACGACATTAATCATTTCGGTACCTATGATGCAGTACGAGATGCTTTCTTGCAACGATTTAGGCTAAAGAAGAATCCCGCCGAAATCTTTGAGTATTTACAGAACAACCGACAGAAGGCGAATCAGACTGTCCAAGAATATGCTACACTTTTTAGAACACACTTGCGACAGATACCACAGGCCCATGCCAACTTACCAGATGACGTCATCACTCAGTGGTTTATCAATGGCTTAACCCCGCAATTGAAGCAAATCATGATTATCAGATGTGTTGGAGCAATGACATTGGATGCAGTCATCGCCATGGCTTTGCAACTGGAATCCAAAGTCGGTGGATTTACAGAAGATCTAGAGTGGTTAAAAGCGAACAAAACTATGACTGAAGATATAACTAGACAAGTGTACTGTATCACATGCAAAAATTCAGGTCATACTAGTGCTAACTGTGCGCTAAATCAAACATTCTGCGCTATCTGCAACACTACCGGACACTCCACAGGAAATTGTGTCTACAATGCCAGAATACAAGGAACAGCAACAGTCAATGCTGTTATTCAAGAACATGGACAGGCAGCGAATCACTATGTGCCTCCGCAACTGAGAAACAACCAGCCACAGGGATATCGAAACTACCGAGGGCAGAGGAACAATAACTATAATGCAAACCGCTGGCAGAACGAACCACCACCGAAAAATCCCAATTTACCACCACCACAATGTCATTTTTGTGGTGAATTCGGACACATTAGAAGATATTGCAAAGACGCAGCTGAGTATGATCAAAGGAAGAAGGAGCGGCAAAACCCAATGGCCAACATGGTACAAATTACACCGGTGGAAACGCAAACTGCTACAATCCAGACCCGATCAGGTAAACAGCTGCAACCAACAGCAAAAGTATTTGAACCAGGGATACGAGAACAACATAGGATGTATAACAAGGCTAGTCACTGGACCGCATCAGAACCACCAGTGTTCCCAGAACCCATTCCGGTGACTCAGACCTCGTCGACAAAGGAAGGAACACAACAAGAGGAGGCAGCAACAGAACAACCATCAGCAGTAGACATAACAGCAGATACTTCGGCAACAGTAGAGACCTCAAGTTCAAAGGAGCAGGATAACCAATCTCAGCAGGCCTGGGAAATTTTATCCAAGGCATCTATCACTCTGCCTCTCGGCCAACTACTGGCATTAGTACCTGGTGTTCGACAACAGTTCCAGCAACAGTTCAGTCCGGTACCTTCTTGTATTCCGGCGACAGCAGCAGTTCAACCGGAACCTGATTCTACGGTTGATCATTCAATCCCCTTTATTACAGTATGGTATAAGAATCATAAGATTACACAGGTATTGATTGATGGAGGCTCTAGTGTCAACATTGCAACTACAGCCTTATGCGATAGGTTAGGATGGACCGAAATCGAATGAGTTCAATTTTTTGTCAGAATGGCAGACCAATCTAGAGTCCACCCTGTAGGACTTGTGCGAAATATACCCATTACTTTACAAGGTACAACCTTCAAAATGAATTTTGTCATACTAGATCTGCCGGAATCCACTTTGGATTACAACCTTCTTTTTGGCCGACCTTGGCTAAAGCATGCAAAGGTAATACAAGACTAGTCTGCGCAAGAGCTCACATTCAAGGATGCCAATCGTAGATATGTAGTAAAATTAGATGCTATACAACCTTGCGAACTGCACGCCAGAACATATTTGGCGGAACCAGTTCATATGTTAGATGGACTATCGGATGATGAAGAAGAGCAATTTCTGAAGAGTAACGCCGATTTAATGTCTCTAGGAACTGTTGATCTGCAGCCCGTCATCGATAACTGGAACACTTCAGTTTGTGCAGTAGTAGCTATCACCGAAAAGTCTGACCAAGCAGATATTGAATTACAACCACTATTCAAGCCAACAGAGGATACAGAGAACCTGCAACAATTTTATGTCCCTGAAGACCAGCTGATCACGTACAATCTAGGAGACAAGGACCATCCTCGACCTGTAAAAATAAGGCAAAACTTACCGGAAATCTTTCAGGCTAATTTGATTCAGCTTCTTCGCGAATTCTCAGACGTCTTCGCATGGGATTACAAGGACATGAAAGGATTAGATCCGCGCATTTATCAACACAGAGTTATGTTGAAACCTGAAGTTAAACCAAACAAACAACCCAGCTACCGGATGAATCCCAATTATGCATCTCAGGTAAAAGCCGAACTTGACAGATTACTAAAGGTAGGATTCATCGTACCAGTAGAGCATGCTGAATGGATCTCGCCAATTGTGATTGTACCAAAGAGAAACAAGCAATTACGAATCTGTGTGGATTATCGGAAATTAAACATAGCCACAGTACCAGACCCGTTCCCGATCCCTTTTTTGGATACCATGCTTGATAGGGTCGCAGGTCATGAAATATATTCATTCTTAGATGGATATAGTGGTTACAATCAGGTTAGAATGGCTGAAGAAGATATACCAAAAACTGCTTTCATTACCAATTGGGGTGTCTTCGCCTGCACCGTAATGTGGTTCGGATTAAGAAATGCACCAAGCACATTTCAAAGATGTATGCAAGAGATATTTTCTCCCTATCTCACTTCATTCATGCAAGTATACCTTGACGACTTCTCAATCTTTGGGAAGATGATAGCACATTTAAGTCATTTACGATGTTGTTTTCAGAAGTGTAGAGAATATAGACTCTGTCTTAACCCAAACAAATCCGTGTTTGCGGTTTCGTGTGGCAAACTACTTGGGCATATTGTATCTGCTCAAGGTATCCGAGTAGATCCAGATAAGATTTCGGCAATTTTAGAAGCCCCGGTACCCGCAACTCCAAAAGAAGTAATGCATTTTATGGGTCAAATACGGTGGCATGGCAGACACTTACGGTGGCTTGCTCACCTCGCAGTACCACTGAACAGGCTAATCACAAAAACTCCCCGACAGTTTGAATGGACTGAAGAATGCCAAACTACATTTGATCGGCTCAAGTATCTCCTGACGCAAGCCCCAATTTTACAACCACCGGACTGGGACAATCCGTTCCATGTTTTTGTTGACGCTTCAGATATTGCAATTGGCAGTATTCTGATGCAGCAAACAGATAAGTGGTTTCGCCCTGTTTATTACGCCAGTAGAAGGCTCGCACCGGCAGAAAAGAACTACTCCACTACTGAAAGAGAATGTCTAGGATTGATTTACTCAATCAAAAAGTTCAGACATTATCTACTAGGCCGGAAGTTTACCTTTCATGTGGACCATGCTGCCCTTGTTTATCTAGTAAGATAGCAGCATTTAGGTGGACGATTAGCACGATGGGTGCTTCTTTTACAAGAATTCGACTATGACGTCATTCACCGACCCAAAAAAGCACATGCCCTAGCAGATTTCTTATCTCGCCTGGATTCCGGTGAAGCTCCGATAGGCATAGATGACACGACTCCTGCGATTTATAATGCTGAACCACTATCCGATGAGACGGCCAACCCACAAGCACCATCTACATACTATGATCAGATTCTAACTTTTCTCACCAAAGGATGCTTCCCATCTGAGACGACCAAGGCAGTTCGAAGGAAATTGGCAGTCTTTAGCCGCCGATTCCGGCTAGTAGCAGGAGAACTATATTATGCAGATCATACCGGAATCTTACTTCGGTGTATTCCACCTCATGAGGTTAATTCAGTTATCACTTTGGCGCACTCAATTCCTTCTGGTGGCCATTTTGCAGTAGACTTAACTCACCGGAAAATTCTGCAAGGAGGTCTCTCGTGGCCAACGATGTACAGAGATGTCGCACAGTTTGTTAAACAATGTGATACTTGTCAAAGAACTGGTCAGCCTTTACAACGGCATCTTTTTCCTCTACAACCCATCTTACCATTAGAACCTTTCCAGAAATGGGCTCTAGATTGTATCGGGCCAATTACACCTCCAGCCGTATCCAGTAACAATCGATATATACTGACTTGCACAGATTACGCAACTAGGTGGGCAGAAGCCTGGGCTTTACGGTCTGCTACAGCGGTTACGGTAGCAAAATGCCTACTCACGGATGTCTTCCCATGATTTGGCTTACCCCTGGAAATTGTCTCAGATCAAGGCACTCACTTTGTAAACAATCTAATGAAGGCCCTTACACAATCATTCCAGGTCACACATAAATTTAGCTCTCCTTATTATCCACGTGCCAATGGATTGGCCGAAAGTACAAACAAATCACTGTTGAATATCCTCCGGAAATTGATCATGGAAGCACCGAAAAGATGGGATCAACTACTACCTGCAGTATTATGGGCATACCGGACTACATATAAGGTAACAACAGGCTTGACACCTTTCAAACTAGCTTATGGCTTAGATCAATAGCACCCATGGAAATAGTCATCCCAAGTCTGCGTGTAGCAATCACTCAGAAGATGCTACCGGAATATTCGCTGACAGCACGAATGAACGCACTCAGAGAACTTGATGAGCACCGATGGCTCAGTTTTTTAACTATGCGCGAAGTACAACTAAGGCAAGCCAAGACACACGATTGATATTTGAAGACTCCAATCTTTTCGGTAGGCCAGCTTGTACTCTTCTATAACGCAAAATCGGATAGAGAAGCAGGAAAATTCAAACTCCTATGGTTCGGCCCTTTCAAGATTTCAGAACAAGTCGGTCCGGCAACCTTTTGGTTGACTACGTTGACTGGAACTCCACTCCCCAAGGTAATCAATGGGTCGAAGCTGCGGCCGTATTATCCCACTACTAGCACGCATTAAATTATTCGGCGGCGAACCGCGTTTTGTATAAATTTTTGCGTTTTTCTTTTTTCTCCCTTTTTAGTCGTGTTCTGTACAAATCTTTATGTTACCAGCCGCCCATCTCTACCAGTACGCACGCCAGCATGAAACAGTATCATTCTCGCACCGCACAATGATACCCACCCCCCCCCTTTCCGACCCCCACCGTGTCCTCCTTATTTAACCCCCTCGGTTGCGCCAAAAACGCTATTGTATTCTCGAGATTATACGTATTATCCCTGTCCTCTGTGTTGCCTGTAAGTGTGCTCGTGAACACCATGGAAGCGCTAGCCAACTACGCTGCTTTCCGTGATGGTATCCCGACAGACATCGGCGAATACCTGCGCTGCAGAGGGTTGGCTAACTTCGCTGAGTTGCCCTGGCACTCAGTGGAAGCCCATCCCTTCTCCGCGCAGATCATCCACGCCATCGCCCAATTCCCCATCACCGAACGACAGTGGGTCTTCCCTTCCCTCCCATCTAGAACCGTCATCACCTTCCAAGCCTTCTCTGCAGCCTACCGCCTCCCCCCGCAAGGCCGCGAAAATGGCCCTAGCATCCCTGTCGCTCGCATGACCGAACTCTTCCGCCGCTCCTCATCAAACGAATATGCCATTCTCTGCCGCCCAGAACCCGAACGGTCCGCCCTACAGTTCCTCGTAGCAATCCTCAACCTGCAAAAACGAACCTACAACATCTCTCGCCCCTTCTATTCCGCCCTGGAGTTAGCCACCCGCGAACCTGTCAACTTTGCCTCTTATTTCTTCCAACGAATTCATAAGGAATCCGTCGCTATAGTAAAACAACTCCAGAAGGGCACCTCTCCGCGCTCTCGCCTTCCCCACATCATCTCCTTCCTCTTCCCAACCATTCTCGCCGCACAACCCCCACCCACAGGCCCAGCACTTAGGCACGAAGAATCAGCACACCCGCTCGATGAATCTGACGAAGAAGACGAAGAGATCAATCAACTCTTCCGCACTAAACGAATCCGGATCAGCTCTTCCGAAAGCGAAGTCCAAGGATCCATCGGAAAGAAACACGACGTCGAAGAGGATAAACAAGAAGAAACATACCAAGCCAAATTCTCGGCAGAACAGACTCTAGTAGAGCAAAGAGATGCAGCCCTCGAGCAACTTGCAGCCAAAGAACGACTCCTACACGCCGCGCATGAAGAAATCCGAGCCCTGAAGACCACCCTCCACGAAAACGAAGAAATCAACGCCTCTCTCGAAGAGTTGATCGCAGAGACAAAGACTCAATTGCAGGAGTCCATCCAGAAGAATCAGGACCAACAGAAAGAAATCGAACAAGTCCAAGAACAGTTACGACGAGCCGAAGAATGCGCAGATGAGGTTAACGCTATCCTAAAACGCCAACTGATACGGGAAGGACAATACCTCAAGGATATCGACAAGACGCGCAGAGACCGAGATGCGTTCAAGAAAACTCTCGATTTCCAAACTCAGCAGTTTGAACGACTAGACAACCAAGTGCGCAACCAGAAGGAGTACATTATAGAGCTGAAAACCAAACTGACCGAAATGCAGACAGCCCGCGATGCGGCATTAGCTAACGAATTTTACTTACAAGAGGCTTTCCTTCAAACCCAAGCCGAAATTTTGTTAAATCAAGCCATAGCCCTTAGTGCAGTAAGAACCGACGCCCAATTACTAGAACCCATCACCTTAGTACAGATGTTAGAAACTCTCAAAAAGAAAATTACCCGAACATTTAGGCTCGCCCGAAGTATGTACTTAGAAGGTCTACTATCCGAACCGTAGGAACCTGCGGGTTCGAGTCCACCGTGCATGCCAGTGTTAGACGGCCGCCGGACAAGGACAATTGTACTTAGACAGAGGACTTTAATGCGCGGTAAAGAAAGATTCGCGCAAACCTTGTAACAGACTTCTATTTAAAGCAATGAAAGGAAAGCAGTAGCGAGCCGCAGTTTTTTTTGGGAAGAGCCCCTGCTTTTGTTGGGAATTGTAGAGTGTTGTTGGTTAAGTCTCGAGCCGCGGTGTTTGGGAATTACAAGTGAAGTATTGTATATGTATGTGTTCTGTTCCGTCTGTTCCACTAAGTCCGTTTTGGGAAGTTGTAAGCATACTGTTTGAGACTGTGTGTGCTGTGTCAATGAGAAGATTGAGCTCTGTTCTGTTCTGTTCGCTTCTATCTGTTCTACTATCCTCCCTGTCGTGCAGAGTTACTATTCGGTAGTCCTGTGCTGCGAATCTGTTTGGTGATAGTTATATGCGGTTCTGGATTTCTTCACGGAATAAGTGTTGTTTATCATCCTTCTATTGAACAAGGGACTGTGTAAGGCCGAAGCGAACTAGTTGCGTGTTAGCATTTTTCTGTTAAGTGACCAGGTTCGATACAATAGTCTGCGTTCACTGTGGATTCCGATCCCAGGAAGGACTCGTATCGGTAAGGGTCGGTACGCGAATGAAAGCATTGATAAGTTTGTGACGAATCGACTGTTGGTAGGAACTTGTTGCTTGAGCTTAGTATACAATAAGTTTGCGTAACCTCGAGTATAGCTGTCTGTTGTGTTATTGTTCGGTATACCTATATGTCACGAGGAAGTAGTACATTGAGTAGTATTCGGTTAATGAAGTTGAGTATTCTACTAGTTATAAGTCAGAACAGGACTACTGCTCTGTTACTATAGCAGGTCCAGTCCGGAAGTTCTAAGTCCCCGTACGCCGAATAGTTATCAGTAGTCAGAGTCAAATACTGAGCTAAGACGCGATGGAGTATTTATGAGTGTGTGAGAAGTTGGGAAAATAGTACAGGGCCTCTGTCTAACAGACCACTACCACTCCCAAGGACCCACGTGGCTCAGAGAACGATCGCGGTTAGAAGATTTGGAACCAATTGAACGTGAAGCATTTGAATAGGAAGTAAAGTAACGCTTAAACCATAATCAGTTTAACAGATTATAGTGACCGAGGGGGTCTGGCTCATGTCGTAGACTAAATCCTTGTTACCTTGAGAGAATCCAGGGGCAGAGATGTATGGAGCTTGGACATTCCGAAAGGTTTTGAAGACAATGGTCATGAGCTCGAATATCTTCATACACATTTTCGCTGCTATGTCAGGTACATTATTTAGACGTGTAGACCAGTGCCGAATTGTTGATATCATGTAGGCTACGATTGGGGTCCCCCGAGGCGGAGCAAAATATGGATAGTTAACCCAAGCCGAGCATTCTCTATTGTTGCGTACCTTGATTGCAAATGCTTGCCAGGATCTGCGACGTACCACTGGGCAATAGCATGGATTATACTTGATATATAGTGGCATGGTTGCCCAGGTGCTCATCATCTCTGGGTAATCGGTTAGTAGACGTGCACGCCAATTAGGTTGGAAGATCGAGCCAGCACGAGCATCTGTCGGTAAATCCCCTAGCTCAAATTGAGTGGCGAATGTGGGCTCCTTCCCTGTATGTCTTTTTACTTCTGCATTATAATCATGTAGCAAGACAAAATAAGGCATGTATTGCGACTCTGATGTTGTGATTAATCGTTGATGGGATAGGTTTTGAAAGTAAGAAGACCGAAGGACAGTTTCTTCCAGATTTGTGAGAGATTGCATTTGCACGGCCACACGATCATCATGTGTCTTACACACTTTCTCGACCCTTTTGACCCAATCTGGAACTTGAATTTCTAAAGTGTCTTGTCCTTCTTCTGTAGTTCGACCACCGGGTGTCGGCATAGGCTCATATGGCTCTTCATAGCTGTCATCGACGGGGATTTCCACTACTGTTTCAGGTTCTGGTTCTTCAATGGGCGAGGGTGGCCTTTCATATGGTAAGAGGCGTGCTTGGAGTTCTGCCACCTGTTTCCGGAGGGTCTCTACTTCTTCTGTAGAGTGTTGCAAGATTACCGGCTCCTGTTGAGCTGTGGGGGCACTGGCTATCTGTTTCTTTAGGTCTGCACATTCAGTCTCTAACTTTTCATATGACTCCAAGAAATTTGCATGCTCCTCAAGTAAGATGCGAATGTCTTCCGATGGGACTGCTCTATATCTGGTAGGGCTAATGGTTGCTCCTACAGTTCCTTCCATAGCCGCTTCAAAGTTGTCTTGGTTTTGTTGTTGAAGTCTCTTGTTCTCTTCTAGTGCTGCTGCCATATGCTTCCTTAATAGCCCAAGGTTGCGTCTGAGTGTAGCATTAGATATCATTTGCGCTTGGAGCACTGTTTCTAGTTCCTTGACTGCTTGATCATCTACTGTTGATGTCTTTGATTCCAATTCGGAATGAGCCTGCTGTAAGGTGGTATGCTCGATTAGGAGCGTTTGGTAATCAGCTTCAAGAGTGGTGACTCTAGCTTGCAGACGTTGAGATTCTGCCTGGAGGGCAGTAGTGCGTTCTTCCAATTGATGGTATTCTTGTTGTAGTTGATGTGTACACTGAAGTAATGTGTTGAACGTGTTATTTACATTATGAGATGCAAGGGGAAAAGTTTGAATTGCAGGGGAGGTGGGATTGGGTAGGGGGGTAGTGAATGCTGTGTGTGCCAATGATGTGAGTGGTGAGGTGGGGGGTAAGGGAGGGGAAGATGGTGGAATCGTGGGGAAAGGTGCTGTGGTTGGTAAAATGTCCATTGGGTCAGACAAGGTGGTGTGTACAGGGGCTACCATGTAGGTGGGTATGGTAGGTGAAGTGAGTGTGGTGTTCATGTAAATTGATGTCGTTGCGAACATCGGAGAAATGTGCCTCTGAAACATTGGAGAGCGGATGAACTACTCCACAAAGGACGGGTATTGGGGTGGTGAGGTCAGGTTGAAAGAGGTGTAGGGGCCAGATGGGAAGTGAGGGTCATGGAATGGAGGTACCCGTATTGGAGGATAGGATGGGAAACACAGGGTGCCTTCGGTGGGTGCCGGGTTTCCAATCACACTTGGAATTATGGGATGGCCAATTATGGGTTCGGAGGATAGAAGGGTGGAAGTGTACAAGGGATTGGTGACGAATGAGAAGAGGGTTTCTTGTGAGGTGGGTTCTCGAAATGAGAATGATGTGAATGAGGATGGGTTATAAGTGGAGGTAGAGGTGATGACTGTCGTTTCTTCCATGGTGGGAGGTGGTGGTGGGGGTGGAGAAGGTGGTGATGGAGGATGCTAGGGTGAGATGGGTGATGTCTGAACGAAGGTTTCGGCAGAGAGGTCAGTGGTGGTTGTGGGGGTAGCTGTTGTTTCAATGGGTACTTCTTGTTCTGTGACGGGTATCCTGATAGTCTTACCTGCTCGTGGTAATGTGTCAACTCTGCGTTTGTCATACCTCACGGACTGGCGGACTACAGTGTGGACAGCCTCCGGAACTCCTAAAGATTCTGACACTAATTTGAGAGTGTCAATGAAATGTTGGTCCACCCCCTCATCTGATAGCATTTCTTGCATCAAAGCTTGACCTGATACAAGAGAGAGTTGATGCCTTTCTTGTACTGCTTTGATTGTGTCGTATAACCTTTGTAGTTGAGCTGTATATGCTGGTGCACCTACAAGTTCTGGCACTTCTTGTTGCTCCTCTTGATGCTCTTGATCATAATCCTCCTCATCTTCCTCTTGTTCTTCATCTCCATCATCCTCTTCATCCACTTCAACTGTGGTGACAGGTGCTTGAGAGGTTGTGGCCTGCGTTTGCACGTTCTCCGCTTGTTGTGCCTCTTCTGCCTCCAGCTCTACATCTTGTAATAATTGTTCGAAATCTTCATTAGTGAGTTCTTCCAAAGGTGCACCACTGGGAAATTCAAGATCGGTTGGGATAGGAGGGAATATCAAGGTGGAACCATCGGTGCTGCGTCTTGGAAGTCGGAGTGTGAATGGTCGGACTCTTCGGGGTGGAGGGGTGACGTCTGGTGTTAGGGTGGCTCCACGTGGTTGAGCACATGGGACTTGGACAGTGCCTCTCATCTTCTTAGAAGGGGGTCCAGTGGATGTCCTGCCTCTAAACTGCTCTACACGATTCCACATTAGGGCCCGTTGAATAGGGATGTCATAAGCCAAACACCTATAAATGATTCTCGTCAGAGCACAGCAACCATATAAAACCTGTTTCCGCGGCCATCGTTTGTGAGCTAGGTGTATCTGATCAATTATCCAGTGGGGTAAGTTGATGGTGAGGCTCTGTGTCTCTGCCAGATACAAACTAAACCAAATCTTTTTGGGAGGCATGGTGAATCTATCTTGTGCAGGAAAAGCAAAGTGTTGCATGCACATGCGAAGGTGTATTGCAATATTAGGCGTCATGGACACCATGTCCTTGAGTTTGGTGAGACTTCGATTCTTCATGTAATCCAGTACTAGGGTTTCCTTTTCTGTAGGAATATGCATTCCGCGCATATCTAGAGCCTCTCTCACCAAGTTGTTTGATAGCTTGAACCTCTTGAGCTCATTCCCCTTTGTCAGAGATGGAATCACAAATGAACTTGCACCTTTTGGGTTCTGGTTTGGAGTCAAGGTGTTGATGAGATAGTAGCATCGCATGAAGTCAGGCTTTGGGAGTCGTGCACTGAAATATGCATTCAATCCTGCCTTTTCCCATATCGAACGTAGACCTTCTGCATTTTGTAATTTCTCGAATTCTCTTGTAAAGAAATGGTATCTGCCTTGCTTCCCATTGAAGTCCAACTCTGATTCCCATAGGTACGTTCCTTCACCCAAGGGTCCTACCACCTCAGTAAACCAGTGGGAAGTCTTTCCTACGGGCATGGTGTGGCCACGCGGAGGGTCCGCAATAGGTATGATTTTGATGGCCTGCAATTCTTCTGGTCTTTCATTTGTCTCAGGCAAAACAGGTAAACTGTCTAAGTCCACCACTTGCGGGCTTGTTTCTGTGTGAGAGCTAGTTCCTGCTGCCTCAGCCATGTTGAAAACTTCGCAGCTGGTTCTGTGAGAATATATGAATAAATGTTAACATTGCAATGGACACAAAAATGACACGGTGTCCCCTGTTACAACATTAACCTAAAGTTCGGGAGAGGTTAGGGGTTAATAAGTGCTCGGTGCTAGTGTGTGTAGTTAGAAATTGGGTAGACCTACTAGCTAAGCGGAATGATGTGATGTGACAGTGAAGTAGTTAGTAGGTGGACATGGATTTACAATTGGGGTCCGGGGGTTTATTACAAGTTTTAGGTTGCCAAATGCAACGGATAGGTTTTGAGTTTGACTTTGTGGAGGCTGTGGAAAGTGTGATAGGGTATTTACTTGAAAAAGGGGGCTATTTAAGGACCCATCTACGAGTGAGTCTGTGCGTGCTTCTAGGTGGCAGTGTGTTCGAGTGTATCAGACAAGAGTGGGTGGCGGCTGCTTGAGCGAGTGAACCCTGTCGTGTATGATGTGAATTGTGTGGGGTTATTTGAGCCCGCAAGCAAGCCTTAGGCACCCAAATTTGTCTTGATTGTGGGTCAGCCTTCATCGACTTCTTGGGTACCCAAATGGACTTCACTTTCTCAACAGAGGTTTTAGGAGTCCTCTTATTAGCATCAAGTCGTTGATTACTAATAGGAAGTTGAGACCGTTGTTGCGACTTAGTTACGGTCGGCAGCTCGTCTTTCCGCACCCACATTTGTTTCATCGGCTGAGTTGTTCTGCTTCGCGCGTTCTTTTGGTCTCTTGCCTGGAGAGTCTTCAGTGATTGATCTGCCCTTAGTTGCTGCCTCCTTCTGGCCTTTGGAAAAGAAGGGAGTTCCATTGTGGTTCTGACTCCTTCTTGGAGATCTTCATTCTTCTGCATCACATAGCCTTGGACAAGAACAGCATGGTCAACTTCATGTGCACCCCTGGAGGGACCAGGAGTCCGTGTCTTTTCAAGTTCCTTGAGTGCTCCATTATTTAACTCAATTGTAATTCTAGTCTGATTCACCCATACCTGAAGAATTCCACTTCTTAGGTTTAGGTTGACTACTTGGTTATAGATCCAGTCTTGACCCAAGACAAGAGGTTCAGTGAGGTCCTCATTTTGACACACTAGTACCTTAACTGTCATTGCCTCATCATGAATATAGAGTGGAAGTTCCACCTCGCCCATGCAAGGGGTTTCCACGCCTCCCAATCCTATGAGATATGCTTCCACATGATTGACAGTTAATTGCAACTCTTGACAGTAAGACAATTTAACAGCACTAATGGCTGCACCTGAGTCAATCAAGGCTCTTACAGTCCTTGCACTCTTTCCTTGTCCTATATCTCAGGTTATGAAAGGACGTCGATCATTTATCCTATGTGAGCTAACACCTGAAACTTCACACATAGCTACGTCATATCCTTGATCTGCATATGCGTCTTGCCTAGGGTGCTCTCTACCTTGTCTTCTTAATTTCATTCTCCGTATGCGCTCTAGGGCTTCTGCTTGAGCTTCTTCTCGAATTCGTTTTTCCTCCTCTTTACGTTGCTTAGCAATATTGAGTCGACTTAGCATTTCCTCCGTGAGGGGTTCCTGATACAACTTGACTCTGCATCCGCTAATATAGTTTGGGAGAACATCACCCTCTAAAGTGGCTAGTTGTACTGCTCCACTCGTGGAGATCCTATTGATGATCATAGGTCCGTAGCCTCTCTTTTCTAGCTTCCTTGCATGTTGTTTCAATGTGTAGACTAAAACTAGATCTCCTGCTTTCAAGCCCTTATCCTTGACATGGGCATCAAAGTATGCCTTCTGTCTCTTCTTAGCTACATATATCCCTGCAGCTGCTCTCAGTCTTGTTTCTCCTAATCGTTCAAGGTCAAAAAGTCTAGAGGAGAGTTCATGACCCATCCATTCGTGCTCTTGTGCTACTTTCAATGTAGGTATTAAGAAGTCCAAAGGTAGCACGGCGTTTTGGCCAAACACCATCTGAAAGGGGGTGGCTTGGAGTACCGTCTTGTAGGCGACTCGGTATGCCCAAACAACATGGTGTAGCTGTTTGTCCCAATCAGAGCGTTTATTGTTCACTAATTTCGTCAATACATTGCATAAGATCTTGTTGGTGCTCTCAGCCTGGCCATTTGCTTGAGGGTGATAGGGGGCAGACTTCTTATGTATTACCAAGAATTCTTGGAGCAGATTTTCAATCACTTCATTCAAGAAGTGAGTGCCTCTATCACTAACTAGCTCTATGGGTAGCCCATATCTAGTGAACACATTCTCAAATAAAAACTTAGCTGTTGTTTGAGCATCGTTCTTCGTTGTGGCTTTTACCTCTACCCACTTAGTTACATAGTCTGTTGCAACAATGATGTATTCTGCATGAGAACCCTTAGCTGGGGGATTAATAGGACCTACGAAGTCTATTCCCCACTTAGAGAATGCACGTCCACCCATCATGGGTTTCAGTGGCATCTCGTCTTTACGTATAGGATACTGAGTTCTCTGGCAAACATCACACCGTTTCACATAGGTATGTGCGTCCATGTGAAGGGTCGACCACCAGAAACCCGCAAATAGTATTGCCTTGATCACCCGATCTGGTCCAAAGTGTCCTCCTGCTACACCTTGGTGAGCAGTTTCCAAGATCTTGAGATATTCACTTTCATGGACACATAGCCTCAGGTAACCATCTTTACCAAGCTTGTATAGATTATCACCAATGAGTGAGTAATCCTGGGCTTCTTGTTCTAAACTCCTTTTCCTAGCCAGAGTCATGTCTGGAGGGAATGTTTTCATCCTTAGGAAGGATACTAGTGGTTCACTCCAATCTGGCACTATGGACACTTGATAAAGAGTGGCGTGTTCCACAGGTGGTTTAGTGCAACAGATTGGGCATTCCTTGCACAACCTTTGGACATCAGCTTCCATAGTTGGCCAATGTACTCCGAGTCTCCTTAGTGTCTGTAAGGTTCGTTGCTTTGAGTAGTGTTGCTCTAACGCACCTACATGTGCTAAATGCAACCATTTATTGTACTCGTCCTCTTCCACACAACAAGCCAAGATTCCTTGATCTGTGTGCTTGTACATGCTTCCTGCCATGATGTGGTACTTTTGGGCTTTCACAACCTCTCTATTCTGTGTGTTTACTACTGGATGGTTAGGCCCGTATGTCAATACTGGCACCAATGGCTTAGCCCATTGTGGCACTACTTCCAAATTAAACAAGTAAGCATCAGGAAGGTCATCTGACACTCCTTGTGGGGCTTCTCCAGATGTGAGCCTAGAGAGATGATCCGCTCTCAAATGAGTCCTCCCTTTCCTTACCACAACCTCAAAATCATATTCCATTAGCAAGAGAAACCATCTTACTAATCTTCCTGTATTGCATGGCTTGTTCACGAGATATAACAATGCTTGGTGGTCAGTAAAAAATTTAAACTTATTTGCAAGCAAATAATGTCTAAACTTTTTAACCGCATACACCATGCCTAAGCCTTCTCTCTCCGTAGTGGTCTAATTTCGTTCAGCTACATTCAATTGTCTACTGGCATAGGCAATTGGAAGATCCATGTTACCTTCACCAGTAGGTTGAGCAAGCACACACACAATAGCATAATTGGATGCATCCACGTGAACATGGAATGGCTTATTCCAATCTGGTGTGGTCAAGATTGGTGCTGAACATAATCTTCGTTTAAGCTCCTGGAAGGAATTCTCACATTCATCCGTCCACTCAAAGTTAGTCAGAAGTCCGTACATGGGCTTTGCAATGACAGCATACATGTGAATGAACCGACGGTAGTAACCACAATGTCCCATGAAAGCTTGTACTTCCTTGACATTCCTTGGCCTAGGTAGCTCTGCTATGGCTCTCACTTTCTCTTCATCAGTGGATATGCCATTCTTTGACACTATGTGTCCTAGAATCTTGCCTTGCCTGACCATAAAAACGCACTTTTCTGGGTTCAGGCAGACTTGGTATTCTCTACATTTGTCAAAGATTTGTCTGAGTTCAGGAATATGGGTTTGTCTAATGTTGGAATGAGCACAAAGATCATCAACATAGACTTCTAAATCTTTCTCAGGAACTCCTTAAATACATGGCACATTAGTCTCTGGAAGGTGGCTGGTGCATTGGTAAGCCCAAATGGCATTACACGAAAGGCAAATATACCCCACTCTGTGGCAAAAGCCGTCTTATGCTGATCTTCTGGAGCTATGGCTACTTGATTGTAGCCCGAAAATCCATCGAGGAAGTTATCTCGAATTGTGGCTGCATTAACCTTCTTCAAGTTAATGCATACACGCAGCTTGCCATTCTTCTTGGGCACCACTACGATGGGGGATACCCACTCAGTGTGCTCTACTTTTGCTTAGAGGGTTTGGCATCCGAGGTCATGGGGATAATGTGTGAGCATATGTCTGGATCAACACCTTTCAAATCCTTGTAACTCCAAGCGAATATATCTCTGTATTCTCTTAGCAAGGCTATTAACGCATGCTCTTCTTCCTCTGTTAGGTCATGGCCTATGTACGTGCATCTCTCCTCTCCTTCTTATAGGGCCACTACTATTTTCTTGGTGGTTTCTTTGTTATCATAGGCCTCTCCTGATTGTGCCTCTCGTTTAGGCATTCTTATCATGACTCTCCTGTCGTCTATCTCATACTTCTTGAAATTTTCTGGGACCTCAAACAAAGATTCTTCCTCTTCGGGTGAGACTTCTCTCTTCTTTCGTTTCTTTCCTTCTTCCTTCGGGGTCACATGTGTTGCTAATCTTACCTCATTTGTAAGCTCTCCATGCCTCTGGGGTTGAAATTCTACTTCATGGAAGTATTCTTCATCTGATGCAAATGGTGGGTCCATAATGATTGACTCTAGATCGGAGTCACTTGCATCCTCAAATGCATCAGGGCTAGGTTCGCATTCTTCTAGAACTGCCTCTCCCATGATTGGCTCTATGGAGAAGACTGAAATGTCATAGCCATCCTCATCACAGTGAGGTGTCCATTGTTCCTCATTGATGGCTACATCCATTGTTGCTAAGATTTCTGCCCAGCCATGGGGTTCAAATTCCTCATCAGGAAAGACTACAGGTGCATAGGCTGGGTCTTGAATTGATCTATGGTTTTCTTTTGCACCTACCTCCCTGGCTTTCTCTCTCTTCTCTTCTTCTACTGCTACCTTACACATCCATAAGTGAGTGTCTTCATGCATCCATGAGGATCCTGACCCTATGGAGTGCACCGATTCTGTATCATCTTTGGCTCTATGGATGGGATTCCATTGGATGGGAGGGACATCTCTATGAGAGTAATATTTGAGATTCACTTTGGTCGTAACACCTAGGTGCTGCAAGTACAAAGAATTGGTTCCCCAGTCCTGTACCACTTGCAACTGTCGCATAAATGGTCTTCCCAAAATCATCTCATAGGCATTATTTTTGCTGAAGTCACATATAGCAAATGTATGCTCAAACTCGACACCACAGGTGGTGAGAGTTATTCCTTCTAGCAATCCTAAGGGCCTCTCAATATGACCATCGACCATCTGCAATTTCATTCTCGTTGGCCTGAGTGATGGCTTGCCCCAACGCTTCCATAGGGAAGTGGTGGCAATTGCAACTCCGGCACCTGAGTCCAAAATTGCCTTGGTGGTGTACTCCTGGTAGGTAATGGGAAGATAGGTGTTCCCTTCTTCACCTTCACACATATCTCCTATCTTATCCAAGGGTATCTCTGGCACTGTCCTTTGGGATCCTACCTGGGAACGAGGTTTTGCTATTTCTGGTACTTGTTTGGCGACATGTTTCCATAATTCAGGTCTAACCTTGAGTAGCTCTTCTAACTTGAGATTGCACTGCACTTTAGTGTTTTTCACTACCTCTGTGTTCCTAGGTAAGACTGAGTCCTCATTTCGTACCATGACCGTGGGTGCTCTCATACAAGTAGACTTAGCTTCCCATGGGCCTGTGAAGTGGGGTAATTCTTGTAGAGAGTTAGACTCAAAGTCTAGTCAGTCCTGAGAGTGGGTGCTCTCCTGCTCCTCATAAATGGATGGGATGTCTTGTGGGAATTGGTCGCGTGCATCATCCACAAGTTCAATAGGAGGAGGGACATCACTCTCTTTAGCCCATTTGTCTTCTTGAATCTCGCGTAGGAATTCTGGTGTGAACCGATTCATAGAAGATGATGTGTCTGGCTCCGTAGAGTTAGGCACATAGGCTTCAGGCACATAGGCTTCCTGAGCAGGAATGCTTAATCTTTCACTTGCCTTGTCCTTGTGTTGAGAGGCGGGTTCCTTTTCTGATTGTGCAATCAGCTTCTCTATTCTTTGTAACAGTCCATCAAAGTGCAACTGTGTCTTCGCTAACTAGAGATGTTAAATAGGCGACTGGCCTCAAACATGGTCTGAGCCAATTCCACCATCTTGGCACAAATTTTGGTTCGTTCTAACTCTAGTTCTGCTCTAGGGTAACACTTTTCATGATCAGTTACATTTGGCCCTTCTTGGATTCTGGCCTGATATGCTTTAAGCATCATATTAAGGTCTTCGGGAGTGGGATCAGCTAATACTGATCCTGCTTGGGGTGGTGGGTGGGTTACGTGGGGTGTATTAGCGGGTGGAGGGATGGAGGGTGATGGGGATGGTAGCGGTGGGAATGTGTGAGAGTGCGGTTGGGATGTGATCTCTATGATTTTGGCCTTGGTTTCTCGTAGACTTTCCTCAAGTTCACTCATCTTCTTTGCCCATTGCCTTTTCATACGTTCACGGCTATCTCTCCAAGCTCTTGTCCTCTTCTTTTTCATGCTCTCTGTTTCACTAACATCTGGGCTCTTCTCCTGGTCTACACCTTGGTTTTGCTGCAATGCTTGAGCTCTAGTGATCACTTGCACGGGTGTAGTGGAAGTGACACTTCCTGTGGAATCTACCACTAACCCAATAACGTTAATAGGAGTAATTTTTGGCATATTACTAGGATTCCTAGGGCAGTCTCGTAAGAGATGTTCCTTTCCACAGTCTTGGCAAAAACCCTGGATCGTCACTGACTGGGGTTGTGTAGGTGGAGGCAAGGGACAATCACGAAAGAGGTGATCACCTTGACATATGTAGCATGGTCCTCTAGGGAATGGAGGTCTTACCTGCCTAGGTTGAGGTCTAGGATTGGGGTTTGTATACATGAGGTTTGTGTGATCTGACTCCCAACTAGGTTCACTCGGTTCTTCACTATAGTAGGACTCACCATGTTCAGGAGATTGCATGTAGTAAGCATGGGGACTATCAACATGTGTAGAATCAAAGCTATGGTCACTGGGATCACTTTCTGAAAGCACTGGTGTTACAGGGACTATAGCTCTATTCAGGTTTTCTTCTGCAACAGCATACTTTACCGGAATCACATTAGCTGGAGCTGGGGGTTGTTGTGCTAGCAGAGGCTGAGGCCTTTGTTGGTTTTGATAGGGTTGGTAGGTTTGTTGAGGCCTAGCATACTGCTGAGGTGGGTACTGGTTCTGGTATCTTCCTTGTTGAGGGTATGGCTGTGGGTACATCTGCCTAACGGTTTGCTTATTGTAGGGGCAATCTTGTGCGGTGTGATTGGTGTACCTTCGTTCTATAGTGCAGTACTGGATACTAGGATTAACTTGGGGTTGAGCCATAACGGGACATACATTCGCCATGTGGTTGCCACCATAAGTATAGCACCTTTTCACAGGGGCAAACCTTGGGATTTGTTTGTTAGTGACACCTAATTTCTGAGCTACTTTCTCTGCAAGTTCCTCAATCGATGTGGATTGCGTGGAAGAGAGGTTAGAAGCACTATTCGAGTCTTTGTATATCTTGGAAAGCTCTAACTCCTCCCCTAGGTTATCTTCAATGTCAATGCACATGCGTACACAATCTTCAATGGTCCTAGGGTCCTTCAGGTACACATAAGATCTCAATTTGGTACTTAGCAATCCATCCAAAAATAAAGCCACTTGCTTAGCTGGTGTGGGTAGCTCCGAAACAGGGCATCTTTCTAAGTATTGCCTAAATCTTCTTCCTGCAAGTCTCACGGTTTCTTGAGGGGTTTGCTTGAAGCTGTGAATCAGCGAGGAGGTATTATGCCTTATGCCACTCTTAGAGAATTCAATAATGAAAGCCTCTAGGAGTTGGTCTATGCTCCTGAACTGCCTCTAATTTAGTGGCTGAAACCATGTCAAGGCAGTGTTCCTAAGGGTCAGACCAAAGGCATTGTACTGCGTGAATAGATCCTCCACTTGTTCAGCTCTCAGGACTTGCCTAAACTCAGCCACATGATCGTATGGATCTCCAGTGCCATCGAAGTAGTTCTTCATGGACTTAACTAGCTGAGTCGGTCTCAAGGTCCTTGTGTGCTCTCTAGGTCGTGGTAGAGGGAACTCATCCGCATTTCTTTGATTCCTGTGAGCTCTAAGTATCTCAGGTTCTGCTCTATTTGTTTCCGTTCTCGTTCTTTCTCTGCCCACTGGGTTGGAAAAGCTGACTTCTGGTCTATCTCTACTTCTGTCTCTTTGCATTCCATGAGCTTGGGATGTTCCAGCTCCAGGGTGACCATAGGATACATTCGATCTTGGTTGGGGGAAAACGAATTCACCCTTCCAAGTGTAAGCATGCCTATCATTTTCTGTCACCACAAAGATCCTCTCCGAAGCGTGATCTAAGTAGGTCACTCTACCTGGGCTATCAGGATCCTTAAACTCATAGATCATGATTGTTCCTATATCAATTGGCCGATCAGGTTTGTACCTCCAAAAGGCTTCGTCAGTCTCTCGATTGAGGAGCAAATCTATGCTCTTATTATCTTGGGGAATCCACTCCGGTGTGATAATCCTAATGAGAACCGATTTACCTCGAGGGGTTCTAGGTTCTGCCCCCATGTTTCCTTGCTCCAGGTCACCTAAGTCTCTCAGAACTTGGGTAGTATGAGTGGTGGCTCAACTGCTCGGCCCACGACCTAGCAGTGTGGGTGACACTAGCCTCTGAAGACCTAAGGCTTTGTCTATCCCTTACTAGATGTCGCCCTGATCTAAGGTTCATAAGCCTAGTTGAATAGCCCAATTTTGCCCAAGTACAACCTCGTTGCAGAGTCCTTTTGTATCAGTTACTTGATTCTTTTTAGTTGATTCCTGTGTTAAAATTCTTGTCTGATATCACATCGCAAGGTATATTTGAGTGTAGTTCCACACTTACAGTTGATCGTTCCACGTTAAGTTCTTTTCCTTTAAAGTTCTCGACAGTACGAAGATTATGTTCTTAGCTTGAACTTGAAAGTTTAGGTATTCTTCAACTTGATAATTGCCTATCGTCGCCCTGACTTACTCCTACCTCTAGTCGTTCTTAGCCTAAACTAGGAATTGACAGAGGGGGTTGATAGTTTCCAACCTTTTGTTTCCTGCTTGGTTGCCCTTGAATGCCCAGGAAGTGTGTTCCCAAGCTTGCACTTACACTTGCTTAGAACGCCTTCCGATGCTCTCAATAGATCTGTAGAGTTCCAAAGTTAGCTTTAATATTTAAATTCCAAAGACAGAACCAATGATTCTCATTCCTGTAGCACAAATACTAATTTGCATAGTGGTTTTTAGGAAAACAATTCTTAAGACCCCTGACTTTGATCCCCCTGAGTATGGTCAACTTCAAAATACCCTAGCTGAAAATCAACGCGTTATCTTTATAAAAAACAGTTGAGGGCATGTAGTATATGCCACGAGCTTTCCAACAAGCCCTAGAGCTCAAAGAATGGATTTCGTATGAAAAAGTTGTGACCGTTCAGGGTTCTAGGGTTAAGACAGGGTTCAAACAGGATCACTGTGCAACAGGTTTTCCCCAAGTTGTTTTCCTAAGGCCTCCTTATGTGCTCTAGAGTAAAATGTTTATGCCCAAAATTAGCCCAAATCTTCAATTTAAAAACCCCTAAAAAAATTTGGCTAAAATTGGCTGTCAATCGCGATGGACAGAGTATCAATCGCGATGGACAGAGTATCAATCGCGATGGACAGAGTATCAATTGCGATGGACAGAGTATCAATCGCGATGGACAGGCGGTCAGTCAATCGCGATGGACAAGCGGTCAGTCAATCGCGATGGACTGGGGTCAGTCAATCGCGATGGACAGGGGTCAGTCAATCGCGATGGACAGGAGTCGGTCGTGACGGACAGGCAATCAATCGCGATGGACAGGGGTCAGTCAATCGCGATGGACAGGCAATCAATCGCGATGGACAGGGGTCAGTCAATCGCGATGGACAGGTGGTCAGTCAATCGCGATGGACAGGCAATCAATCGCGATGGACAGGGGTTAGTCAATCGCGATGGACAGGCAATCAATCGCGATGGACAGGGTTCAGTCAATCGCGATGGACAGGTAGTCAGTCGCGATGGACAGAGCTGTCAATCGCGATGGACAGAGCTGTCAATCGCGATGGACTGAAATTTTGCAAAATTTTCAAAAATTTTTGTGAAAATGTGGTGTGCAGGGTCTCTAGTCCACTGTGGTGCACTCAGATTTACCAAAAGGTGAAAATTTCTGTCAATCGCGATCGACAGGAGTCGGCGACTGCGAGACAGTTCTGCACATTTTCGTACCTGCGCGACGTGCTGGAGGGGATGATGTTGCTGAAACCTGCAAGAAACTCCAAAAGCATGCAGAAAATAGCACACAATAGTTCGCTCTCTCGCTCTCTCTCACAAGTGAAATGAGGGAAATGAGGTGGAGAAGGTGCTATAATCAAAAAACTGAAATTTTCGCGATGATGGAAGTGGAGGTGGAAGATGGTGATGATGATGATGGTGATGATGGTGGTAAGGTAAGAAAGAGAAAAATAGGAAAAGTAGAGAAATTACCTACAACGCCAACGTCTCCAATCTACGTCTTACCATCACACGCTCGTCCTCAAAGCTCGATCCCCGGCAACGGCGCCAAAATTTGGTGTAGCTCAGTGATGAGTAGCACCTCCTTTAATGTCAATCCGGGAAGACGTGAGGATGGTATGAAGACCTCGAGCAAGTGGAGGCACAAGTGCGTGAGTGAGAAGCACACAAACATGCACACACATACACACACACGCGCACACACGGCAAGACAAAGAGTGAGAAGCAATGGAGTTCTTAGATTACTTTCAAAAAGCTCTTACAAGTTCGTTTCAATTACAATCTAACCTCAAAAATGAGCTCTCTAGCTCTTTTTATAGTTTTTGACTAGGTTTTGGCCCTGTCCAGACCTAGTGTCCGGCCTAGTTAAAAATTAGGTTCCAGGGCCAATTTGAGGGCTTAAACAGAGTCTAAAAAATACGAAAATTGATAAGTAGGTACTTCTAAGGCTCTTCAAGCTCAAGGACTCCTTGGCTTGCACAAAATGGAGCTACAAAAATATGAAATGGTACTTACAATGATTGTTAGTGATAAGAATCACTGTTATAAAGATGTTGGTTTGGAAAAATTTGAAGGGCCTATCTGCCAGATTTGCGTCGACTGCTTTGTCTACTTACTCCTTCACCTCGCTCTGACTCTCTCCGCTGGCTTCCTTGTCTAGTCAGTCCTTGGGTGCCCATACTGCTCTCAACAGAGGTCTATGGGAGCACATGAACAACACAAGGAAGAAGAAGAATCTTGAAGCACAACACAATGTAGAATGAACTACCAAATGAGTGTACAAAGACAAGTAGCCCGTTAGGTTATAGGTGTATATACAGGGGGGGGGGAGTGCCATGGTGGTCCTAAACGTGTTGACACTCATCACTACCAAAGTATATCAACAAACTCCTATTATCTCGTAATGGGATTCGGTAGTTCTTTCACATTGTGAGATGTTTTATATGTATGAAGGATCAAGAGAAAATATTTGTGAGTTTCAACATTAGCCAAGATTCGCTTGCTATCAATTTTGTTTATGACAAATGCACAGTTCATTATCACTTTGTTGGAGTTAGACGTCTGTGGAAGCACATGAACAGCACAAGGGAGAAGAAGAAGCTTGGAGAACAACACACAATACTGAATGTATTACTAGAGAATGTACAAAGATAAGTATCCCATTAGGGCAATAGGCATATATTCAAGCCGGGGGAAAAAAACCTCCTAAAGAGGGAAAAAAGTGCCCTGGCGGTCCTAGTGTGTTCACACACATCACTACCTAAATATACCAACAAATCCCCCCTGGGAGTGATGCAGTGAACAAGGAGCTGGCACTCATGTATAAGGAAGTGCCAAGCTATGTGGAAATCACTCTACAAAGGGAAGTAAGCCCAAAGCTTTGTGGAAAGCTTCAAACTTGTCCCTTGGCAGAGCCTTCGTGAAAAGGACTGCAATGTTCTCCTGTGTGGGCACATATACCAAGTTGATCTCCCCAGCAGAGAACCTCTCCCTGACATAATGATAATGCACCTCAATGTGCTTAGTGCGAGCATGGAACATAGGGTTCCTCGCAACTACCAATGCGCTCTAACTGTCAGTGAAGATGGTGGTGGCAGAAGACTGATGTTGGCAGCAGTCAGGGAACCGAAGGAGCCACAAGACGAAGAGAGTCAGAGCGAAGGGACAGCACAAGCAGACATGGCAGTCAAAGAAGATCTGGCAAGTAGGCCAATAATTTTCCTCATGAAGAAGCAAGTACGAGCATTCACGCAGATCTAGCACTAAGGCAGCAGTCAGGGAACCGAAGGAGCCACAAGACGAAGAGAGTCAGAGCAAAGGGACAGCACAAGCAGACATGGCAGTCAAAGAAGATCTGGCAAGTAGGCCAATAATTTTCCTCATGAAGAAGCAAGTACGAGCATTCACGCAGATCTAGCACTAAGGCAACCTTTAATTTTTCAAAACCTTTACACCAATTAAAAGTGATTCTCATCACTAATAACCCCTGTAAATACCATGTTCACCTTTTTGTAGCTCCATTTTGTGCAAGCCAAGGTGTCCTTGAGCTTGAGGAGCTTGAGAAGTATCTACCTGCCAAATTTCATATTTTTTAGAGCTCGTTTGAGCCCTCTAATAAGCCCAGGAACCTAATTTTTAACTAGGCCGGAGACTAGGTCTGAACATGGCCAAAACTAGTCAAAAACTATAAAAGGAGCTAGAGAGCTCATTTTTGAGGTTAGATTGTAATTGAAACGAACTTGTAAGAGCTTTTTGAAAGTAATCTAAGAACTCCATTGCTTCTCACTCTTTGTCTTACTGTGTGTGCGCGTGTGTGTGTATGTGTGTGCATGTTTGTGTGCTTCTCACTCACGCACTTGTGCCTCCACTTGCTCGAGGTCTTCATACCATCCTCACGTCTTCCCGGATTGACATTAAAGGAGGTGCTACTCATCACTGAGCTACACCAAATTTTGGCGCCGTTGCCGTGGATCGAGCTTTGAGGACGAGCATGTGATGGTAAGACGTAGATTGGCGACGTTGGCGTTGTAGGTAATTTCGTTACTTTTCTTATTTTTCTCCTTCTTACCTTACCACCATCATCACCATCACCATCATCACCATCACCATCATCACCATCTTCCACCTCCATCTCCATCATCGCAAAAATTTCAGTTTTTTGATCATATCACCATCTCCACCTCATTTCCCTCATTTCACTTGTGAGAGAGAGCGAGAGAGCGAAATTGTGTGTGCTGTTTTTGCATGTTTCTTGAGCTGTCTTGCAGGTACAGGTCACATCATCGTCCCCAGCACTCTGCACAGGTACGGAATTCGAAGTAACTATCTGTGTGTCGCCGACCTCTGTCAATCGCGACCGACAGAGTCAACGACCGATTGACCACGATCGACGGACCATACGCGTGACACGTGTCAATCGCGATCGAGCCATCAATCGCGATCGACACATCAATCGCGACTGACAGCCCACGACGGCTCTGTCAATCGCGATCGACACAGTCAACGATTGTTTTACCACGATCGACTGAAAATTCGAGCCACGTGTCAATCGCGATCGACCAGTCAATCGCGACCGACGCAGTCAACGACTATTTGACCACGACGGACAGACCCTCGCGACCAACCTGTCAATCG
This sequence comes from Ceratopteris richardii, assembly GCA_020310875.1. Taxonomy (NCBI): domain Eukaryota; kingdom Viridiplantae; phylum Streptophyta; class Polypodiopsida; order Polypodiales; family Pteridaceae; genus Ceratopteris; species Ceratopteris richardii. The sequence goes on along the minus strand of CM035413.1, from coordinate 98,357,746 downwards.
CGATCGACCCATCAATCGCGACTGACAGAGTCAACGACCCTTTGACCACGACTGATTGACTTTTCGAGACCCCTGTCAATCGCGACTGACAGCCACGACGGACCTGTCAATCACGATCGACACGTCGATCGCGACTGACTTGTCAATCGCGACCGACAGACTTTGCGAACACGCTAGAAGGGCAAATTGGGTCAAATTTTTAAGGCAAAATTAATGATATAAATTTTGGCCAAGTGTGGGACAACACTAGGGGGTAGTATTGCATTACGAGGGCATGACCCAAGTAACTCGAGAATTCTTGTTTGCCTGTTAACCTAGTTGATCCTGTTTTAGCCCCAAAACCCTGAGCTGGCATAACTTTCTCATACGAAATCCGTTTGCCGTGATTTTTGTTTTGTTGGAAAGCTCGCGGGGAGTACAACAAAAACATCGACTGGTTATGGTTAAATTAAGATCAGGAATATTAGATAGGGTATTTTGAAGTTGACCATACCCAGGGGGAACAAAGTTCAGGGATTTCTAGAGTTGTGTCCAAAAAAGTCATATTGCAAATTGGTGAAGTGTTACATGAATGAAAGTGATTGGTTCTGTCTTTTGAATTTAAGTCTTGAGCTAACGGTGGGCCTTTTACAGGTCCTTTAAGAGCATCGAAGGGTACGCCAAGCAAGAGTAAGTGCAAGCTTGGGAACGCGCGTCTTGGGCACACCAGGGCAACAACACAAGGAAAGGAACTCAAGGTTGGAAAACCCGCAACACCCTCTGTCAATTCTTAGTTCAGGCTAAGTGCGGGTAGTGTTAGAAGTAATTCCAGGCAACGATAGGCACGAGATAAATCAAAGACTATCTAAGAAATCAAGTGCAAGTCAAGAGATAACCTGTGTGTGTGTGTGAACGACAACCTTAAAGAAAAAGAACCTAACGTGAAACGACCAAACTAAAGTGCGAAATTAAACTCAAGTATTCCTGACGACGTGATATCAGACAAGAGTATAAACACGATAATCAACATAAAAAGAACCAAGTAACCGATACAAAAGGACTCAGAAACGTGGTTGTACCTGGGAAAAATTGAGTTAATCAGTTAGGCATATGAACCTTAGATCAGGACGACATCTAGTAAGAGAGAGACAAAGCCTTAGGTCTTCAGAGGCTAGTGTCAATCATACTGCGAGGTCTTGGGCCCAGCAGTTGAGTCACCACTCGCATTACCCCAGCTCTGATACCAGTGAATCAGAGATGTCTCAAGGCATGGACAGACCTACGGGAAGTTCAGGAGTGCCATACTTGCACAGAGTAGAAGGCCCGTACAAGACACAGCTGGAATACCTTAGGACCAACCGATTAGGTGCCAGCATCTATGAGGACGGCCTAGGAAGATCTGTGGTACAGATTAAGAATCCTGATCAATCCATTGGATTAGAGCACCCAGCTGTCAAGTTTGAAAACGGAGCATACTTGGACAAAGAAGGAACCATATACGTAGTCACCAGTCACCCAGATAGGACGGACGAATTTGGAAATCTGATCTCAAAAGCGGACTTAGGGGACCTAGAGCAAGGAAACATGGGTACAGAACCTAGAACCCCTCGAGGCAAATCGGTTCTCACTAGGATTATTACACCAGAGTGGATTCCCCAGGATAATAAGAGCATAGATTTGCTCCTCAATCGAGAAACTGATGAAGCCTTTTGGAGGTATAAATCTGCTCAGCCAACTGATATAGGAACAATCATGATCTATGAGTTTAAGGATCCTGATAGCCCAGGCAGAGTGACCTACTTAGATCTCGCTTCGGAGAGGATCTTTGTGGTTACGGAAAATGATAGGCATGCTTACACTTGGAAGGGTGAATTCGTTTTCCCCCAACCAAGATCGAATGTATCCTATGGTCACCCTGGAGCTGGAACATCCCAAGCTCATGGAACTCAAAGAGACAGACATAGAGAAAGGCCAGAAGTAAGCTTTGCCAACCCAGTGGGCAGAGAAAGAACGAGGACGGAAACAAATAGAGTAGAACCTGAGATACTTAGAGCTCACAGGAATCAAAGAAATGCGGATGAGTTCCCTCTACCACGACCTAGAGAGCACACAAGAACCTTGAGACCGACTCAGCTAGCTAAGTCCATGAAGAACTACTTCGATGGCACTAGAGATCCATACGATCATGTGGCTGAGTTTAGACAAGTCTTGAGATATGAACAAGTGGAGGATCTATTCACGCAGTACAATGCCTTTGGTCTGACCCTTAGGAACACTGCCCTGACATGGTTTCAACCACTAAATGAGAGGCAGTTCAGGAGCATAGACCAACTCCTAGAGGCTTTCATTATCGAATTCTCTAAGAGTGGCATAAGGCATAATACCTCCTCGCTGATTCACAGCTTCAAGCAAACCCCTCAAGAAACTGTGAGACTTGCAGGAAGAAGATTTAGGCAATACTTAGAAAGATGCCCTGTTTCGGAGTTACCCACACCAGCCAAGCAAGTGGCTTTATTCTTGGATGGATTGCTAAGTACCAAATTGAGATCCTATGTGTACTTGAAGGACCCTAGGACCATAGAAGAGTGTGTACGCATGTGCATTGACATCGAGGATAACCTAGGGGAGGAGTTAGAGCTTTCCAAGATATACAAAGATTCAGATAGTGCCTCTAACCTCTCTTCCACGCAATCCACATCAATCGAGGAACTTGCAGAGAAAGTAGCTCAGAAATTAGGTGTGACTAGCAAACAAATCCCAAGGTTTGCCCCAGTAAAAAGATGCTATACTTGTGGTGGCGACCACATGGCAAACGTATGTCCCATTATGGCTCAACCCCAAGTAAATCCTAGTAGTCAGTACTGCACCATAGAACGGAGGTACACCAATCACACCGCGCAAGATTGCCCATACAACAAGCAGGCGGTTAGGCAACCCTACCCTCAGCCATACCCTCAACAAGGCAGATACCAGAGTCAATACCCACCACAACAGTATACTAGGCCGTAACAAAATTATCAGCAACCATACCGAAACCTCCAAAGGCCTCAGCTTGTGTTAGCACAACAACCCCCTGCCCCAGCTAATGCGATCCCAGTAAAATATGCAGCTGCAAAAGAGAACCTGAATAGAGCTATAGTCCCCGTAACACCTTTGCTCTCTGAAAGTGACCCCAGTGACCATAGCTTTGATTCTACACATGTCGATAGTCCCCAGGCCTACTACATGCAGTCTCCTGAGCATGGTGAGTCCTACTATAGTGAGGAACCGAGTGAACCTAGTTGGGAGTCAGATTACACAAACGTCATGTATACGAACCCCAATCCTAAGCCTCAACCTAGGCAGGTAAGACCCCCATTCCCTAGAGGACCATGCTACAGATGTCAAGGAGATCACCTCATTCGTGATTGTCCCTTACCTCCACCAACACAACCCCAGTCAGTGACAATTTAGGGCTTCTGCCAAGAATGTGGAAAGGAGCATCTCTTACGAGACTTCCCTAAGAATCCTAATAATATGCCAAAAATCACTCCTATTAACGTTATTGGGTTGGTGGTAGACTCCACAGGAAGTGTGACATCCACCGCACCAGTACAAGTAGTGACTAGAGCTCAGGCATTGCAGCAAGATCAAGGGGTAAACCAGGATAAGAACCCAGAGGCTAGTGAAACCGAGAGCATAACAAAGAAAAGGACTAGAGCATGGAAAGATAGTCGGGAAAGAATGAAAAGACAATGGGCTAAAAAGATGAGTGAACTCGAGGAAAGTATAAGAGAAACCAAAGCCAGGATAACTGAACTCACATCTCAAACTCCCTCTCACACTACCCCACCACCACCATTCCCATCGCCACCCAACCCGCCACCTTCCAACCCACCTAATATGATTCCACCACCCCCTAGAGTAGGATCAGTATTAGCCGATCCCATTCCTGAAGACATAGACATGATGCTTAAAGCATATCAGGCCAGAATCCAAGAAGGGCCAAATGTCACAGATCATGACAAGTGTTACCCTAGAGCTGACCTAGAGATAGAAAGAACCAAGCTTTGCGCGAAAATGGTCGCATTGGCTCAGACTATGTTTGAAGCCAGTCGCCTTTTCAATTACTCGGGCTCAGCCAAGACGCAATTACACTTGGATGGACTTCTAGAGAAGTTAGAGGGCATAATTGCAAGATCTGCCAAGGAAGAAAAAAATCAAGAAAGGGAGAAGGCAAGCAAAAACATGACCCATCCCCCACCAAAAGTTTATGTGGCCAATTCCATTGAACCAGACAACCCCCCCTCCCTAGAAAGAATAGAGAATCTAATGGCACAATCACAAAAGGAACCAGCCTCTCAACACAAGGGCAAGGCAAGTGAAAGAGTAAGCGTTCCTGCTCAAGAAGCTTATGTGCCTGAAGCCTATGTGCCTAACTCTACGGCGCCAGACACATCATCTTCTATGAATCGGTTCACACCAGAATTCCTACGCGAGATTCAAGAAGACAAATGGGCTAAAGAAAGTGAAGTCCCTCCTCCCATTGAACTTGTGGATGATGCACATGACCAATTCCCACAAGACATCCCATCCATTTATGGAGAGCAGGAGAGTACCCAATCTCAAGAAAGATTAGACTTCGAGTCTAATTCTTTACAAGAACTACCCCATTTCACAGGCCCATGGGAAGCAAGGTCCACCTGTATGAGAGCACCTACAGTCATGGTAAGAAACGAAGATTCAGTCATACCTAGGAACACAGAGGTAGTGAAGAACACCAAAGTGCAGTGCAATCTCAAGTTAGAAGAGCTACTTAAGGTTAGACCTGAATTATGGAAACATGTCGCCAAACAAGTACCAGAGATAGCAAAACCTCGTTCCTAGGTAGGATCACATAGGACAGTGCTAGAGATACCCTTGGATAAGATAGGAGATATGTGTGAAGGTGAAGAAGGGAACACCTATCTTCCCATTACCTACCAGGAGTACACCACCAAGGCAATTTTGGACTCAGGCGCAGGAGTTGCAATTGCCACCACTTCCTTATGGAAGCGTTGGGGCAAGCCTGCACTCAGGCCAACGAGAATGAAATTGTTGATGGCCGATGGTCACATAGAGAGACCCCTAGGATTGTTAGAAGGAATAACTCTCACCACCTGTGGTGTCGAGTTTGAGCACACATTTGCCATATGTGACTTCAGCAAAAATCATGCCTATGAGATGATTTTGGGACAACCTTTTATGCGACAGTTGCAAGTGGTACAGGATTGGGGAACCAATTCTCTCTACCTGCAACACTTAGGTGTTACGACCAAAGTCAATCTCAAAGATTACTCTCATAGAGATGTACCTCCTATCCAATGGAATCCCATCCATAGAGCCAAAGATGATATAGAATCGGTGCACTCCATAGGATCAGGATCCTCATGGATGCATGAAGACACCCACTTATGGATGTGCAAAGTAGCAGTGGACGAAGAGAAGAGAGAAAAAGCTAGAGAAGTAGGTGCAAAAGAAACCCATAGATCAATCCAAGACCCAGCCTATGCACCTGTAGTTTTTCCAGACGAAGAATTCGAACCTCACGGCTGGGCAGAAATTTTAGCAACAATGGACGTAGCCATCAATGAGGAACAATGGACATCTCACTGTGATGAAGATGGCTATGACATTTCAGTCTTCTCCATAGAGCCAATCATGGGAGAGGCACTGTTAGAAGAGTGTGAACCTAGCCCTGATGCATTTGAGGATGCAAGTGACTCCGATCTAGAGTCAATCATTATGGACCCACCATTTGCATCAGATGAAGAATACTTCCATGAAGTAGAATTTCAACCCCAGAGGCATGGAGAGCTTACAAACGATGTAAGATTAGCCACACATGTGACCCCTAAGGAAGAAGCAAAGAAACGAAAGAAGAGAGAAGTCTCACCAGAAGAGGAAGAATCTTTGTTTGAGGTCCCAGAAAATTTTAAGAAGTATGAGATAGACGACAGGAGAGTCATGATAAGAATGCCTAAACGAGAGGCGCAATCAGGAGAGGCCTATGATAACAAAGAAACCACCAAGAAAATAGTAGTGGCCCTAGAAGAAGGAGAGGAGAGATGCACGTACATAGGCCATGACCTGACAGAGAAGAAGAGCATGTGTTAATAGCCTTGCTAAGAGAATACAGAGATGTATTCGCTTGGAGTTACAAGGATTTGAAAGGTGTTGACCCTGATATATGTTCACACACTATCCCCATGACCTCAGATGCTAAACCCTCTAAGCAAAAGCCCTACACATATAACGATAACTACGCTGCTAAAATCAAAGAGGAGATAGATAGACTGGTCAAAGCTGGATTTATCTATGAAATTGAGCACACTGAGTGGGTATCCCCCATCGTAGTGGTGCCCAAGAAGAATGGAAAGCTGCACGTATGCATTAACTTGAAAAAGGTTAATGCAGCCACGATTCGAGATAACTATCCGCTTCCCATCACAGAGCATCTCTTAGAAAGAGTAGCCGGCAAGGAAGTGTACAACTTCCTCGATGGATTTTCGGGCTACAATCAAGTTGCCATTGCTCCAGAAGATCAGCACAAGACAGCTTTTGCCACAGAGTGGGGCATTTTTGCCTTTAGAGTAATGCCATTTGGGCTCACCAATGCACCAGCTACCTTCCAGAGACTAATGTGCTATGTGTTTAAGGAGTTCCTGAGGAAGAATTTAGAGGTCTATGTGGATGATCTTTGTGCTCATTCCAACATCAGACAAACCCATATCCCTGAACTCAGACAAATCTTTGACAAATGTAGAGAATATCAAGTCTGCCTAAACCCCGAAAAATGTGTTTTCATGGTCCGGCAAGGCAAGATTTTAGGGCACATAGTGTCATAGAATGGCATATCTACTGATGAAGAGAAAGTGAGAGCGATAGCAGAGCTACCTAGGCCAAAGAATGTCAAGGAAGTACAAGCTTTCATGGGGCATTGTGGTTATTACCGACGATTTATACACATGTATGCTGTCATTGCAAAGCCCATGTACGGACTTCTGACTAACTTTGAGTGGACGGATGAATGTGAGAATTCCTTCCAGGAGCTTAAATGAAGATTATGTTCAGCACCAATCTTGACCACACCAGATTGGAATAAGCCATTCCATGTTCACGTGGATGCATCCAATTATGCCATTGGATGTGTGCTTGCACAACCTACTGGTGAAGGTAATATGGATCTTCCAATTGCCTATGCCAGTAGACAATTGAATGCAGCTGAACGGAATTACACCACTACTGAGAGAGAAGGCTTAGGCATGGTGTATGCGGTTAAAAAGTTCAGACATTACTTGCTTGCAAATAAGTTTAGATTTTTTACTGACCATCAGGCACTGCTATATCTTGTGAACAAGCCATGCAATACAGGTAGATTAGTAAGATGGTTTCTCTTACTAATGGAATATGATTTTGAGGTTGTGGTAAGAAAAGGGAGGACTCATTTAAGAGCAGATCACCTCTCTAGGCTCACATCGGGAGAAGCCCCACAAGGAGTATCAGATGACCTTCCTGATGCTTACTTGTTTAATTTGGAAGTTGTACCACAGTGGGCTAAGCCATTGGTACCAGTATTGACATACGGGCCTAACCATCCTGTAGTAAACACACAGAATAGAGAGGTTGTGAAAGCTCAAAAGTACCACATCATGGCAGGAAGCATGTACAACCACACAGATCAAGGAATCTTGGCTTGTTGTGTGGAAGAGGACGAGTACAATAAATGGTTGCATTTAGCACATGTAGGTGCATTAGAGCAACACTATTCAAAGCAACGAACCCTACAAACACTAAGGAGATTTGGAGTGCATTGGCCAACTATGGAAGCTGATGTCCAAAAGTTGTGCAAGGAATGCCCAATCTGCTGCACTAAACCACCTGTGGAACACGCCACTCTTTATCAAGTATCCATAGTGCCAGATTGGAGTGAACCTCTAGTATCCTTCCTGAGGACAAAAACATTCCCTCCAGACATGACTCTGGCTAGGAAAAGGAGTTTAGAACAAGAAGCCCTGGATTACTCACTCATTGGTGATAATCTATATAAGCGTGGTAAAGATGGTTACCTGAGGCTATGTGTCCATGAAAGTGAATATCTTAAGATCTTGGAAACTGCTCACCAAGGTGTAGCAGGGGGACACTTTGGACCAGATCGGGTGATCAAGGCAATACTATTTGCGGGCTTCTGGTGGCCGACCCTTCACATGGATGCACATACCTATGTGAAACGATGTGATGTCTGTCAGAGAACTCAGTATCCTATACGTAAAGATGAGATGCCACTGAAACCTATGATGGGTGGACGTGCATTCTCTAAGTGGGGAATAGACTTCGTAGGTCCTATTAATCCCCCAGCTAAGGGTTCCCATGCAGAATATATCATTGTTGCGACAGACTATCTAACCAAGTGGGTAGAGGTAAAAGCTACGACAAAGAACGATGCTCAGACAACTGCTAAATTCTTGTTTGAGAATGTATTCACTAGATACGGGGTACTTATAGAGCTAGTTAGTGATAGAGGCACTCACTTCTTGAATGAAGTCATTGAAAATCTGCTTCAAGATTTCTTGGTAGTTCATAAGAAATCTGCCCCCTATCACCCTCAAGCAAATGGCCAAGCCGAAAGCACCAACAAGATCTTATGCAATGTACTGGCGAAATTAGTGAATAATAAACGCTCTGATTGGGACAAACAGCTACATCATGCTGTTTGGGCTTACCGAGTCGCCTATAAAACGGTACTCCAAGCCACACCCTTTCAGATGGTATTCGGTCAGAACGCGGTGCTACCATTAGACTTCTTAATACCCACATTGAAGGTAGCACAAGAGCACGAATGGACGGGTCATGACCTATCCTCTAGGCTTTTTGACCTTGAACGATTAGGAGAAACAAGACTGAGAGCAGCTGCAGGGATATATGCAGCTAAGAAACGACAGAAGGCATACTTTGATGCCCATGTGAAGGATAAGGGTTTAAAGGCAGGCGACTTAGTTTTAGTCTACACATTGAAGCAACATGCAAGGAAGCTAGAAAAGAGAGGCTACGGACCTATGATCATCAACAGGATTTCCACGAGTGGAGCAGTACAACTAGCCACTTTAGAGGGTGATGTTCTCCCAAACTATATTAGCAGATGCAGAGTCAAGTTGTATCAGGAACCCCTCACGGAGGAAATGCTAAGTCGACTCAATACTGCTAAGAAACGCAAAGAGGAAGAAAAGCGAATTCAAGAAGAAGCTCAAGCGGAAGCCCTAGAGCGCATACGGAGAATGAAATTAAGAAGACAAGGGAGAGAGCACCCTAGGGAAGATGCATATGTAGATCAAGGATATGACGTGGCTATGTGTGAAGTTTCAGGTGTTAGCTCACATAAGATAACCGATCGACATCCTTTCATAACCTTAGATATAGGACAAGGAAAGAGTGCAAGGACTGTAAGAGCCTTGATTGACTCAGGTGCAGCCACTAGTGCTGTTAAATTGTCTTACTGTCAAGAGTTGCAATTAACTGTCAATCCTGTGGAAGCATATCTCATAGGATTGGGAGGTGTGGAAACCCCTTGCATGGGGGAGGTGGAACTTCCCCTCTATATTCATGATGAGGCAATGACAGTTAAAGTACTAGTATGTCAAGACGAGGACCTCACGGAACCCCTTGTCTTGGGTCAAGACTGGATCTACGACCAAGCAGTCAACTTAAACCTAAGAAGTGGACTTCTTCAGGTATGGGTGAATCAGACTAGAATTACAATTGAGTTAAATAATGGAGCACTCAAGGAACTAGAAAAGACACGGACTCCTGGTCCCTCCAGGGGTACACATGAAGTTGACCATGCTGTTCTTGTCCAAGGCTATGTGATGCAGAAGAATGAAGATCTCAAAAAAGGAGTCAGACCCACAATGGAACTCCCTTCTTTTCCAAAGGCCAGAAGGAGGCAGCAACTAAAGGCAGATCAATCACTGAAGACTCTTTGGGCGAGAGATCAAAAGAACGCGCGAAGCAAAACAACTCAGCCGATGAGACAAATGTGGGTGCGGAAAGACGAGCTGCCGACTGTAACGAAGTCGCAACAACGGTCTCAACTTCCTATTAGTAATCAACAACTTGATGCTAGTAAAAAGACTCCTAAAACCTCTGTTGAGAAAGTGAGATCCATTTGGGTACCCAAGAAGTCGATGAAGGCTGACCCACAATCAAGACAAATTTGGGTGCCTACGGCTTGCTTGCGATCTCAACTAGTCCCACACAATTCACATCTTACACGACATAGTTCACTTGCTCAAGCAGCCGCCACCCACTCTTCTTTGATGCGCTTGGACACACTGCCGCCTAGAAGCACGCACAGACTCACTCGTAAATGGGTCCCGAAGACACAACAACTCCCAATAAAATTACTCATGCAACCCTCCCGAATCTCCACAAAACCAAGACCAAAGGCCATTCATGGTGTTTGGCAACCTAAGACTTGTAATAAACCCCCCGACCCCAATCTGTGAATTCATCTCCACTTACTAACTGCATTAGTCAGACAGCGCACCTTTCCATCTAGCTCCTAGGACTAACCAGGCATTAACTACACACACCGTCATCGTGCACTTACTAACCACTGACTCATCATCTACCTCATGTTAATGTTGTAAGAGGGACAACTACGGGTTTATTCTGTCCATTACAAAGTTAACACCTGGTTCTATATTATCACAGAACCAACAAGCAAGCAGGGCCATGGCAGAAGCTGGAGGTGCCAGTTCTCAAGCCGGATCCAGTGCACAGATTGTGGACATAGAAACACTCCTACTCGAACCCCATCTCACCGAAAGGCCTCAAGAACTTCAAGCTGTGCATGTGCTCCCAATTCAGGATCCTCCCCAGGGGCACACCTCTCAAGTGGGCAAACACGCTCATTGGTTCAGTGATGTTGCTGGACCATTGGGTGATGGAACCTATTTCTGGGAAGCTGAATTAGAGTTTAATGGCAAATGGGGACGTTACCATTTTTTCACGCGCGAGTTTGAGAGTTATCAAAATGCCGAAGTCATGCGTTCAGTATGGACCAAAGCCGGCTTGAACAGTTATTTCAGGGCCCACTTACCAAAGCCGGATTTCTTGCGCTGTTCTTATCTTATCAGTACCATCACTCCGAGCAGGGCCAAGGGAGGCGACAGCACCTTTGTGTTACCCTCACTACTGCCGGGCCATGAACTTAAAAGATTCAAGATGACCCTCAATCTGGTACGAGAAGCATTGGGCATGTATGGTATGCACATCCCCACTGAAAAGGAAACAATGGTTCCAGGCAGAATGAAACATAAAGATCTCAATAAGCTGAAGGATATGGTAGCGATGACACCGACCATCGCTCTTCACCTACGGACCATTATGCAGCATTTTGCTTTCCCCGCCCAGGAAAGATTCACCATGCCCCCAAAGAAAATATGGTTTAGCTTGTATCTGGCAGAGACAGAAAGCCTCCCCATCAACATACCACATTGGATCATAGATCAGATTCACCTAGCCCATCAAAGGTGGAACAAGAAGCAGAAGAATGTGCTTCATGGATGTTGTGCTCTAACCAAGATAATCTACCGATGTCTTGCCTATGACGTGCCTATTCAGCGGGCACTCATATGGCCCCGGGCCCAGGAATTCCAGAGAAGGCTATCAGCGGCAGGTCCCCCATCAAAAAAGATGAGAGGGGGAGTACAATTACCCTGCGCTCAACCAAGGGGAGCCACCACTACACCAGAAATTACCCCTCCCCAGACACGACGCATTAGGCCATTCACCATCCGGCTACCAAGACCAAGTACAGATGGACCCAATCTGGTATTTCCACCCGTCCCATCAGATTTGGAATTTCCATAGGGTTTTACTCTCAATGATCTCACTGATGAAGAAGTGGCTAGACTAATCTATGACTCTAATCTCGAAACGGAAGCAGAACGAGCTCAGGAACCACAAACCCATACGACAACGTCAGCCCCCACCCAACCACAAGTTGTAGAAGTCGATGTCGAGGAACAAGAGACCGAACAAGAGGAAGAAGCCTACGAAGAACAAGAGTATGACGAACTTTCAGAGTTAGCAAGTGCCCCTGCGTATTCGGCACAAATAAAAAGACTATACCGAACCATGCAACTAGTTCAAGAACAGCATAAAATGTCCCTGGAAGCGGGCAAGAAACTCATGAACCAGTTGCTAGCGGAGGAAGGCGTGGACGATATGTTCATTGAGTCCATAAACCTACATGCCGATGCAGTGGGATTGGATGAGGCCATTCATGAGGCAATGGCCTACATTCACAGATTTGAGAAAAGGGTTCCCGCTCGTCCCATGAGGTCCGGGAAACAAATTCATATCAATGTATCAGCACCAGGAGAGACAACGCAAGCAGACGAACATCAGGAAGCACCACGGTCACCACCCTCCCCACCTCTCACTACACAACTCACTCCACCACATGACACTAGCACCACCACGTCCACTACCACCACAATCGTCATGGGAATTCCACTCTCGCCGGGAATCCAATTCGGGGGAGTCACCATGCCCACTTTCACCACTCTCTTCACTAACGTCACATCCACCCCACCCACAATCCCCATCTACACGGTCACTCAAACAGTTGACACTATGGAAACTTCTCCTGCCACTGCACCGCTCCCTCCCCCCATGCCACCTCCATCTCCCATACCCCCTCCACCCACATCCCCACTTGCATCCACATCATTCACAACTCCCTTTCCCGCTCCATTCCCCCTGCATCTTCATCCCTCCCTGCATCATTTAGTGTAAATAGTATATTTCTAGCGTTAAATCAATGTGTATATCAGCTTCAGAATGAGTACAGAGCTCTGGACGGCCGGTATCAACAACTGACAACACAGCACCAGAACTTACAAAGGCAATTTAAAATTCTAGAAGATGAAAATGCAGAGGTGAATCAACGTTATACAACGCTTGAGCAGGCTCACCAAACACTATTGGAGGCACCCCCACCATCGACAGAATCACGCGTCAAACAACTAGAAGCTTTGCTTGAAGTATACCAGGCCGATAACCTACGAGTTAGACGTAACTTGGCGCTACTCAGGAAACATATGGCCACAGCACTGGAAGAGAACAAAAGACTGCAAAAACAAAATGAAGAGAATCTGGAAGCGGCAATGGAAGGCTCCCCCCACAAGATAGATCCAGAGCAGTTCAAAGCAGTTCCCACGGAGACGATGAAAACCATTTTGGAAAGCTATGCAGATCTCCTGGAAGCCCATGATGACTTGGAAAGAGAACGTGACACAATACAGAGCAGACTTAAGGAACAGGAAGAACAAGCGAAGCGTGTCCCATCAACCTCTACCTCCGACGAAGTAAAAGCCTTAACTGAGCAGGTAGTAGAATTACAAAAGAGGTTACTGACATACGAGAGGCAGCCCTCTCCGGTGGTAGAACCACAGCCAGAAGAGTTGGTCCCTATTGAGGTAGATGATTCGTATGAAGAACCGTATGTTCCTATGCCAATGCCAGGCGGGCAAGGAACCTCAGAGGGACTATACACCTTGGAAGTGGAAGAACCCGAGTGGCTTCAGACACTGGAAAGGACAGCGAACACCCACGAAGAACGGGTGGCCATTCAGATCCAATCACTAGCAAACCTAGAAGAAACTGTCATAAAGTCAGAATATTTCAGAAGCATGTCTCATCATAGATGGATCGGCACCAATAATGACCAATATGTGCCATACTGCATACTTTTGGCCGATTACAACGCGGAGATTCAACGACAATGTGGCAAGCCTCCCACATTTGCTACACAATTTGGTCCAGATGATATACCGGAAAGTGCTACGCGTGGGTCCATCCATCAACCCACCTGGAGAATCAGGCTTTTGGAAACATATCCTGAAATGGTCCGAACCTGGAATAATATGCCGTTGTTTATTAAATATAATCCTTGTTACATTCCAGTACTTCGACGACGCACTTGGCCTGAATTCACTATTGCCGTCAGAGACATCAAAGCCTGCGCAAAATGGTTAAATTACGTTTATCTAGCACCTCCACGAGGACCCCCCACGGTGAACTACATGATTTCTACAATCCGTCATTGGAGTATTCGGCTACGCAATAATCCCGATGTGATGGCCCAGATGTGTATGAAAATATTCGAATTAATGCTGATCACTTTCAGGACGTTTAAGAACATTAAGGACCCCCACTTCTCAGGAGCAGGCTTTGTGACAGGAAACCAGGATCTGGTGTACGATATGAGTACCACCCCATCAATTGAAGTAATATATGCTTGGCACGCCCGAATCAAGTACCTCCCAGCTTGCTTTAAACAGACATTTGAGGAAATGTTCATCACAGGATTCTGGGAATACCACTCCGAAATCTTTATACCCAGGCCATCACATCTCCTCCAATTATTTGCTGTGGAGAGAACTATTTACTCAGAACAATTGAGGGTGCCTCATCCAGATGTTCCCGGACCTGTGAATTGGGATGATTTGCTCACAGATCTAGCACGCGGCTTGCGACTCGAAGAACACCACCTAGCCTCCGATGTCGTCCAATACTATGTTCAAAAATCCTCTAGACAAGGGTCTGTCAGGGGCGACAGACGCGAGAGTGGGGGGGTGTTGGCAGCAGTCAGGGAACCGAAGGAGCCACAAGACGAAGAGAGTCAGAGCGAAGGGATAGCACAAGCAGACATGGCAGTCAAAGAAGATCTGGCAAGTAGGCCAATAATTTTCCTCATGAAGAAGCAAGTACGAGCATTCACGCAGATCTAGCACTAAGGCAGCTGTCAGGGAACCGAAGGAGCCACAAGACGAAGAGAGTCAGAGCGAAGGGACAACACAAGCAGACATGGCAGTCAAAGAAGATCTGGCAAGTAGGCCAATAATTTTCCTCATGAAGAAGCAAGTACAAGCATTCACGCAGATCTAGCACTAAGGCAACCTTTAATTTTTCAAAACCTTTACACCAATTAAAAGTGATTCTCATCAGTAATAACCCCTGTAAATACCATGTTCACCTTTTTGTAGCTCCATTTTGTGCAAGCCAAGGTGTCCTTGAGCTTGAGGAGCTTGAGAAGTATCTACCTGCCAATTTTCATATTTTTTAGAGCTCGTTTGAGCCCTCTAATAAGCCCGGGAACCTAATTTTTAACTAGGCCGGACACTAGGTCTGAACAGGGCCAAAACTAGTCAAAAACTATAAAAGGAGCTAGAGAGCTCATTTTTGAGGTTAGATTGTAATTGAAACGAACTTGTAAGAGCTTTTTGAAAGTAATCTAAGAACTCCATTGCTTCTCACTCTTTGTCTTACTGTGTGTGCGCGTGTGTGTGTATGTGTGTGCATGTTTGTGTGCTTCTCACTCACGCACTTGTGCCTCCACTTGCTCGAGGTCTTCATACCATCCTCACGTCTTCCCGGATTGACATTAAAGGAGGTGCTACTCATCACTGAGCTACAACTGACCAACACCCAAATTAGCCATAAGGCGTCTGAGCCACACACACTCAACAGTAGCTGTGAAAGCTACCCTATACTCAGCCTCACAACTAGAAGTGGCCAGAAAGATGCACTTAACCGCATGCCAATACTTGACTCCTTGGCAATGCATAAACCTGCTCATTTGTGAGATAGCAAACTGAATATCTGGCCGAGTAATGCATAACTAAATCAAGCATCCAACAGCCTGCTTGTTGATGTATAAAACACCACAAGAAATGAATTAAGGTGACACTAGAACACCTCTATGGTCACCATTAACTCATTGCCACTCCAAACTTTGAGAAATGATAGCTTAAAGTGAGAACTTTGCTTTTACAGAAATTCCTAGTCACTCAAATGACATACCTTCAGTATTTTGCTAATTTCTCCTAGCTCACATATTATTTCTCTATTAAACTTTATAGGCTGAAACTAGAAGAGTAGAGCTTTCCAACAAGCTATCATATGCATCAAACGGATCTCTAGAACTCAAGTTATGGCCTTCACAAGATGACCCTGTATGACCTTCCAAAACTGGAAATTTTTACCTGTTTTAGTATTCCTGATGTCCAAAAATAAAAAATTCGATGCCTGGCATCGAATTTCAGTCCAAGTGATGCCGGGCATCGACTTTGAGCTTTTTTAGGCCCTTTTTCTGCACCAGAAATACTCTCTTTTACACACACATGAAGAAGAAGACTTGTATGCTAGAAGTCGATGCCAGGCATCGACTTTATGCTCAAACTCGATGCCAGGCATCGAGTTGCTCCAGATACTTCATATTTTTAAAAGATTCAACAACAGTTAACACACAGAGAATGAAAAAATGACTTTTGAGCCAAGATTCGATGCCAGGCATCGAATTGCTCAGAAAACTTGAACTTTTGAATTCATCACACAGTAGGTAATCATGGAGATGATGAAGAGAGACTCATACACAGAACTTTACTCAGTTCTTCTCATAAGTATAAAAAACTCAGAAGTTTTACAGATGCTTTCTCACTCAGAGAAGCCCGACTATACTCAGTCATACAAAAATGAGTTCTTCTCACTTTCTCATTGTCTTCCTCCTTCTTCTTCTCCTCTCTCTCTCTTCGCGTCAGTTAATACTAACTAACTTATATAGATTTTCTCATTCCCGTGATTTTTAAAAAACTTCTAGAACTAAAGTGAACTAACTTTACAAGTATGATACACTTGTGAATTTGTCCCTTCACATAGGCATGGGGTTTTCTTTCTAAGATTTGACCTTCAAATATATGTCTAATTAGTGAGTGTTTCTCCAACAGCTCCCCCTCAATCACTAATTGACATTCCCTGTTTCTTCATATCATCTTCTTTTCTTTTACTCCTGCCATGCTTTTGAATCTACTGGTCTTCACACCATCCAAGCTCTTTGTCATTATGTCTGCTAACTGATCTTTAGTAGAAATGTATTCCACTTCAATCTCTTTCTCCATTACCTTTTCTCTGAGAAAATGATACTGTATCTCTATGTGCTTTGTCCTTGCATGAAATACTGGATTTGCTGCAAGATAAAGTGAACTCATATTATCTCCATGTATTGTAGGTGTACCTTGATCAATGCCTAAGCTCCTGAACAATGTCTGCATCCATATGACTTCCTTAGCTGCTTCCACAAGTCCTTTGTACTCTGCTTCAGTTGATGATAATGCTACTGTATGTTGTTTCTTGGAACACCAACTTACAAGCTTATCACCAATGTATATCATGTAACCATGAGTTGATCTCCTGTCATCTTGATTACCTGCCCAGTCTGAGTCACTGTAGGCTCTCAACTTCAAATCTGATGTAAAAGGATAATATAATCCTTCCTTTATAGTTCCTTTGATATATCTGAGAACTCTTTGACCTGCAATCCAATGTGGGTCCTTTGGACAATGCATGAATTGTGATAAAACTCCCACTGCATAACTAAGATCAGGTCTTGTTAGTGTAGCATAAATCAAACTACCCACAAGAGATTGATACTTCCTCATATCTTTGTAGTCTGCACCATCATATTTACTGAGCTTGTGATTAACTTCAAGTGGAGTTGAAGCTTCTCTGCAATTTTCCATATCAAACTTCTTCAACAAGTTCAGAAGATACCTTTCTTGTGACACATATATGCCATGATCTGTATAAGTAACTTCCATTCCAAGAAAGTATGATAACTTTCCTAGGTCACTGATCTTGAATTCTTTTTCAAGCAATCTCTTTACCTCCTTGATTCCTTCATCTGAAGTACCTGTGATTATAATGTCATCTACATAAATACAAATGTAGATTGTACCTTCCTCTGTTCTTTTGATAAGTAGACTTGAATCTGCTTTTGAACTTTGATATCCAAGATCATTGAGATACTTCACCAGTCTATAGTTCCAAGCTCTTGGAGCTTGCTTCAATCCATACAATGCTCTTCTCAACCTGCAAACAAAATTTCGATACCTGGAATCTATAAACCCTTGAGGTTGTTCCATGTATACCTCATCTGATATGTATCCATTCAAGAATGCATTTTTTATATCCAATTGACTTAGAGTCCATCCTTTTGAAGCTGCAATAGCAATGATTGTCCTTATAGTTGACATCTTAGCTACAGGACTGAATGTCTCATCATAATCTATGCCATAGGTCTGGGCATAGCCTTTCACCACCAATCTAGCTTTGTATCTGGCTATACTTCCATCTGCAAGCTTCTTCACTTTATAAACCCATTTATTTCCAATTACTTTCTTACCATTTGGTTTAGGAACAAGTTCCCATGTCTTGTTCTCCTCCAGTGCATTGAACTCTTCCTTCATTGCTTCTTCCCATTGCTTCTTACCTTTAGCTTCATCATAGTTCTGGGGTTCTTCATCATCTTTGACCATATATGCATAGTTCTTCTGAGTTATGTAAGAAGTATCATAAGAATACCTTTCTGGTTGTCTTCTAGTCCTGCTTGACCTTCTTGGTTCACATTCTTCATATGTGTCTGGATACACTTCTTCATCAAATATAGGAGCTTCTTCATTCCTTCTTGTTAATCCACTTGTGGATGTACTTGCTTGCATATAGTCTTCATCTCTATTTACCTGCACAATTGATTTTCCTTTCTCACATCTTCTTACCTCTTTTTCAAATTCTTCAGCTGTATGACTTTGATCTGCATACCAACTTTTCTGTTCATCAAATGTAACATCTCTAGAAACAATAAATTGTTTGGTTAGAGGATTCCACAATCTGTAACCCATCTGCTTTTCATCATAACCAATGAACACATATTTTTCTGCCTTTGGTTCAAGTTTATGCCTAAGCTGTGATGGCACATAAGCATATGCAATTGATCCAAACACTCTACAATGATCTAGTGTTGGTTTCTTACCCCACCAAGCTTCATATGGAGTCATTCCATTCAGAGCTGCACATGGTAATCTATTCACAAGATATGTAGCTGTATTTACAGCCTCAGCCCAAAGATAATTTGGACAGTTCTTCTCCTTTAGCATAGCTCTAGCAAACTCAACCAAAGTCCTGTTCCTTCTTTCTGCTACACCATTTTGTTGTGGTGTATACCTGCAAGTTATTTCTCTCTTAATACCTGCATTCCAAAGATAATCATTGAACTCTTGGGAGAAGTATTCTCCCCCTCCATCAGACCTCAGTCTCTTAAGCTTTTGACCTGTGACTCTCTCTGCATATGCATGAAAATGCTTGAAAGCTCCAAACACTTCTGATCTTTCCTTCAAAACATATAATGTTATCCATCTTGTAGCATCATCAATGAAAAGAACATAATACCTTGAGCCACTGATAGATCCTTCTTTTGTTGGTCCCCATACATCTGTATGAATGAGCTCAAGTACTCCATCATGTTTGAATCCTTTCTTTTGAAATGGTAACCTGTGTGCTTTACCCATTTGACATGCTTCACATTTATAAACCATATGTTGACTTTGCACATTTGGTAATCCTAGTACAGACTGATTAGCAACCATAGCTTTAATTCCTCTTTCATTAAAGTGACCTAATCTCTTATGCCAGAGATCAAGTTCTGTAATCACTCCTTCACCATGTGTGAGCAAAGCTTGACCAATGTTTCCTTGCACTCTTAAAGTAAAGAGTCTACCTTCTTTCTTACCAGAGACAATCTGTTTATATCCATTCTCTGGATCTTCCACAAATACTCCTTCATTTGTAAACCTGACTTGAAAACCTTTTTCAACTATCTGTCCCACACTAATCAAGTTTTTAGGTATTGTAGGAACATACAAAACATTGGTTAGCAAATCTGCTCCACTCTTGCATTTCACTTTTCCAATTGAATGTACACTATGTCTTGTATTATCACCAGTTTGAACTGTGTGACTAGAAATGCCTTTTTCCAATTCTGACATCAATTCTATGTTTCCTGACAAATGATTAGAACATCCAGAGTCAATGTAAAATACCTTTAGATCTTCTTTGTCTGATGTGCTGATTGAATTCATCATCAATGATGTATGACTTTCATTCTGTGTGTCATTTGCATAGTTGTAGTAGGTGGTGTTGTAGGATTGATTCTGTCCCCAATTTCTTCCTCCACCTCTACCATAGCCTCCTCTTTGACTTTGTCTACCTCTTTGAAAATTACTTTGATATCTTCCACCTCGGCCTCTGCTATTGTTGTTTTGATTCTGGTTTGATCCTTGTTGGTTGTGCCAACAGTCATGAGCCAAATGATTACTCAATCCACAGATCCAGCAAGCCTTTTTGTTGTTATTTTGATTACCTCTTCCTCTTCCAAAACCTCTTGCTCTTCCTCTGCCAGTGCCTTTACCTCTTGCATAATAAGCTTGAGAATTAGACTCCTCTTCATCCTTTGCTTTACCTTTATCTCCTTTCTTCTTATTCTTCATGTACATTGCAGAACTTTGACCTTTATCTCCATCTCCCTTCAAGTCTTGCTCATATGTGAGCATCAAACCAAGCAACTGGTTCAAATCTGGAACATAATGATTTAATGAAAGTTCTGTTGATAAGACAAAAGGTTTCCACCTTTCATCCCCTCTCAAGCCTGCAAGTAGTTGAGCAATCAATCTGTGATCTTCAACATCTTCATCTATGGATCCAAGACTATCTGCTAGATCCTTCATCTTAGTGACATAATCACTAATGGTTTGACTTGGCTTCTTCTTGAATGTTGTAAACTCTGACCATAGACTTGCTTTCCGTGCTTTAGTAGTGCTTTGGAAATGATATTCCAATGCATTCCATATATCTTCTGATGATTCCAATCCTCTGATGTGTGGTAGCAAATGATCTGAGATTGTATTGTAGATGTAGGCTTTTGCACTTGCATCCTTCTTCTGCCAATGCTTTAAAGCATCAAGTTCTTCTTTCTTTGGTCGGCTTTCATCTTCAAATACTGGCTTCTCTTCTTCACCTGTAACATATATCATGAGATCCTTACTCATAAGTAAGGCTTCCATTCTCATTACCCATGCGGGGTAATTATCTCTGTCCAGTTTGTCAATGGAGATATGATCTGCCATAGTTCTTTCCTTCTGCTGCAACCTGTGAGCTTAAAGGATAAAGGATAATACCTTTTGAAGTTCTTTGTGTATCAGGATACTTCGAAAGTAATCTTTTGATGCCTTGTGTCTTCAAATGCTTCACCTTTCAAACTTTAATGGAAAACTTTACAAAACTTCTCGTACCTTTGTCGTCTTCTGCTCTCGAGAATCTTTCTGCTCTGATACCACTTGTTGATGTATAAAACACCACAAGAAATGAATTAAGGTGACACTAGAACACCTCTATGGTCACCATTAACTCATTGCCACTCCAAACTTTGAGAAATGATAGCTTAAAGTGAGAACTTTGCTTTTACAGAAATTCCTAGTCACTCAAATGACATACCTTCAGTATTTTGCTAATTTCTCCTAGCTCACATATTATTTCTCTATGAAACTTTATAGGCTGAAACTAGAAGAGTAGAGCTTTCCAACAAGCTATCATATGCATCAAACGGATCTCTAGAACTCAAGTTATGGCCTTCACAAGATGACCCTGTATGACCTTCCAAAACTGGAAATTTTTACCTGTTTTAGTATTCCTAATGTCCAAAAATAAAAAATTCGATGCCTGGCATCGAATTTCAGTCCAAGTCGATGCCGGGCATCGACTTTGAGCTTTTTTAGGCCCTTTTTCTGCACCAGAAATACTCTCTTTTACACACACATGAAGAAGAAGACTTGTATGCTAGAAGTCGATGCCAGGCATCGACTTTATGCTCAAACTCGATGCCAGGCATCGAGTTGCTCCACAAACTTCATATTTTTAAAAGATTCAACAACAGTTAACACACAGAGAATGAAAAAATGACTTTTGAGCCAAGATTCGATGCCAGGCATCGAATTGCTCAGAAAACTTGAACTTTTGAATTCATCACACAGTAGGTAATCATGGAGATGATGAAGAGAGACTCATACACAGAACTTTACTCAGTTCTTCTCATAAGTATAAAAAACTCAGAAGTTTTACAGATGCTTTCTCACTCAGAGAAGCCCGACTATACTCAATCATACAAAAATGAGTTCTTCTCACTTTCTCATTGTCTTCCTCCTTCTTCTTCTCCTCTCTCTCTCTTCGCGTCAGTTAATTCTAACTAACTTATATAGATTTTCTCATTCCCGTGATTTTTAAAAAACTTCTAGAACTAAAGTGAACTAACTTTACAAGTATGATACACTTGTGAATTTGTCCCTTCACATAGGCATGGGGTTTTCTTTCTAAGATTTGACCTTCAAATATATGTCTAATTAGTGAGTGTTTCTCCAACACTGCTGATAGAGAACAACATCAAATGCATCTCTAGCATCATGAAGTCTCAATCGTAAACCTATCTCCATAGGAGCGGCAATAGGCTTACAGTCTTCAAGGCCAAAACGCTACAATATTGTGTCAATATATTTCATTTGACACAAAGCCATTCCTCCATCAACGTGCATAAACTGAATGCCCAAATAGTGACGCAAATGCACCAAATCAGATATCTCAAATGAGGCATGAAAATCAACCTTAAAATCAGCAATATGCTTCTCAATAGGTCCAGTGAGCAGCATGTCATCAACATAGACAACAATGATCAAAAGCACATCATTAACACGCTTAACATATAAGATGCTTTCAGTTGGATTGTTCTCAAAACCATGTGCAATCAGATAGGCATGTATCTTCTCATACCAAGCACGTGGTGCTTGCTTTAAACCATATAATGCCTTCTTTAACCTACACACCTGGTTTTCATGCCCTTTCTGCACAAAGCCACGGGGTCGAAAAACATACACTTCTTCATGGAGGTCACCATTCATAAATGCAGTTCTAATGTCCAACTGATGTACATTCCAACCATTATGAGCTGCAAGTGCACATATGCTCCGAACAGTAGTCATATGGAAAGTAGGTGCAAAGGTTTCATCAAAATCAACGCCTCTTTCCTGCGCATAACCCTTTGCAACAAGTCTAGCCTTATACATATCAACTATGCCATCAAGTTTACACTTCAACTTGTATACCCACTTAGTGCCAATGGCCTTCTTGCCAGGAGGCAAGTCACATAAAGACCAAGTATCATTCTTCATTATAGCATCATATTTAGATTGCATAGTAGGCATCCAATTTTTTGAATTTTGTGCTTTATCAAACGAAACAAGCTCACTCTCATCACAGAGACTAGATGCAGCCATAGCATAGCAATCTGATGCAAAAGAGGCACTATGAGAGCCTGAACAAGTATGATATGACAGAGAAGCGTCCAATTTGCTGTCACGCAAAGTTTGCACCAGCCATTTTGGCATAGTTTTTGCCTCCTCAATGTCAGCTCTCTCATCAACAAGTGCATCATGTAAATCTGCATCAGAAATGGGATGATTTGCATCATCACATGAAACTTGCAAAGGCTCAGAAGTTGCCTCATTAGGACAAGCACTAGACTGTCCACCTGTAAAAAGAGGCAGCAAAGTGTCATACATGTCTTTGGAGCTAACAGATGTCTCCTTAGTACATGAAAGCAATGGTTGAATAGCATCTTCCACAAAAACAACATCATGGCTAACCAGAATGTGTTTAGTCTGTGGATGATATAGATGATAGCCTTTACTTTCAGAACTGTACCCAACAAAAATACATTTTACTGCTTTATCATCCAATTTTCTGCGATGTTGTTGAGACACCAATGCATATGCCAAACAACCAAAAACATGCAGATGTGCAACAGATGGCTTGCGATCATGCCAAGCCTCATATGGAGTGATAGATTGCAGTGCTTTAGTGGGACACCTGTTAAGTACATATGCTACACACATGACAGCCTCAAGCCAGAAACTATGTGGTAAAGCCTGACTCTTGACCATACACCTTGCCATCTCCATGAGTGACCTATTCTTTCATTCAGCAACTCCATTCTGTTGAGGTGTATATGGCACTGTACAGTGGTGTTTTGTCCCACGTTCAACCAGAAATGCATTAAAATCAGAAGACATATATTCCCCCCTCGATCAAAACGGAGGGTGCCCATTCTACATGCTGACAGATTTTCAACCAAAACCAAAAACTGTTTGAAGCACATGAACACTTCGGACCCATGCATGCCTAGAAAAATCATCGATGAAAGTCACGAAGTAAAGATAATTTCCAAAAGAAGATGTCTGCATAGGACCACAGACATCACTACGTACAAGCTCCAATTTTTTAGTAGCCCAAACTGAACCATCTTTTGGAAAGGAGGAATGCTGCATTTTGCCCAAAATATAGCCTTCACAAACATGTTTTCCCGGTGCCTTAAGTTTGGGCAAAGAGGACACGATTTCCGATTTCTGCAGGCATAGCAAACTAGCAAAATTGAGATGACCAAAGCGTGCATGCAAAAGCTTTGCATCTGACATAGCCTGAAAATCATGTACTATACAGCCTACAGCCCACGACATAGAATGCCAGAAGCAATAATCACGTCCCCATTTGAGAGATCATGAACTGTACATCTGTTATCAACAAATTTCATAACCAAGCCAATCTTGGCTAATGCAAAAACTGATAACAAATTTTTCTTGATCCTTGGCACAAACTGAAGGGCTTTGGTGTGCAGAACAAGAGGAGGACGGAAGCGATGGAGGGAGAGAGAAGAGAGGAGAGACGTGCGGACATGCGTGGGAGCCTCCAAACCCACATAATGAACTCTCTTGAGGCAATGCTCTATATATGATGTATATATATGAATATGGGGGTAAGGTCACATGACCCTTACATCCCCAACAATCTCCCACTTAAGGGTCAATGTGACCATAAGTGGAAAAATATACAAAGAATGATGTAGGACTATACAATAATGTACAGGAAGAGTCCGGATCTCAACCCATACCAGATCAGCCTACAACAACCGCCTCAAACAAGGTGTATCCATGCACCTCAAACTGCTCTAGACTCATATCGACAAGAGTCGAGCTCACATATGACTGATGCAAGAACTGACGAAGTTCCTGCAAAGCTCCCACTCGCTCTATGCCTGTGTCAATCATCGAACAACTGACAACTCCAAGTGCAAATGCTCCAATAGCAACTGCAATGTCTGGTCTCGAGCATAACAACTCGTACATCAGACTCCCCAATGCTGACGAAACATGTGCTATCCTGGCTAACCTAAGTATGTCAGCCATGCCTGTATCCAAGGCATCCAAAGCACTATCATCAAGACCAACATGTCCTGACATATCTATGTCAATATCTGGCATGAGTGAATCCAAGAATGACTGTATAATTGCTGACTCCTCAGCATCTAAATCAGCCATCCTACCAACCAAGGATGTGTCTAGTTGTGCATCCTGAGAGCTAAACTGCTCTATCACACACTGTGTACCATGAGAGCAATCCTGCTCTACCACACTAAGTGTATCATCATGCTCCACATGAGCTAACTGCACAACATCAACACAAAGATCAAACTGATGATCTAACTCTAACTGAGTATCCTCACAATGCTCTACATGAGCATCCATATAATGCTCTAAAGCATCCAACTGATCATCCGAAGTGTGCTCTACATGAGCATCCATATGATCAACAAAATCATGCTCTATATAAGCATCATGAGCATCCAAAACATGCTCTACATGTGCATCCATCTGAGCATCTGAATCCTGCCATACATGTGCGTCATGAATGTCAATAGACCTATCTGTAGGTAGACAAAATGAGACATGACGAGTCTCACATCGCACATAAGGCTGAACTCCCACTGAGACGAGACTGTCTCTCACATGAAGTACCTGCATTGGATACATGTGCCCAATCCTGGCACCTCTGACAAGCATAAGCTGTCCCAACTGCAATTGAAAATGATGCTCACCAAGGAATGCATAACATCTGCTCTCCTGTAACTGGATAACTGAAATCAAGCTCATAGGGAATGAAGGCACATAGCGTACATGTCTAAGAATAAGTGATGCTCCACTAGGTAGCATAAGGCATATATCTCCTGCACCCTTAATGTCATATGTCGTACCATCAGGCAACTGCACACATCCACGACTCTCACCTGAGAATCGACAAAACCACTCACGATGTGGAGTAACATGAAAAGTGGCTAATGCATCAAGCAACCAAGCCATATGCGTGCTATCAAATGAATAAGAGGAATCATGAGATGAACCATAGGAGAAAGTGATATCACCATCACTGGCATAATCAACTGCCATAGACTCTCCTGAAGTCACTACCTGATCTACATCACATGCATGTCTCTGATGTCGTCGTCGCATCCGCCTGAAGCAACGTCGTCGAATATGGCCCTCACGACCACAATGCCAACATCGAAGTCGTCGATGTGATCTATGTCTCACATGAGTCAATGGACTCTCATACATATCATGTAGTCTCTGCCATAATGCACTACTCGTCTCCTCATACATAACAGACTCATATATAGAATCCACAAGCTCTAATCGGATAGTGGAGCTGGCCAATGCATCCATATCCATCCATATGTGATCGAGCATGTCACGAGGCCTCTGTGCATCTCTATGCACATACATATGTAACCCTGCACGAACCAATGTATGCCACATCTGAGCTTTCCATCTCAGAAAGTCAGTGCCATCAAATCGAGAAGACACCATGCTGGCAATCCAAGACTAGCAATGTAACAAGAGACTGGAACAATACTCTATCCTCAATAGGATCACGTCTGCATATCCATATGCAT
Organism: Ceratopteris richardii; assembly: GCA_020310875.1. Lineage (NCBI taxonomy): Eukaryota > Viridiplantae > Streptophyta > Polypodiopsida > Polypodiales > Pteridaceae > Ceratopteris > Ceratopteris richardii. Next base: position 98,331,021 of record CM035413.1, on the reverse strand, counting down.
AACTCATATCATAAATGTCTCGCTGGAGAAGGAACCATGTGAACAACCTGTCACATAACCATGCATCTAGCATGCACATAAAACCATGAGCATAAGCCTGCTCACCAAGTCTCCAAAGTGACCAAATAGATGTGAAAGAATCCTGGGAAAATTTTGACAGAGTATCCCCTGTAAACTGAGCAATCAAACAAGATAACCAATAACAAAAGAACAATGAGTAATCTGTCACCACTTGTCACTGATCTAATAAAAATATAATGGCAACTACATGTGCCCAAAAAACTAATGGCAATACATGCCAATACAATGGTAATGCACCTCCCACTCAAGAATGAATCTTGCAAGATGGTCCAACCTATCACAAATAACCTGTGACCAAGTCCAAATGAATGGAGATAAACAATGATCCAAAGCTATCGCACAAGCTTCAAGATCCACTAGAGCTCCTTTCTAGCATAAAAGCCGATAAAATTTCGGCAGCATCTCCTCTGTAAAATGGACTCTAGAACCAAAATAACCATGTGGGAATCACCATCCACATATGCCAAGAATCACACTAGCAAATATATATCAATCAATGATCAAATGCTAATAATGGTGACAAACGAATGTGTAACTGAGGCTCCAATCTGGATCATGTACCTGCAAAGAAAACAAAAGATACAAGTACCAAACAAGATCCAAAATCAACTCTCACAAAAGTATGTGCAACCGGCAAGTAAATCCATAACCAAGTGGCATAAGCAAGATATAGACCACAATGCCACTATACATCCATGATCGAACTCATGATGACATAATTCTCAAAAAAGAGTATGCCACAATGTCATCTTACATGCCAAACGCATAACAAGATCATGCTCTACTCTCATATGGAGGAGCTACCACAGTGATCATACATGTACAATGCCTTGAAGCTCTAAAAATAAGAGCTTGCACACCATAAATTCTCTCTCGAAGAAGTTCCAAAGCAAATTCAACCTCCAAGAGTAATTAGGGTTCTTATGAAAAAAAATGTGCTGCTCTGCGTTTTGCTGTTTCAGAGGTGATAACCTCTGAATCTGAACTTTTGCTCTTCAGCAAACTTCAAGATCTTATTCTTAGCTACATAACGAGATAAAGAACACCTCAATCGGAGGTGCGTAGCTCAAGATATGCTCAAAACAAGCACCTTCTGTCAATTTCACTTTCACTTGCAACAGTACTGCTCTGTATTCTGCAATTTCGGCAACCTAAAACTCAGAATCTGAATCTGAGTTCTTCTACAAAGTTGTAGCTATCTTTCCAAGCTACGAGCAGCAAGTTAAATCATCGCATTTTGATCTGTAGAACTCAAGTTATGACAAGAAAACCGACCTGCTGTCCTACTCAATGTAGATTCGCCTTCTACAATTCTATGCGTTTTTTGAATTTTTGGCACTTCAAAAGTTCGAACCAGGTTCTTCGCTCTTCTGTGAAGTTGTAGCTCTCTGTGTTAGCTACGGACAGAACTTTAAAACGCGTCAATCCGAGCTTCTTAGCTCGAGTTATGACCGAAATACTGAACAGCTGTCAAGAGATGTCGACCTGCACTTCTACCTCTTCTCACCTAAGCTTCCATTAAAGCTTCTTGCACACCAGCCTTCAGCATGCTCTGATACCAATGAAGGGCTTTGGTGTGCAGAACAAGAGGAGGACGGAAGCGATGGAGGGAGAGAGAAGAGAGGAGAGACGTGCGGACATGCGTGGGAGCCTCCAAACCCACATAATGAACTCTCTTGAGGCAATGCTCTATATATGATGTATATATATGAATATGGGGGTAAGGTCACATGACCCTTACATCCCCAACACAAACAAAGCATCTGACAAAGTGAAAGAACTACCATCAGCAGTAGTCAAAATGATCTTGCCAACTCCCATAACAGGATAAGAGGAGTTGTTGGCGCATGTAAGAGTATTCCCTGTAGGGGCAGGCTCGAGTGAAGAGAAGAAACTACACTGTGAGGTAATATGTTTGGTCGCCCCACTGTCAAAGTACCAAACATCTGAGTCTACTACAGACATGCACTGCTCATGAGAAGATGGGTCAAAACTGCAAACAGTAGTAAACGCCCATCCTTCTTCCTGCAAAAAATTAGCAGACTCCGTTTTTGGTGTAGAGGGTTTTGCAACAATCATTCCAGCCTCTTTCTTCTTTGCCTCTTTTGCAGCTAGTTTTGGACAGTTCTTTATTATATGATCATTCCCTTTACAGTACTTGCAAAACAATTTTTGCTTTTCTAATTTTTTTTCATCTTTGTCTTGGTTCTTCGAATGTGCAGCATTTGCAAATTTCTACTTACTAATAGAAGAGCTCCATTTTCCTTTGCCCTTCTGACTAGCCAGGAAAGCTTGATCTACAACACACATAATGGACTTCTTCTGCCTGGACTGATCTTCCTGCAAGAGAACAGAGAATAACTCCTCAAATGACAAGGCATTTGGATTGCCTTTCATCATCAACCAAAGAGTAGAAGCAAAATTTTGATTTGAATCAGGAACACCATTCAGAACGGTCTGCACAAGTGAGCCATCTGGTATAACCTCATCATTAGAAATCAGTTGTTCCTTCAAGTCTTTGATCTTTGTTAGGAAACTGTCCATAGAATCACCTTCATTCATGTGCTCACTCTCCAACTTTTTTCCGAGGTAAGCAACATGAGCCTTATTCCTAGCTTGGTACAATGTGGTAAGTGTATCCCAAGCATCCTTAGCTGTTCTGCAAGAGCGAATATGAGGAATAATGGCATGTTTGACAGACAAAGCTATCAATGCATGTGCCTGGGCATCTCTGCCATCCCAACAAATCTGCTCTGCAGTAGGTGCACCAGAAACCGAAGCACGAACAGGAATATGTAGAATATCATCATCTTCGACACCTTCTGCATCAGCTTCAGTATTTGCAGTTGTAACAGTTGTAGGTGTGATAGGACGTTTTTCAACACCCTGCATAATGTTCCACAGTCCTTTTGCAACCATACATGTTGCATCATATAAGCCCATAGCGGGTAGTTGGGACCATCCAACTTATACTCAACAGCCAACATACAAAATACATCACTGCTTTCAGCCATGGCCGATGATTAAAATACCTTGATGCAGAAAATTGACTATATCTCAAAAAGTTGAATGGAACTGCCCAGACGAGTTCTGCTAAACCTGTAGCAGTCTTTGAGATGCTTATACTGGTGAACCAAAACACGTATATACTTTTGGCACAAAAAGACAAAATAGCCTACACAAGCTCTACGATAGTGCATTCGGAGGCCGAAACGAGCTCAGATCGCGATTTCGGCACGACAGAGCGAAGATGTTTTGATCTTTGAAATACCTTGAGTATGCTCACCAAATTTCGTGCAAATCTGAGATTGCAACCGGAGAGGTGTAGACGATGCCCTAGATGAAGCGACAACCTGCTCTGATACCAATTGTTGGAGTTAGACGTCTGCGGAAGCACGCGAACAGCACAAGGAAGAAGAAGAAGCTTGGAGCACAACACACAATACTGAATGTATTACTAGAGAATGTACAAAGATAAGTAGCCCATCATGGCAATAGGCGTATATTCAAGACGGGGAAAAAAACTTACTAAAGAGGGAAAAAAGTGCCCCGATGGTCCTAGTGTGTTCACACACATCACTACCTAAATATAGCAACACACTTGACTAGCGATGTTATTATTTCACTTTTGGAATTTTATGTTGTGGGTTATGTAAGGTCATAGACTATTTAAAGAAATCTATGAATGAATGAGCATTTGTAGTTCAATATTCTCATGCTCAGATGCAAAGATTTGACATGCATGCTTTGGTCATCTAAATTTTGGTAGTTTGCTTCACCTCCACATGTCCAAATTGTTCCTCTCTGCCCAAACTTGAGACACCTTGTAAACATGTATTTGAAGGCTTTGCATTGGGCAAAAATATAGTGTTCCTCCTTCCCAAAAGATGGCTCAATTCGACTTTCTCATATGTGGTCCTATGTAGACATCTTCATTTGGGAACAACATGTACCTATTGAATTTTATTGATGACTTCTCAAGACATGTATGGATGTATCCATTGAAATAAAGATGTGAAATTTTTATGTGCTTTAAGCGATTCTTGATTACGAGTGAAAACCTATCAGCATATAAATTGGGCACCCTCCATTCTTATTGAGGAGGGAATACATGTCTTCTAATTTTAATGGATTTTTGGTTGATCATGGGATAAAACATCGATGTATAGTGTTGTATACACCTCAACAAAATGGAGTTTTGAAAAGAATGAATAGGTCTCTGATGGAAATGGCAAGGTATATGGTCAAAAGTTAGGCTTTACCATATTGCTTCTGGGTTGTGGCTATTATGTATGCAGCATATGGACTTGAAATGTGTCCCACCAAAGCATTGCAATCAATCACTCCATATGACTCTTAACATGGTTGAAAGCGATCTGTTGCTCATCTAATGTCTTTGGTTGTTAGGCATATGCATTAGTGCTTGAAACACAACACAAAAAATTTGGTGATAAACTGGTGAAATGTTTTTTTTTTGTACAATTTCAATAGAAAAGGCTATCATCTATATCATCCACAGACGAAATGTATTTAGGTTAGCCATGATGTTTTTTTTGTGGAAGATGCAATTCAGTCCTTACTTTCATGTACCAAGGAGACATTGATCAGCTCAAAAACTACTCGATGGATATATATAACACTTAGCTACCTCTTTTTATAGATTGACAGTCAAGTGTTGGTCCGAATGAGGCAATTTCTCATCCTTTACACATTCCAAATGATGATGCAAATCTTTCATTTCTCATGTTGATTTACATGATGCACTTGTTGATTGGAGGGTTGACATAAAAGAGGATAAAACTATGTCTAAATGGTTGGTGTAGAGTTCAAGAAATAGGAAATTAGATGCACCTCTATCATATCATACTCACCCAAGCTCTCATTGTGCTTCCTTTGCATCAGATTTCTATGCAATGGTTTCTCTAGTCTATGGGATGAGAATGAGCCTCTTTCTTTTGATGAAGCACAAAATTCAAAAAATCAGATGGTGGTTGTGCAATCAGAATATGATGTAAATGCCTTTTGGCTGATTTGGATGTTGGTCAGTCTTTTGTCACCACCATCTTCATTGACAATTAGAGAACATTGGTAGTTTCGAGGAAACCTTTATTCCATGCTCGCAAAAAGCACATTCAAGTGCACTATCATTATGTCAGGGAGAGGTTCTCTACAAGAGAGATCAGTTTGGCTTATGGGCCCACACAAGATAATGTTGCATACCTTTTCACAAAGGATCTACCTAGGGAGAAGTTTGAAGCTTTTCGCAAAGCTTTGGGCTCACTTCCTTTTGTGGATTGATCTCTTTTCACATATCTTGGCACTTACTTATACACGAGTGCAAGCTCCTTGTTCACCACATTACTCCCAAGGGGGATTTGTTGATATATTTTGGTTTAGTATGTGTGAAAATACTTAGGACCATCGGAACACTTGTTCCCTCTTTAGGAGGTTTTTTCCTCCCAGCTTGTATATACACACCTATAACCCTAACAGGTCACTAATCTTTGTGCATTCACGTGGTAATACATTTTGTATTGTATTGTGCTCCAAGCTTTTTCTTCTTCATTGTACTTGTGTGCTTCTGCAGACCTCAAACTCCAACAAAAACTATACTCACTTAGCGAAGAAAATTAAGGATTATTCGGATAGAGGCTCTATACAACCTAGTGACACCCCACAAGCATCACCATTTCTCCTTCCAGGGGAAAAAATATTAATTCTACGAAAAGATGTATACATTATAAGGCAAATCTAACTTGACAAGAAAGAATAGCTTTTCGAATCTAGGGAAAAAAACATATTTGATCAATTAGAAAAATCAAATTTCTTCACTAAGATAGAAATTATACTGCAATATTGTAAGACTCAAAGAGATCACAATATTCTCAAATACAAAGGAAGTGTTAGTATATGCCTAAAAAGAGCCTTAAGTTTACTTGTGGGATATATGAGCTTTTGATCATGCCCTTCAAACTCACTAATGCTCCAACCACATTCATCCAAAAGATTTAAGGTAAGATGGAAGTCACATATCGATAACATGAAAACCCTAAGTTGGAATGCCCACATGGTACCGAGAGAAATGATCTTGTTAAAATGTAGCTCTTTTGGCCTTGACTAAAGGGAGTACTCTCATGGCTTTCCTAGGAATAGGAAAGCCATGAAATATGATTTCTAGTTGGGTACTTCCATGGCTTTCCTAAGAATAGGAAAGATATAAAGGAATATGTTTCTAGTTGGGTATGTGTAAATGGGTTGGCCAAAATTGTTGTGTGCTTTCTATTTTGTAGAAACATGAAAGTATAAGTTTTCACCATAACTTTTTTAGTAAAGTTACATGGGGTTTATGGTCTTTGGTAACTTGTAGTCTCAAGTCAAGATAGAATTTGAATAGATAAATTTCCGTGCTCTTTGAAGGGTCAACTAGAAAATCACAAAGGGAGGTCAGCCTATTTAGAGTCAACCATCCACATATAAATTGGTTAAGCACTCTTCCTTAAGGCATGCTTCAACTATATTTATATATTCATTTTAGCCAAGAACCTTCTATGCTGCAATTTGGACTTCAAAACTAACAGCTTGGAAGACATCAATGACATGCTTAAAATCACAAAGGGAGGCATAATAGAAGTCCAAGATAGAAATCATCAAGATAGGAAAATGTCCAAGCTCTCCTAGGCTTTGTGGACCTTTCACTCTTCTCTTCAGAAACCAAGTGCTACATCATAAGGGTGAGTAAACTCCAAAGATGATTACCCATATTTGACATTATCACTCCCCAAGTAAACTATTAAATGGAAAGAAGTGGAAAAAATATACATAGGTGATAACAATGCACGTCCATGAGGTTCAAGAAAATCATGCATAATATTTTCTCTCTAAATGTCCTTTCCGATCATTTTTTATGGTACATTGTCAACAGGAAGATAATTCAATAAAGTGACTACTTGGGTATTCGATGGTCAGTTAGACAAGAGATTCAATCAGAACGCTTTATTCATTGGCCATTGGCATGAGAAAGGAATCAACTGTAGGCATTTAAAAATATAATTTTTCAAATAAAATGTGCGGCTGGGAAGCTATTTTTCCATTCATGGTCAGTATTTTCACCTTGATATGATTGTCTTCAACTGGCAGAGCAATTTGCACTCTGACACATACTGACTTGTTTGACCTCAACAATCATGGGAATCATACCGTTAAATCAATTAGCAAACGCAACTTTAATCCAAGTTTGCCTTATGCAAATTCTTAGTGAGAACAGGTGTTGCCACCTCCACCCTGTAACATGTGTGCACCCTGTTTTGTGTGAACAGAAATAAACTCAAATCAAACAGTCATCCTTTTTTCAATTTTCCCATAATCTGAACTGCAGTTTCATCGCCTCCAAAATACCCAACCCTCTACTTAAGGCTGCACCTCCTTTTGCACCATGAATGCCACCTTTTGTCTCACACAAGGCCCCAATCATCAACAGATTTCATCTGCCATGCATCCAGTTACATCTGCATGTTTCCTTTCTTGATGAGTTGGTCTTTGAAATAAAGGAACCTTCCATGAGGGTCTTCATTGAATGATATGGATCTATAAAAATAAATATGAGCAAATTTGAGGGACCGTTCATTGTCATAAATATATATATATTAGGAAAGCACAACAATGCTCCAAGACAACCATTTATTTTACTGACAAAGAAATTAGATAATAATTACAATAATTTTTTCCAAAATTCTTGTAAATAAAAGCCATTTCATTTACAAGGTTCCATAACATTTCCACTCAAAATTATCAGCAGGATTTAATAAGACACATCATAAGTAGTCTCCCTTTTCTTTTCTTGGTATCCAGCACATCAGTCAGAATCTAGTGCAACTCTTGAACTCTGTGTGATGTAATCCATGCTTTCACTTTCAGTTAGGGGGAAGGATGCAAACATTAAATTATGCATGCATCAGTTTATACAGTTTAACACCAAAGGTATGCAGCATTCTTTCTTGCTTAATCATTGTACTTTGATTTGTGCATTCCCACGAGTCAAATCAAGCAATTGATCATGCAATAAACCTAAAGCTTTGGATACAATCACGATCAAATCAACTGAAGCAGGGAACAGATGCAAGTTCGATGATATATGCGGAGCTGCTTCCTTGCAAACCAACAAGAACAAAGAATGCCATAGACCAAGACTTTTCCATCTACGGCATCAAACCATATTCTAAGAATTGCTTGCCTCCTTTCAAGTGCCACCTTCAAACCTCATATAACAGCAGAAACAAGGGTTAATGAGCAGCACGAAAATTATGTCTTCGAATCAGAAGGATGGTAAAATAATGCATGGTGACTTCCCAAAGATGAGTGCCTCTTTAGGGAAGGTCCAACAGAAATTGATAGGAACGTTCTGCCCATAGTGCAAGTCTAAATGACTTGCTGTCAAAGCAGCATTTCTATATGAAATCAAGAAGCACATAGATACAATAGTGTAGAACAAAGGGACATTTTTTGAAGAGTAATATTCGTAGCTGTACCTTTGTTAATGGCAAAGACTGCCCTGAGGAACAGGCATCTGTGAACCTATCACATGTACACATCTGCACTTACTGCGCAGATCCCTGTGGCTCTTTGGAACCACGATCTATGGTTTCTGCATCATCAAGCAGTCCTAAAACATCGAAGCATAAGGCTCCTGTAGGCAACCCTTTTTTGCCATGCCCCTCAGCAAATCCTTACCTTCAGGACCCCTACCCGCTTTATGAAGAGCCTTCAAAAGGACGACCAACCTGTCAGGATCAATGAATAGCTTCTTGTCAGTTACATAATCTATAACCTTCAGGGCATGATCTACTAATCCAGCTCTGCTCAACCCATCAACAAGTGCATTGCATGTGGACACATTCAAAGAATGACCCTCTCTAATCAACTCATCCATGAGTTCAGAAGCAGCTGCAAGCCTTTCAACTCTGCAATAGGCAATAATAAGTGCCTCATATGAAACACTTGTTGGTCTGCATCCCATAGCTTTCATGGTCTGGAACATTCGTTCTGCATCATTGAGCTTCCCAGCCCTGCAGTATCCATGCATTAGAGTTGTGTAAGAGACTGCATCTGGCTTACAAATCCTATCAGTCATTTTGTTTAGGAACTCCTCTGCCTTCACCATACTCTTCATGCTCAAGGCATGAAGTATGTGGTTACAACCAACTACGTCAACTTTCCGACCTGCTGCAGCAATAGAAACTGCAAAATCCATAGCCCTTTCTAGCTTCCCACATCTTGTAAAACCTGCCAATAAAACCTTTTCTGTCTCCATGTTTGGCACAACACCAAATGTTGGCATCTTCTTGTAGATTTCAATTGCTTTGGTTACTCCTTTCATACTAAGGAATCCTGCAAGGATGATGTTGTATGTTTCCACATCAGGGGTGACTTGTGCCCTTCGCATGTCTAAAAAAAGTCTATATGCAGCAACAATCTTACGGTCTTTGCAGAGGGATTCAATGAGAGAATTATATGCTACTAAAGATGGTTTGAGTCCATACATATCTCTCATCTCAATCACCAACTTTTGTGCGGGATAATATCTTCCAGCCTTGCTGAAACTCTCAATCAAGCAGCTATAGATTGCTGCATCAGGAGCCAAGCCAACCTTTTTCATCTCCTCGAGAAGTTGCTGAGCTTCAACCAGTTGTCCTACATGACAGTAACCATGAATAAGGGCACTGAATACTGTCACATTTGCTGATAGACCTTCAGATGTCATTCTTTTGTACAAACGCAAGGAGACATGATGACGCTTCACTTGAACAACATACCCGATCACACATGTGTACATTGCCATGGTTGGATGGCAGCCATATTTTAACATTCTATCAAAGGCATCAAGAGCCGGCTTAACCTGGCCAGCATGAATATAACCCTCAATAAGTGTCTCAAATATAGAAGAGGGGATTTCCACTTTTTTAAATTGCATTTCATCCAACACTTGCCACACAGAAACAAACATTTTGGCATCACATAGCTTACTTATCAGAGAAGAATAGGAGGTGAGAGTATGAACATAATCATTCTGTTGTCCAGCCCAATTAAAAATAGTTAAGGCAGTCTGCCCAAATTTCTGTCGGCTCATGACATCTGCAACAATATCAGGAGAGAGCTTTTCTGTGCATGTCAACCGACGAGTTTCTTGGAAAGCCTCCAAGAGACTCTTGTGGAGATCAGGATTGTGTTCAATCCCCACATGTGGATCAATCCCTTCATCTTTAGGCATTAGTCTACTTTGTTTAAGTGGAGGCATATGCAAGTGTTGGCACTTAAACTCCACAGCTGGCATCGGTTGTTCTGCTTCTTCAACAGTATTCACAGCATGCAAAGTGGACATGAAAGATCCCTTCTGAAATAGCCATGCAATCCGATATGGTGATGAGAGGGCTGTATTGATAACCCAACTCCACATGCGAACATTTGTGCTGGTTCGAACCATTGTAGGTACTCTTACGTTAATTGCAAAGGAAAAAGAATTTACTTTGAAATAAGGGTATCTATACTTTAAGCTAAAGTATGGCTTTTAAAGCCACATCTTTCTATAAATTTGTGATCATTAACTGAGCTAAAACTATACTCTGACGCTTTATTTTTATTTCTCGCTTTCTCTTCGCATGTCACCATGCCCTTCTAGCATTTTCTCCAGCTTTGGAGTCTTCCCCAGGGACTCTTTTAATTCCTTCTCCTTTCTGCTGCGCTGTTCCGTAAGATGACATCAGAATTATGCTCTATGCTGCAGCCTCCGAATGTTCATTAAATGACGAGAGCTTGCTGGGACGGAGGAAGAGACGATGATATCATTAAGAACTTCAGAGACCTCTGCCAGTATCCTCTGCTTTGCGCTGGTTACCTGTTGTTCTGTTGTGTATTCACTCTACTGTCATTTTCTCCTTGATGATCTGATAAAAAAGATCTATCAATCATCAACAATGATGTTCAGCGGTAGTTTATTACCACGTAAATCTGTAGGAGATGATACTCGTCCCTAAAAAGTTTTCGTATGTACTCAAACCCAACTCCAAATTGCAATTTGTGTAGCTCTAATCCGAATGGAAGAATCATAACCTGAGGCGAACATCTTATACAAATCTCTCTGAATTCGGTCTATGGGAGCGCGTTATGCAACTCCGACGCCTCACGGTAAGATTTTCCCCTTTACTTTTAACCCCTATATTTGAGAGCTATTTGTCTGAGATGGAGAAGGCAGCCTCTTCGCCTCTTGCTTTTTTTAAAATATAGTTTTAGTATTGCTTTTGAGGGCTACTTGCTTTGGATAGGCAAGGCTCACCCTTTCTTCATTCTATTCACCATTATTGAGGATGGACTACAATAACTTGTAAAGTTTCTCTTCTTGACATAATGATAGTGCACCTCGATGTGCTTAGCATGAGCATGAAACATTTCTTTGCAATTGCCAATGTGCTCTAATTGTGAGTAAATATGGTGGTGGCAGACGTATAACTAACACCCTAATCATCCATAAGGCATCTAATCCACATAGACTCTACAATAGTTGTGATAACTACTCCATACTAAGGCTTGCCGATAGAAGTGGCCAAAGTAGGCTACTTCTTTTTCAACCAATATATGCATGAGCTATTAAGCATGAAGTTAAAACCACTTGTGGACACATGCATGTCACAACAACGGATGCTTGACACCTAGACTATGCATACATCTACTTATCTAAGAGACAAAGAATTGAATGTCAGACCAAGGTGTATAAAGCCAGGTCTACCAGGGCCAACTCTGTATGAGGAGACCAGGGTGGTAGCATGTCAACCATGACTCTAGACTGCCTAGACTGTCTTCCATTTCTGACTAGACATGCGACTTACTTCACAACATATTGGATAGTACAATCAAGTTTGTATAGAATCAAAACGAAGCAACCAGAATGGTGGGAACAGCAAGTGACAACATGCAATGGCACCAAAATCTCACATTAATTAATTAAGAAGAAGTACAACTGCATTAATCCACCAACTCTTTTCACAGTTTCGAATCAGGGGAGACCTTTTGCCCATAAGCATACACATATAGAAGTCTACCTTCATCAAACCCAAGCAGACTAGTAAAGTAATGTAGATGTTTCCATAAACCCTAGTAAAGTAATATAGATTCTTGTGTCTAAGATGGATGGGATGTTCCTGTTTTCGTTACCTTCTGATCCTCGGTGTCCTTTCCACCACTGAAAGAACCACTACAGGGCCCAAAGGAAGGAAGAAGCTTTTTCTGTCTTGGGGTGAAAGTGGAAGCCAGTTGAACCTTCCTCCACCTATCGTCCCTCAGTTACCTCTGACCCACCCTATTGCGATAATTCTCCCCAGTCCCCGACCTCTTGTGGTTTCATGGAAATGCACTGGTATTCTACACATAGACCTTCGAGAGACTCCAACCACAACAGTCTTCACCTTGAAGGTATGGATCAAGCAACTGTCATCTTCCATCCGATGTTGTTACCCAAGCTTCTCCCACTATCATTCCTCCAGCACAGGTGTTATAGCTAGCTTTCAACCTTCTCAGTTAGCATTTGTTACCTTCTATCGATAAGGTCATCCTCCTCATCCTCTTTAATTCTACCCATGCCATCTATTCTCCTTCTCCAGTGCATCGTGGATCGCCAACTCTCTAAGCTTTCTTGAACCTTCTACCTTGAGTTGTGTTTCCTTTATCCTCTGATGCTACTCCTTGACTACGTCTACCCTCATTTGTGCACCTTATATCTTCCTTTCCCTACAGCTTCTAAATCTGCATGCATCTATTGTGTGTGTCTTGTCGCGCATCACGCGAGGAACTATCCTACCATCGGCATAGTGTATAAGTCTTCCTTGTTTTTGCACCCCACCTGTAGTCTCATGAATGCTTCCCTTGCGCCCTCTAGTATCTCCTTCTGAGTATGTTGTCATAAAATACTTCTATCCTTTTTGCTACATGTAGGAACACCTAGAACTATGATCAAATATAGAAATTTACCAATGATGCTTGTGTGAGATAGTAATGACCATTGATAGAGCAATTTCCTCTATTATGAGAGGTTTCAAGCTCAATTCTTGCTCTCATATGTACTAGGTAGTTCTTCTTTTGAAACTTTTGACATAAATGGATGCATGAAAGAAGGAAATTTTCAAAAAGAAAAATTGATGAAAATATTTGCAGAAAAGATCCATTAATCCTAAAAAATGCTCACAGAGAATTGCTGATAGAGGTGAGAGGTCTCCAAGATAGCACTATGGATCATAAGGATCAAGGAATATGGTGAAGAAGATGCTGGGCCTTTTGAGGTCTCCATGGAATCTCAAAAGCTCTAATGCCAATGTGAGAAACCTAACTCAATGCTTGAGAGAATGACTTACGAATCTTCAATGATACTTTCAGTTTATTAAATACAAACTTCCAGAAGTGTCCTGTGAATCTAACATCCTGTTCTAAAACTATGGATGTTGGTAACCCATGAAATTTGAAGACATGCTAGATAAATAACTCCGTTACCTATGGAGCTTCTATCGTCTCCTATGTGGGTATGAAATGAGCCATGTTGCTCAATACTTCTACCACAACTGTGATAGTATCCCACTTCCTTTGAGTCCATGATAACCCCACTATGAATTCTATGGATACATTGTCCTAGTTGTGTTGTGGAATCTATAAAGGATGTAAAAGACCTGCACTACAACATATGAGGGGTATACTGGCACTTCTACCGGTGCAAATACACAGGTGCCATTTTGTCCCGATGCCAGTGTAAGCTTCAGCATAGGCATCGGTACCAAAGCACCAGTATAAGCATTGATATATGCATCTGTATAGATGTTGGTATAAGCACCGGTATAAGCACCGGTATAAGCATCGGTAATCCCCTAAGCATAGCATTAGTATGAGTGTCGATATGCAACTAGGCATACCGATGCTCATATCGGCACCTATATCGACAACCATATCTGTAATTTTTCTTTTTGGCAGAGTGTGTTGTCTCTTGCTGCAGCAACATTACCATGTTGTTGTGTAGCAAAAGACAATACACTCTGCCCAAAAAAAACCGAGTACATGTGACATGTACTCAAGTGGTTGCCGATCTAGTGTTTAGATAACCGACAACCAAAACATGATTTGATAAATCAAATACTGTCAGACACAAAAGATATGAGCAACATGAACCATGAACCATGTACAAAAGAGATATATATTTCATAAATGTACCATGTACAAAAGCGTGGAAAACCACTATCATATATGAGCCAAATACAAATTCTGGCAAAGCAATGCCATATAGGAACCAAATACAAAATTTTAGTACACCACTGCCATATATGAGCCAAATACAGAATTATGGCACATCACTCCCGTACACATGCCCAAAGGGATCAAAACATCTATATCTAAAGTCTTGCAACAAAGCACATTCGTGAAATGAGACAAATTGGCATGATATTTACAAACAACAACTAAAAACACCAAACCAAGTTTATAGGCTCACCTCATCATAGATGCTCCCATGAAATGATTGCACCGCACCTCTCCAAGTCCTCCAATAGTGCAAACAATCCATGATGATATCCATAAGCCTCCTCGGTTCGTGTCAGAGGATGACCCACTGCCAACTCCTGCAATAAATATGCAAAATATTAGATGAACATACACGAAGTTCTTAACACAAACAAATTCAATAATCAAAATTATACTTATAAAATCGTGACACATAGTGTCATATCTATCGCTGCCCAAATATGATGGTCTGATCCTATCTAGACGTGTGGCCGTTGCACCTCGCTGCTAGTGATATTGATCAGGAGTCTATTGCTCCTCATCGCAAATCATATCCCACTCCTCAGCTAACCATAGAGGCTTCGATAAGCCTGCTCTAAAAGCATCACTAGTCTCGGATCGTCGATGGGACATCACCTCACGTACCGTGTGCTAAATCCACTCTGAGTTGACAATAGAATGTCCATGTGTTGGCCGGTACTCTTGATAGATCATCTTTGTGATATAATTTTTACGATCTTTATCTTGTTCACTCCATGTCAACATGACAGAGTGTCCGAACTATATGGAGCAAAGTTGTCGCATGTGCTGACGCATGGCCTTTTTGGCCGCATCCATCATTGGAGCTCCATCACGTATACTATACACCTTGAAGTTTTCATGGTCATGAGCAACCCAAGGTGTACGTGGTGTACCACATGGTGTACCGTGTGGCATACCTACATTTGCGTTACTCACTCTAGGAGTAGAAGTGGGAGACACAACATCTGTCACATTGCCTCCAGAACATCACCTCCTCCAAATCCACCTATAGATCCACTTCTGGAACCTCCTCCTACGAAGCGTGACCTCGACCGACAAGAGGGGCTAATGTTGATATATTTAGGTAGTGATGTGTGTGAACACTCTAGGACCACTAGGGCACTTTTTTCCCTCTTTAGGAGTTTTTTTTTACTCGGGCTTGTATATACACTTATTGCCCTAATGGGCTACTTATCTTTGTACATTCTAGTGGTAATACATTCAGCATTATGTGTTGTGCTCCAAGCTTCTTGTTCTTCTTCCTTGTGTTGTTCGCATGCTTCCATAGACGTCTAACTCCAACAATTGGTATCAGAGTAGGTCTTCGCTTCATCTAGGGTGTTGTCTACACCTCTCTGATTGCAGTCTCAAAATCGCACAAAATTTGGTAAGCACACTCAACATCAAAACAGCTTCACTACGTGGTGCCGAAAAGATCAAAACAGCTTCGCTACGTGGTGCCGAAATCGCGATTTGAGCTCATTTCGGCCTCCAAAGGCACTATTGCAATGCTTGTGTAGGTTATTTTGTCTTTTTGTGACAAAGATATATACCAGTTTTAGTTCGCCAGTATAAGCGTCTTGAAGTCTGCTACAGGTTTAGCAGAATTCGGCTAGGCAGTTCTGTTCAACTTTTTGAGATACAGTCAATTTTCTGCATCAAGGTATTTTAGTCACTAGCCATAGCTGAAAGCCGTGATGTATTCCGTATGTTGGCTATTGAGGATAAGTTGGATGGTACCAACTACCCATTATGGGCTTATATGATGCATCATGTATTGGTCGCAAAAGGACTATGGAATATTGTGTAGGGAGTTGAAAGACGTCCTGTTACACCTGCGAATACAAGTACTACAAATACAGGTGTTGGAGCTCATGGAGATGGTGTTGAAGATGATGATATTCTACAGATTCATGTTTGTGCAGCTGTTTCTGTTGCACCTACTGTAGAGAAAATTAGTTGGGATGGCAAAGATGCTCAGACACATGCATTGATAGCTTTGTGTGTCAAACGTGCCATTATTCCTGACATTCGCTCTTGCAAAACAGCTAAGGATGCTTGGGATACACTTACCACATTGTACCAGGCTAGGAATGAGGATCGTGTTGCTTACCTCTGAAAACCATTGGAGAGTGAGCACATGAATGAAGATGATTCTATAGACAGTTTTCTCACAAACATCAAGGATTTGAAAGAACAATTGATATTTGCTCATGAAGTTATACCAGATAGCTCACTTATGCAGATTGTTTTGAATGGTCTTCGTGACTCATATCAGAGTTTTGCTTCTACTCTTTGTTTGATGATGAAAGGCAATCCAAATGCCTTGCCATTTGAGGAGTTAGTCTCTGTTCCGTTGCAGGAAGACCATTCTAGGTAGAACAGGTCTATTATGCATGTTGCAGATCAAGCTTTCCTGGCTAGTCACAAGGGGAAAGGTAAATGGAGCTCTTCTACTAGTAAGCATAAATCTGCAAATGCTGCACGTTCGAATAAGAAAGACAAAGATGAGAAGAAATCAAAAAAGAAAAAATTGTTTTGCAAATACTCTAAAGCAAATGATCATGTCATCAAGAGCTTTCCAAAACTGGCCACTAAAGAGGCAAAGAAGAAAAAGGCCGGAATGGTTGTTGCAGAGGCCTATACACCGAAAACAGGGCCTGCTAATCTTGTGCAGGAAGAAGAATGGGCGTTTACTACTATTTGCAGTTTTGACCCATCTTCTCATGAGCAGTGCATGTCTGCAGTAGACTCAAATGTTTGGTACTTTGATAGTGATGCGACCAAACATATTACCTCGCAGCGCAGTTTCTTCTCTTCACTCGAGCCTGCCCCTACAGGGAAAACTGTTACATGCACCAACAACTCCTATCCTGTTGTGGGAGTTGGTAACATCATTTTGACTAATGTTGATGGTGGTTCTTTCACTTTTTCAGATGCTTTGTTTGTCCCAAGGATCAAGAAAAATCTGTTATCAGTTTCTGCATTAGCCAAGATTGGCTTGGTTGTGAAATTTGTTGATGAAAGATGTACAGTTCATGATCTGTCAAATGACGATGTCATTATTGCTTCTAGCATCTTATGTCATGGACTATATAAGCTCATAGACTATGAAAGATTTGTAAATGATTTGGCATGTGCAGTACATGATTCTAAAGCTATGTGAGATGCAAAGCTTTGGCATACGCGCTTTGTTCATTTGAATTTTGCTAGTTTGCTATGCCTGCAGAAATCTGAAATGGTTTCCTCTTTGCCCAAACTTGAGGCAACTGGTAAACATGTATGTGAAGGCTGTATTTTGGACAAAATGCATCGTTCTTCCTTTCCAAAAGATGGTTGAGTTCAGGCTACTCAGAAATTGTAGCTTGTACATAATGATGTTTGTGGTCCTAAGCAGACACCTTCTTTTGGGAACTATCTTTACGTCGTGACTTTTGTCGATAATTTTTCTAGGCAAGCATGGGTATATCCATTGAAGGCAATGTCCGAAGTGTTAAAGTGCTTCAAACAATTTTTGGTTTTGGCTGAAAATCTATCAACATGTAAAATTGGCACCCTCCGCTCTGATCGAGGGGGGAATATATGTCTTTTGACTTTAATGCATTTTTGGCTAAGCGTGGGATAAAACATCAGTGTACAGTGCCGTATACACCTCAATAGAATGGAGTTTTTGAACGGAAGAACAGGTCACTCATGGAGATGGCGAGGTGTATGGTCAAGAGTCGGGCTTTACCACATAGTTTCTCGCTTGAGGCTGTTATGTGTGCAACATATGTACTGAACAAGTGTCCCACTAAAGCGCTCCAATCTATCACTCCATATGAGGCTTGGCATGGTCGCAAGCCATTTGTTGCTCATCTGCATGTTTTTGGTTGTCTGGCATATGCATTAGTGCTTGAAACAACATCGTAGAAAATTGGATGATAAAGCAGTAAAATGTATTTTTGTTGGATACAGATCTAAAAGTAAAGGCTATCGTATATATCATCCACAGACTAAACACATTTTGGTTAGCCGTGATGTTGTTTTTGTGGAAGACCTATTCAACCATTGCTTTCATGTACTAACAAGACATTTGTTCGCTCCAAAGACATGTATGATACTTTGCTGCCTCTTTTTACAGGTGGACAGTCTAGTGTTGGTCCTAATAAGGCAACTTCTCAGCCTTTGCAGGTCTCATGTGATGATGCAAATCATTCCATATCTGATGTGGATTTACATGGTGCACTTGTTGATGAGAGAGCTGATATTGAGCAGACAAAAAGTACGCCAAAATTGCTGGTCCAGACCTTGTATGATATCAAATTAGATGCACCCCTGTCATATCATACTCGGTGAGGCTCTCATAGTGCCTCTTTTGCATCAAATTGCTATGCTATGTCTACCTCTAGTCTCTCTGTTTGAGACTGAACCTGTTTCGTTTGATGAAGCACAAAATTCTGAACATTGGATAGCTACAATGCAATCTGAATATGATGCTATCATGAAAAATGGTAGCTGGTCTTTATGTGACTTGCCTCCTGGCAAGAAGGCCATTGTCACTAAGTGGGTATACAAGCTGAAGCATAAACCTGATGGAACAGTTGACATGTATAATGCTAGGCTTGTTGCAAAGGGTTATGCACAGGAAAGAGGCATTGATTTTGATGAAACCTTTGCTCCTACTTGTCGAATGACTACTGTTCATAGCATCTGTGCACTTGCAACTCATCGTGGTTGGAATGTACATCAGTTCGACATTAAAACAACATTTTTTAATGGTGACTTGCATGAAGAAGTGTATGTTTTTCACCCAATGGCTTTGTGCAGAAAGGGCATGTAAACCAGGTGTGCAGGTTAAAGAAGGCATTATATGGTTTAAAGAAAGCACCACATGCTTGGTATGAAAAGATACATGCCTATCTCATTAAAGACCTATTTTTAATAGATTTAATTATATTTATTTATTTTTATTGTGTGTATGTAAAAAAACCTAATCCTAAAGAACTAGACCTAAAACATGTATATGTGTGTATGCATGTGTATGTGTGTATGTGTATATGTATTATATGTGTATATGTGTATATATGTGTATGCATGTGTAAAAACCCTAAAACCCTAATCCTAAAGATCTAGACCTAAAACATGTGTGTATATGTGCATATTTGTGTATGCATGTGTAAAAACTTTAAAAACCTAATCCTAACAACCTTGACCTAAAACATGTATATATGTGTATGCATGTGTGTATATATATGTGTGTATGTGTATATGTACTATGTGTGTCTATGTGTATATTGTGTATGCATGTGTAAAAAGTCTAAAACGCTAATCCTAAAGACCTAGAACTAAAACATGTTATGTGTGTATGCATGTGTATATACGTGTATGTGTATATGTATTATGTGCATATATGTGTGTATGCATGTGTAAAAAGCCTAAAACCCTAATCCTAAAGACCTAGACCTAAAACATGTATATGTGTGTATGTATGTGTATATATATGTGTATGTGTATATGTATTATGTGTGTATATGTGTATATGTGTGTACGCATATGTAAATAGCCTAAAAGCCCTAATCCTAAAGACCTCGACCTAAAACATGTATATGTGTGTATGCATGTGTATTTATATGTGTATGTGTATATGTATTATGTGTGTATATGTGTATAAGTATGTATATGTGTGTGTACATGTATGTATATATATGTGTGTATGCATATGTGCATGCATGTATGTATGCATATGCATGTGTGTATGCATGTGTGTGTAGGTATATGCATGTGTGTATGTAAAATGTATGTGAGTGTGTGTATAGGTGTGAGTGTGTATGTATTTATGTGAGTGTGTGTGTATATGTATGTGAGTGTGTATGTATATGTGTGTATGCATGCATGCATATGCATGAATATGCATGTGTGTATGTAATATGTATGTGAGTATGTAATATGCATGTGTGTATGTAATATATGCATATGTATGTAGATGTATATGCATATGTATGTGTGTGTATGCATGTGTGTGAATGTATGTATGCATATGTATGTGTATTTATATGCGTATGTATGTGTGTGAATGTACGTATGCATGTGTATATGTGTGTGTATGTATGTATGTATGTATGTATGTATGTATGCATATGCATGTGTGTATATATGTTTGTGTATGTATGCATGCACATACATGAGTATGTGTGTGTATGTATCTCTATATCTCTCTCTTTATATATATATCTCTCTCTTTCTCTCTCTTTCATCTCTCTCTCTCTCTTTCATCACTCTCTCTCTATCTCTATTTCTAATAAGGAACAAAACAATCATTTACATGTATGTGTGCGTGTATGTAGCTCTATCTTTTCTCTTTCTCTCTCTCATTCTCTCTCTCTTTCATCTCTCTTTTTCTCTCTCTTTCATCTCTCTCTATCTCTTTCTCTCTCTCTCTCTAGATCTCTCTCTTTCCCTCTCTCTCTCTCTCACTCTCTATCAACAGAGAACAAAACAATCACTTACATGGATGTAATTTTTTGGATCGCTCTAGTCAAAGCTGAATCAACGTCGTCTCTTGTCAAATTCTAAAGAATCGATGCCAAAAAGCTCTTGCAAAACCAAAGAGAAGAGAAATTAGAAAACAAAAAACATAGAGAAAGAGAAAGGATGAAAGAGTACGCGCATCACTTACCAAGATGCAAAATCTAGAGGGAGAGAGAGTGTGTGTAGAGAGAGAGATCTATGTGTGTGTGTGCACAAGACAATACAAGTCGCACGTGCAAACTTGACAAAAGCACTACTCAGTTCAAAACACGTGCAAAATGTCAAATTTTAGCTCTCGGGCTCCATTACATTAAAAGACGGTGCCGATATAGGCATCGATAATTTCCATAAAATAATCGATGCTTATACCGATGCCTATACTGATGCCTATATGGACGACCGGTGCATATATGGATGATCAATTTCAAATGGTTATACCGATGGTCAAGTGATCGTCTGTATGCCTAACGTGATCTTTCCAAGCATTTCCAATGATCATACTGATGCTGGGATGTGAACGTTGATATGGACATCATCGGTATGCCCCCCATATGTTGTAGTGCTAGTGTCTTAACCCTTTCTGCCTTGTTAACATGACACATAAAGCATTGTTGAACATGTGTGTGGACCTCTCTAGCTAATCTAGACCACCAAAATATTCTTCTAACAAGCTGAATGGTCTTGTCAACACTAGGATGCCCTCCACAGGGAACATCATGGTTATCATGCATGAATTTTCTTCTCAGATCTGTGGAGTCTGGTATGCAAACCTTTCCTTTTTGTTTGACTATTCCATTCTCCTTTGAGAAAGGAATATGGACTTGACTTGTTTGTTTTACTAGGGGAAGAAACAACTAGAACTACCTCATCTCCTATAATAGAGTCATCAATGATGGCTCTACTGATATGTAACAAATGTGGATCTTCCACCTGTGCTTCCTTTATATCCTGAAGCAATGAGCTTTCTAAAACTATAAAGCTCATTTGATACACTATGTGTGACAATGAATTAGCTACAATATTTTGTTTGCATCTTCTATACAGGATTTCCATGTGAAACTCCTGCATGAGCTCAGCCCAATAAGCCTTTTTGCCTTGAAGGTCTGGTTGACTACAAAAGTACTTGAGTGTATGGTGATCTTTGCATACCTTAAAGTCTGCAACATAAAGATAGTGTCTCCAGAATTTAAGAGCATGCACCACTGCATACAAATATTGTTCATGCATTGGCCAAATGTGATGCACATTACTCAATTTTTTGCTTTCAAAAGCTATTGGCCTTTCATCTTTGCTCAACACTACCCCTATGGCTATGTTGCAAGCATCTCTATCTAACTCAAATGGTTTCTATGGATCTACCACTTTGAGTATAGGAGCCTCTAAAACAACTTGTTTTAGAGTATCGAAACTTTCTTATCACATTTGCTTGCATGCAAATGATACTTTGCCTTGAAGCAAGTTTTTCATAGGTGCTGCTATTAACAAGTACAAGGAAATGGATTTTCGATAGAAACCAAAAAGTCCTAGAGATGACTCTAATTTCCCCTCATCTTTAGACATAGGGCAAGCTAGAATAACTAAGTCCTTCTTGGGATCCATCTAAACCCCATTAGTCGGTACCACATGCCCTAAATACTCTATCTTTGGAAGGAACAATTGAGACTTATTTGGATTTACAAATAATTGATTTTCTTTTAACTTATCTAACACTAATCTTAAATGACTTTCATGCTCATGTAGAGACCTACTATACACCAAAATACATGAAATAAATAAAGTAAATATACTTACAATTGATCTTGAGCAAGTTGATTGCGGTCATCAATGGCATCTCTTGGAGATTTGGCTCTTGAGGAATCAATAGTCACCTCCCCTCATGCTCAAACTAATAGACATGTGAAACAAAATCTATGACTTGTCATTTCCTAGCATGCCACTTTTTACCTAGAAATACATCAAAACAGGCTAGTCCTGTTATCTCCAAATCCAATATCTCCTTGTAGGACTCAATCTAAATGGGTAGACCTACTATTCATCGGTCCCATGTCTGAGTTCCCTTTCCATGGACTAACTCCATTGTGTAATCATATTCTAATTGCACAGTGTCTAAGTGTAACCTTCTGACTAGTCCGGAACTAATGACATTATGTATAGAACTAGTGTCAGAGAGGACCTTGACAGGTTGTCCTACCACAAATCCTCTCATAACAATGAGTTATATATCTAGAAATTGGTATCCTTTCTATGCCACTAGCAAACGCACATCATCTGGCATAAAAGGAACCTTCTTCATGATCGGCCACTATAGGAGTTGATATCTGAGATGGGGAATCATTGAAATCCTCATCGTCATCACTCCTTTCATATGCAAGATTTATGATTATGGTCATTGCTATCTTTTTCTTCTTAGGATAGTCCTTGAAGCGGTTTTATCTTAGGCACCCATAGCATAATCGTTCCTTCATTGTCTTCTCTTTCTACTGAGGGGTAAGGATGGACTTGTTGTAAGCCCCCTCAACAAGAGCATACACCTTTCTTTTTCCTCTTGAAATTGTCTTGATCATGTGCACCTACCTATCCTCTTTTTTAGGCTGACCACTAGTCAAGATAGGGCTGGACATGGAAAAGGGCCAACTAATCTTAGTCCATGAGGATCTCTAACCCTAGGAGCCTATGCCCCTTGTGGCCATCCTCATAAACTAGATCCATCTCTATGGCCTGTGCCAAAGAGTGACACATGTCCTTTGCAACTAGAGGTCGGGTACTTTCTTGAAGCCCCAACATGAACTTATGAACTTGGAGACTCGCGGATAGATTAAGGTACTTTAAGAAGTACCTCCCTATACTTATCTACATAATCATGAATGGTTTGGATTTTTTGACTAATTAAAATCCAAGTGTCTAGTGCTCTAGGTCTCTGTCACCTGGTACAAAATTGTTATAGAATAGGACTTGAAATGATTTCCATGTAGTGGGATGTCTCTTGTCCTACTCAATCTTATGCCACCACCTATGGGAAACATCCATAAGATTGTAAGCCACCTGCTGAATCTTATGCCTATTGCCCATCATATGCATAGACATAAGCATTGATTCCACTTGTTGAGCCACTGCTCAATAGCATTATAAGCAGACCCTATGCTAGTAGAGTCATGATATCTTGGTGGCTTAAGATCATTAAGCTTCCATTGGAAACATTCTCACTAGGAATTTATGGGGTTTGATGCTCACCTAGAGCATCTAACTCAAATCTTGGAAAGTTGGTCTCTGGCACTAATTCCTCTTTCTTGGAGCTATGTATGTGCTCCAAGATATCATGAAGTGCACTCTCTAGCTGTAATATCCTAGCACTCATGGTCTCTATAGCATCTGAAGGGTGATCAGCCATGTGCGTGTCATCCCTAACTAGTGAAGAAGGTCCTAAATCCATACTAGGAAAAAAAAATGAAATTCTTTTTATATTCTTGATAGTTTTATGTTTTTTTATGTGTATCTATGTACACCTAAAGTAACAAAGTGGCAGCAGAAAGTAACTAGTCACAAGCCTTTGCATAAAGAAATGACAAAAAATAAAATTTTTTGTATGCTTTCCTACTTTTATGCATATGCATGCAAAAATTTTGAAAATTTTGATAGCATTTTGATAGGAAAATGAAAATTAGAAAAAATATAAATAAGTGCACTACATGCACTTTCAAGCAAAATGTGTCGATGGGAATAATATATATACAATAGTACTAAAGGGCACTACTTGTCCTTGTATAAGACCTTGTCCTTGTAGCATGGTATTTAAAAGATAAGAGTGCTGAATGTTCTTATGTGTTCTTGGCTATACCTTCAAAAGAAAACACTACCATCCTATTTCAACACAAAATGCAAAACTAAACAAGCCTGTGAAAAAACATATAATGCATATGCCATGTGTTATGCTTGTTCTAACTGCAAAACAATGCATAAAGAGAGTAGCAATGCTTGAAAATAACAAGGAAATTCATCTTGCGATTTAAAATTTACACGTGCAGGTATGTGCAAGTGCTGGAAATGGTTGTATATACTCCTCTTGTATCTACAAGTGGATATCCATCATTGTTGCATAATAAATGTTGAATAGCCAACTTCAAAGCTCTGTAAAAGCCTGTAGATGAGTTCAAATGGTAGCTTCCAAGCACTCAAACGAAAGCTCTTTGAGTAAGGATTTTATAGGCAAAATGGAATCACTTGATTTGGTTGAGATTTGAGTGATTTATGGTCATTTCGCTGGAAGAAGGCGTGCCTAGATAAGCTTTTGTGAGGGGTTTTGGCTATGAAGCAAGAGAACAACTAGAAGTTTTGCTTCTATAGAGCTCTTCTTCAGCACAAAATGAGCATAGGTGAGCCTTGAATTATTTCAATAACAATGCACCATAGTCGACTCTCCTTCTCAAGAGCTCCACGATGGTACCCTCACGATAGAAAACCAAGCTCTAGATGCCACACACAATACTCCACACCGAGGCTACAGAACCCACAGAGAACAAACAATAGACAGAACACAAATACAAATTTCTTATGTCACACAAATGTGACCAAACTTATAGTTTGTGATTGACTAGACCACTATATGTTTTATTAAAGAACATATACAAAAGTGTCCAACCCATTTGGCTTTTCACATGGGCACTAATGGTAACAATCTCCCACTAAAGGTCAATATGGCCAAAGTGTCTAGGGGAGAAAAAAAAAGAATGATAAAGAATACCTGAGTGTAAGTATACAAACTATACCTCCCAGCTGATGGGTATGTTACACAATATACAAGTAATTGTGTAAGACCATGGATCAAGTAACCCCCATCAAGTGACAATAGTGTCAAAAGCTATCCTATGGTAGAACTTTAGTCAAAGCATCTATGACATTATCTCAAGTATGAAACTTCTCAAGAATGATGTGCTTAGTGGCTAAGCAGCCTCTAATGAAGTGATATCGCACCTCAATGTGCTTGGTCTTTGCATGATAGATTGGATTCTTAGTCAATGTAATGGCACTCTGACTCTCACTGAGCAAACGAGGTACATGCTGAGGTAGACCTATATCACAAGCAAAATGGGAAAGCCATAGTGCTTCCTGACATGCTTCACTTGCTACAACATACTTTTCTTCTGTAGTGGAAACAACTATAAATTCTTAAAGACGAGATCTCCAAGAGATAGCACCTCTAGCAAAATGAAAAAATGTACCTTGATGTAGACTTACAATTATCTACACAACCAGCATAATCAAAATCTATGTAGAGACATTGATGATGGAACCAAGATGACCATGAGAGTGAAAGAACTGTGGAATGATAAGTATGATGTTTTTAAAATGTATGGCACTTAAAATATGCATGCATATTTTGTATGCACATTGCTTTACCCATAGAAGAACTTTTCTTTGCACAAATGAAATACTGCACACACACACACACACACACACACACACACACACACATATATATATATATATATATATATATATATATATATATATATATATATATATATATATATATATATATATATATATATATATATATATATATATATATATATATATATATATATATATATATATATATATATATGCATATATAAAAGTTGGAAAATGATGTTTTGCGGGTGGAAAAGCCTTCTCAAGAGAAACCCTATGTCTTTCCCAATTTTTGCACTTTGTGAGAATTGAATGCATATTCTAAGTGAGCATAGTAGAGGCACATCATATGTCCATGCATGAGACACAAAGAATGCTTTATAAACTTGCATGATTATTTGCACATGAGTGATACCAAGGATAATATAATTTGAAATGATAAGCATTACCTTGTGTGGGCACACAACCTAAACTGATCTCTCCATTGTAGAGTCTCTCCTTTACATAATGATAGTGCACCTCAATGTTCTTTGTGTTAGTACAGAACACAATTTTCCTCATAACTTCCAATTTGCTCTAGGTGTTAGTATAAATGGTGGTGCAAAAGATTCACACAACACCCAAATGATCCAAAAGGCATCTGAGCCATAGAAACTCAAAAGTAGCTCTAAAAGCTGCACTATTCTTAGCCTCACCAACTAGAAGTGGCTAGAGTGGGATGCTTGGTTCTCAAGGAATATATGCATGAGCTACCAAGCATTAAGAAAAAACCATTGTTTGCCACACTAGTGTCATACCAACCAATCCAAACTTAGTTAGAAAAAGCATATAAATCTAGAGATAATGATCCTCCATTAGATAAAATAATCAAAGTAGCAAGGTACCACTCAAGTAGTAGAAGATATGTTTAGCTTCCTACCATTGTGTGATGCCTAGGCAATTCATAAACCTAATAATTTAAGACATATTAAAGTGAATACGAGACTAAGTTATGCATAAGTAAATCAAGCATCCCATAGCCTACTGATAGAGAAAAACATTGTTCGGATCTCTAGCATCATGAAGACTCAATCATAAACTTCCCTCCATGGGACTGGTAATAGGTTTGCAATACACATTGCAAAAATGCTGCAATAATGTACCAATGTATTTTGTTTCACACAAATCCATTCCCCCAAATTGCATAAATATTGGAATGTCTAAATAATGATACAAATGCCCCAAATATAAAATCTCAAATGATGCATGCAAATCATCCTTCAATTCAACAATATGCTTCTCATTAGGATGAATGAGCAGCATATCATGAACATATACAACAATTGTTAGTAGTACATTATTTGCACGCTTAACATATAAGGTGCTCACAGTTGGACTATTCCCAAATCCATGTGCTAGAAACTAAGAATGTATCTTTTCATACCAAACGTGGTGCTTGCTTCAATCCATACAATGCCTTTTTCATCATTTGCACAGTTAACATATAAGGTTCTCGTAGTTGGACTATTCACAAATCCATGTGCTATAGATTAGGCATGTACTTTTTCATACCAAACATGTGGTGCTTACTTCAATCCATACAATGCCTTTTTCAAGTTGCATGCTTTGTTTTCGAGTCCTTTATATACAAAGACATGGGGCTAAAATACATACACTTCTTCTTGTAAATCACCATTCAGAAAGGTAGCTTTGATGTCCAACTAAAGTGCAAGATTCTCTCTCTCTCTCTCTCTCTCTCTATATATATATATATATATATATATATATATATATATATATATATATATATATATATAGAGAGAGAGAGAGAGAGAGAGAGAGAGAGAAAGAGCGAGAGAGAGAGAGAGCTAATTCAGTACGATATGACAAAGGTGCATTGCATTTAACTTGCTATCTTTCAATGTCTTTACCAACCATTTAGGCATAGTTTTTGTCTCTTCTATGTTAGCTCTTTCATCAATAAGAGCATCATGTGAATCTATATTGAAAATAAAAAGGTCTACATCATCATTTGAACTTGTAAATGCCTCAGTACGAGAAGCAGTTAATTGTCCACCTATAAAAAGAGGCAACAAAATATCATACACATCCTTTGAGCTGACGAATATCTCCTTGGTACATGAAAATAAGGGTTGAATTGCATGTTCGATGAAAATAACATCTTGAATAACCAGAATGTGTCTAGTTTATGGATGGTGTAAATCATACCTTTGTTTTCAAAATTGTACACACCAAATATACATTTCACTACCTTATCATCCAGTTCTCTACATTGTTCTTCAAGCACTAATGCATGTGCTCCACGACAAAAACTGTGCAAATGGAGTGATAGATTGTAATGCTTTGGTGGTGTGCCTATAAAGTACATTTTTAGTACATTTAACAACGTCAAGTTAGAAATTATGTGGTAAAACCTGGGTTTTGACCATACACCTTTCCATTTCCATAAGAGACATGTTCTTCCTCTCATCAACTCATTTTCTTCAGGTGTATACAACACAATAAATTGATATTTTATCCCACACGTAACCACAAATGCAATAAAATCAAAAGACATATACTCACCTCTTGATTCAGTATAGAGGATGCCCATTTTACATGTTGGAAACTTTTGAACCATATCTAGGAATTGTTTAAACCACATAAACATTTCACACTTTTCTTTCATTGGATTAACCAATGCATTCTTGGAAAAGTCATCAATGAAATTTATGAAATATAGGTAATTCCCAAATGAAGGCATCTGCATAGGATCACATGCAACACCATGGATAGGCTATAGTTTATATGTAGCTCTATGTGAACCATATTTGGGGAAGGATAAATGGTACATTCTACCTGAAATAGAGCACTGTAGACATGCGTAGAAGGTGACTTAAGATTGGGTAGAGAGTACAACATTTCAAATTTCTACAAGCAAAGAAAACTAGCATAATTTAGATGACCAAAGCATGCATGTCAAAGTTTGCATGTAAAAAAGTTTGAGAATCATGAAATACACTTGCTAAATCATTATGTGATATTGCATAATTTATGAGATTATACATCCCAAGTCACAAAGTGGTAGAAGAAAATGATAGCATCACTGTTCAAGAGATCATGAACTATATATCTATCATCAAAAAATTTACAGACGAGGCCAATAGTAGCTAGTGTTGCAATTGATAATATATCTCTCTTGGTCTGAGGCATATAGAAGGCATCTGATAATGTCAAATAACTACCATCAATAGTAATGAACATGATGTTTTTAGATCCCATGATAGGATAAGAGCTAGAGTTCTTAGCACATGTGCAACTATTTCATGTACGAGTAGGCTCAATTAAAGTGAAGATACTCTGATGTGAGATAATATGTTTGGTTGAATCACTATTAAAGTACCAAACATCGGAGTTTTTCATAGACATACACTCCTCATGAGAAGATAACTCATAGCTGCAATGAGTAGTAAACACCCATTCTTCATTCTAAACAAGGTAAGTAGACTCTACTTAAGGTGTATACTACAACAACCAATCTAGCTTCTTTCTTCTTTTCCACTTTTGCAACCAGTTTAGGGAAACTCTTAAAACATGATCATTTGCATTACAATACTCACATTTTTCTTTTCTTTTTTTCTTTTCTTCTCGTCCTTTCTAAATAGGGAGCTTATGTTGACTTATTGTGGTAGTGATGTGTATGGACACACTTAGGATTGTTGCGGTACTTTTTTCCATACTTAAGAGGTTTTTTCCTCGGCATGTAGATACCCCTATATCCCTAAACACTTCTCTTTGTACATTCATTTGGTAACATAAACAATGTTACATTGTTCTTTGAGCTTCTTCTTCTTCTTCTTCTTCCTTGTGTTTTTTGTATGCTTGTGCAGCCTTGAAACTCCAACAATTTTTATCAGATTAGGTCATTCTTTTCTTTCAGACATCATCAATACATACAGTTTTGATCTCACTTGTAGAATCTCATGAAAATTGGAGAGCATACACGTGGTGATTACAAGTTCAAAATCTAGTTTTGGCCTCTAGGCACACTATCATAGTGACTAAGTAAGAAATTTCATCCTTTTGTGGCAAACATATATCCAAGTTTTGGTTCATTAGTAAAATTTCTTTGAGATGTAATAGAATTCTAGTGGAGGCCTATTGGATATTTTTCTTCAAGTTTTTTGTGATAAAATCAACTTTACATGAGGGTAAATCAAGTCACTCACCTTGGTTGAAGGCCATGATGTTTTCCATATGTTGGCTCTTTATGGACATATGTTGGCATTTTACGGACAAGTTTGATGGTTCTAATTAGCCACTATGGGCATACATGATGCATAATTTATTGGTAGGAAATCCTTCTAGAATATTGTGAAGGGTTTTGGAAAACATCTGCCTATTGAAGATGATGCAAATAGTGTTGAAGATGATGAACTTCAATTTCCCTGTCTTGTTGTAGTCCTCACTACAACTATTGAGGATGAACTTCATTGGGATGGTAGAGACACACAAGCTCATGAACTGATAGTTTTGGTTTTCAATGT
This sequence comes from Ceratopteris richardii, assembly GCA_020310875.1. Lineage (NCBI taxonomy): Eukaryota > Viridiplantae > Streptophyta > Polypodiopsida > Polypodiales > Pteridaceae > Ceratopteris > Ceratopteris richardii. The sequence goes on along the minus strand of CM035413.1, from coordinate 98,300,191 downwards.
GCCATTATCCCTAATGTTTGATCTTGCAAAAAAGCAAAATATGCTTGGGATACTCTTACAACACTATACCACACAAGAAATGAGTCTTGCATATCTCTGAAAATAATTGGAGAATAACCATGTAAATGAAGGAGATTCAATGGAATTTTTTTTCACAAAGATCAAGGATTTGGAAGAGTAACTAATTTTTGCTGATCCAAGCTTCTCATATACCTCACTTATGCAAATTATTCTTCACAGTCTTTTCAATTCTTATCAGGTTCTACTTCTACTTTTTGGTTGATGATAGAAGGAAATCCACCTGATGACTTGACATTTGGGAATTTGGTCTCCTTTTTGTTATAAGAACACCATTCTAGGTATAATAAGTCAATTAGGAGTGTTATAGATCAATCTTTATTAGTTAAGTTAACTTCAATCCCTAAATTGTATTTGATTTGTCCAAGATCAAATATCTTGAACTCTAAGACAAACTTTATGTTGATTTCTAGTATCCTATCTTCATCATCCTAAGGTATAATCAAATCATTCCCATAAATACAAATGAGTACAAGTTTTTTACTAGATTTCATCATGTAAGGAGAGGGGAATGCATCACTCTGAAACTAGATTTGATTAGTTATTCCACAAGCATTTATTTATGTGTCGTTGGTGCCTGCTTACATCCAAATAGGGCCTTCTTAAAGGTGCATACATGTCATGAAAATATTTTGACTTCAAAGCCTTGAGTTTGCTCCATGTACGTTGTCTCTTACAATTCAGCATTTAGAAAGGCATTTTTCACATCAAGTTTATATGCCCTCCACTCTTTAGCTTGAGCAATTGGAAGCACTCCTCTTATGCTTGTCGTCCTCTCTATAAGGTTGAAGGTCCCTTCATAATCGATCTCATAGGTTTGAGAGAATTCTATCTCACTTTGTAACTAGAAGCATTTCTATCACATTTCCATTTTACCTTGTATAATTCCCATGTGTTTTCAATTACATTCATATCCTTGCTTCTAGAGAGAGGTATCCATGTTTTGTTCTCCTTTGATGGTGTTACTTCTTATTTCATGACTTGATTCCATTCTGCATGCTTACTCTAAGCAAAGGACAAGAGTTAAAGATTTCTATTCAGTAAGGTGTGATTCTATATTAGGGGACAAAGACATGGAGGAGGGAAAATAACTTGAATGACATCCTTAATCTTCTAGGGAAGTATCTATTGAGCCCATAAAAGTCATATTGGTCAAAGTCAACCATAATCAAAGTCAAAAGGTCAAAGTCAAAGTGATCAAAGTCAACATGTTCAAAGTCAAAGTCAACATGGACAAAGTCAAAGCATTCAAAGTTAAGGTGTAAAGGTGCACAGGTAGTGCACAATCAATTGTTCACAAAGGTTATATTTTGCAGAAAGTTGGATGCAGGTTGCAGAGTGTCTTTCTGTAATTTTTCTAAGGTTCAAAGTGCTTTTAAAGGGTTTGGAAGGTTCAGGTAAACCCTCTCTTAGGTACACATTTGAAGAAGTAAAAGGCAAAAATGTGAACTCATGTGAAGAGGAAGCATGCATAAAAGTGAAAGTATGGCCCCCAAAATAATTTTTTTTGCTTTAGCCTAAAGTCAATACAATACAAAACAAGGATTCGTTAGCTGCCCACATTTGGAGACAATCTTGGGACATAAAAGTGAGCACCAAGATACTCTAGCACTTAGGAGCATATGTGAACCAACACTCAACTCAAAGCAAGGCATTATTCTTGGTTAAACTAAGCAAAAGTGGGCATAGTCTACAGTAGGAGAGAGAAGAGCAAGAGACATACAGTGCATGCGTGATGTAGAGAAGAAGTGCAAGAGTGCAAGAAGTGTGACTTATGTGTGTGCAAAGGAGTGTTAAGAAAGGCAATCAAAGGTCACAAGGTCCCATTGAAGTTGTGTGCGTGTCGACAGAAGGTGTCCATCCCTCCCCCTAGTGGAAGCTTGAGTGCAAGGTGTGCACAAGTGCAAGCTCTTGGAGAAGGTGGAGGTCTGGGCAGAGAAGGTCAGCGGCAGAAGAACCTTGAGTATTTTGTAACTTTGTTGATTGTGCACTCTTTGGGATTTCACATAGAGAGTATTTGGATTGTGTTGTACATCAATATTGTACTTCTCTCTTTATAATCAATCTACAGAATCTTCAGATGTCTATATCTTTCTTCCTTCTCCTACAAACACTCAAGTCCCTTTCTGCACAAGAATCCCCCAACAAAATTTTTCACACCCGATGGGACCACAAGGAGAGTTGAGCATAGGAGAAGCAAATTTCAAAGTGTAGAAGAGTTCAAGGGTAATGATAGTACTTTATTGACTTAAGAGGTAATCTTTCTTCCATTGGAATTCTCTTAAACTAAGAGGAGTATGAATAGCTCATGACTGCAACCCGGTCTCAAAGCTGGAGGATCCCTTGCAAAGTAACAAGAAGGAAGGTTATTCGAAGATCAACCAATCCATTTTCATTGACATCATCAGTAAAGAATATGGCAGCCCAGGTAGATTTGGAAACTTTAGTTTATAGATTGAATATCAAATTTCCATCCTTTTGATGGCTATCACAAGAAGACCGAGATGAGCACATTAGGAGATTCTTAGCCTTATGTAAGACAAGGGGTTTGATGGGAAGAGAAGGTGCATTTTTGAATTTCTTCCCTCCAACATTAGAAGGGCTAGTAGACAAATGGTTTAGTCAGTTTGTTGACAACCATTTCACCACATGGGACTTGATGAAGGAAGCATTTAGAACACAATTCCAACAAGGGAACACAATTGAAAACATTATTGAAGAATTAGAAAATTTAAGATTAGGTCCCGGGGAGACCTTCCCAGCATTTGTTACTAGAGCTAAGGCATTAATGGCCAAACTACCAGACCCTCCCCATGATTTTTTTATCAAGAAGTGGTTGGCTAAACCACTTCCCATATCAACACAATGTAAAATAAAGGAGTTAGTTTTACCGAGAGCAACAATAGAAGAATTTATCAATACAGCTACAAGATTGGAGCAAATTAGACAGCAGTATGCGGCAAGCTCTTCCAATTTATCATATCCTGTAGAACCTAAAGACCCAGTAATTTAGCTAAGGAAAGATCTTGAGAGCTTAAAAAGGAATATGCCCCACAAAGAGGAGGAGAGTGCAGTAACTCAGTTGAGGTGAGAAATTGAAGCATTGAAGCTACAAAAGGAAGAGGAAGCCCAAGCACAAGAGCTGGCTCAACTTCGACAGGAGTTGCAAGAACTCAAGGGAGGTGGCATCAAAAGTGGACTATGGTGTACCATGTGCAGCAAGCAGGGTCATGTGGTAAGTGAGTGTCCACTTTTAAGTGTAACTTGCCAGCTATGCAGGAAAGCTGGACGTGAGGCTCAAGATTGCCATTCAAGAGGTAGACCTGCAACAACATTCAAATGATTTCTGTGTGCAAAGAAGAAGTTATAGAACAAGTAAATGTGCCATTACCATCTACTAGAGTGGTGCAATTAGAAGAAATTGAATCTTTTACAGTGTAGACAAGAAGCAAGGGGAAGGCTCAATTAGAAATAGGTCAAGAGCCAAGGATTAACGGATTGAACAAAGAAAAAGAGACATCTGAAGACAAAGCCAACACATGTGCAGATACAAGGCAAAAATAAAATCTCATAGGCACCAGTGATGCCATTGGACATGCATTCAGCAAGGTTCATGAGGAGTTTGATAAGTCAAATGGAGCCCATGCTCTTAAGGAATCACAAGCTTCAAGACTACTCAAGTCCATGGAAAAAGAGGTCAGTATTTTTTATTTAATAAAGATGGATGGGAAATTTAGGTCAGAACTTTTGTAGATAATTGATGAGGCTTCCACAACAAGTTTAGTGGCAAAGACTGCTGTTATGCATACAGACAGAGTGGTAGGGAAAGTCCCCCTCACAAATTATAAGAGCCCTCGACTAACATTCACTATTAGAAGACATGAGTTTCAAGGAGTTATTGTGGATGGCAGTTTTGGCATTAACTTAATGCCTAAACATACCATGAAAAAGATTGGACTAAAACCTTCAAGACCTGCCAACTTTACTATAAAATTGGTAGATCAAAGCATAGTGAGGCCTATGGGAGTGGTACCTGGAGTCCTAGTCAAGATACAAAGCACCATCTTTAACTTGGATTTCATTGTTTTAAGGTTGCCACAAGTAGAAGGAAGTTTCCCCTGCTGATTGGGAGACCTTGGTTATGGCATGCCAATGTGCTGCATGACTGGGGTAAGGACACAATGTGGGTAAAGCAAGAGGGAAAAGAGTTGCAGTAGATATTTTTAGAAGAAGGTTCAGACAACCAAAGACATACTAGCATGATGCAGACAATTGGTATTTATATGGAAGAAGAATTGTTGGACAACCCAAAAGCAGATCTATTCAAAGAAGCAAATTTATATGAAGAAGAAAACATGTTGGCTTGGCTGCATGCAGAAGACCCATCTTCCTGCTATGGAATTTTTCCAAGCTCAAGTAGAGAGGAAGTCTATGAAGAAAAAGATGACATCATTTAGGTTACTGATTGGAGTGAAACAGTCTCAATCAAAGGCCATAGAAGAGAGAAGAAAAGAAAATCCCTTAAGTGCAGCGATGATGAAGCTACTTCAAATCCTACACCAATGAACACTTTGTTATGGATATTGGTATGGATATCATCTATTATGTCAATTTTTATGAAAGTAAGTGCAGGGCTTTACAAGGATGTGGAACGAGTACCTGAAAATCTTCAAAAACAGAGGATTCCATTGGCTGAAGAAGCTGGAATAGTAAAAATAAAATTTTGCAGATTAAGGCACATAGTAGGAAGCAAACATACAAAAGATGCACTATGGAGGAGATAGTATTCTAATGAAGGATTTAGGGTGGCCCTATCAGATGGTCAGTATGCCCAAAAAGAAGACAAACCAAATGAAGTGCAATACAACTAGAGATTATGGAGGGCAAAGAGTTTCAATTAGTCATCATATCAAGGCTCAAGGCCTATCATAAGCACAACTAAAGATTTTTGGATCACCTCGAACTTGCAAAATCTGTCTAGGTTGTACATAGCCTTCTCATATCATTTTTTGCTTAAGTTTTAGTAGTTTTTATCCATTTTCATGCTTGTTCCTTAAGTTTTTATGCAACTTAGAAGCCATTTCATAGCCCTTTGCATAACAAAATTTTAGAAAATTTTTAGGAATTTTAAAAGTGTTTTTAGAATTTTTTAAAGATTTTTTAAATCTTTTTTCAATGTCATTTTCTTAATAAAATGGAGGAAATGAGGAAGCTCTCTGTAGTTTGAAGGGGATAAGTGGCCTAGAAATTTAGGGATTTTTTGAAGAATTTTTCTCTCATTTTTTTGATATTATTTGTATATCTTATATAATTTTGGGTATTTTTCACCAAAAAAAGAGGCCTTGGCGGTTAATTTCCTTTTTATTCTATTTCAAACCCCCCCAAAGTGGACCCCCATCCCCCCCCAAAGTGGACCCCCTCCCCCCCAAGTGGACTCCACTCCCCCCCCCCCCTAAGTTGACCCCTCCCCCCTCCCCTCCCCCCCCCCCTTCCCCCCCTCCCCCTCCCCCCCCCTCCCAACAAGTGGACCCCCTTGAGCCCCCCCCCCCCCCAAGTGGACCCCCTTCCCTCCTTTATTTTATTTGATTTTTATCTTTTATTTGATTGATTTATTTATTTTTATTTTTACTTATTTATTTAATTTTATTTTTAATTTTACTTTTTTCATTTTTCTAATTTTACCCATGCCCACGGATGGCTAAAACACACACACACACACACATACATATATATATATATATATATATATATATATATATATATATATATATATATATATATATATATATATATATATATATATATATATATATATATATATATATATATATATATATATATATATATATATATATATATATAATTTTCCTTGGTCCAATGCTTTTGGCTTTAAATTGCACCTTGGATGGCCATTTTTTTCAAACTTGGAGTCATTTCATGTCTTTTGGCACCTTTCGACTCATTTTCTGACTTAGTTTTTTTTAAATCCCAATATTTCTGTGATTTTTGGTCAAAACCCACATGTTTTGGGCACATTTATCACATGTTTTTCATTGTGCACATGGTCCACATGGTCTATTCTCACTTTATTTTACCATATGTGTCACATTTTCCCATATGCACCCTCTGTAACTTTCCCGTTTTCTCATTTTGATCCTCTCTAGAGCCCACAGCCCTACTCCCTGCCCTCCCTTTAGCCTTCTAACTAGCCCCATCCTTACCCCTCCATACCCTATCAATCTCAACCCCCTCAGCCCTCCCTTCCCTCTCCCGCCTACCCTCAATTCTCCATCATCCGCTCTTCAATGCATAATTCCCACTTTTGGTCCTTCCCTAGTGATTGTTATTTACTCCTCGTGGTGGTCTTGGTAGCTGCTCCAGTATCCTTTTGAAGATTTTACAGCAATCATGGTGACATCTTTGCTCAGAGTTTTGGTTGTAGCTCTCCGAGACAGAGAGACCAATAGGTGGTGGACAACTATTGAGCCCATAACAGTCATTTTGATCAAAATCAACCACAATCAAAGTTAAAGTGATCAAAGTCAACATGTTCAAGGTCAAAGTCAACATGGGCAAAGTCAAAGCATTCAAAGTTAGGGTGTCAAGGTGCACAGATAGTGCATAATCAATTGTTCACAAAGGTTATATTTTGCAAAAAGTTGGATGCAGGTTGGAGAGTATCTTTCTGTAATTTCTCTGAGATTCAAAGTGTTTTTAAAGTGTTTGGAAGGTTCAGGTAAACCCTCACTTAGGTACACATTTGAAGAAGTAAAAGACAAAAATGTGAAGTCATGTGAAGAGGAAGCGTGCACAAAAGTGAAAGTATGGCCCCCCAATTAAAATTTTTTGTTTTAGTCTAAAGTTAGTACATGACAAAACATGGATTCGTTAGTTAGCTGCCCACATTTGGAGATAATCTTGGGACATAAAAGTGAGCATCAAGATACCTTAGCAACTAGGAGCGTACATGAACACACACTCAACTCAAGGCAAGGCATTATTCTTAGTTAGACTAAGCAAAGGTGGGCATAGTCTGCACTAGGAGAGAGAAGAGCAAGAGATATACAGTGAGTGTGCGACACAGAGAAGAAGTGCAAGTGTGCAAGAAGTGTGACGTAGGCGTGTGCAGAGGAGTGTTAAGCAAGGCAATCAAAGGTCATAAGGTCCCATTGAAGCTGTGCGAGTGTCGACAGAAGGTGTCCATCCCTCCCCCTAGTGGAATCTTGAGTGCAAGGTGTGCACAAGTGCAAGCTCTTGGAGAAGGTGGAGGTTTGAATAGAGAAGGTCAGCGGCAGAAGAACCTTGGGTATTTTGTAACTTTGTTGATTGTGCACTCTTTGGGATTTTGCAGAGAGAGTAATTGGATTGTGCTTCACATCATTATTGTACTTCTCTCTTTATAATCAATCTATAGAATCTTTCGGTGCCTGTATATTTTTTCCTTCTTCTGTAAAGACTCAAGTCCGTTTCTGCACAAGAATCCCCCAACAGTAACCATAAATATATGTTCAACAAAACAGAATGTTTAGTGTTAAATTTTAAGGTCCTTAACACACGGTGAGAGATGTAAAATGGGTACTTGCATGGGAGAAAATACATCACATAATCTGGTTCATTGTTAAGGTCCTTAATATCGATGTCTGCATGATTTTGAATGGCAGCAAATGAGAAGAAGAAATTTTACATCTGTGAATTGAGGTGTACTCCTCGTAAAACTCTTTTGCATGTGTGCATTGAGTTGTACTCTTCGGAGGGATTCATTGAAACTCCTACGAATAAAGCAAATTATCTTTTCGCAACAAGCACTGCTTTCGTTGTGAAACAAACAGATGTTTGGCGCAACTATGAAATGCGATTGAGGGAGAAGGCCAATAGAATAAGCTCCATCCGATAATGCATTCACCTTTTCGATCCTAGTAAATAGCTTGAGCCAAGCGACAGCCAACTACCTGTGTCCCTCTCTATGTGCAATTTGTTCCTCTCTATGTGCAATTTGTTCTCAAGTGTTTTCTCACATCTCTCTCCCCTCCGATCTGCAATTACTCTGAGTTGGGCCTTCAGCCATGAAGCCATCCTTGGAGTGCGACGCCTTCAGGTGATTGTATGCTCCTTATTTGTGAAACACGAGGGTCTTGTAGACACCATTGTCAATCAGCTTGCCATTCACCATGAAAGTCCAAGCCCAGGAAACTCCAGAAAGAACATGCATGAGCTGCATACTATTACTCGGTTACACCCTAGTCGAGCGTGAGCTACGAGACATGGATGTCAGGTTCTCTGTTGGGCAATCTGACCTTGCAGGCATCAACGAAGAGGGATGATTGCAAGCGGGACGACGTTCCAAAACCGACGTAGTACGGAAGCTGACGGAGCGCGAGAATGGCTAAAGAGAATAGCGTACTCTGTCAGACCCTCCTGAGCGATAGCTTGAAGGACATGGATTACCTACCTGTATTTCAGGTTCGGCGTTCAACAGTATAGTTATGATCATAGAAGAAGCTGGAGATTGGTGGCCGCGCAAGTTTGCTAACTATGACGTTGTACAGAGCGACGACGATGGAGAACAGGCAACATACATGAAGGCGTAGGAGATGAATTAACCCGTCAGAGTATAAGAGCTAAGTAGCAGAGAAGATGACGGCAGTGGAGATAACCCATTTTGTCAGTTTCTACTCAACCATAACGTATGAGTCATGGAAGACGTACCAGGTTCGACATGGAAAGGAGGTCGAACTTAGGTTATCAGTCACTACTGCACAACAAAGACATATCCAGATCAGGTATCAATAGGGAAGGATGATCGTCTCTGCGCGGCTTTTCTAGCTTTTAAGGAGAGAGACGCCGATAGAAAACAGTCAAACATGAGAGGTTACTTTGGTAAACTCCACTCGAATTAGACAAGTGTCGAAGTAAATAACATAAATAAATCTGTCCGACTCTGCTCAAGGAGAGTGCCGTTGCCATGGAATGCACAGCCATATGAGATCATGTCAAGCTGTATGTGAGTTACGTTGTACCGGATCAGATGCTTCGAGATGTGGAGTTCACATCAATGTCAAACTGTATGTTGAAAAGCTTCAAGTCCTTGAGACAATTAGGGACAAAGAGAAATCCAGTCATCGCCATTATTGTCATGATCACCCTCCCTACAAAGAGTTGGACTGTGGAGAAGGGGTGTCCTGTTCACTTGTACAGTTGTTTCCTTTATTTTAGTTAAAGTATGGGAGAGTAGGTTATTGTCAAACTTTCTTTTATATTAAAAAAAAGATTTGCACTGTGCAAAATGGGTGTCCCCAAAATTAAATGGGTTACTTGCATAAGCCAAAAAGACCAAGGTGATTTGGACATTATAGACATTGAAGAAATTGCAAACAAACTGGTAGCGAAATGGTTAATTAAAGCATGGAGCAATTGGGAAGCATTTTGGGCCAAGTTGATTTCTAGAAACAAAAGCGCTCTTAGGCTTGTGGGCCTTTTTGGGTGGAAGGGTCTAAATCTCTCTCTTATGCTCTCCCCTTATCCCGTGACTCCCAAAGGCTCAAGTTTAGTTTGCTCTCTATGGAAGAGTTGGAACAAGATTAAATAGTGAAGATTGGAAGTCGATAGCTAGTATTAGAAAAAATGATTCAATCTGGTTTCCTATTGAGGGCATCAAAGGTGTTGAGCGTTGGAACCTCCAAAAAGCTAAAAAGCTTTTGAACAAAGGATTCCGTTCATGGAAGTACCTCTTGAATCAAGACACGTGTCAACAGATTAGATTTGAGGACATTGTCTTGGCTAGGAGAGTGGACTATGAAGAATGGTGCCTGTTGCTATGCAAATTCAATTCTTGGGAGTGCTCAAGTACTCGCCTCCTTATTGGGCATGAATCCCCTCACCTTGAGGATCTAAGGTGGCACAATGGTAACAGTCTTGATGAAATTCCAAGATTTGAGAAGAATGTGGACTTTCATGTCATGCTTGATAGGGGTTGTGTTTGAATTGGTCGAGTTTAAGGTGGGATTTTAAGTTCCAATCCCTTTGGCATCCCCTCATAATGGTTGAAAAGCCATTCTTATGTGAGAGATCCTCCACCACACAATTCGAACCAATGTAGAAGATAACAAGATATGCGGAACCCCTCCTTGGTGTAGATGGTGCCTTCATCATAAGGAGGACTTGGGACACCTCTTCTTTTTATGCCCCAAGTCAATGTGTGTGTGACAGGACCTTGGGAGAATCTTGTGGCTACAAGGATAAATGAACTGGATGCAAGTGTTATTGGGTAAATCTATCCGTTGTTCCTCATCATTCTTGAATGCTATAAGAGGCCAGGACCTCTGGAAGATCTAAAAAGAGAGGTGTGCTACCAACTTTGGTAGCCATCCTAAAAACTGGTCTATCAAAAAATTTGTCTTCTAGAGGATCCTTCAAAATTCTCCTTGTTTTACTTCGAAGAGCAGATTTTGACCTCTTCGTGAGGAGCCCCTCTGTGAAGCCAGCCTTATTAACATGCTTTCTATCTTCGCCTCAATCATTTTTATCTTATTCCTTGTTAATTAAGTTCGAGCCTTTAGGGAAAAAAGAACAATTTTGTTTGCTCCAGAATGTACGCATATCAATTGTCTTACGAAAGACGGTTTGACAATAGTGTGTGTGTGTGTTTTTTTTTCTGTTGCCACTGTCCATACCCTTTCTTAGGTTCCAATAAGAAAATGCCAACAGATTGTGCCATGTGAACAGCTGAATGGTGGCCCATCAGATCGTCAAGCTGTTCTACCAGTAACTTGGGACATAGCATTCGACTTCCATAGTTCTGATCTGAGCCCACATTTGACTCAAGACAAGGTGATCATCGCCATCTGATATAGCTCCATCCTAAGAAAGGAACCAATATAATTGAGCCACAAGTATATTGTTGACAAAGGTGCATCCAATACAGAGAACCTCATGTCTTTGTAGTCGTATTGATGTGTGAAGAAAGACTGCCCACCTCTCTCTCTCTCTGTGCATGGAATACAGGCCGGAACCTGATGTCTTTGTAGTTGTATTGATGTGTGAAGAAAGACTGCCCACCTCTCTCTCTCTCTCTCTCTCTCATTATCGCCATCTCATATAACCCCATCCTAAGCAAGGAACCAAGATAATTGAACCATAAGTATATTGTTGACAAAGGTGCATGCAATACAGGGAACCTGATGTCTTTGTAGTTGCAGTGATGTGTGAAGAAAGATTGCCCACCTCTCTCTCTCTCGACAGTATATTAACTGATAGCTCTCATTTGAAAAGGAACCAAAGGACATATCCATCGACCAAAGAACCAAAGCATCTTGTCAGCGTTCAGAGAACAACAATTTCCTCAGCATAGAATGCATGTGTTCTCGTTTCAACTCTAGTGAGGGACCCGAGTGACGATGTTTATGTACGCTGATGCTGACTTGATTTGATTGATCTGATTGGTTGGCCTAGAATCCTTGAGACATCCATTCACATGTCTCTCTTCTATCTCTTTCTATCTTTTCTCTCTCTCTCTCTCTTCTATCTCTTTCTATTTCTTTGTAATGGTCTCCCTTCTATCTCTTTCTCTCAAGTCTGTAGAAAATAGCAACCCAAAAGCTGAAGTACAACACTTAGATTCTCTCTCACTCAACCTCTTTTCTACAAGTTTCAGACTGTATTAAATGCATATGGTAAATGAACATGCTTCAAGTTTTTTGAATTCCAAAGGCCGGTGGAGCATTCTAATCTTCTTCTAAATCTTGACAATCTTTTGCTCTTGAAACCCAATTGTTTTACTTTTGGGACATGTTAAAAGTAGATGCCTTATGTCTGCCTCTGCCCTTTGGCACTTTTTAAACTATGGGGTATTTTGGAACTTATGTGCTCACATTGGTTCACATACCCTTATGGAGAATTTCCCATAGGGAAAAAACCTTCCCTTATGGAGAATTTCCCATAGAGAAAAAAACCTTCTTTTTTTCAACCAGAGGATGCCACAATGGTAAGAATTTGAACTCCCACTTGTTCCGACCATTGCATTATCTATTTGTGGTTCACCTTGGAATAGAAATCTCTTTTTTTGTTGACTATGGTAATATCTTTGATGTTATTAACATTTCTCTACAAAAGACCTCTACAATGAGGATTTCTATCATACTGAACATTATATGTAGACATACGAAAAAACATTGAAATCAAAGAAGAGAGAGTGCAAATTTGATATATCCAAGTTTCAAACATCGACGGTCTCAGTTTAGTTCATGACTGACAATGCCACTATATGTTTTATTATAAAAGACATACATGAGAGTGTCTGATGGTGCTTTGGCATTTCACATAGACACTAACGATAACAATTTGTAAGAATCTCCCACTAAAGTACAATACGGCTAATATGAAATAGGGATAAAAATAAAGAATGATAAAGAATATCTGAGTATGAGCATATGACCTATAGCACCGACCAGATGGGCATGTTACATGATGTAGAAGGGATTATGTGAATCAAAATCAAGTCTCCCCCATCAAATGACAACAATCTCTAAAGCCATACTATGGTAGATCTTTTGTCAAAGATTCTATTGCATTTTCTTTGAGTATGAACCTTCTCAAGTAAAATGTGCTCAATGGCTAAGAAATCATGAATAACGTGATACCCCACCTCAATGTTCTTGATCTTTGCATAATAGAACAAATTCATAGACAATGCATTACCACTTTGACTATCATGTAGTAAACGAGGTACATATTGAGGAATGCCATGTCGAATGGCAATTAGAAATCCAACAATGTTTCCTTACATGCCTCACTCATAGGAACATAGTCTTCTTTTGTAGGGAAAACATTTATACATTCACATTCTTGAAGGTGATATCTCTAAGAAATATCACAACCAATAAAATGAAAAATGTACCCTGAAGTTGACTTGTGGTTGTCTACATAACTAGCATAGTAAGATTATGTGTATCCAATACTGCATGCATCAACTCTACCCAAGTGTAGACACATATCCTTAAAGCTGCTTAGATATCTCAATACCATTTTGAGCACTTCCCAATGCTTCTTGCTCGAATTTGATCTATATTTTCTCACAACACTCATTACAAATGCAAAATCTAGTCTCCTAGCTATCATAGCATACATGAGACTAACAACAAGCGATCGATAAAGAATTTTGGTCATGAATTCCTTCTCCTTATCAGATTTGGGGGCTAGTTAAGGTCATATTCTTGAAGTGGTAATTGGAACAACTTTGTGAGCTAGAATAGAGGTATGTAGAAAAGCTTCACATAATGTATGTACTAGTATCAAATGATGTGGTATTATATATGTTGAGCCTTGAAAATCCTATTTTTAATTTCATGTCGAGTTACTCAAATTGTAAATAACAATGAGAACATATATCTATGCATCTAGAGTGCCAAGCACTATATCAAGAGGTTGTATTTCTTTGTTTTTGGCACAATTACCACTACTCTCTAGAATTGGAAGCTCTAACAAGAGATATTGGATCATTAGATAGGCTTTTCTACCATTAAATATAATTTGTCTAGCTACTTCGTGAATGAGATGCATCAAAATGGCAGTTTTGCATGGTACTAATTGAACAAGAAGCAATGTTTTCCACTGTGGGATACAAAAATGACCCTTTTTTGCAACATTTCGTACATTTCTTCTCAAATAAAAAAGAAAACATGTCTCTGTTCTTGTTTCTTATGACTTAGTGTTTTTTGAGAAAGAAGAACAATAAAAAAAACTCAAGAACAAACACATGAAGGTGAACAAAAACAAGATCCTGAGCAAAAACAAAAGAAACCAAAGAGAAAAAAAAGCCAATTTGATTTTGAGAAATTGAGAGAAAAATTGGAAAGTTTAGATGACAATTTTCTTAAGACTCAAGTGACCATGTCTTTAGAACATGTCCTCTCTATTGCAAAGCCTCTTTTTAAAGACAACTTGATTGGTCTAATTAAAAGGAAGGGGTTTCTACCTAATCTAGATATTGAGATGCAAGATTATTTAGATCAAGATCAAGCTATGAATGAAGCCTTAAACTTTGATGAATCTAATGAAGATGACCTTGATGATGACAAAGTAAATGTTAATAAAAAATTCTTAGGAACTAATCAAACTGACCATGAAAATCATGAAAACAATCTTGAAAGTCACTTTAAAATCAGATTCTGGTCTTGAGGTAAATCGCTAGAATTAAGTCTAAGGATGGAATGAATCACTTCAATTCATGATGGTAGGAGTAAATTATCCTAGGAATCGATTATCAATTAGAAAGAAGCCTATTGTTACTCACGGTCATGGGCATGTTTGTAGTGATTGTGCACCTTGATTCATGTTTGGAGCCACATATGATCAAAATTTTAGATATAATCCATTGTTGAGTAGGATAACAATGGAAATTGGTTTGACACCTTGCAACCAACCAACCTGTAAAATAATTTATCACTTGTTTTCCACATTCTAGATTAGATTTCCTTCATAAGCATCAAGTATCCAAGTCTTTTATAAAAACAACCAAAAAAAATTATAAAACCAACAAAATCATGGAACATGATGAGAACATTGAGCATGTGATTGACACATCTCATTGTTTCTCCACTCTCAAGGAGTTAGAGTCATGCCTTGAAAAATTCTAATTCCCAAATTATTTTTCTTTCTTCCCTCAATTATGCTTTAATCCAAGAGTATGCTCTCAATGTTGCCAAGTCTTCAAAATGAAACAAAATACATGATGCCTTAGTTGAAACAAAGTACAAAAAAATAGATAAGAAAATCAAACCCATAACTCAACCATTACCCCCAAGGAAGTTAGGAAAAATTTGTTGATGTGAAAAATGATCCAATTCTTGGGGATAGGAAAAACACAGGACATACATTCACGGATGAGACAATCAAACAAGTGAAAATTGGTAGAGATGATGACTTTCTTTTGCCATTAGAGAGAGATAAATTTGATACGTAACCATGGAAAAGCCTTTACTATGTATCCTATTGAGATAGGTTGCATAGATCCTAAGATAGTTGCACCCATGATTATCTTTACTGTTCCACATATGCCATGGAATCTTCACCCCATACCAATTCCAAAGGCTCACTTTCTTGAGCTAATGAAAGCACTTAAGAAGATGATAAACATGAGAAATTTAAAGCCATCTTTTGTACCTTACTCAAATAGATGGTTCACTATGCCTAAAAAGAATGGGAAGCTACATCTTTATCAAGATCTTTAACCCCTCAATAAAGTCACCATAAGGAATGTAGGAACATGACCCATTATAGATGAGTTTGCTTAATCCTTTTCAAGTCATTCTATCTATTCAATGGGTGATTTGTACTCTAACTATGACCAATTCCAATTAGCAATTGATATTCGTGACATAACCACAATGAAAACTCCTTTAGGTTTAGTACGGATGTGTACTTTACCTCAAGGAGTGACTAACTTTGTGGCTTATATGAAGAATGCTATGAATATGGTCTTACATGACTTTATCCATCATATAATCATGCCATTCATTGATGATATTCCAATTAAAGGGTGTGAGAAACATGTAAGAAACTATTTTAGATTCATTTGGATGTCATAATTTTTTTCTTGAACATATCTCTAATTGTGAACGAATACTTCAATGATTTGAAGAGGTAGCCTCACATTTTCCATAGAAAAATCTATTTTTGGTGCCAAGCATGTTCTTATTCTTGGACATTTATGTGGTAACTATGGTCGTAAGCCACACCCACAAAAATTGATTCGATTAACAAAATTTTCAAAACTTATAATAATGTAAGTGAGGTACATAGATTTTTTGGTGCTTAAATCTTCTATGTTATTCCCACACTATGCTCATGTTGGTGATTTTCTCTATTACTTGTTGAGGAAGAAACAAAAAATTATTTGGACTCAAAAACATACTCCCATTCTTAAGCATGTAGACTATTCTATTAATAAACCTATTATATTGACTATTGAAACTAGTCCTATTGGTATAGGTTGGTTCATAAGTCAAGGTGATAGTGAAGGCAATAGATATGTAATAAGGTTTGTGGCTAAACTTTTACATGAAACACAACAAAAATATCCATAAATCAAATGAGAACTATCGGTATGGTAAAATCTTAGAAAACAGAGAAAGAATATTTCATAGGTGTAAATATCAAAGTCGAGACTGGTTTTTCATACATAGACAATTATTCATCTCCTTATATAGCCATGCCTAGATGTATCTCATATATTAAGTTCATAAATTCTAAGTTAGTTCATATTTCAGGTAAGTCAAATTCAATTGGTGATATGTTATCGAGCTAGATTTGATGATGATCTTGAAAGTGATCTAATAAAGAGTGTGACCTTAGTTGGCTATGTTCCATATATAAATGCATATGAGAAATTTTGTGAGTTTTATGAAGGTAAATGGATTGACATAGGAAAGTATTAGAGTACACTACAACAATTACCTAGCTAGACGACAAGTAGATTCCATAACATTAGGAAACGAGCTTATAGCTTTTTTCTATGTAATGGTTATCTTTGGGGACATGCTAAGGGTAAGGTTAAAATTCCATAATGAGTCTAAGAAAATGAGGTCTTCAATTGCAAGTAATGAAGAACATGCATGAGACAATATGGGTGGGTCAAACATAGATATTGTTTGCATTCTACTTATCCACCTTGTATTCACTACAAGGGGGTAGTAGATCTTGTGACTATGCCTAAAGGTATTGACAAAATTCATTACATTGTACTTGCAAGAGAGGACTTAACTAATCATGTAGAGGGATGTTCACTATCTCAACGACCACTTACAATGTTTGCAAAATATTGTTGCTTGAAGACATCATAAGTCACTTTGGGTACATAGAGAAATTATTTGCCGATCATGGAGGGTTAGATGCGAGAGAAGCTAAAGGATTCTTTGAACATCACGATATTCGGTTGTCTCTCACTACTGCATATAGTCTAGAGACCAATGGTAAAATAGAGAGCGGACATCCACCCATTGTTGAATCCATCTCTAAAGCATGTAATTGTGGCCTAGATACTTAAATTTTTCACTTTGGGTAGATAGAATGACATGCACACGTACTATGGGGTATATACCTGTTGAAAGCATGTACTCTAAAAAATCGTTGTTTCCAATTCAGTCTCATATTTCTACATAGCCAAATTTGCCTTGGTCTGGCAACATATCTCCTGATGATTTTTTGATTTTGTAGATTAAAAATTTAGAATAAGGTGAATCAAGAGTTGATGATGCCGTTGAAAGATTAAAATAATCCAGAATAAAGAAAAATCTTTATTTTGATAACACTCATTGAATGCATTCTAAGCCAATTGAAGTAGGAGATTGGGTGCTCATTTATGATAGTACATTTGACTCTCAACATGATGCATACAAAAATCTCATTCAATGATGGTTGGGGCCATACATTGTGTCAAAAGTCAACAATGGTATGTATGCTCTTTGTGAATTAAATGGTGTTGCAATAAGAAATTTGATTGCATGTAAAAGGATAAAGGTATTCAAGAAATGTGATAATGATGAGTACATTTTAGATAAGGACATTGAACAAGATGACAACAATGATGCCAAATCATAACTACGTGTATCCATTAAAAAAAACAAAAAATATATATAAAAATATCATTTCTTTAGTTCATGTTGCTTTGTTTTTTCAAATTCATTCCAATAGTTTTTTTCCAATTCCTGTTTGTTGCCGATTTCAATTCATGCATGTTTCTTTTCAATCTTTGCATTGAAATGCATATCCATATCACTTGAGTCAATTGGGTAAATGAGGATTTCCTTGGAGAGAGAGGACATCCACCTATTGTAAAAGCCATCTCTAACGCATGTAAGGGTGACATTGAAGAATGACCTAAACTCTTAACTTTTACACTTTCGATAGATAGAATGACATGCACACATACTACATGGTAAATGTCTAATGAACTCATGTACTCTCAAGAACTGTTGTTTCCAATGCAGTCTCATATTTTTGCATGGTCAAATCTACCTTGGTCTGAAAACATGTCTACTAATGATTTTTTAGTTTGCACATTAAATAGTTATAACAAGGTAAATTAAGCCTTGATGATGCCATTGAAAAGTTAAAAGAATCTAGAATAAAGGACAAGTTTTATCTTGATATAAAACTCATCGATTGCATCCTAAGCCAATTGAAGTAAGAGTTTGGGTGCTCAATTATGATAGTACATTTGACTATCAATATTTTGCATGCAAAAGGCTCACTCAACGATGGTTTGGGCCATACATTGTATCCAAATTCAGCAACAATGATATGTATGCTCTTTGTGAATTAAATGATGTTGCATTCAGAACTTTGATTGTAGGTAAAAGGATAAAGATGTTCAAGAAATATGATAATGAGAAGTACATTTTAGATGAGGACATTCAAGTAGATGAAAACAATGAGGATAAATCATAATCATGTGTATCCACTAAGAAAAACAAAACAAAATATATCTAAATATCATTTTTTCATTCAGTTTGCTTTGTTTTTTCAAGTTCATCCCATTTTTTCCCCTATTCTTGCTTGTTGGAAATTTCAATTCATGCATGTTTCTTTTCAATGTTTGCATTGCATTGCATATCCATATCATTTGATTCAATAGGGAAAATGATGATTTATCAAATTTTGTGTAAAATTTTATCTTAAGTAATAATGTAACTCCCAAGAGATTTAATCTAGGATTATGGAAAGATAGAGCATGTAGAGTTGGAGGTTTATTTTGGTGACATGAGTTTTAGATACAAACATGCATATTCTGTATTGAAAGCATACTTGTTAATCCTAGCTCTTGATACTACATGTTTCTAAATCCTTAGTCCACCTCATAGCACTTGCATCAAAGTCTAAATGATTGTTCTTCATTCTAAAAAATGGTTGTACCTTGTATCGGGGTGTTATCTTTCATTGACATCAAAAAAGATAAGCTAGAATTTATTATGGGGAAGTTTGCACTTTCTTCCACCCCAAAAAAGTGAGGAACTTTACACTTTCCTCCACCCCAAAAAAGTGAATGTAACCATAAAGTTGTTGAGTCATGAAGAAGCAACAAAAAGACAGCAAGTCAAATGAAGCTAAGGAGGCATAGAACAATAAAGCATAGGATATATAGGCAAATTTATGCATTAGTGAAGTTTAGTTAGATTTGCTTGCATGTAATTAAAGAAGGATCATATTGGTATTTATATAGGAAATAACTTGATCTAAAATAAGCTAAATCTGAAAGATGTCTCTTGAAAATCCTAGATAGCTTTATGAAAAGCTTAAAAATCTTTCTTCAACATGAGAGCAAGTGATGCCTTAAAATACTCAATACATTCACTTCCACTTCATATTGATACTTGCATAGAGTTTTTGTTTTTTTTTTCTTTACATGTCAATGTTGCAAGTTAGTTTACATAAACTTTGCCTACTTGTTCAAGCATATGCATATTGTTTTTTCAAATTTTTCATTCATGCAAATTTTGCTTCATGTCATGTTGCATACTCATTCATGCAGAAGATGAATTTTTCCTTCCCTCTTGCTTATGTTGCCTATGAAAGAATTTGATGCTTGGTACTTTTTGTTTTTCAGAGACACTAGAGTGGTGCTTCCAGAGGAATCATAGGTTTAGTGGGGGTGAACGTCATCGAGATTTTCTCTTCTCTCTCACTTGTGAAGGCCTACAAGAAACACATTCCATGAAGGTAGCCAAAATTTCGAGAGATATCCAAGACATTTCAAGAAGTCAAAGGGAGTTCACATGCAAAGTTTGGAAGAAAACAAGAAAATCCACGGTAGTGATTAAATCTCGTCGAATTTTGGAAATTAGGGCAAAAAGTTCAGTATCACCAAATTAGATGAAATTTTGTATACTTGTAAAAACTATCAAAGGTAGTCTATAGCCTGAGTTTCACCTATAAATGGATTTTCTTGCACATTTATATACCATGTGGATTTTGTAAAAAAGGAAATTTTCCACTTAGACCCTACAAAATATTGTATAGGAATTTCTATTAGCCATATGGTATGGCATGTATAAATATCATATGAAGCTATACATTTGTACAAAGTTTCAAGGTTATTAGAGCTTTTTACACACCTAAATTACATTATTTTTTTCTAATAAAGAATGGGACCTTAGTTGACTATGTTCCACATATACATGAGTATGAACAATTTTGTGAGTCTGAGTATGAAGATGAATGGAGTGACATAGGAAAGTATCCAAGTACACTCCAACCATTACCTAGCTTGACTACGAATAGATTCTATAAGATTAGGACATGAGCTTACATCTTTTTTCTATGTAACTATTACCTTTGGAGACATGTTAAGGGTAAGGTCCAAAATCCACAACGAGTCCTAGGAAAATGAGGTCTTCAGTTGCAAGTAATGAAGGACATGCATGAGACATTATGGGCAAATCATAAAGGATTTTTAGAACATATGAAAAAAATCAAAAGTACGTATTACTTGCCTAGGATGTATGTTGACATTAGCAATGACACGTTATTCCTGTGAACTTCATTCATCAGGAAAACATAGAGATCCTTTGCATCCTACTTATCCTACTTGTATTCACTACAAGTGGGTAGTAGATCTTGTGAGTATGCCTAATGTTATTGAAAAAATGTGTTACATCGTACTTACAAGAGAGGACTTAAATAATCATGTAGAGGGATGTGCACTATGCTCAAATACCACTTACAATGTTTGCAAATTCTTGCTTAAAGATTTTATAAGTCACCTTGGATACATAGAAAACATAGTTACCGATCTTGGAGAGTTAGATTGGAGAGAAGCTAAAGAAATCTTTGAACATCACAGTATTTGGTTGTCTCTCATTACTTCATATAATCGAGAGGCCATTGGTAAAAACAGAGAGAGGACATCCACCTATTCTAAAAGCCATATCTAATGCATGTAAGTTTGACACTAAACAATGGCCTAGATTCTTAACTTTTGCACTTTTCATAGATAGAATGATGTGCACACATACTATAGGGTAAATGCCTATTGAACTTATGTAGTATAAAAATCGTTGTTTCCAATTCAGACTCATATTTTTGCATGGTCAAATTTACCTTGTTTTGAAAACATCTCTATTAATGATTTTTTGCATTTGTGCATTAAACAATTATAACAAGGTAAATTAAGACTTGATGATGCCATTGAGAAATTAAAAGAATCAAGAATAAATAACAAGCTCTATTTTCATAAAGCTCATCGATTTCATCCTAAGTTGATTGAAATAAGATATTGAGTGCTCAAATATGATAGTACATTTAACTCTCAATATTTTTCATGGAAAAAGCTCACTCATTGATGGTTTGGGCCATACATTGTATCAAAAGTCAACAACAATGGTACGTCATTAAATGGTGTTGCATTAAGAACTTTGATTGTAGGAAAAAGATAAAGCTCTTCAAGAAATGTGATAATGACAAGTACATTTTAGATGAGGGCATTCAAGTAGATGAAAATAATGAGGTCAAATCATAAAGTGGTGTATCCGCTAAAAAAACAGAAAAGAACACATCCAAATATCATTTTTTTGTTCATGTTACTTTGTTTTTTCAAGTTTATTCCAAATTTTTTTCCTATTTGTGCTTGTTGCCGATTTCAATTCATGCATGTTTCTTTTCAATCTTTGCATTGCGTTGCATATCCATATCACTTGATTCAATAGGGAAAATGATGATTTATCTACTTGTTGTGTAAAATTTTATCTTAAGTAATAATGTAACTACTAAGAAATCTGCTATAATCTAGGATTATGGAAGGATAGAGCATGTAGATTTGGAGTTTTATTGTGGTGACATGTATTTCATATATAAACATGCATATGTATTTCGTATCAAAAGCATACTTGTTGGAGTCCTAGATCTTGCTACTACATGTTTCTAAATCCTTATTCCACCTCACAACTATTGTATCCAAGTTTAAATGAATGTTCTCCTTCATAAAGTGGTTGTACCTTGTATGGTAGTTTTATCTTTCCTCGGCATCAAAAAAGATAAGTTACCATCTATTTCCAAGACGTTTACACTTTTTTCCACCCTAAAAAAGTGAACAATTTTACATTTTCTTCCACCCCAAAAACGTGAATCTAACCATTAATTCCTTGAGTCATGAAGAAGCAACAAAAAGATAGCAAGTCAAATGAAGCTAAGGAGGTATAGAAGAATAAAGCACTAGATATATAGATAGATTTATGCATAAGTGGAGTTTAATTAGATTTCCTTGGACATAATTAGAGAAAGAGAATATTCATATTTGTATAGGAAAGAAATTGATCTAAAATAAGATAAAGATGAAAGATGTCTCTTGAAATTCCTAAATATTTGTTTATATTCATATTTAAGGTAGATTTCTTTATGAAAAAGTTACAATTTTTCTTCAAGATGAGAGCAAGGGATGCCTAAAATGACTCAATACATTCAGTTTCACTTAATATTGATGCATGCATCTAATGTTCCTTTTTTTCTTTCTTTACTGTTGTCAATGTTGCGTATTCATTTACATATATGTTGCCTATTTGTTCATGCATATTCATGTCTCTTTTTTCAATTTTTTCTTTCATGCAAATTTCGCTTCATGCCATGTTGCCTACTCATTCATCCATATGATCAAATTTTTCTTCCCTCTTTCTTATGTTTCATATGAAAGAATTTGATGCTTAGTACTTAATGTTTTTCACAGACTCTAGAGTGGTGCTTGTGAAGGGATCACATGTTTAGTTAGGGTGAATGTTTTTGAGATTTTCTTTGCCATCTCATGCGTGAAGGCCTATAGGAAACACATTTGATGAAGGTAGAAAAAATTCCACAAGAAGTCCAAAATGTGTCAAGAATGTCCAAGGGAGTTCACATGCAAAGTTTGGAAGAAATCAAGCAAATCCACGGTAGTGGTCAAATCTGGTCAAATTTTGGAAATTAGGGTAAAAATTTCAATATCACCAAATTAGATGAAAATTCATATAATTGTAAAGACTATCAAAGGCACTCTATAGCCTGACATTCACCCATAAATGGATTTTCTAGCACATTGATATGCCATGTGCATTGTATAAAAATGTAATTTTTCACTTAGACCCTACAAAATCTTGTATAAGAATTTCTATTAGCCATATGATCTGGCATGTATAAAGATCATATGAGGCTACACATTTGTACAAAATTTCAAGGCTATTAGAGCTTTCTACAAACATTATGTCATTCTTTTGTTCTAATAAAGAATGGGAGCTTAGTTGACTATGTTCCACATATATAGGAGTACGAGAAATTTCATCAATCTGAGTATGAAGATGAACGAAGTGACATAGGAAAGTATCTCAGTACAATGCAACCATTACAAAGCTCGACTATGAGTAGATTTTGTAACATTAGAAAATGAGCTTACAACTTTTTTCTACATCACAATTTTCTATGGAGACATTCTAAGGGTAAGGTTAAAAATCCACAATGCGTCCTAGGAGAGTATGGGTGGTTCATAAAGGATTTTTTGGAACATACAAAAAAATTAGAAGTACCTATTATTGCCCTAAGATGTATGTTGACATTAGTAACTATGTGTCTAAATGTTCTACTTGTCAACTTCATTTGTCAATCAAACATAGTGATCCTTTGCATCCTACTTATAAACCTTATATTCACAAGAAGTGAGTAGTAGATCTTGTGACTATGCCTAAATCTATTGACAAAATGCTTTACATCATACTTGCAAGAGAGGACTTATCTAATCATGGAGCGGGATGTGCACTATGCTCTAAGACCACTTACAATGTTTGCAAATTCTTACTTGAAGATGTCATAAGTTGCTTTGGGTACATAGAGAAACTAGTTGCCAATCATGGAAAGTTAGATCCGAGAGAAACTAAAGAATTTTTTGAATATCATGGTATTCGGCTGTCTCTCACTATTGCATATAATCTAGAGGTCAATGTTACAATAGAGAGAGGACATCCACCTATTGTGAAAGCCATCTCTAAAGCATGTAAGGGTGACATCAAACAATGGCCTAGGTAATTACCTTTTTCACTTTGGACACATAGAATGAAATGCACACGTACTACATGGAAATGCCTACTGAACTCATGTACTATCGAAAACCATTTTTTTCAATTCAGTCTCATTTTCTACATGGTTAAATTTGGCATGGTCTAAAAACATATCTACTAATAGTTTTTTGAGTGTGCATAGTAAATAGTTAGAACAAGGTAAATTAAGACTTGATGATATCATTGAAAAATTAAAAGAATCCAAAATAAAGGAAAATTTTTATTTTGATAGAACTCATTGATTGCATCCTAAACAGATTGAAGTAGGATATTGGGTGCTCAATTATCATAGAACTTTTGACTCTCAATATGATGAATATGATGAAGTTAAAAAGCTCATGCAATGGTGGTTTGGGCCATACATTGTATCAAAAGTCAACAACATTGGTATGCATGCTCTTTATGAATTAAGTGGTTTTGCATTAAGAACTTTCATTGGAGGTAAAAGGTGAAGATGTTCAAGAAACATTATAATGACGAGTACAATTTAGATGAGGGCATTGAACAAGATGATAAAAATGATGCCGAATCATAAATAAGTGTATCCATTAAATACACACACACACACATACATACATACATACATACATACATACATACATACATACATACATACATACATACATACATACATACATTCATTCATACATACATACACACACACACACACACACACACACACATATATATATATATATATATATATATATATATATATATATATATATATATATATATATATATATATAATTTCTTTAGTTCATGTTGCTTTGTTTTTCACATGAATTCCAATTTCTTTTTTCCAATTATTACTTGCTTCCAATTTCAATTCATGCATGTTTCTTTTCAATCTTTGCATTGCATTGCATATCCATATCACTTGAGTCAATAGAGCAAATGATGATTTATCTACTTTTTGTGTATTATTGTATCTTAAGCAATAATATAACTAATAAGAAATTGGCTATTTATCTAGGATTGTGGGGTGATAGGGCATGTAGATTGGGAGGTTTAATTTGGTAACATGAATTTCATATATAAACATGCATATGTATTCTGTATCAAAAGCATACTTGTTGAAGTCCTAACTCCTACTACTACATGTTTCTAAATCCTTACTCCACCTCACATCCCTTGTATCTGAGTTTAAGCCACATTTGTTGGTTATAAAAAATGGTTGTAGCTTGAGTATGGTTTTTATATTTCCTCGACATCAAAAGACATAAGCTACTATTTGTTATCAAGAAGTTTACACTTTCTTCCACCCCAAAAAAATGAGGACATTTACACTTTCTTCCACCCCAAAAAGATGAATGTAACCATAAAGTTGATGAGTCATGAAGAAGGAACAAAATGATAGCAAGTCAAACGAAGCCAAGGAGGCATAGAAGAATAAAGAACATGATATTTAGGCAGGTATATGCATTAGTGGAGGTTAGTTAGTCTACTTGCTATGTGATTAGAGAAAAATCATATTCATATTTATGTAGGAAAGAATTTTATAAAAAAGAAGCTAAAGATGAAATATGTCTCTTGAAAATCCTAAATCTTTGTTTTTATTCGTATTTAAGGTAGATTGCTTTATGAAAAAGTTATAAATTTTTCTTTAAGATGAGAGAAACTGATGCCTAAAATGACTCAATACATTCAGTTCCACTTCATATTGATGCTTGCATATAATTTTTGTTTCTTTTATTTCTTTACATGTCAATATTTCCTGTTTAGTTATATATATGTTATTTATTTGTTCATGCATATTCATGTTGCTTGTTTTAATTTTCTTCTTTCATACAAATTTTGCTTCATGTCATGTTGCCTACTCATTCATGCATATGATCAATTTTTCCTTGGCTCTTGCTTATGTTGCTAAGAATTTGATTGTTGGTACTTGTTGTTTCAGAGACATGAGACTAGTGCATCCAAAGGAATCACAGGTTTAGTGGGGGTGAATGCCATCAAGATTTTCTCTCCTCTCTCACTTGTGAAGGCCTATAGGAAACACATTCGGTGAAGGTAGCCATAATTCCCTGAGAAGTTCAAGATGCATAAAAAATGTGAAAGGCATTTCACATGCAAAGTTTGGAAGAAATTAAGCAAATCCATGGTAGCGATCAAAGCTGATCAAATTTTGGAAATTAGGGAAAGAGTTTCACTATCACCAAATCAAATGAAAATTTATATACTTATAAAGACTATCAAAGACGATCTATAGATTGAGTTTCACCTATAAATGGGTTTTCTAGCACATTCATATGCCATGTGAACTTTGTAAATATGTAATTTTTCCACTTAGACCCTAGAGAATCTTGTACAGGAATTTCTATTAGCCATATGGTATGACATGTATAAAGATCATATGAGCATACACATTTATACAAAGTTTTAAGGCTAATAGAGCTTTTTATACACTTTAATGCCACCTTGGAAACTTCCAAATGTAATCAAACTTGTATAATGGAGATTCAGATGGGAGCTTTTGATGCATATTCTTGAAGAAGAGGTTTCAAAACATATCCCTACAAGGTTTCATATTTATCAAAGCATATTTGGAGGATGAGGGAGCATAAATCTATTTTTCAGGATCACCACAATTTTCTAGATTAAGCAAATTGAAGGCTTGAAGGGCTACCATGTGGCAAAAGATGATTGATCCATGTTGTACAATCAAGATGAGCTCACATTCAAGGATGGAGATGCGCCAACGCTTAAAGAAAGGAGGATTCACGAGCTTTTTTCATTCAATAAGTTCTAATTTGATGGTGAAGAGCAATAATGCAAATTTCTTTCAGAAATTTCAGCTCATCTTATCCAAATCCATGTCAACATTGATCCGATTGTCCAGATCTTCCCAGATCCAAGGGTGGAGAATGAAGGTTCCTTTTTTCTTTTCATTTTCCCTAGATTTGATAAGAAGAATAAAACATAGCCATCCATTTGATGGATTTGATGGTTGTAATCAAAAGTAGTTGATCTAGAGTTGAGAATTGATTTCTCCATGATCCAAGGACCTAGATTAATTCAGAAAACTATAAAAAACCCCCTCCAGAGTCATGGAAGATCATTGTTAAGCATCCATATGGCCTTGTTAGCACATGGTTTCCTTGTGATGATGAGCCTCAATTGAGCACGTGAGGATCCAAGGTGGGCTAGTAAGAGCATAGTTCCTAGATTCACATTTACATTAGACTTCCAAACTAGGATAGAATTATAAACCCAATGGTTTCTCTCTCTTTGCTCAACCTCAATATAGCATGTGAGAGATTTAGAGTTGGATTTATTGGTTTTAGACTTCTTTAGATAGACATTAGTTGATGTACATCCCTCAACACTCCAATGAGCCCGGACTCCATGACTGAAAGTGTGGCCTTCCTATTGCACCAAGCTGCCATGCCATAATCACCTTAGTTCATAAATCTTCTAATCATACCCTTCAAACATTATACTTGGTGCCCCTCTATGGCAAAATAGGTAATTATGGGATACGGTTACTCTCCTCCAAATCACCACATTTGATTTTAGTTTATTGCTCCCAACAACATTTTCCTTTGCAAAATTACCTACAATCAAACATTTTCTCTACAACATGGAAACATACTTGTAAAAAAAAATCAAAAATTTATTCAACTAACATACTCCTCTCCATTTCTTTGCGAAGCTGTCTTGGATGAGCAATATACACTACTTTAGTGTTCCTACTAAAAAGAGACACATGTCATATGCACAAAAAACTATGATTCAATCAACCTTACTTTTTTTTTGGCTTCCACTTCTCTCTTCAAGTCAATAGAGAAAATTTACTTACTACAAGGAATCTGCTACTCAACAAAAATATTAGTAATACCAAAAATATCAATTAAAAGTATGTCTAAAGCACACTCTCAATCTCGCAAATCATAAAAAATGATTCAAGACACATGTTTCTATTGCAGAATTCCATTTTTAATCTACCCTCTATCACTCCTATCTCCACATTCAACCCCTCCATGATTCATATCTTTTCTCTTTTGGCTTTTGTATCTCTATGATGTTTCCCATTCCTTTTTTTTTCTTATATTTTCCTCACTCACTTACATTTTTCCCTACTCTGCACTCTTTTTTCATCAAATGAGTCAAACTTTTCAATCTTCCATGGTTGATTCACCTCTCTTTGAAAAACCATGCATGCATATCCCCAAGAACCTCTCAAGTCTAACCTATGTTCACCTCATCAAAACCTCTGCTCATCAATGTTATTCGAGACTTCACAAGTCATTGCACAAACTAAGATTTCAAGTGCACAACCTCAAAAAGGCTTCAAAATAAATTAGATAACTAGCACGATCTTCCTCTTCTTTCTTCTATCCTCCCTTAGGAGAGAAAAATGTTTCTCCTCTCTTTTTCTTCTTTTTTGATTAGTTATTTATTTATTTATTAAAGAAAATCAGCGTATGTCAAAGTTAGATGTGACTCGTGGCCCTAACCATCTGGCTAGGTTTGTTCCACCTGTCTACCAACCTGAGATAATGCACAATGCACAACACTAGGCCTATGCAAAAGCCACATCAGCTCGTGGCTTTGACCACCTAGCCAAAGTGACTCCATCCGCCTATCAACCCACATAGGTGCATAAAAACATATAGGTCAAGCCTATGATGAAACTAGCATCATCTCGTGGCTTGGATCACCTCATGAAGGTCATTCGACACTCTTACTCACCCATTGTAGTGCACTAACAACACACACATATACACATTCATATTTCCTTTTTTTCTACGATTCCAAAGTCTCCAGAATTAGGAGACAACTAAAATGGCTCTAATTCCAAACCATCCCAACACATCACACACATACAATGGACATCCCAATGTAACATACCATCTCTCTGTGGCTACTCAAGCTAAAATTCAGACACTTTAGTCTACAGTCAATGTTTTCCCATGAGAACTACACATACTAACCATCCCATCAATTTGTAAAATTAAAAGGTGTCACTTCATCTTCTACGTTTGCAACACAATGCAATCCTTCTATCCTTTCTTCTCAAACTTGCAATCTTAGAGAAGTAAACCCTTGTGAGACATATTCTATGCCTGCCCATGGTACACATGATCATATATGTCTAGAGAAGAGCCACATGATGGAATACTTGCTCATGAAGAACTCAATAATTTATCCATTTCTTGGCTCTCTATCACCATGACTAAGAACATAAAGCATTCTTCTAGATTTCATTTCTAATCATTCTTTATCTCATTAGAATCCTTTCATTTCATTCAGACACATTATGGTGAATTCCTTTTTTCTCTCTACATCTTTTCTTTTTCTCACTCAACCTTTTCATTTCTTAAGCTTTTTAATGCCTCAGTTGACTCTCCCCTCCACTTATATTCATTGGAGATCTTTTTATTTCTCACTCTTCTTCTTCTTCTTCTTCATCATCATCTTCTTCTTCTTCTTCTTGTTCTTCTTTTTACACCTAATCTCACCTCTTCATCTCTCATTTGACCTCCTCAATCACCATTTTGTACCTTCTTTGACTATCACCTCCACTAGCTATGCTCTTCTCTAATTAGCTCTCACAACTTGTCTCTCTAGCACTTTTCCAGCCGCATCTATTTTTACCCATTAGCTTTGAATTCAACAATCCCTACCACTCTCTCATGCACTCGATGTTTTTTCTCAAGTTTTTCTCACCTCTCCCTAACCTCTTCTCTTTTCTGCTAGTCTTGTTTTTCTCTTGCATACTTGGAAGTCTCCTACCAAGTTACTAATCATCACTTTACTTAAACCCTAAATGGTCATAATAACCTTTATCTTGCTTC
The DNA here is from genome assembly GCA_020310875.1 of Ceratopteris richardii. Classification (NCBI taxonomy): domain Eukaryota; kingdom Viridiplantae; phylum Streptophyta; class Polypodiopsida; order Polypodiales; family Pteridaceae; genus Ceratopteris; species Ceratopteris richardii. The sequence continues at coordinate 98,270,247 of CM035413.1, read as the reverse complement.
TTGTCCTACTTATTTCTATATCTCTTCATCTAGATCCATCACCTCCCAACTGTTTCTTTGATTATCACCTTCACTCAACAATATTGCTCTGCTTTCACATCTGCTCGTTTAAACTCCTCATTTCCATTTATCACTATCACTCTAGCACAATGGAAAGTACCAAGGTGAAGAGATCCACCTCATAATTGTGAATCGAGGAAGATGTGAGGAAGGTATGAAGACCATGAGCAGGTGAGAGTACAAGTGTGTGTGAGTGAGAAGCACACAATGCACACACATACACACACACACACATGCATGGCAAGACAAATCAATTCAGTCTTCAACTAGCTAACCCTCGAAATGAGCTCTCTATCTCTTTTATAGCTTTTTGACTAGTTTTGGCCCTGTCTTGACCTAGTGCCTAGCCTAGTCAAAAATTAGGTTCTAGGGCTTATTTGAGGGCTCAAACGGAGTCTAAAAATTATGAAAATTTGTATGTAGGTACTTCTAATACTCCTCAAGCTTGAGGACTCCTTGGCTTTAACAAAATGGAGTTGCAAAAAATATGAAGTGATATTTACACTGGTTTTTAGTGATCAAAATCACTATTTTTATAGGGATTTCTTCTGAAAATTTGACGTATACTTCTTGGAGCTCTGTATATGCTCCCTCTTCTTATTTGTCCACTTCTTTGATGTGTTCTCACACTTTGTGCTTGAACTTGAGTGCTAACACTCCCCCCCTCTTGAGTTTGTCTTCCTTGACAGACCCTTGTTGTAATTGGTGTTCCATGTAGTGCTTTGAGAGGTAGTTCTATAAGAGTGGTCTGTTTTCCAAATCTAGCCAGGAAAATTGTCCTTTTCTTCATTCTATCATTGCTAGCCTTTGCAAGTTTTTCTCCATTTGTATGTACTCTTTCCTTGGATTCCCACATGATATTATAGTTGTGAGCTTTTAAAAATGACCAGTTCCTCAAAAGAGTTTGTCAATATTGATTTTGAGCAGCTATTAGTTGTGAATTGCTTCATAGATACTTATGTTGTAGCCTTGATGCCCTCTGGATCTTTTCTAGCATGGGTTAGTTTTCATGCCAAGTACTCATAAACCATAATGAGTGATGGTTAAGTCTGTTAGTGCATGGGTTAAAGAAAATATGTGCCTTGTGCATGGCCTTGTAATGTGGCCCTATGCACGCATACTTGGGGAATGCATTGCAAGAAGTATGGTGCAAAAAATTGGGTCTTGAGCTAAGTGCTCAAGGGTATGCTCATGAAGAGGTTTCCTAATCTATCATTTTTATAGCATTGCCAAGGTAGGGTATTCTTACCATGGTGAAAGGTCGATCGATATTCACCTCTTTTACACCCGTCACAATGACTGACCATTGGCTTGTTGTTTGTTGTGAATGGATTTCCTTGTTGATGTTTCACTGATGAGATTCTTTGAGTATATGGTCCTATCTCTTCTCTCTTTTCTTCTCTCTCTCTCTCTCTCTCCCTTTTTTTGGTGTGATTGATTTCTCTCCCTTTTGAACCCAAATCTGCATCATGCCTGTAACTACTTTCTTCTTGAATTCTATTTGTCTATTTGATATAGTGGTTGTCTTGTATTTTTTTTCTTGTCTTTGTGGTTGAACAACTATGAATGCATTATTCTTTGAAAAAGGAGAGAGATCTGCTTACCTTTAAGCCTGTTCTTTCATGATTCACTCGTTTTGCATCATAGAGCTTTCGACACATACAACACCTTCTTTTGTAAGATCAGTCTTAGAAGAACTAAGAGACTCTCTGATACTTCGATCTGTGATCATGCTATTCTCTAATTCTAATGTAATGCATTGTTCATGTACGCAAACTTGAAGAAGTTGAATTCTTAGGTTTAAGTTGACTGCATGGTCATAGATCCAATCTTCACCCAAGACAAGTGGCTCTGTAAGGTCATCATCTTGACATACAAGCATTTTGATTGCCATTGGGACATCTTGAAGATAGATGGGAAGCTCCACCTCACCCAAACAAGGGGTTTCCACACCTCCCAATCCTATGAGATAGGCTTCTATTGATTCAATACTAGATCTTGGTAGTGTGAGTGTCTAACTGCACTGGTTGCTACAATTGAGTCAATCACCTGCTATGGCTCTTACCATGTCCTCATCTGTTGATATTCCATTCTTAGAAACAATATGACCTAAGATCTTACCTTGATGTACCATGAACACACACTTCTTTGTGTTCATACACACTTGATATACTCTAGACTTGTTGAAGATCTGTTTGAGCTCGGGAATGTGGTATCTTCATTCTTGAGAATGGGCACATAAATCATCCACATATACTTCTGAGCTCTTTTGCAAGAACTCTTTGAAGACATGGCACATGAGCCTTTGGAATGTTGTAGGTGCATTGGTGAGCCCAAATGTCATCACACAAAATGCAAAAATCCCCCACTCTGTGGTGAAGGCCATTTTGTGTTGATCTTCTTGGGCAATGGCTACTTGGATGTAACCTGAAAATCCATCAAGGAAGCTATAAACTTCTTTGCTTGCAATGTGCTCCAACAAATGTTTGGTGATTGGAAGCTGATGGCTATCTCTGATCATTGGAGCATCAACTTTTTAAGGTTAATAAACACTCAAAACTTCCCATTCTTCTTGGGCACCACTACAATGGGGGAACCCATTCAATATGCTCAATCTCATAGATAAATAGAGCCTCAATCAATATGTCAATTTCTTCTTTTATTTTGGCTGCATAAGTGTCATTATATGTGTAGGGATTCTGTTTGTGGGGCTTGGCATCAGCCGTCATGGGGATCATATGAGATCATATTTGTAGGTCTACTCCCTTCACGTCTCTATAGGTCCACACAAACACATCCCTATATTCCCTTAATAAAGCTACAAGCTCTACTACGTCTTCTTCACATAGGTCTTCCCCTATGTATGTACATCGCTCTTCATTCTCCTCAATGGTTACTATAATTTTTTTTGGTCTTTTCTTTATCCATATGCTTCTCCTGTGAAGGCCTCTGTCTTAGGCATTCATACCAAGATTTTTTGGTCTTCTACTTCATTTTTCTTGAAATTCTTTGGTACTTTGAACAATGATTTCTCCTCTGCTTGTTTCATTACTTTTCTTTTCTTTTTATTTTGACTATCTTCACTTCCATCCTTTGAGTTTATAGTTTTAATGCTTGTGAGATGTTCTTCTTTGTTTTGGGTAAACAATCCTACATTTTCTAGATAGTGCCCCTCTAAGTAAAAAAAACTATCCATCACAATGGACTCTAGATCGTCATCCTTCTCTTCTTCTTTTATAACCTCATTAGAGTCACACTCTTCTAACAAAGGTTCACACATGAACAAAGAGATATCATAACCCTCCTCATCATAATGAGGTGTCCACTGTTCTTCATTGACAGCGATGTCCATGGTGGCTAAGGTTTCCGCCCAACCATGAGGCTCGAATTCCTCATCCACAAAGATCATCGGTGTGTGGGATGGGTCTCTAACCAGTCGCTTCTTGAGAAGTTCCTTCTTCTCTTGCTTTCATCTTCCTCTACAACCTTGCACATCCACAAGTGAGTATCTTCATTCATCCAAGATGGACCAAAAGAGCTTACAGAATGCGCAGAGATAGAATCCTCTTGTGCCTTGTGGATAGGATTCCATTGTAGGGGTGGTAGATCTCTAAAGGTGTAATCCTTCAGGTTGACCTTAGTTGTGACCCCTAAGTACTGCAAATACAAGGAATCAGTTCCCCAATCTTGTACTATTTGTAGCTGCCGCAGGAAGGTCTTCCTAAGATCATTTCATAGATGTTGTTTTTGCCAAATTCACATATAGAAAATGTGTGTTCAAACTTTACACCACAAGTGGTTAGAGTTATCCCTTCTAGAAATCCTAGAGGTCTTTCAACATGGCCGTTAGCCATTTGAAGCTTCATTCTAGTTGGTCTTAATGCAGGTTTGCCCCATTGCTTCCACAAAGAGGTGGTCGCAATCACAACACTAGCACCTAAATCTAAGATAGCTTTGGTTGTGTAACCTTGCTAGGTGATTGGAAGATAAGTATTACCTTCTTCACCTTCACTCATGTCTCCTATTTTGTCTAGAGGCATCTCTGAGATTTTTCGCTTAGAGCTTGTTTTTGACACATCGGAATCAAGTTCTAGAACCTGATTTGCTACATGTCTCCACAACTCAGGTTTTACTTTGAGAAGCTCTTCTAAGGGGAGATGACACTGCACTATAGTGTTCTTCATGACTTTAGTGTTTCTTGGAACCACTGAGTCTTCATTTCTTACCAATATTGTGGGAGCTCTGATCTAAAGAGATTCAGATTCCCATGGGCCTGTGAATTGTGGAAACTATTGTAAAGAATTAGATTCAAAATATAATCTTTCCTCTTCTTGTTGCTCTACTTGGTCTCCATATATAGATGGGATGTCTTGGGGAAATTGATCATGAAGATCATGAATTTCATGAATAGGAGGGGAATCTACCCTCTCCTTGGCCCATTTCTCTTCTTGTATTTCTTGCATGAACTCTTGAGAGTATTGTTGAATTGAAAGAGGTGTTCCATCATCCATAGAATCAGGAACATAAACTTCCATTGGTGGTGAGCTTTCTCTTTCAACAACTTGTTGAGCCTGTGGGGGTAAAGAAACTTGTAGCTTGTTTACCAACTGCTCTAATCTTTCTAGTAAACCCTAGAAATGCAAACCCAATTTAACAAAATTTATCTAATTGAACAATTGATTGGTCTAGAGCATAGCTTGAGTTAGTTCTACCATTTTCATGCACATTTTTGTCCATTCAATTCTCTAAATCTGCTCTAGGGCAACTCTTGTCTAGGTTTACAGTTGTTGGCCATTCTTCAACTCAAGCTTGGTAGGCCTTGAACATCATTTCCAAGCCTTCAAGAGTTGGATATGCCAAGATTGATCCTTCTGTGGGTTCTGATGGGGTTACATGAGGTTGATTATATGGTAGTGATGGTGGTGGTGATTTGTCAAAGTCTGTCTGAGATGCGATTTCTATAATTTTAGCTTTGGTCTCTCTTAATCTTTCTTCAACTTCACTCATCTTCTTTTTCCATTGTCTTTTCATTTGTTCATGACCATCCTTCCAAGTTCTTTTCCTTTTCTTAGCTAGAATCTCAGTCTCGCTAACCTCCGAACTCTTTTCTTGACCTAAGCCTTTGTTTTGCTATAATGCCTAAGCTCTAGTGACTACTTTGCATTGGGGTAGTGGAAGTCACACTTCCTTTAGAATCTACTACTAACCCAATGAAATTAATAAGAGTGATCTTTGGCACATTGTTTGGATTCTTGGGAGAATCCCATAAGAGGTGCTCCTTCCCACAATCTGGACAAAAACCTTGAATTGTCACTAATTGGGGTTGCATCAGTGTAGGAATAGGGCAATCATGAATGAAGTGATCTCCCTGGCATCTATAGCATGGTCCTCTAGGTGTTGGGGTTCTTATCTATCTAGGTTGGGGCCTAGGGTTTGGATTCATATACATGACATTGGAGTATTCTGGCTCCCAATTAGGTTCCATAGGTAGTGCTTCATATTGATACGGGTAAGTCTCACTATGCTTTGCTGACTCTATGTAATAAGGAGCTGTGGACTATCTTCATGCATGTAGTCAAAACTTTGAGCATGAGGGTCATTTTCTGAGACCAAAGGGGTCATCGATACCAATGCTCTATTCGGGCTCTATCACTGCATACTTATTTGGAATCACATTGGTAGGAGGTGACAATTGGTTTCCTGGGACCGACTGTGGCTTATATCATGCCTGGTGTAACTGTGGGTATTAAGATTGAGATTGCTATTGTGGCCTATAATGGGGCTATTGGTATTGGTTCTAATACCTACCTTGTTGATAAGGTTGTTGATAATGTTGTATGACGGCCTGCCTATCGTACCAAGAATCTTGAGTAGTATGGTTCGTGTATTTTCTCTCAATAGTGCAATATGGAGCATTCAATTCTCTCATGCTCTAGTTTTGCATTGGGCATACATTGGCCATGTGGTCCCCTCCACAAGTATAACATCACTTCAATGAGGTGAACCTTGGTGTTTGTCTATTTTGAGCTCCTAACTTCTTGGCAACTTACTCACCTAGCTCATCTATCATGGTGGAGGGACTATAAGTATGACTAATAGAAATTTCAAAATCCTTATAGATTTTGGACAATTCTAACTCCTCACCCAAGTTGTCTTCTATGTCAATACACATTCTCAAGCATTGATCTAGTGTGATTGGCTCCTTGAGATATACATATGATCTAAGTTTCCTACTTAGAAGTCCATCTAAAAATAGGGAAACTTGTTTTGCTTGTGTAGGTAATTCAGGTGTAGGACATCTTTCCACGTATTCTTTAAATATGAGTCTGGCTAATTTTACTGTTTCTTGGGATGTTTGCTTGAAAATCTGGATCAAGGATGATGTATTATGCTTGATGCCACTCTTGGAAAATTCTACAATGAATGCTTCTAGTTGTTGACTTATATTGCGGTAATTGTGATTGTTTAGGGGCTTAAACAAAGCTAAGGTAGTACCCTTGAGGGTCAAACCAAATGCATCGAAATGGGTGAATAAGTCCTTGACCTATTCAGCTCTTAATGCTTGTTTGGACTCGACCACATGATCATAAGGATCTCTTGACCCATCAAAGTAGTTTTTCATTGTCTTGACCACTTGAGAGGGTCTAAGGGTTCTTGGTTACTCTTGGGGTCTTGGCAATGGAAAATCATGTTCCTCTCTTTGATGCCTATGTGCTCTATGCCTCTCTCTTTCAGGTCTTTCACTTTCAAGTCTTGATCTCTCTCTACACACAGTGTGTGCAAAACTTACCTCAGGCCTCTATCTAGCTCTTTCCCTCTAGGTTTCATGAGCCTCGGATGATCCTACTCCTTGGAGGCCCTAGGAAAAAATAGATCTTGGTGGAGGAAAAATTAGTTCCACTTTCCAAGTATAGGCATGCTTGCCATGCTTTGTTACCATGAACATTCTCTCCAATGTGTTATCAAAATAGACAACTTTGCATGGTATCTCAGGATCTTTGAATTCGTAGATGGTGACTCCACCTATTTTGCTAGGTGGATCTGACTTGAATCTCCAAAAAGCTTCCTTTGTTTCTCTATTCAAGAATAGTTCTATGTTTTTGTTGTCTTGGGGAACCCACTCTGGGGTAATCACTCTGGTCAAGATGGATTTGCCTCGATGAGTCTTGGGTTCGTGTCCTAGGTCTCCTTGCTCTAGGTCTCCTATCTCATTTTCAAGAATGACATTTCCAATCTCATCTGTCATGTCAGGTAAGCTGGTAACCACATACATGGTTCCTTGCTTATCAATATATGAACCCTCTTTGAATTTAACCACTAAGTGTTCAAGCCCAAAGGGTTGATCGGGATTTTCGAGTTGGACAACTGATTGCCTCAGACCATCCTCATAGATGCATGCACCTAATCGGTTGGTCCTCATATATTCCAATTGCATTTTATAGGGACCTTTTGGTATCTATAAATAGGTAGTGTCTGAGCTACTTGTGGGTCTCTCCATGCTAAAAGACATTTTAAAATCACTAGCTTTCGAACTGAGTATGTAGGGATGATCACTAAGCTGCTGGGCCCATGACCTACTATGGTTGACACTTGCCTCAAATGATCTAATACTTAGTCGGCTCCCTAGGTGTCTACCTGATGTAAGGTTCATATGCCTTGGCTCTCATCCCAATTTTCCTATGTACAACCTCGTTGCAAAGCTCCTTTGTATTAGTCCCTTGTTCTTTTTATTTCACCTATCACTTCTTGTCCAATAATTTTCGTCACAAGGAATACTTGAGTTTTAATGCACTTGAAGTTTGATCGCTCTATTTATGTTCTTTCACTATAGAATTAGTCGCAAAACTAACCTATTTAAGCTTGCACTTGAGTAATTAGGGTTTTCGTACTTGTATAGTGCCTAACATAGCCCTAATTAATCAATACAGCTAACCGCACTTAGCCTAAGCTAGGAATTGACTGAGGGGGGTGAGAATGCTCCAACCTCGATCTGCTTATGCCTTGGATCAGCCTTGGGTGCTCAATACACCCGTTCTGAAGGTTGCACACGGTCTTGCTCTGGAAACCCTTTGATGCTCTCAATGGACCTATAAAAGTCCAAGAGCTAGATCAAGAGTGAAATTTAATTGACTTAGTAAACCATTTTCATTAATGTAATTCAAAGAACAAATTTTTACTTGTCTTTATGAAAGACTACCCTAGAGATCGGAATGAGTTAGACAAAATGGATAGGTGTACCATTTGATTGCACCTAACAAATAATGTTCACTTTATAGTCTTGGAATGTGAAAGTGTAAAGGATTTTTGGAAGAAGATATGAAACACTTGCAAAAACAATACAACAAATACGGTGTACATGATCAAAAAGCTATATGACCTTTCCATGAAGGACAAAGATAGTAGTGATGTTCATCTAAATGCGTTTGATGCTATACTTTCTCAGTTCTAAGCTAAAAAGATGGAGATGGATAATGAAATTAAAGTAGTCTTATTGCTAAGCACTTTGGCATCATCATCGGACACATTTTGCACAACTATTATCAATAATGCATCTTGTGGTAAACTATTCCATGATGTCATATGTCGAGCACTCTTGAGTGAAGAGCTATAGCCGACACTTAGAATGGAGATGCATGTTGAGAGTCCCATGCTCCACCCTTTTGTTCAAAGCTAGAATCATTCTCATGCAAGTACATTTATCCCACATGCAAGGATATTTTCGCTAAACTCCATATAAGGAGGTCCTCACTTCACTTCTCATAAGCTCATTCCTTCCTCCAATATCATAATAAAAGTGCTTCTAAGCACTGTTAGTGGCATTCATAACCTAATTAAGTGTTATCTTTTTTTTTATTGATCCTCCCTCCCACCTTTGCATCATTTATATTATTCTCAGTACGTCATGTTTGTGGGTTTTCTTTTATAGCATTTTTTTGTAATATCAATAAAGTGTTCTTTTCCATGAAGAGTGAATTGGTTTCTAGCCATAAGAACGGCCTTGGGATTGGATACCTTTGCAAAAGCGAGGGAAAGATTAACTATCTAAATGGGTATATAAACTCCAATTTACATTAGATAATGCTTCTCCAAAGTATAAATAATGACTACTTGCAAAGGGTTTTAAGAAACAACATGGTGTTCAGTTTGAAAGAATCTTTCCTCCAATAGTCAAGATGGATAGTTAGTGATATGTTGATTGTTGGCAAGTCCTTTGATGATTTTTCATTGCTCAAGCAAAAGTTAAGTGACACAATTTACCTGAAGGATTTGGGGGATGCCAAACATATTATTAGAATGCACATTTTACTCGTAATAGGATTAAAAGATGCATATACATGCCTCAAAGAGAGTACACATCCAAAGTAATCATGCTCAATATGGACAATCAAAAGGCATTTAGTACAACTTTACCTACATACGTGAAGTTCAACAAGGAGGATTTCCCAAGTCACATGTGGAAAATGAATTCATGAAAAAAATTCCTTGTCAATCTTTTGTTGGTAGTCTCAAGCATGCTAAGGTAGCTGCTAGAAAAAACATTGCATTTGCATAGAGGGTTATGAGCAAATATATGTCTAATCCTACCAAGAAGCATTGGGTAGTGGTCAAGATGATTTTGAGATATCTAAGTGGCAGATGATTTTGAGATATCTAAGTGGCACTAAGAACAAGTGTCTATGCTTGGGTAGGGGTGATGCATCCATTAATGGTTATAGGGATTCTAATTATGCTATTTATGTGGACAATTGAAAGTCTACATGATGGTATATATTTCTCTTTTTTGTAGGTGCTATCTCTTGGGAGATTGCATCTTTAAGAATGTACAATTGTTTCCACTACAGAAGCAAAGTATGTTGCACCTAGTGAAGCATGTAAGCAAGCACTATGGATTTCTCTTCTTGCTTGTGATATGTGTCTACCTTAGCATGTACCTCTTTTTGTCAAAGATAGTGAGAGGACCATTGCTTTGTCTAAGAATTTGGTGTTGCATGCAAATTCAAAGCACATTAAGGTGAGATATCACATCATTAGAGACTAATTAGCCACTAAGCACATTATTCTTGAAAAGGTACATAATCAAGATAATGCTGCTGATGCTTTGACTAAAGCTCTACTATAAGATACCTTTTGAAATTGTTTTCACTTGATGAGGGTTACTTGATTCATGATCTTGCATAGTTACTTGTACATTTTGTAGCATGCCCATCAAATGGGAGTTATATTTTGTATACTTATGCTCAAGCATCTTTTATCATTCTCTATTTTTTTCCACATAGTTCACTTTGGCCATACGCACCTTTACTAGGAGATTCTTATTGTTACCGTCTATGTGAAAGGCCAAATGGCCATCAAAAACTCATATATATGTTCCTTATTGATATACTTTCCTAGTGATGTGTGTGAACAAACTTAGGACAATTGAGAATTTTTTTTTCCTATTTAGGAGGTTTTTTCCTTGGCTTGTATATTTGTATAAAACTCTAAAAAGTCACTTGTTGTATTGTCCCACAAGATTTTTCTTCTTCCTTGCACTCTACTTGTGGTTCCATAGACCTCAAACTCCAACAATTGGTATCCAAATAGGTCACTGCCTCATCTTGGGCATCATCAACACCCCTCCATTACATTCTGAGAATCACAAGAAAATTAGTGAGCATCCTTAGGTCAACTAAGATTTCAAAATTTCTTCGCTTTGTGACATCAAAATTTTGAACTGAGCTCACTTGGCCTTTGAATATATTATCATAGTGAGTATGCAAGAAATTTCATTTTTTTGTGTCAAATATATATACAGGTTCTTGTTCACCCAATATAAGTGTTTCCAAGTCTACTATATGTTTAAGAGAGCTTGGTAGGATGTTTTTGCTCCACTTCTTGAGATATAGTCATGTTTCCTTTTCAGTGTATTTAGTTAGTAGCCATGGTTGAAAGCATTGATGTATTCCATATGATGCTTGTTGAGGATGAGTTGGATGGTACTAATTACCCATGGTGGGAATATATGATGCTTCATGTATTGGTAGCAAAAGGGTTGTGGAATATTATGAAGTGTGTTGAAAAGCATCCTACTACACCTACAAATATAGTTATTGAAGGTGATGTAGATGGTGTTATAGGTGATGATCATCAAATTCCTATTTGTGTTATGTTTCTTGCTACACCTACTATATAGAGCAACTTTGTTGGGATGGCAAAGATGTCGAGGCACATGCAATGATAGCCAAGTTATGCTTATGTGGTAAAAAAAGAAGAAGAACCTCAAAACTATGATGAAGCAAAAGGCAAGAAACAATGGGAAGAAGCAATGAAGGAAAAATTCAATGCACTTGAGGGGAACAAGACATTCAAACTTGTTCCAAAACCAAATGGTAAGAATGGATAGGAAATAAATGAGTTTATAAAGAGAAGAAGCTTGTAGATGGAAGAATAGCTAGATATAAAGCTAGATGGGTAGTTAAAGGCTATGCTTAAACTAATGGCATAGATTATGATGAGACATTCAGTCCTATGGCAAAGATGTGAACCATAAGGATAATTATTGCTATTACAACATCAAAAGGATGGACCTTCATTCAATTGGATATAAAGAATGTATTTTTGAATGGATACATATATAATGAAGTATACATGGAGCAACCTCAAGGGTTTGCAAATTTTAGGTATCCAAATTATGTTTGTAGATTAAGAAGAGCACTCTTTGGTTTAATGCAAGCTCCAAGATCTTGGAACTATAGGATTGGGAAGCATTTCAATGATCTTGGATATCAAAGTTCAAAGGTAGATGCAATTTTACTTATCAAGAGAGCAGATGAAGGTTTAATATACATTTGTATTTATGTTGATACATTTTAATCACAGGTACCTCAAATGAAGGGATCAAGTAAGTAAAGAGACTACCTGAGAAAGAATTCAAAATAAGTGATCTAGGGAAGATATCTTACTTTCTTGGAATGGAAATCACTTATTTAGATCATGGTATATATGTATCACAAGAAAGGTATCTTCGAAACCTATTGAAGAAGTTCAACATGGAGAATTGCAGAGAAGCTTCAACTCCACTTGAAGTTAATCATAGGCTTAGCAAATATGATGGTGCAAAATATAAAGACATGGGAAAGTATCAATATTTAGTGGGAAGTTTGATTTATGCTACACTAACAAGAAATGATCTTAGTCATGCAGTGGGAGTTCTCTCACAATTCATGCATTGTCCAAAGGATCAACATTGGATTGATGTCAAAGAGCTCTTAGAAAAGGATTATATTATCCTTTTACTTCAAAAATAAAGTTGAGAGCATATCGTGACTCAGATTGGGCAGGAAGTCAAGACGATAGGAGATCAATACTTGGATACATGGTATACATGTGATAAGGTTGTGAGTTGGTGGTCAAACAAAACAACATACAATAGCATTATCATCAACTGAAGCAAAATGAAAAGGGCTCGTGGAAGCAACTAAAGAAGTAGTGTGGATGCATACCTTGTTCAAAAGTTTGGGCATTGATCAAGGTATACCTATAATGCATGAAGATAATATCAGTTCACTTTATCTTGGAGCAAATCTAGTATTTCATGCAAGAACAAAACTTATAGAGATCCAATATCATTTCCTGAGAGAAAAGGTAATGGAGAAGGAACTTGAAGTGGTGTATACACCTAAAAAGGATCAAATAACACATATCATGACAAAAAGCTTCGATGGAGTGAAGACAAGAAGATTCAAAGGAATGGTAGGAATAAAAGAGAAAGAGATTGTAAGAAGAGCCAAAAAATATTAATTAGTGATTGAGGGAGAGAAGTTGGGGCTTCACTCACTAATTAACCATAAAGATGTGAAGACATAAGTAGAAGAAATGACAAAAGAACTATGGAAGTTGGAAATTTAGAAATCATGCCTATGTGAAGGGATAAATTCACACATGTAATATAGTGATGAAATTAGTATCAAAATTAGTCTAGATCTTTTTGGATCATGAGTTAAAAACATAGGAGCATAAAGAATAAATTTATATAAGTTAATTTGATGTTTAGATATGTAGAAAAACTCGATTGTAAGTCCTAAGATAGAAAAGAGATAGTAGGGGTTTTTTTGAGAGAGATTGTGATGAGAGATCATTCATTGAAGAAGATCTTTATATGGCTATGAGCAGAATGAGGCCAAACCATTTTGTACACATCTTCTATAATAGTAAGCACATATTTGTGTAGAAGGATTTGAGTTGATTCTCTTCAAGAAATGAAAGTAGTTTCATAATTGTATGAATGAGATTTAGAAGCAACCAACTTTATAGCGCAAATTTCCCTGAAATTCTAAGAGTGAGATCTCAAAGTATAGTGTAGAGCTTTTTATGCATGAAAGTTCACTTTAAAGCTATACTCCTCAGCTACAATTTGTCAAAAGATCTTTGTAAAATGGGATGTGTGCTGAGAGAAATAAGCTTAATAGAGAAGGCATGTCAAATCAATAAAGGTAATTTTGAGATTCCAGACATATTGTAAGCCTTGAAGACATTTCAAGTTATTTGCAAGTAAATACTTGAAAATATTGATTGAATTCGTTGCTTACTATATGTAAGAACTTCCATTAGTCATTGAGCACAAGAATCTTTGAGATTCAAGACAAGCCAAAGAAGAATTGGAGCTAGAAGAAAAGGCACAACTACAAAAAGAGTAAATTTTCACATTTACTAGGGAAAGTGTTAAAGCTTATGAAGTTTTGAGAATTGTTGAACTAATGATGATTGTAGAGAACTTCTAATATCACATAAGTTTCGTTCTTGTGGTGTTTCATACATCAACTTTGAAAAACAAAGAGCTTGTGAATGCTTGTGGATCAAGAGGATGCCACATAGAGACTGGTGACCTAGGAGCACATACATTAAGTAGCTTAAGGGATAATTACAAATGGAAGGCATTCGCTACATCAATATTTGTAAGGAAATATTTAAGTGGATTCGCGAAACACACACACACACACACACACACACACACACACACACACACACACACACACACACACATATATATATATATATATATATATATATATATATATATATATATATATATATATATATATATATATATATATATATATATATATATATATATATATATATATATATATATATATATATATATATATATATACACACACACACACACGAAAAAAATGAAGCTAAAATGAAAAAATGAGACTTTTTTCTACATCTAAAATAACCTCTTGAATTCACAAACAAAGAAATGGTGTAGTTACTATATTGATTCCATATCCATTTGTGGCTAGTGTATCAAGAACATTAGTTATTTCGTTTTCTATACCATAGTATATCTAACCTAATGTTGCTTAATTAGATCAGTCATATATATCCTACGTTTCTTCCTAGATTTGTATGACATGGAGAGGCATTGATGTAATGATTATGCAATTTCAACATTGATGTAATATTTATGCAGGTTCTTTTCATTGACCTATATATGGGAAGCAATACACATCCACATGAGTTTTCATCTACATAGGTCCAATAAGGTCTATAAGCGATCTCTTAGAAATTTCATTCCTAACCAATTGTAGGGTACTTTGCATATCATATTATGAGATGCTAGTATGAATTACATAATTACATATTCCGTGGATACAAGCATTTACACTTGAGTTGTTAATCATATGATGATTGACATAGGCATAGAGTGGAGCTTTGTAGGAACTTTATTGATTCTTGCATCATTCAGATACGATCTGCACTATTGTTGGGATGACTCTACAATAGTTTGAGGTGTATGGACACACCTTGTTTGAAATATTTGGTGTAGGTTGATTAGTATGGGTTGAGATCTAGAATCTTTCCATACATTAATGTATAGTCCTACATCATTTGTTGTATGTGTTTCCTTTTATGTTACATTGACCCCTAAATGGGAGATTGTTGGGGATGTAAGGATGTGTACCTCAGCTCACAATGCCTTAGGGAATTGCAACAAAAGAAACCAAATCTCAATCATCAAGCAAATGCATATAGTGGTGGCATTGATACACACATTAAATTATCAATCAAAGAGCCTAACCCCATCAAGTGCATGGGAACATGTGCATAAATGATGGATAATGTATGAATGGGGCAAGTAATGCATGCAGATTGGGAACATCCACCTCACACCACACCTCTTGCACAAAGTGTGTATCGGGATATTTGGTGCAACAGCAGACACAAATCGAATGATATCTGTTAGCTTCGATACTCAAATATAGTCAATAGTAGTTTGTTTTTTTGAAGCTCTTGAAGAGATGCATCCAATGCCAAGCTCGATCAGACCTCTCTGCTTCAAGTTATGGTAGAAAATGAGAGTGGTGGGAAACACCTTATGCCACTTCAACACTTCCTATGATTCACACACACACACACACATCGTAACAAAAAAGGATGGGGGAGGGGTAGACAACACCTCTAGACAAGCATTCCACACCTCAAGCAAACACACAAGTTCATGAAGAACGTACACATGCAAGAAGAAGAAAATTTGAAATTTCTGCAAGTTAGCTCTTGAATTGGCAAAAAGTCAAAACATCTTTACAAAAGAGTCACAAGTGACTTATATACATGTGCCCTAATTTTGGTACTTTCCCATAAGAGACTAGCACTTTCTCTATAAATCACTAAGTTCCTACTATTCTACAAAGGTAATGTTACAATCTTCAAAGATTATGCATCTAGAGAACTCCTCTAGAGCATTTATAATGCCTCTATCTATAATACAAAGGATTTTGAGAAAAGAAAATGAGCCATTTATTGAAAATTTTTGGGCTTGTTTTTTCTTTACTTCTTTCTTTTACTTTTTTCTCTTTTTTGTCTTCACTCCTCTACAAAACTCTCCCCATCCTATTATATATCCTCCCTTGATAGGCTTTATGCGGGTTCTCTTGACACATAACTAGAGGGTTTTCTCGACGCACAACTGATGGCTAGAGATGGTCCGATTTTCTCACCTCTTGCCCCCTCATTCTTCTCCAACTTGATGTTGCATTCCCCCATTTATACTTCTTTTAACTTCATGCTAGTAGTGCTCAAGGAAGTGATTAAGACTCACAAGCAATTTGTTACCTTATCCGAGTCTCAATCCAATGATTTTGTTTTGCCCTTGAAATTCCTTATATTCATACATTGGGGTTGCTGCATTATCATTGTTGACCATGCATGCAACCAGTGGTGGAATTGCATCTATGTCCTAGAGGTTGGTGCTTCAAAGTTCCTCTTTCTATTTCTTTGTTTACATCCTTTGGACCTATTGCATTCCTTTAGTCTCTATCTTTTGCTTCCTTGTGTCTCATTGCAACTTGATTCCTTATGTCTCATTGTAACTTGATGCATGCCCCTCTAGGGCTCTAGGTGAAGAGTAGTAGTTTAATGAATTATTTGCTTTCTTGATTTTCTTTCTCTTTACTTTTTGTTGGTCTCTCCCTCCACACCTCCCTCTTCTTGAACTTTCTCATCCCCGACAGGCTTTTGATGGTGACATTTGTAGGTTTGGTGTACTATCTATTATGTTAGGTTAATTACGTTGGCTTCTCTAATCATGAATTCTTTCCATTGAGCTCATTTGACTCTATTATGTGGAGCTTGACAATGATTGACAAAAAATATGAGCTCATACGCTAGAAGTCTTGCATTTAAATTGGATGACATATTCAAAAATACCTCCATGTCTACTTTTAAAAACTCTGTGAAAAATGCTTCTTCCAATGTTTGTAACTAAGGACTCAAAAAAAACATGAGATCCAGATAATATGCCATAAGTGTGAATCTACTAGGCGTAATAGACACAAACAATGAGAGTTTAAACTCAACATGCTTGAATACTTTTAATATGGTAAGTATCATACTGAGTATCTTATCCATAAGCTTCATAGTTAAATATGGTACATGCATATATCGAGATAACCAAAATTCATTATTTTTTACCAATAAATAATTATGTGGAAAGCTTGGTAATAGTGGAAAATTGAGCCACTGATTATTTATTCTACCTCTTTGCTACTCTTCCCAAAACTGAGGCCATGGTCGATGCCTTGGCTCTAGGCAAAATGATGGGTTTACTTCTAATAAGTATGGTGTCTCCTTTCGGATCTACTGCAAATTCAAATTCTTTTCCAAAAAAAGTTTCCTCCAGATAGGATCGGCTCCATCAAATTCTTCTTGATTATAGTTGAAAGTAGTTTCCTTGAAGTTAAAATCTTTGTTCAAATCCTGATAGGTAATTTTCTTGATGTATGTGTGTGTTTTTTATTTCATGATACCATAAGGTATCTTTGCTTTTTATTTTGACTTCCTTCATCACACATACCACTACTTCTTCAAAATTTTGTATATGCCAAACACTAGTAATGCTCTTTCTTTTAGGTCTAGTTATGAAGTGTATGGCATTGCAATGTTGTCATGAATGGAATCCTGCTGATCTTGTGTTGGAGATGGAACAATGGGGGGAGAAAGAGGATGTACCTCAGTCTCCCCTATAGCCAAATTTGTGTTTTGCACCATTGGTGTGGCCATGTTCATGTGTTGAGCAGTGATGGCATTTTGAAGTTTTAGGATTTGATCTTGTAACTCAACTATTATTTGATCTTGTAACTCAACTATTATTTGATCTTTTGTCCTTGCTCTCTCTTTGTACTTCCTTGATCTCTACTTTTACTTTAATTTTCTCTCACATAAATCTTTAAGTTTGTCTCTATCTTATTAACGCTGCTCATTATATTTCGTGATAGCTTCATTCCTGTTTTTCTTCAATTCCATTGTGTCTTGAGCATACTTTTGTTGCCACTATTAATGCAATACTTGTTCTATCTTTAACTAATGTCCATATGTATCTAATTCTATCTTGCCGCTTCAGACTTCTTCATTGAGTGATGTTGATGCCTCAATTCAGTGATTCAATAATAAGGAAGTCATTAATTCTTTGTTTCTACTTCTTAGGGATTCTACCTCACCCAAGTAGCCTTTTATCCATGTCTCCAAATTTTTTCTTTGGTTTGCAAGATGTCCCTTTTCTTCTTTGCTTTGGGCATATTTTCTTTTTAGCTCTGCATTTTCCTTCTTCACTCTTTCATAGTCTTGATAGTGTTCATAGATTCTATTTTTTAAGGTATCATTTTCACTGTTTAATGTGTCACTTTTGGAGATTGCTACTGTTAGTTCTGCTTTCACCTTCTCCAGCTCAGCTTGGGTCTTTACCACTTGATCAGAGAGATTCTCACCTAGTGCTTTGAATTGGTTCTTTTCCACATGACCTTGCCCATAATCTTTTTCTACCTCCATTAGTAGTTGTTGAGTGTCCATGGAACTTTGAATCATATGGATGACTACATGTTTTAATTATGCCACAGTCATATTTAGCCAAGTTTTTTGTATACTTGGAGGTTCTCCTATTAACACATCTTTTCCTTTGATTATATGTGGTGTTTCATTAAACGATTGTCGGATTTGTAATTCTTTAATTTGGACTCGCTCATCTATCTCTAGTGGTGGCCCTAGACACTAAGGTTTACTCTTGCTTCCATGTATGTGTGGGTGGCTTTAAGCACTGTGTTTAGCTACTCTTCTGTGATAGGAGGTGGTTGAGCCAGAGCTAACTTTGCCACTGAGTGGATGCTCTTCATAGAGGGTGTGGTAGCAACTTCTATGAATTATCTCATTCTCTTGGACCCTATCATTGTGGGTCGTGAACTTGTGCCTGCATTTTCAGTCATCACTATGCCATGTTTCTTCTTAGGTACAATGGTTGAATTGACATATTTTGCCATTTCCATGGTGGATGGCATCTCCCTCAAATACTCGTGAACGTTCAAAGCATGATATATCAAAATTGTTAAAGTGGTGCTACCATTCAAGAATTTTGTCATGCCCCATTATTTCTAGGCTTTGAAAAGTGTTTCTAGGACATAAGGAGTGAAGTTAATTTGATTGCCAATTTTTTTCACTGCATGAGATAATAGCTAAACTACTATTTTTTATGGTTCTATATATCTATGCATGTTTGAGAAGTAGAAATGCTAGTGCACCAAACATAGTTCTTTCTCAATGTCCATTTGGTTAATATCCACAAAGGTTTTCTTTTTGGCTTCATGGCTTTCATCCTTCAAGTTCACCATTCTATCACCCATCCAAATGCTACTCTAATTGTTGATATATTTAGGTACTGATGTGTGAACACTCTAGGACCATTGGGGCACTTTTTTCACTCTTTAGGAGTTTTTTTTCCCCGACTTGTATACATGCCTATAACCCTAATGGGCCTTTTATCTTTGTACATTCTAGTAGTAATACATTCATTATTGTGTGTTGTGCTTCAAGCTTCTTCTTCTTCCTTATGTTGTTCCCATGCTTTTGTAGACCTCAAACTCCAACAATTGGTATTAGAGGAGGTCCTCGCTTCATCTAGGGCATTGTTGATACCCTTGTAGCCACAATCTCAAAATCGCATGAAATTTGGTGAAGCATACTCAAGCTGATTAGGAGATCAAAATTGCTTCACTCTGTGGTGCCAAAATCATGGATTTGAGATTGTTTCGGTCTTCGCATGCACTATCATAGTGATTATGTAGGCAATTTTGTCTTTTTGTGCCAAAGACATATACATGTTTTGGTTCACCAATATAAGCATCTCAAATTTTGCTACAGGTTTAGTAGAACTTGTTAGGGTAATTTTGTTCAACATTTTTGGATACAATCATTTTTTTGCATCAGGGTATTTTAGTCACTAGCCATGGCTGAAAGTAGTGATGTATTCCGTATGTTGCCTGTTGAGGATAAGTTGGATGGTACCAATTATCCCTATGGGCTTATATGCGTCATGTATTGGTTGCAAAAGGATTGTGGAATATTGTACAGGGTTTTGAGAAACATCCTATTACACCTACAAACACAATTGCTAAAGGTGTTGGAGATGGCATTGAAGATGAAGATATTCTTCATGTTCCTGTTTGTGCTACGGTTCTTGTTGCACCTATTGTAGAGCAAATTTGTTGGGATGGGAGAGATGCTCAGGCACATGCATTGATAGCCTTGTCTATCCAATGTGACATTATTCCTCACATTTGCTCTTGTAGAACAAGTAACGATGCTTGGGGTACACTTATCACTTTATACCAAGCAAGGAATGAGGCTTGTGTTGCTTAACTTTGAAAATAGTTGGAGATTGAGTACATGAATGGAGGAGATTCCATGGATAGTTTTCTGAAAAAGATCGAAGACTTGAAGGAACAATTGATTTTTGATGATGAAGTCTTGCCTAACAGTTCACTTGTGCAGATTGTTTTGAATGGTCTTCCCAATTCATATCAGGGTTTTGCTTCTACTCTTCATTTGATGAGGAAAGGCAATCCAAACGCCTTAACATTTGAGGAGTTTGTCTCTTTTATTTTGCACAAAGATCAATCTAAGCAGAATAGTTCTATTATGTGTGTTGCAAATCAAGCTTTCTTGGCTCGTCAGAAGGGCAAAGGAAAATGGAGCTCTTCTACTTGTAAGCAAAAATCTGCTAATTTTGCACAATCAAAGAAGGATGATACAGATGAGAAGAAAAAAGAACATCAAAAGTTCTTTTGCAAATACTATAAAGCAAATGTTCATGTCATAAAGAGTTGTCCAAAACTGGCTACAAATGAGGCAAAGAAGAAAGAGGCTAGAATGGTTATTGCAGAGGCCTCTACATTGAAAAAAGGGTCTCCTAATCTAGTGCAGAATGAAGAATGGATATTTATTATTGTTTGTAGTTTTGACCCATCTTCTCACGAGCAGTGTTTGTCTATAGTAGACTCAGATGTTCGATACTTTGATAGTGGGCCAACCAAACATATTACCTCGCAACACAGTTTCTTCACTTCACTCGAGCCTTCCCCTATAGGGAATACTATCACATGCACAAACAACTCCTCTTATCCTTTCATGATCATTTTGACTACTGCTCATGGTAGTTCTTTTACATTGTGAGATGCTTTATTTGTGCCAGGGATCAAGAAGAATCTCTTATCAATTTTAGCATGAGCCAAGATCCACTTGGTTGTGAAATTTGTTGATGACAAATGTATAGTTCATGATTTATCAAGTGGCGATGTCATTATTGCTTCTAGAATTTTATGTTGTGGGTTGTATAAGATCATAGACTATGAAAAATCTATGAATGATTTAGCATGTGCAGTACATGATTCTCAGGCAAAGCTTTGGCATGCATGCTTATGTCATCTGAATTTTGCTAGTTTGCTATGCTTGAAAAAATCTAAAATGGTGACCTTTTTGCCTAAAGTTGAGGCACCTAGTAAACATGTTTGTGAGCGCTGTATTTTGGGCAAAATGCAGCATTCATCCTTCCCAAAAGATGGTTTAATTTGAGATACTAAAAACTTTTAACTTGTACATAGTGATGTCTGTGGTCCTATGCATGCACCTTCCTTTGGAAACTATCTTCACTTCGTGACTTTCATTGATGTTTTCTCTAGGAATGCATGGGTATATCCATTGAAAGCAAAGTTCGAAGTGTTTATGTGCTTCAAAGAGTTTCTAATTTTGGATGAAAATCTATCAACATGTAAAATGGGCACCCTTTGTTCTGATCGAGGGGGGAATATATGTCTTCTGATTTTAATGCATTTGTGGTTGAATGTGGGATAAAACATGAGTGTATAGTTCCATATACACCTCATTAGAATGGAGTTGCTGAACGTAAGAACAAGTCACTCATGGAGAGGGCGAGATGTATGGTGAAGAGTCAGCCTTTACCACATAGTTTTTTGCTTGAGGCTCTTATGTGTGTAGCATATGTGCTTAATAAGTGTCCCAATAAAAGAAACGGCTATCATTTGTACATACACTAAATTCATTCTAGTTGGCCATGATGTTGTTTCTATGGAAGATGCTATTCAGTCATTACTTTCATGTACTTAAGAGACATCTGGTAGCTCCAAAGACATGTATGACACCTTGCTGCCTCTTTTTAGAGGTAGACAGTCTAGTGTTGGTCCAAAAGAGGCAACTTCTCAACCTTTACAAGTTTCATGTGATGATGTAGATCATTCAATTTTTTACGCAGGTTTAAATGATGGAATTGTTGATGAGAGAGCTGATATTGAGTAGGCAAAAAATATGCCAAAATGGTTGGTGGAGATTTTGTGTGATAGCAAATTAGATGCACCTTTATCATATCGTACTCGTTCAGGCTCTCATATTTCTTCTTTTGCATCAGATTGCTATGCTATGGCTACCTCTAGTCTCTATGATGAGAATGAGCCTATTTTATTTGATGAAGCATAAAATTCTGAAAATTGGATGGCTACTATGCAATCAAAATATGATGCTATCATGAAAAATGGTACCTGGACTTTATGAGACTTGCATCCTGGCTAGAAGGCCATTGGAACTAAGTGGGTATACAAGCTCAAGCATAAAACTGATGGAACAATTGATAGATATAATGCTAGGCTTGTTGCAAAGGGTTATACCTAGGAAAGAGGCATTGATTTTGATGCGACCTTTGCTCTTACTTTTCGAATGACTAGTGTCCGTAGCATCTGTGCACTTGGAACTCATCATGGTTGGAATGTACATTAGTTGGACATTAAAACTACATTTTTGAAGGGTGACTTGCATGAAGAATTGTATGTTTTTCAGCCTCATGGCTTGTGCAGAAAGGGCATGAAAACCAAGTGTGAAGATTGAAAAAGGCATTATATGGTTTGAAGAAAGCACCATGTGCTTGGTATGATAAGATAAATGCCTATCTGATTGCACATGGTTTTGAAAAAAGTCCAATTGAGAGCACCTTATATGTTAAGTGTGCTAACGATGTGCTTCTGATCATTGTTGTGTATGTTGATGACATGCTACTCACTTGTTCTCATGAGAAACACATTGTTGATTTTAAGGATGATTTGAATGCCTCATTTGAGATGTCACATTTGGGGCACATTGATGGTGGAATAGCTTTGTGTCAAACGAAATATATTGACACCTTATTGTAGCATTTTGGCAGGCTTGAAGATTGTAAACCTATTGCCACTTTCATGGAGACAGGTTTACGATTGAGTTTTCATGATGTTGGAGATGCATTTGATGTTGTTCTCTATTAGCAAGCTCTTGGATGCTTGATTTAATTATGCAATACTGGACCAAATATTGAGTTTGCTATCTCACAGATGAGCAAGTTTATGCATTGCCCAAGCGTCAAGCATTGGTAGGTGATTAAGTGCATCTTTTGCTACTTGAGTTGTACTAGTCTACTTGGATTGTTTTATTCCAAGGGGGGATCACTTTTGCCAGTTTTACATGCTTTTTCTCTCTTTGATTAGGCTGGATTCTATGACACTCGTGTGTCCACTAGTGGCTTTTGCTTCATGTTTGGCAGCTCATGTATATCTTGGTTGAGCGGGAAGTAGCCTACTATGGCCACTTCGAGTTGTGAGGTTGAGTATAGGGTAGCTTTCAGAGCGACTGTTGAGTGTGTGTGGCTTAGATGCCTTATGGGTAATTCGGGTGTTGGTCAGTCTTCTGCCACCACCATCTTCACTGACACTCAAAGTGCATTGGTAGTTGCGAGGAACCCTGTGTTCCATGCTCGCACTAAGCACATTGAGGTGCACTATCATTATGCGAGGGAGAGGTTCTCTACTAGAGAGATCAGTTTGGCATCTGTGCCCACATAGGAGAACATTGTCGAACTTTTCACAAAGGCTCTGCATCGGGAGAAGTTTGAAGCTTTCCGCAAAGCTTTGGGCTTACTTCCTTTTGTGGATTGACTCCACAAAGCTTGGCACTTCGTTATACATGAGTGCCAACTCATTCATCACATCACTCCTAGATGGATTTGTTGATATATTTAGGTAGAGATGTGTGTGAACACTCTAGGACCACTAGGGCACTTTTTTCCTTCTCTAAGAGGTTTTTTCCCTCAGCTTGTATATATGCCTATAACCCTAATGGGTCTTTTATCTTTGTACATTCTAGTGTTAATACATTCAGTATTGTGTGTTGTGATCCAAGCTTCTTCTTCTTCCTTGTGTTGTTCACGTGCTTCTGCAGACCTCGAACTTCAACATTAATGAGATCATGTGTGAAGCAAATGGATCTCCTATTGCATTGTGAGTCCATGACTTTTTCTACCACCACTGATGGTTTATCTGTTGCAAGATGAAAAGTATTCACCACCTCAGTGCATCTTTCAAAGTCAAGCTTATAGATTCGAAGCTTCAAGTAAGCCTCAATTCTTTCTTCAGTCTAAGTCTCGATTGTCCTAGGAAATTCATATAGAATGAGAAAATCTTGACTCATCATTGAGAAGTGATGGTCACAATCCATGATTCGAATGGTAACTAAGAAGAGTTGTTCATCGGCTCATTGTTCATCCCTAAAGTAGTAACCTCGTGCTTTGACTGCACACTCCAGAGGAAACTCATTGACTTCCATTGGTTAGCTTGCTTTGAAATCTTTGAAAAGCCATCTACCTTTATACACAATATTTGATTAACATTATAGAGCATGAAAACTTTTATTTCTCATAGTGCTCATGCATTCGACATCTGTCCTTTGAGTGACTCCCCTCTCACAATAGTTGAGAGAATCATGATACCAAAAGATATATTTGTTTATTTGTTTATTTTCTTAAAAGAAACATAACATGTTTAGTTATAGCTAAAGGGAATTTAGTTGTATTTAGTAAAAACCCAATACAACTATAGTACAAGTGAAGGTCTATTTCTGTTGAAGGAAATGTGCACCAATGAATAGTATAAAGAAGTGATATGCCAAATGTGAGGCCTTGTAGTGTGGCCCTACTTTTCATACTCTAGGTGCATTCCTCTCAACATGTGTGCAATCCTGACATTGCTTCTCCTGCATTAGTTTTGCTATTGCTTCCTTTGGTCTCCATATTTGATGTGTCCTTGTAGCTTTATGCCAATCCTCTTCAATGTTGTTTGACACAGGTCTTGTACATCCCTTTTTTTAAATCTATTTGTGTTGCTTATGTGGCTTCCTTGGTTTCTTTGACCACGGTAGTCTTTGATTTGCTTGATTTTTTTTTAGTCTATGTTCGGATGCTGACTACTTTCGCTAATGCTTTGATTTCTTTCTTAGCTTTCTCTAATGTCTTCTTTAGGATCCAAATCTGCTTTGATTGTCTTGGAGCTTCTTCTTCGGTAGCCATACTTGAATTGTCCTTGGACTTAGTTTTTGGGCTCTCTTGTTCTAAAATGAATTTCTTCATCTAGGGTTTGTCAATGGTATTTGGTGTTGCTTGAACTTATACTCTTGAAGCTCATCTTTGCAAATCCATATCAGTATGAATCCTTTGTGTGATTTTTTTCTAGTTCTTCTTTGCTTCAAGCTTGTAGACAACTATCCAAGTTCCCCTCTAGAATTGATTGCCTCACTATGGCTCTCTATATTGTTTTCTTGAGAAGGAGGGATGGGTTGATTACATGTGGTACACCAAGAAATTTCATTGTCAGTTAAGGAAAGTTAAAGACTAGATTTATTGGATAAGGAGTCCGGTTGGGGGTTCTAAGTCATGCGTACTTCGATTTGGTACATTAGGGATTTTTGTTGGGATTTGTTGGCGAAAACTTTGGCTCTAACGCCTACTGTTGCGGAAATACTTTCGCCCTGAAGGTGAGTTTCGCGACAAGGCTTGAACTCTGTCAGGCCTGCGGAAAATGCCGCGCCACCGAAATAGAATGCTAAACTAGAGTGATTCAGAACACCTCTGTAATCAACAGTAGCTCAGCCTAAATTAACGTCGCTTTAACTGTGTTATTCTGCGACTCAGGTTCCACCGGAACTTCACCAGACTGTTACTGGACTGACACCGTAGTCGTACCGGAACTTCACCGAAATAAACTTAGTTCTGCTCGTGATTGCTTCAGATGAACTTATGTGAAGTAAGGAAGTAGTGTGTGAGCTTTCTTCACCGAATGAACTTCCTTCTGGAAACTTCACAGTTCTGAAATGCTACTTTCCGGTTAACTTTTGTACTGTGTGTACATCTTCATTCCACCGGAAACTGTGATCAGCTTAAAGTAGAGACGTCTAGCTACAAGATGAGCTATCTCTCATACAAAGCTTCGAACTCTGCTACGAGTTATACTTCGTTGTTCTACCGAAAAATCCTGATTTCTGAGAAACTGTAACTGACCGAGAAATTACTGAAACATGTTTACTGAATAAACTATTATTCACCGAAACATGCGTTTACAGAGAAGGTACTGAAGCACGTTTAGTAACGAGTCTTGATAGCTAACGATAAACTAAGCTTCCTACCGTAACACGAAATAACTTCAGATTCTTCACAAGTAAAGATTGCACGCAGACATCCACATGAACATGTGTTTTCGATTAGAGAAGATGTGTACAAGTAAGCTTGGCCTCTTCTTGCTCAAGTTACAGAAACTCTCCTACAGTGAGTAGTTTCTTATTACCATCTCTCTTCAGATGAAAAAGCCCGACACTTCAGGCTTGTGTTATTCATCTGTACATACGCGATCTATGACGTCTTCTGAGAACTTCTAAATCTCTCTTCACTCATACGCGATCTATGGCGTCTTCTCTCAGTCTCTCGTTCTCCTCTGTGTATCATCTACGATTCTCTCTCCGTGTATATCTGCGTCTCGTTCTTCAAATCTTGCTGTATATATATACAATTTCTTTGGCGCTCCTCTGCCCTGTCATTCTTCAATTCGCGTTATGCGCGCCTTACGCGCCCGCCGCGGTTAATTGCTCTGTTATGCGGACACCGCGCACTAACTTCACATACTGTACACCTGTGCACTGATTTTCCGGATGATTCTGTTTCTGTCTTGTTTGTTGTGTCAAATTCGTGAGTGTTTCCTTAACAGCTCCCCCTCAATCACTAATTTGACATCTTCCGGTCTTTCATATATCTTCCTTTCTTTTATTCCTGCCATCTCTTTGAATCTGTTTGTTTTTGTTCCATCCAAGCTCTTTGTCAGAATATCTGCAATCTGATCTTTCGTAGGAGTGTAGACTATTTCTATCTCTTTCTCCATTACTTTTTCTCTTAGGAAATGGTACTGAATCTCTATGTGTTTTGTTCTTGCATGAAACACAGGATTCGCTGCAAGATACAGCGAGCTCATATTGTCTCCATGTATGATCGGTATACTTTGATCTATACCCATGCTTTTAAGTAAAGTCTGCATCCATATTACTTCTTTGGCTGCTTCTACCAGTCCTTTGTATTCTGCTTCTGTTGATGATAAAGCTACTGTGTGTTGTTTCTTCGAACACCAGCTTACCAGCTTATCTCCTAGGTATATCATATACCCGTGCGTTGATCTTCAGTCATCTTGACTTCCTGCCCAATCTGAGTCACTATATGCTCTGAGCTTTATATCTGACGTAAAAGGATAATATAATCCTTCTTTTATAGTTCTTTTGATATATCTGAGAACTCTTTGTCCTGCAACCCAATGTTGCTCTGTCGGACAATGCATAAACTGTGAGAGGACTCCCACCGGAAAACTGAGATCCGGTCTTGTTAGTGTAGCATATATTAAGCTTCCTACTAACGATTGATACTTCTTCATATCTTTAAATTCTGTTCCACTATATTTACTGAGTTTATGGTTTACTTCAAGCGGTGTTGAAGCTTCTCTGCACTTTTCCATGTTGAACTTCTTCAGTAAGTTCAGGAGATACCTCTCTTGTGTGACATATACACCATGATCTGTATATGTGATTTCCATTCCTAGAAAGTATGATAACTTTCCTAGGTCACTGATCTTGAATTCCTTTTCTAGCAGTTTCTTTACCTCTGTGATTCCTGCATCTGAGGTTCCTGTAATTATTATGTCATCTACATAGATACAAATGTAGATCATTCCTTCTTCTGTTCTTTTGATGAGTAGACTTGCATCTGCCTTCGAACTTTGGTATCCAAGTTCGTTCAGATACTTCACGAGTCTGTAGTTCCAAGCTCTTGGAGCTTGCTTC
Organism: Ceratopteris richardii; assembly: GCA_020310875.1. Classification (NCBI taxonomy): domain Eukaryota; kingdom Viridiplantae; phylum Streptophyta; class Polypodiopsida; order Polypodiales; family Pteridaceae; genus Ceratopteris; species Ceratopteris richardii. The sequence goes on along the minus strand of CM035413.1, from coordinate 98,242,194 downwards.
AGTCCATAAAGAGCTTTTCTTAACCTGCAAACAAAGGTTGGGTATCTGGAACTTATAAACCCTTCCGGTTGTTCCATATATACTTCATCTGATATATATCCATTCAAGAATGCATTCTTTATATCTAGCTGACTTAGCTTCCATCCTTTTGATGCTGCTATAGCAATCACTGTTCTTATGGTTGACATCTTTGCCACCGGACTGAACGTCTCGTCATAGTCTATGCCATGCGTCTGAGCATAGCCCTTGATAACCAGTCTCGCTTTATGTCTGGCTATCCTTCCATCTGCAAGTTTCTTAACTTTGAACACCCATTTATTTCCAATTACTTTCTTACCATTCGGTTTAGGAACAAGCTCCCATGTCTTGTTCTCTTCCAGTGCGGTGAATTCTTCTTTCATTGCTTCTTGCCATTGCTCCTTGCCTTTAGCTTCATCATAGCTCTGAGGTTCATCATCGTCCTTTACCATGTATGCATAATCGTTCTTAGTTATATACGATGTATCATACGAGTATCTTTCCGGTTGTCTTCTTACTCTGTTTGACCTTCTTAGCTCATATTCTTCGTGTGTGTCTGAGTACCCGTCTTCATCTTCGTTCCTTATACCTGTTCCGGTCCTGGACGTACTTGCCTCTTCATCTTTGTTTACTTGAACAATTGATTTTCCTTTCTCTCTTCTTTTTATCTCTTCTTCAAATTCTTCAGCTGTATGACTCTGATCTGCATACCAGCTTTTCTGTTCATCAAATGTTACATCTCTGGAAACAGTAAAATGTTTGGTTAGAGGACTCCATAACCTGTAACCCATCTGTTTCTCATCATACCCGACGAATACATATTTCTCTGCTTTTGGTTCAAGCTTATGTCTCAGTTGAGACGGTACATAAGCATACGCTACTGATCCAAACACTTTGCAGTGATCAAGTGTTGGCTTCTTTCCCCACCAAGCTTCATAAGGGGTCATTCCTTCTAACGCTGTACATGGTAACCTGTTTGCCAAGTATGTAGCTGTATTTACAGCTTCAGCCCAAAGATAATCCGGGCAATTCTTTTCTTTTAGCATAGCTCGTGCAAACTCGACTAGAGTTCGGTTTCTCCTTTCTGCTACACCATTCTGTTGTGGTGTATACCTGCAGGTTATTTCTCTCTTAATACCTGCATTCCAAAGATAGTCATTGAATTCTCGGGAGAAGTATTCTCCCCCTCCATCAGACCTCAGTCTTTTAAGTTTTCGTCCGGTGAGTCTTTCGGCATATGCATGAAAATGCCTGAAAGCTCCGAACACCTCTGACTTTTCCTTCAAAACATAAAGAGTTATCCACCTTGTGGCATCAACAATGAATAAAACATAGTACCTTGATCCGCTGATTGATCCTTCTTTCGTTGGTCCCCATACATCTGTATGTATGAGTTCTAGCACGCCATCATGTTTGAATCCTTTCTTCTGGAAAGGTAACCTGTGGGCTTTTCCCATTTGACAGGCTTCGCATTTGTGAATCATATGTTGGTTCTGTACGTTCGGTAATCCCAGTACAGACTGGTTCGCTATCATAGCTTTGATTCCTTTTTCGTGAAAATGACCTAATCTCTTGTGCCAGAGATCAAGTTCTGTAATTACCTTTTCATCATGTGTGAGCAGCGCTTGGCCAATGTTCCCTTGTACTCTTAAGGTAAAGAGTCTGCCTTCTTTCTTACCAGAAACGATCTGATAATATCCGTTCTTGGGATCTTCTACAAATACTCCTTTGTTTGTAAATCTGACCTGAAAACCTTTTTCGACTATCTGTCCCACACTGATCAGATTTTTCGGTATTGTTGGAACATACAAAACATTGGTTAGCAAATCTGCTCCACTCTTGCATTTCACTTTTCCGATTGATTGTACTTTGTGTCTTGTATTGTCACCTGTTTGAACAGTGTGACTAGAACTACCTTTCTCTAGTTCTGACATTAGTTCTATATTTCCTGACAAGTGATTAGAACATCCAGAGTCAATGTAAAATACCTTTAGATCTTCGTTATCAGATGTGCTGATTGAGTTCATCATCAATGATGTATGACTTTCATTCTGTGTGTCGTTTGCATAGTTGTTGTAGGTGGTGTTGTAGGATTGGCTCTGTCCCCAACTTCTTACTCCACCTCTACCGTAGCCTCCTCTTTGGCTTTGTCTTCCTCTTTGGAAGTTACTTTGATTTCTTCCGCTACTGCCTCTGCTATTGTTGTTTTGATTTTGATTTGATCCTTGTTGATTGTGCCAACAATCATGCGCCAGATGGTTACTTAGTCCACAAATCCAGCAAGCTTTCTTGGTGGTATTCTGGCGGCTTCTTCCTCTTGCTCTTCCTCTGCCAGTGCCTTTACCTCTTGCGTAATAGGCCTGAGAGCTCGACTCTTCTTCGTCTTTTGACTTTCCTTTGTCTTTCTTCTTGTTCTTCATGTACATTGCAGAGCTATGTCCTTTGTCTGCGTCTCCTTTCAGGTCTTGCTCATATGTGAGCATCAAACCAAGCAGCTGATTTAATTCTGGTACAAAGTGATTTAGGGAGAGTTCAGTTGATAGTACGAAAGGTTTCCACCTTTCATCACCTTTCAACCCTGTGAGCACTTGCGCTATCAATCTATGATCTTCGACTTCTTCATTTATGGATCCAAGGCTATCTGCTAGATCCTTCATTTTAGTGACGTAGTCACTGATGCTTTGACTCGGCTTCTTTTTGAACGTTGTGAACTCGGACCATAGGCTGGCTTTCCTAGCTTTCGTAGTATTCTCGAAGTGATCTTCCAGTGCGCTCCATATGTCCTCTACTTTCTCCAGACCTCTAATGTGCGGTAGTAGGTGGTCTGACACAGTGTTGTAGATGTAGGCTCTTGCTGTTGCATCTTTCTTCTGCCACAGCTTTAGGGCGTCTAGTTCTTCTTTTTCCGGTTGACTATCATCTTCGAAAGTGGGTTTCTTTTCTTCTCCGGTCACGTACGTCATTAAGTCCTTACTCATAAGTAAGGCTTCCATGCGCATTACCCATGCAGGATAATTATCTCTGTCCAGTTTATCAATTTGGACATGATCTGCCATGATCTTCTTCCTCTCGTGGAATGATCCGCCTCTTATACCGATTCTTGGGAAAACTAACCTGCTCTGATACCAATTGTTGGGATTTGTTGGCGAAAACTTCGGCTCTAACGCCTACTGTTGCGGAAATACTTTCGCCCTGAAGGTGAGTTTCTGCGACAAGGCTTGAACTCTGTCAGGCCTGCGGAAAATGCCGCGCCACCGAAATAGAATGCTAAACTAGAGTGATTCAGAACACCTCTGTAATCAACAGTAGCTCAGCCTAAATTAACGTCGCTTTAACTGTGTTATTCTGCGACTCAGGTTCCACCGGAACTTCACCAGACTGTTACTGGACTGACACCGTAGTCGTACCGGAACTTCACCGAAATAAACTTAGTTCTGCTCGTGATTGCTTCAGATGAACTTATGTGAAGTAAGGAAGTAGTGTGTGAGCTTTCTTCACCGAATGAACTTCCTTCTGGAAACTTCACAGTTCTGAAATGCTACTTTCTGGTTAACTTTTGTACTGTGTGTACATCTTCATTCCACCGGAAACTGTGATCAGCTTAAAGTAGAGACGTCTAGCTACAAGATGAGCTATCTCTCATACAAAGCTTCGAACTCTGCTACGAGTTATACTTCGTTGTTCTACCGAAAAATCCTGATTTTTGAGAAACTGTAACTGACCGAGAAATTACTGAAACATGTTTACTGAATAAACTATTATTCACCGAAACATGCGTTTACAGAGAAGGTACTGAAGCACGTTTAGTAACGAGTCGTGATAGCTAACGATAAACTAAGCTTCCTACCGTAACACGAAATAACTTCAGATTCTTCACAAGTAAAGATTGCACGCAGACATCCACATGAACATGTGTTTTCGATTAGAGAAGATGTGTACAAGTAAGCTTGGCCTCTTCTTGCTCAAGTTACAGAAACTCTCCTACAATGAGTAGTTTCTTATTACCATCTCTCTTCAGATGAAAAAGCCCGACACTTCAGGCTTGTGTTATTCATCTGTACATACGCGATCTATGACGTCTTCTGAGAACTTCTAAATCTCTCTTCACTCATACGCGATCTATGGCGTCTTCTCTCAGTCTCTCGTTCTCCTCTGTGTATCATCTACGATTCTCTCTCCGTGTATATCTGCGTCTCGTTCTTCAAATCTTGCTGTATATATATACAATTTCTTTGGCGCTCCTCTGCCCTGTCATTCTTCAATTCGCGTTATGCGCGCCTTACGTGCCCGCCGCGGTTAATTGCTCTGTTATGCGGACACCGCGCACTAACTTCACATACTGTACACCTGTGCACTGATTTTCCGGATGATTCTATTTCTGTCTTGTTTGTTGTGTCAAATTCGTGAGTGTTTCCTTAACAATTTTCACATCCGTTATTTTTAGTGCTTTCTCATCTAGGAGGCTAAAGACTTCTCTATGTCATACCTTGGCTAAAATATATCCTTGAGCAAGATGTATTGTAACATTAAATTTTTATATCCAATCTTTTCATAGAACTAGTTCTTCTAGTAGATCGGAGTCTTTATTAAACAAAAGTCTTTGGTGCATAGTTTTATTCCCTAAATGCAAGGATAAGTTTACTTCTCCTAGGCATTCAATGATATTGCCTCCAATTCCAATCATATAAGTAGTGTAGGAATGAGTGCCATCTTTGAATTTTCAACTAAAGAAACACATACACTACCCAGGGCTGCTCCTCTATTGATTAAAGAATCTACCAATTTCTACTCCTCTTTTCCAATCCTTAGGAATAAATATGGTTGTCTCACTTGGTTTTGATGTTAAAGGTATGATAATTAGTTATGGAAATGGATTCGTCACCTTGTAAGTATCTATCATACGGTTCTCTTATCCATTCCTTACATTTTCTAATTTGTTATGGGGCTTCTAATCTTGTTTATTCCCATATCCTCTCTTCTTCCTTCTTTCGATCTTGAGCTATTAAGAGTCTAGTCAACATTGGTTTGGTCAATGGTTCCATGTAATTTTTTGACTCTACACCACTTATGTAGTTCGATAGTATGTCTCAATCTAATGTAGCTAAACTAATGGCTTCGTGAGAGGAAATTCAATTGATGATCAAAGGACCATACCCTCTTTGTTGTAATTTTTGGGCATGTTGTTTTGAAGTGTATACTAAAACTAGATCGCCAACTCTAATGGCTTCGTGAGAGAAAACGCATTTGATGATCAAAGGACCATACCCTCTTTGTTGTAATTTTTGGGCATGTTGTTTTAAAGTGTATACTAAAACTAGATCACCAAGTTTTGGGCATGTTGTTTTAAAGTGTATACTAAAAATATATTGCCAACTAGATCAAATGACCATACCCTTGTCTTTGATGTGAGTGTCATAGTAAACCTTTTGTCTTCTCTTAGTAGCATAAATACTTGTTACTGCTGGTAATCTACTTTCATGCGATTTCTCGATGATCCAATTGGTTGGATAACTCACGTCTTTTCGATTTGTATTTTTGTGCTACTCCAAGAGTAGGAATCTAGAAATCAATCAACAAGATTGTGTTTTGACCATAAACTAGATCACCATTATATATGATACCTAGAATGTCAAAATTGAATGATGTAATTGTTTAATCTAGTCATATCTACCGCTGTCGGGAAGAAGGAGGTCGTGGCAGGAAGCCGGCGCCTGGGGTTGGATCAGGCCCCTCTCTGGTGCGCCGTTCCCGCTATCCTACGAGCGGCGTCTATGAGCTGGGCGCCTTGCCTGCGCTCTCTGGAGCGTGCGCGATCCTCGTGGGGTCCTTTGCCCCTCGGAAGTGTCGAGACGTGGGACCGTGGGCGTCGGAAAGAGACGATCGGATACCGCAGTGAAACACGTGATGTAGATCAAGCTCGAAGATACAATCGGAAATGAACTGAAGCCTCCAATAAAATGAATGATACAAACAGGCCACTACAGTGCGGGCCGACGGTACAATAAAACCGCTACAGTGCGGTGCGATGATACAATATAAACGCCGCCGCTACAGTGCGGGCGGGCTAGTGTCTACTCTAGATCCCTCGCTACAGTGCGAGAAATCACCCACGGGATTCTGCTTCGATCTTCTCGTCCAAGCTTCTCTTCCAACTTTACTTCGGTCCGTTCTTTTCTTCAAATATCCTCCGCAATGGCCTTCCTTCTCTTTACTTTAGATAATCAGAAATCACATAAACCTGGAGAGGCATCCACAGATGAGATCCATGAGGAGAAACAAATAAGGCTTGGATCCCTATTTATAAGTTCCCCACTCTCTAGGACTTCTCTAGAATCTTCTAACCTCCCTAGATAACTTTCTAATTCGAGATCACCTCGCATGTTCATTTTCTATTTTTGGGAAATCACATCACTAGTTTCTATTTTTGGTTTTTCTTCTTTTTATTTTTCCTAAATTAATGTTTTGGTTCCACACTGTAAATACAAATTAATTAATCTAAGGTTTGACCTAGGATAAACACCGATTTCAAGGGTCTAAGCTAGGGATTTTGGTCGGGGAAATTAGGGTTTTGATCACAAATATCTCAAACTCACCAATTCATGGGTTTATTTACAAATTCGGCCTAAACTCTAAAGGTTTCCAAGGATTCAAGTCCGATTTTCAGGGGGTAAAACCACATTTTTAGGGGTTTTGAAGGGTCAAACCTAGGTTTTTATGGGTCTAATGTCTGTTGTTTATATACATGGGTCTAACACACATCTCAAACTTGTTTTCGCATCACACAATCAATTAATCGGCCAAATTATGCATGAAATATACCACTCTTTAGTCAAAACATCACACAAAAACTCATAAAACAATGAACTTTTGAAAAAAAACTCAGTGCACACTCCCTGCGGGATTTCATCCCGACACCGCTATTCACCATCTTGGTGAGAATTATGCATAACACCTTATTTAAACTCTCACCTTGATCTTTAGCTTGTGGATGATAGGATGCTGACTTTTTATGAATCAAGAGAAATTCATTCATGAGTGATTCAATGACTTCATTGATGAAGTGCATATCTATATCACAGACTATCTTGATTGGTAGTCCAAATCTAAAAATGTTTTCAAACAAGAACTTTGCGGTGTTTTGGGCATCATTTCTCCTAGTGGCTTTGGCTTCTATGAACTTCATTAAGTAGTTCGTTGGTACTATGATATACTATGCATACGATCCTCTTGTTGGGGATTAATGGATCCAATAAAGTCTATTCCCCATCTAGAGAAAGTTCTTGCACTGATCATTGGTATCAAAGGCATGTCATCTTTTCATATAGGATACTTAGTTCTTGACATACATCACAACTTCAGATAATGTTTTGCATCTATATGTAATGTTGGCCACCATAATCTTGCAAAGAGAAATGACCTGCTACTACTCTAGCATGTTTGATTTCTAATATAGGAAGTTACTCTCCCTCATCAACACACATTTGTAATTGGTTATCTTTTCCTCATTTGAAGATTTGCTCTCAAAAAACTACATAATCTTTACTTTGTTCTTCTAAGGATCTTTTCCTTGTTAGGCTCACTCCTTCTGGATATGTTTGTGATTTTAGATAAACCATTAGTGGCTTACTCCACTCAGGTGCTATCTTAGAATAGCATATAGATGAATGTTCATCTGGTATGGACACTTGACACATATGATACTTCATCACATATTCGTGTACATCCTTTTGCATGTTTGGCCACTACACTCCTAATCTCTTCAATTCTTGAGTTGTTTCACTTATAGTTTAAGTGTTCTCCATTTATTCTTGTGAGCTTGTTTACTAAGACTACTTGGTTCCTCATCCTCAATGCATCTTAGAAGTATTCGGTTAGAGTCTTTGCAATATAAGCTTCTTGCTACTATGTGTAAGTTTCTTCTTTTCCAAAGCTCCTTATCTCTAGCTGAATTGATCCTATGACTAGATCCATGATTGAGTATATGTACCAATTTCTCAGCCCATTTAGGACATAGTTCTAGGTTAAACAAGCAGGTATCTAGTAGCTCATCTACTACTCCTGTTGGTGGTTCTTCGTGAGTCATTCTAGACAAATGGTTAGCCCTAACATGGGTATTTCCTTTCTTGACCACTACATAAAAATCAAATTCCTTCTCGTATTACAAGGTTTATTGAGCAAGTACAATAGAGCTTGGTGATCAATAAAGAATTTGAAGCTATGAGGTAATCTCTAAACCTTTTCACTTCATAGAACATCCCTAAGCCTTCTCCCTCAATTGTGGTGTAATTGGTTCAGCTTGGTTTGACTTTCTACTCACATAGGCAATCGGGGGATCTAGTTTTTCATCATTTGCTTGTTGTGCTAATATGCATCCAATGGCAAAATTAGATGAATCTAATTTAATTTCGTTTAGTTTGGTTTAACTTTCTATTGGCATAGGCAATTGGGTGATCTCATTTCCCTCATCTATTGGTTGCACTAATATGCATCCAATGACAAAATTATATGCATTCACATCTATATGGAATGGTTTATTCTAGACTAGCACTTTTAGAATCAGTGCTAAGGTTAGCCTTTGTCTATGTTGGAGTTAGACATCTGCGGAAGCACGCGAACATCACAAGGAAGAAGAAGAAGCTTGGAGCACAACACACAATACTGAATGTATTACTAGAGAATGTACAAAGATAAGTAGCCCTTTAGGGAAATAGGCATATATACAAGCCGGGGGGAAAAAAACCTCCTAAAGAGGGAAAAAAGTGCCACGGCGGTCCTAGAGTGTTCACACACATCACTACCTAAATATATCAACAAATCCCCCCAGGAAGTGATGCGGTGAACAAGGAGCTGGCACTCATGTATAAGCAAGTGCCAAGCTATGTGGAAATTACTCCACAAAAGGAAGTAAGCCCAAAGCTTTGCGGAAAGCTTCAAACTTCTCCCTAGGCAAAGCCTTCATGAAAGGTCTGCAATGTTCTCCTGCGTGGGCACATATGCCAAGCTGATCTCCCCAATAGAGAACCTCTCCTTGACATAATGATAATGCACCTCAATGTGCTTAGTGCGAGCATGGAACACAGGGTTCCTCACAACTACCAATGCGCTCTGACTGTTAGTGAAGATGGTGGTGGCAGAAGACTGACCAACACCCAAATAAGCCATAAGGCATCTGTGCCACACACACTCAACAATCACTATGAAAGCTTCCCTATACTCAGCCTCACAACTAGAAGTGGCCACAGTAGGCTGGTTCTTTCTCAACCAAGATATACATGAGCTACCAAGCATGAAGCAAAAGCCACTAGTGGACACACGAGTGTCATAGAAACCAGCCCAATCAAAGTCAAAAAAAGCATGCAAATCTAGCGGTAGTGATCTCCCCTTGGATAGAACAAACCAAGTAGTCGGGTACCACTCAAGTAGCGAAAGATGTGCTTAACCGCCTGCTAATGCTTGAATCCTTGGCAATGCATAAACCTGCTTATCTGTGAGATAGCAAACTGAATATCTGGCCGAGTAATGCATAAGTAAATCAAGCATCCAAAAACTTGTTGATAGAGAACAACACCAAATGCATCTCCAACATCATGAAGACTCAATCATAAACCTGTTTCCATAGGAGTGGCAATAGGTTTACACTCTTCAAGGCCAAAACACTGCAATAATGTGTCAATATATTTTGTTTGACACAAAGCCATTCCACCATCAACGTGCATAAATTGAATGCCCAAATAGTGATGCAAATGCCCCAAATCAGACATCTCAAATGAGGCATGCAAATCAGCCTTACAATCAGCAATATACCTCTCATGAGGACCAGTGAGCAGCATGTCATCAACATAAACCACAATGATCAGAAGTACATCATTAGCACGCTTAACATATAAGATGCTTTCAGTTGGACTATTCTTAAAACCATGTGCAATCAGATAGGCATGTATCTTCTCATACCAAGCATGTGGTGCTTGCTTTAAACCATATAATGCCTTCTTTAACTTGCACACCTGGTTTTCATGCCCTTTCTGCACAAAGCCACGAGGCTGAAAAACATACACTTCTTCATGCAATTCACCATTCAAAAATGCAGTTTTAATGTCCAAATGATGTACATTCCAACCTTGATGAGCTGCAAATGCAAAGATGCTCCAAATAGTAGTCATACAACATGTAGGTGGAAAGGTTTCACCAAAATCAATGCCTCTTTCCTGCGCATAACCCTTTGCAATAAGCCTAGCCTTATACCTATCAACCGTACCATCAGGTTTATGTTGCAGCTTGTATACCCACTTAGTGCCAATGGCTTTCTTGCCAGGAAGCAAGTCACATAAAGACCAAGTACCATTCTTCATTATAGCATCATATTCAGATTGCATAGTAGCCATCCAATTTTCTAAACTTTGTAGCCTCATCAAATGAAACAGGCTCAGTCTCATTAGAGACACTAGATGCAGCCATAGCATAGCAATTTGATGCAAAACAGGCACTATGAGAGCCTGATCGAGTATGATATGACAGAGGTGCATCTAATTTGCTATCATGCAAGGTCTGCACCAACCATTTTGGCATAGTTCTTGCCTACTCAATATCAACTCTCTCATCAATAAGTGCATCATGTAAATCTACATAAAAAATGGAATGATCTACATCATCACATGAAACCTGCAAAGGCTGAGAAGTTGCCTCATTAGGACCAGCACTAGACTATCCACCTATAAAAAGAGGCAGCAATGTATCATACATGTCTTTGGAGCTAACAGATGTCTCCTTAGAACATGAAAGCAATGGCTGAATAGCATGTTCCACAAAAACATGGACTAACCAAAATGCGTTTAGTCTGTGGATGATACAGATGATAGCTTTTACTTTCAGAACTGTACCCAACAGAAATACATTTTACTACTTTATCATCCTATTTTGTACGATGTTGTTCATGCACTGATGCATATGCCAAACAACCAAAAACATGTAGATGAGCAAAAGATGGCTTGCGGTCATGCCAAACCTCATATGGAGTGATATACTTCAGCGCATTAGTGGGACACCTGTTAAGTTCATATGCTCCACACATGACAACCTCAAGCTAGAAACTATGTGGTAAAGCCTAACTCTTGAACATACACCTCACCATCTCCATGAGTGACCTGCTCTTTCATTCAACAACACCATTCTATTGAGGTGTATATGGCACTCTACACTGGAGTTTTATCCCACGTTCAACCAGAAAAGCATTAAAATCAGAAGACATATATTCCCCCACTCGATCAGAATGGAGGGTGCCCATTTTACACGCTGATAGATTTTCAGCCAAAACCAAAAACTGTTTGAAGCACATGAACACTTCGGACTTTGGCTTCAATGGATATACCCATGCATGCCTGGAAAAATCATCAATGAAAGTGACGAAGTAAAGATAATTTCCAAAAGAAGGTGTCTGCATAAGACCACAGACATCACTATGTACAAGCTACAATTTTTGAGTAGCCCGAACTGAACCATCTTTTGGAAATGAGGAATGTTGCATTTTGCCCAAAATACAGCCTTCACAAACATGTTTTCCAAGTGCCTCAAGTTTGGGTAAAGAGGACACCATTTTAGATTTCTACAGGCGTAGCAAACTAGCAAAATTCAGATGACCAAAGCATGCATGCGAAAGCTTTGCATCTGACATAGTGTGAGAATCATGTACTGCACATGCCGAATCATTCACAGATCTTTCATAGTCTATGAGATTATACAGCAGACGACATAAAATGCCAGAAGCAATAATCACATCACCATTTGACAGTTCATGAACTGTACACCTGTCATCAACAAATTTCACAACCAAGACAATGTTGGCTAATACAGAAACTAATAACAGGTTCTTTTTGATCCCTGGCACAAATAAAACATATGACAAAGTGAAACAACTACCATCAGTAGTAGTCAAAATGATCTTACCATCTCCCATAATAGGATAAGAGGAGTTGTTGGCACATGTAGCAGTATTCCCTATAGGGGCACGCTTGAGTGAAGAGAAGAAACCACGTTGCGAGGTAATATGTTTGGTCCCCCACTGTCAAAGTACCAAACATCTGAGTCTACTGCAGACATGCACTGCTCATGAGAAGATGGGTCAAAATTGCAAATAGTAGTAAACGCCCATTCTTCTTCCTGCACAAGATTAGCAGACTTTGTTTTTGGTGTAGAGGCCTCTACAACAACCATTCTAGCCTCTTTCTTCTTTGCCTCTTTAGAAGCCAGTTTTGGACAGTTCTTTACGATATGATCATTCCCTTTACAGTACTTGCAAAACAATTTCTGCTTTTCTGATTTTTTCTCATCTTTATCTTGGTTCTTCGAATGTGCAGCATTTGCAAATTTTTGCTTACTAGTAGAAGAGCTCAATTTTCCTTTGCCCTTCTGATTAGCTAGGAAAGCTTCATCTGCAACATGCATAATGGACCTGTTCTGCCTGGACTGATCTTCCTACAACAGAACAGAGACTAAGTCCTCAAATGACAAGGCATTTGGATTGCCTTTCATCATCAACCGAAGAGTAGAAGCAAAACTCTTATATGAATCGGAAAGACCATTCAGAACGGTCTGCACAAGTGAGCTATCTGGTATAACCTCATCAGCAGAAATCAACTATTCCTTCAAGTCTTTGATCTTTGTTAGAAAACTGTCCATAGAATCACCTTCATTCATGTGCTCACTCTCCAACTGTTTTCAGAGGTAAGCAACACGAGCCTCATTCCTAGCTTGGTACAAAGTGGTAAGTGTATCCCAAGCATCCTTATCTGTTCTCCAAGAGAGAATGCGAGGAATAATGGCACGCTTGACAGACAAAGCTATCAATGCATGTGCCTGAGCATCTTTGCCATCCCAATGAATCTGCTCTATAGTAGATGCAGCAGAAATCGCACGACGAATAGGAATATGCAGAATATCATCATCTTTGACACCTTCTGCATCAGCCTCAATACCCGCAGTTGTAATAGTTGCAGGTGTGATAGGACGTTATTCAACACCCTGCACAATGTTCCACAACCCTTTTGCAACCAATACATGTCGCATCATATAAGCCCATAACGGCTAGTTGGTACCATCCAACTTATCCTCAACAGCCAACATACAGAATACATCACTGCTTTTAGCCATGGCTGGTGACTAAAATACCTTGATGCAAAAAATTGACTGTATCTCAAAAAGTTGAACAGAACTGCCCAGACGAATTCCACTAGACTTGTAGCAGACTTCGAGACACCTATACTAGCAAACAGAAACTGGTATATACCTTTGGCACAAAAAGACAAAATAGCCTACACAAGAGCTATGATAGTGCATTCCGAGGCCGAAACAAGCTCAGATCGTGATTTCGGCACCACAGAGCGAAGATGTTTTGATCTCGAAAACACGTTGAGTATGCTCAACAAAATTTTTGCGATTGGAGGAGTGTCAATGGCGCCCTAGATGAAGCGACGACCTGCTCTGATACCAATTGTTGGAGTTAACCGTCTACAGAAGCATGCGAACATCACAAGGAAGAAGAAGAAGCTTGGAGCACAACACACAATACTAAATGTATTACTAGAGAATGTAAAAAGATAAGTAGCCCTTTAGGGCAATAGGCGTATATACAAGCCCGAGAAAAAAAACCTCCTAAAGAGGGAAAAAAGTGCCCCAGCGGTCCTAGAGTGTTCACACACATCACTACTTAAATATATCAAGAGTCTAGATGCATTAAATTTTTATTCTCATCCATCTCTTCAAGTGAATTGAGTTAAAATTCCATATAATGGTTTTGCAGTTATGGTGTACATGTGAATAAATCTACGATACTATCCATAATGACCCATTACATCTTGCTCTTCTTTCACATTTTTTGGTCTAGGCAATGCTAGAATAACTTTGATATTGTTCTCTTCTATAGAGATACCATTTTTTGAAACTATATATCCCAATCTTTTACCTTGAAACACCATGAAAACACATTTTCAATGTTCAAACACACTCAATATTGTCTACATTCATCGAAGATTCTCCTAAGTTTTGGCATATGGGCTGGCCATTGAGATGAATATGTACATAAATCATCTACATAGACCTCCATAATTTTTTGCAAAAACTCTTTAAAAACATGGCACATCAATCTTTCGAAAGTGGTTGGGGTGCTCCATAAACCAAAAAGCATAATTGTGAATGCATAAATCCCCCACTCTGTAGCAAAGGGAATTTTGCGTTGATCTTCTATAGCAATTGCTACTTGATTATATCTTAAAACTCCATCAAAATAGATGTACAATTCCTTGCCTGGTACTCTTTCCAAAATATGATCTATTATGGGTAAAGGATAGCATCTCGAATGGTGGCATCATCAACTTTTTTTAGGTCAATACAAACCCTCAGCTTTCCATTCTTTTTTTGCTTAAGGGATTACCCAACAAAGATACATTTCTTTGCTTTTTGGTCAAGCTTCATAGTCAACTCATCTAGAACATGTATATATGCAATGAAACTAAGTATTTTCATGTGTGATAAGTTTGGAGGTTTACCCATAAACTTCTCATCACATGTAACTTGATGTATAGGAGTAGTTCAAGTTTTAATCATGATGTACATAGTAGTGTGCACAACTTCTATCCAATAATAATGAAGCATATTTTTTTAGCCATCAAGGACCTTACTGTTTCATTATGGTGTGTACCTACATGAGTATTTCCTTTCAATTCATGACTCTTTAGAAAATTACTGAATTCTTTTGATATCTATTCAGCTCCTCCATTTGACTCTAATCTCAATATACTTCTGTCTTTGATTTTCAACAAGAGCCTAAAATTTGGAAAAAGTTTAAACACCTCACTCTATACTCTGAATTATATGACCTTTGCATGAAGGACAGAAATAGTGTTGCTGCCCATCTAAATGAGTTTGATGCTATAATCTCCCAGTTAGAGCTCAAAAAATGGATATGGATAATGAAATGAAAGAAGTATTGTTGTTATGCACCTTGCCATCATCATGGGATACGATCAAGGAAAGTTTGGACAAAGGGTTAATTAGGCCAAGCCAATCCCCTTGGGCCATAGCCATCCTTCTTGTACAAAAGAAAGATGGTTCTATGAGGCTATGTGTGGACTATAGGGCATTGAACAATCTGACAATAAAGAATAAGTAGCCCATGCCACTGGTTGAAGATCTCTTCGACAACTTAAAGGGAGCTAAAATCTTTTCAAAGATTGACCTATGACAAGGATATCATCAGGTTAGAATTAAAGATGATGATATTCCTAAGATCGCCTTTCAAACTAAGTATGGTCATTATGAGTTTTTGGTAATGCCATTCGGGTTAACAAATGCACTAGCAACATTTATGAGCTTGATGAATCAATTCTTGTAACCATACTTAGGAAAGTTTGTAGTAGATTTTTTTTGATGATATATTGATCTACAATACATATCATGAAAGTCATCTAGAACATCTAAAAAAGTTTTTAAATTTCTTCTCGATAATCAACTTTATGGTAAAGATTCAAAATGTGATTTCTTTACCCAGGAAGTAAAGTATTTTGGCCATATTATTTCCACAGAAGGAATGAAAGTAGATTTGGATAAGGTCTAAGTGATTCTTGAATGGCATGAGCCTAAGATAGTTTGAGAATTACAAAGTTTTCTCGGATTCGCAGGAAATTATCGGAAGGTTGTGGCTGGGTACACCAAGATAGCAATACCTTTGACAAATCAGCTCAAAGGGAAGCATCAGAAGATTACTTGGAAAGAAGAGCAAGCAAGAAGTTTTCAAGAGCTTAAACTTGCTTTAGCTTTAGCTCCAGTTCTACAAATAGTAGACCCAAATAAACCTTTCCAATTAGAAACAGATGTAAGTTCATCTACAATAGGAGTAGTACTAAGCCAAGAAGGTCAACCAATAGCTTTTGAAAGTAGTACGCTAAGTCTTGCTCAACAAAACTATTCTACTTATGAGCCAGAGATTTTTGCAATAAATGGTCTAAAGAAATGGTGCCATTACCTATATGGATCAAAGTTGACCATACTCTTTGATCAAGAGAGCATCAAGTGGTTTGTAAACCAACCAGATTTGAGAGGTAAAGCTAGATGGGCCGAACAGTTACAAGAGTTCGATTATGAACTAAGGTATAGGAAAGGAAAGTTCAATGCAGTGGCAGACACCTTAAGTCGGATGCCTATGTTGAACAATCCAAGTTTTGTACAAATTCAAAGTGAATTTATTTCAACTTTGAAAGGAAGTTGCAAAGAAGATCCAAGCTTCAGTCAAGCATGGAAGGTGGATAAAGAAGCTCAAACAAATGAAGCAAGTACTTCTGAGGTAAAATTTAAACAATATTCTCTCCAAGATGAATATTTGCTTTATAAAGGTAAGATTTGTGTACCGTCTTCTCGACATATGAAATCAAGTACTTTTCGAATGCCACAATGCTCCAAGTGTTGGACATCCTAGTATTAACCGAACCTATGAGCTAGTTAAACGGCATTTTTATTGGCTTAGTTTACATCGAGATGTGCAAAACTACGTATCCAAGTGCTATAAATGTCAAGTCAATAAGTTTCAATGACTTAAATTTGGAGGATTGCTACATCCTTTGGAGATTCCCAAAGGTAAATGGGAAAGCATCTTTATGGATTTCATTTCAGGGTTACCCTGCACTCAGAAAGGCTTTGATTCAATCTGGGTTGTGGTTGATCGATTGACTAAACTTGCTCAGTTTATTTGAGTCAAGACTACATATAAGACTCCAGAACTTGCAAGTCATTTGTAAATGAGCTTTACAGAATCTATGGTCTTCGAGTAGATACAGTCTCTGATCAGGATGCTCGATTTACAAGTCATTTTTGGCGAGCACTCTTTAGTAGACTTGAAACTAAACTAAGTTTAAGTACGGTTGAACATCCCACATGGATGGATAGACTGAGAAAGTCAATCAAATCTTGGAGGACATACTTAGAGCTTATGTTACTTCCGAAGAGACTGATTGGGAAGACTATCTTCCTTTGACTGAATTTTCCTATAACAGTGCTAAGAATTCATCAATTGAATTTAGTCCATTCATGTTGATGTATAGGTTTCAGCCTAGGTCTCCATACGGAGTGGGACTTCAAAATGAACGGGTACAAGCAGCTCAAGAATTCCTTCAAGACATGAACTTTAAGTTAAAAATAGCTAAAGAATACTTAAAGAAAGCTCAAGATCGTGGAAAAGCTTATGCTGATCCTAAGCGAAGAGATATTACTTTTCACGTTGGTGATCAAGTTTATCTTTGTGTTTTGGAAAGGTTGGAAAAGTTCAAGACTTGTCAATGCACCAAGTTGTTGCCTAGATATTGCGGTCCTTTTCCAATCACCAAGAAAGTTGGTTTATGGGCTTATGAATTACAACTTCAAAAACATATTTGGATCCATGTAGTGTTCCATGTTAGCCGACTTAGGAAGAGTTTAACAGATTCAGATAATCTGGTTGGACAATAGGTTATTCTTCCACTTCTTTCCTCATGAACCTGAAAGAATACTTTGCACCTAAGATAAAAACGTACTTGAAGTCATTTGTACAAAGAGTGCTTAGTAAAATGGAAGGATGGAACTGAAGAAAACTCAACATGGGAAAAAGTTTCTACAATCTAGCAACGTTTTTAGAATTTCCAATTTTAAGTTGGTCAATGATAGATAAGATTTTCTACTTTCAAGTTCTAAGTGGATAACGGATTGAATGAATGCTCATATTCTTCCAGTATTAGAACATGAGGCTCTGGGGTTTCCTAGAGATACTACATATAGCTTTCTTTTTGAGGAAGAAAAATTTTCCCAAGGGGGAAGAATGTAATAAAGTAAGTCTATGGTCTAAGGGTCTAGACGCGTCAGATAGATCTGAAATCGGACACCGTTTGATCACTCGTGTGTAGGACCAAAGATCTCAAGAATAGACTTAAGCATAAGCTCATGTGCTTTCATATTTAAG
The DNA here is from genome assembly GCA_020310875.1 of Ceratopteris richardii. Classification (NCBI taxonomy): domain Eukaryota; kingdom Viridiplantae; phylum Streptophyta; class Polypodiopsida; order Polypodiales; family Pteridaceae; genus Ceratopteris; species Ceratopteris richardii. The sequence goes on along the minus strand of CM035413.1, from coordinate 98,224,202 downwards.
TAATCCACTTAGGAGGTCTTGGGTTCAACCCCCATGGGGAGCATGGGGAGAGACTTTTGCTCAAGAAGCTCTAGAGCCTTCTAACTCAAGTTCACATGAGTTAACTTGATTCTAGAGAGACTTAACTCGAGTGACAAGTACAACCACCACTAGTGGACTCTAGTGGAAGGTACTAAAGTAGTGAACAAGATCACTCCAACCACTAGTGGACTTTAGTGGAAGGTATCAAAGGAGTGGAGGAGAATGCACATGCACTTGTGGACTTTAGTTACATTTATGGTCCTCATTGATTCAAGCAGCTATATATAGAGGCATACGGATGGGAGGTGAGTACATATTCATTTGTAAGGTAGTATTGTGGAAAGTCTATTGCATTTCCCACCAAGTTTTTGTAACTAGTCACATATTCAAATAAACCACCTCCATGAGAGCTTAGCTTTGAGTTTACTTCCATAAGTGTACCTACAACCTAAGCATTCTCCATATTTAACTTTGCTAGCATATCTTTAATGTACTTCTTCTCAATAGGACATACCATTCTATGTGTACACTACCTCCAATCCAATGAATTAATTGAGCATCACTAAGTCACCAATCTTGAATTCCTTCTTCATTTGATACTTGATTCTTGGAATACCTTCAACATCATTACCTATAAGTCTAATTTCATCCACATATACAAAAAGGAATATGACTTCTCTATGTGATTTCTTGATGAATAGGGAAGGATGTACTTTTCTCACCACAAACTTTTTATCCTGCAAGTAGGTTACAAGCCTATGATTCCAAGATATTGTAGCTTTCTTTAGCCCTTGTTAATTTGCAAACATGTTTAGGACAATGTGAGTTTTCCAAACCATGGGTTTGGGGCCATAAACTCCTCATATAAGATCCATCCATTCGGAAATACATTCTTCACATCCATATGATATATCTTCCAATTCTTGCTAGCTGAAATATTCATGTGTATTGTGATCATAGGCATCTTTTCCACATGAGAGAAGGTCTCCTCATAGTGAATGCCTTGGGTGTGACTGTTGCAGAGCTAAAGAGAGCACAAAGCAGAGAAAAAGACGGGTCCCAAAATTTTTCCAATTTGGATATCATATTTTTGTATCATAACCATTCTTGTATATATTTTCCATTGTAAAGGCACTAGAGGAGTCCTCTAGATGCATCCCCTCAGAAGATTAGAAACTTACCCATGTAAAATAATAGGAAATTAGTCTTTTAGTGAATAAAGTGCCGCTCTCTTGTGTGAAAGGACCATTTTTAGGGCACAAGTATATAAGTCAATTTGTGACTCTTTGTAAAGACTTTTTGCCATTGTGAGAATAGAGAGCACAGAAATTCGAATTTGTGTCTTCTTCACTCTGTATCTTCTTCTTGGCGAGCTTGTATGCATGTGTATTGCTTGGAAAGAGTGTTAGGAAGTGTTGTCTATCCATGAAAGTGTTTGTTTGCTGTAGTTAAGGTGTGTGCGAAGTGTAGGAAGTGCTGAAGTGTAGAAAGGTTTTCCCGCGACTCAGTATTTTGCTCATAACTTGAAGTAGGAGTGTCAAAATTGAGTGAAACCACCGCCTTGGATGCGTCTTCTTGAGAGCTTTGAAACGCATATGCTATTCGCTATATTTGGAGTTCGGAGCTGAGAGAAAAGCCCAATTTACTGACGGTTGCTGCACCAAGTATCGTGACACCATGACCGACAGTTGAAGCTTGTTTGGATTAGTCTTTGCCTTATTTGCACTCTTTAAGTAGTTCATTTGCATTGATCATCACTCGATTGCATGTCCTCATACACTCGGCTAGGTTTGTATACTCATCGGATTGATAATTAAAGCGTGAATCCCCACTATATGCACTTGAGGGGGATTGAGGTATAGTCTCTTTCTCCACAAGTCCCTAAGTTGGTACTTAGGTCATTACGTTTTTTGGCGCTGTTGCCGGGGAGTTTCGAATCAAACCGAGGCATTCGTGTGATGGTAAGTAGCTTTTTGCATTGAAGTGAGAGGAGGAGTGGTGATTTTCTCTTCTTTGGTAAGTCATTTTCAGCCGCACTTACTACTTCTCATTCTTGGAGTGTGTGTAGTGAGTTGTTAGTTTAGGGAAGTGTGTGGAGTGAGTAGAATAGGAGCAATAGGAAGTTAGACGAGATTCCATTCTCTTTTCTCTTTGTTCTTTCAGCCTTTTAACTAGGAAAATTTTTCAAAAAAAGGGTATAAAAATCCAAAAACCTGTCTTTTGCACTTCACTTGTCTTGTAAACAAGTATCGTGAGAGGAGCTGTCGAGTATCGTGTCTGATCAATACAATGATCGGGAGTTGCGCTGAGCAAGAGGGGGTGTTAGGAGTGTTGGGAAAGAGTATCCAAGGTAAGCAAACTCACCTCTTACTCATAACTTCTCAGGAAATCAAAATTTTCAGAACAAAACGATCTGCGTCAGGTATCGTGGGGAACTTATAAGGGGTGAAAAGTACATTTTGAGTGATACAGAGAGAGAGGAAAGGGTAGCAAAGCATAGAAAACAAGTGTATTGAATCAAAATCTGAAAACCTCTCAAAAATTTGGAAAAAAGGGTCAAGTATCGCTTTCTCCCGCGGTCGAGTATCGCGATACCTGACAGGTATCGTGATCTCCTGTGGTTGAGTATCACGATATTTCCCAGATATCGTGTATCGCGTTGCAAAGATTGTGATACTTTGCAGAGATCGTGTATCGTGTTGTCATCGATCGCGATACCTACCGTGTATCGTGTATCGTGATCTATCGGTCGCGATACTTCAGAAGTATCGTGTATCATGTTTGGACAAGTATCGTGTATCGTCGCTGGAAAGATCGCGATACTTCAGAAATATCGTGTATCGTTTGAGCCAAGTATCGAGTATCGTTTTCAACCAAGTATCATGTATCGTGTCTTCACAGATCGCGATACTTATCACCGATTGTGTATCGTCTTTATCGAAGTATTGTGTATCGTTTGATCCAAGTATCGTCCCTCTTGAGTATCGTGTATCAAGTATCGTTTTTCATCAGGTATCGAGTATCATGATAGTCAAGTATCGTGTATCGTGCATACAGCGATCGCGATACCTATCAGAGATCGTGTATCGTGGGGTCCAAGTATCATGTTATCCAAGTATCGAGTATCATCCCTCTTGAAGTATCGTGTATCGTGTAAGCCCAAGTATCGTGTATCGTGTATTCGCAGATCGCGATACTTATGACCGATCGTGTATCGTTATAGCTGAAGTATCGTGTATCGTGGGCATCCAGAGATCGTGTATCGTGGTCCTTGATCAGAGATCGTGGTCGTTGGTGATCAAAGGTCAAGTATCCTGTGACTTTGAGGTCAAGTATCGTGACTTGAAAATTTCATTTTCAGTCTATTCCCAGTTAAAATTTTTCTAGAATTCTAATCCATAGTGAAGAGTTCTAGAAGCTAGAGGTTAGCAAGGACTGATCAGAGTTGTGAGGTGGATGAACCTGAGATCTGGAAGAACCCTAGGAAGCCGAAGAAGTGTAATCTCTTCTGTAGGTAGTGTAACCAACCCAAGTAGCCGTTCACATTATTCGGAGACCTCTAGTGAGTCAGAGGAAGAAATTCCCATGACTTCAGAGGATATGCAGAACACAGTACCCATGATTGGCATGATGTCAATCATTGAGGGAGAGTACAGGACCTCCTTGGAGTACATGAACACCAACCAAAATGAGATCCCTATTTATTTGGATGGTCTAAACAGATCAGTGGCCAAGTTAAAGAAGGCTTCAGAGGCTTACATAGTGCCTAGACCAGCAGTCAAGTATGTAGGAGGATTTTAGATGGACAAAAGAGATATCCAATATGTTGTTACGGAACACCTGGAAAACATTAATGAACATGGGGAAGAAAACAATGCTTCAAACTTAAATGGAGGAGGGAATGAAGAGCAAGTAACTACTCCTAGAGGGAGATCTACTGTTGCTAGAGTCTGGAGAGGAGACCCGATTCCCCAAGATGACTCCCTAATGGATGTATACTTGATCATTGGGATGGAGCATCTTCTTAGAGCACATTCTTCCATATGGGAAGCTGCCCCTAATCCTGTTACCATTTTTGAGTTACAAGATCCTGATTTCCCCACCATCATCACATATTTGGATAAGAATCAGAGAAGATATTGGCCCTTAACGGAATTAGAAAGAGTTGAGTTGAAATATCAGAGTATTCCAGTGTTCCCCCCTAGGGACCAAGCCACTACTTCACGAAACCCACTTGGAACGTCTCAAAATGATTCATATCAACAGTTGGGACAAACACAACAAACACAACAAACACAAATCTCGGTCAGACCACATGTGGAGTTTGCAATGCCTTCAAATAACCCTAATTACCGACCTCAACCACCAGTTGACCCAAGACATGGAATTTCTGCCCCTGTCAGACCATCGGTAGCAAGAGGACCAGGCATACCCATAGGAAGACCAATTTTCCCAGTAATGCCTAGACCGCCCGAAGCAGGAAGAAGATTAAGGCCAATTCAAGTTGCCAAATGCATGAGAAACCACTATGATGGCTCTAATGAACCTTACAATCATATAGCTGAATTCAAACAAGTAATCAGAGCCGAACAAGTAGAAGATTTCTTGATCCAATATGAGTCCTTTGGTCTTACATTGTCAGACACTGCGTTAGCATGGTTTCAGCCATTGGACCCTAATAATTTTCAAAACATGGAACAAGTCTATCAAGAAATGATTGAGGAATTCACTAAGTCAAGAATTAAAAACAATTCGTCATCATTGATCCATAGCTTTAAGCAAGCCCCTACAGAATCAGTAAGATTGGCAGCAAGAAGATTCAAGCAGTATGTAGACAGATGCCCAGTAGAAGAGAGACCTACCCAAAATAAAATGGTATCATTATTTTTGGAAGGATTGTTGAATGGATCTTTGAGATCTTTGGTATATGTAAAGAGAGTTCAAACCTTGCAAGAGTGTATGAAGGAATGTATTGATTTAGAAGACAACATAGCAGAAGATTTGAAAATACCTCAAGGTAGCTTGAAAAGTGAAGATTCGGCCAGCAGCACATCAAACCCTAAAAAAAATGTAGAGGAAATAGCCGAATTGGTAGCAAAGAAACTCAACGTTCAAGGACAGAGGAACTACCCCAGTAACCCTCTAAGAGTGGCCATGCTTAGAAGATGTATGCAGTGCGGAGGTGATCATCCTTCTCACTTGTGCACTAGGGGAGTGGTCCCACCACCTGCTTATGCTTATAATAAACCCACCGTCCCAAGACCTCTACAATATTGCAGTATAGAACAAAAATCTACAAATCACAGTACGGAAAATTGCCCTTACAATAGGCAATCAAGACCAGCACAACCATATATGAGACCTTATGGATACCCACAGAGAGAGCAAGGAGGTGAAGCATGGAGATACCCTACTTATCAGCAGCAGGCACCAGTGCCACGACCATATGCGTATCAAGGATACACCCAACCACAACCAGTACTAGGACAACAACCGCCCCATCCTCAGAACGTTGTCCCAGTCAAGATAGCTCAACCTGAAGAAAACCTAGAGAGAGCAATAGTCCCAACCACACCATTGGCTAGTAATGAACCATATGAATCATCTTACGACCATAGTCAAGGAGCATATCCCAATTATGAAAGCTCTATGATAGAATATGGACAATTGTACGAACCATATGCCTATGGCATGGAAGTACCAGATAGTGCCTACGGATATGAGCAGGACTATGTGTCACTAATGTACACAGCCCCTAGAGCAACCATACCACCCCGACCCATGAACAGACCGCCTGTACCCAGAGGACCATGCTACAAATGTGGAGGTGATCGCTATATTAGAGAATGCACATTGGCAAACCCTCCACCACCACAACGAGTCTGGGAAGGCTACTGTAGTGATTGTGGTAAGGAACACCTTTTCAGAGATTGCCCCAAGAACCCCAACAAGGTTACATCCAACGTGCAAATCAATGTAATAGAAGTAATCGAGTCATCAGGAAGTGACAAGAAATACACTGTACCACTAAAGGCGATAACAAGAGCCAAAGTTAGAGAGACCCCAGAAAAACCTGAAAAACACAATCAAAGTGACCTAGAGATGAATACACCCACACCACAGAGAGTTGAAGACTCGGAAGAGCCTGAGAAAAGTGTTGTAAGTAAAAGAACGCAAAGATGGAAGAACCGTAGAGATAGGATAAAAGAAAAGAAGTTACTGCAGAAGAAGGAAAATGAGAGGAACGAACAAAACCCGAAAAAGGAACAGAAAATTGAAGAAGAAAACAAAAATGAAAAGCTTAAAAAGGATGAGATAGGATCGGTTTTAGCAGATCCCATGCCTGAAGAATTAGCCATGTGGATTCAGGCATACAAGGCACGAATAAGAGCAGGACCTACCGTAGAACAACATGAAAGAGAATATCCTAGAGGAGACCTAGAGAAAGAGAGGTTGGAGATCTGCAAAAAATTAATAGAAGTTGCTCAACAGACCTTAGAAAAACCTGCGTTTCCATTACCCAATACCCGAATTTCCAAAAGAGAATTCCAAGAGTGCGTCATCACTCATGATCACGAAAAACCCAAAGTAAGTAACACACAGAATGGCAATTATTGTGAGGATAAAAGGGAAGGATCCATTATTCCCGAAGTAGAAGGGGAATGGCCTAAAGATTTGTGGGCAAGGGTCCAAGAAGACAGATGGAAGAAAATGGAAGGAATTGAACCACATTTGAAGAACTAGAAGCGGAAGAGGAAATAGAGGGTTCAATACCTGAATTAAATTCAAAAGAAATATTACCAATTGATCCGAGTAACGAAGAAAATGATAGTGTAAAAGTTTTGCCAAATTACACAGGGGAGTACGAACATAATTCAGAATTGTATTGCATTTCCTCAATAAGGAAAAAAGAACCGAACCCATCAGTCCAAACATCGGATATCATGCAACACCTTAGAAAGGTAAAAATCCCTTGTACCCTAACTTTAGAAGAACTGTTGAAGGTTAAACCACATTTGAAGGAGAAATTAACCAGTCAACTGGAGATCAAGACGGAAGAAAAAGAGACATCTGATGAAGTAAACACAGTAAAGATCCCAGTGGATAAGGTAGGAGATTTTAGTGAGGGAGATGAAGGAAACACTTGCCTTCCAATTACTTTCCGGGGTTATACAACCAAAGCCATCTTAGATTCAAGAGCTGGTGTAGGCATTGCTACTAGAGAAATCTGGGAGAAATGGGGAAAACCAGCTTTAAAACCAACGCGTATGAAGATACAAATGGCTGACGGACACACAGAAAGACCCTTGGGATTATTGGAACGAGTAGTTTTCACCACATGCGGAGTTGAATTTGAACACACCTTAGCAATATGTCAATTTGAAAGGGCGAGCAACTATGAAATGATACTTGGGAGACCTTTCATGAGACAGCTAAAGGTTGTGCAAGATTGGGGAAAAGATGCTGTATACTTAGAACATGAAGGAACCACCACGAGAATAAATCTCCACACTTATACATATCAAGATGTTCCCCCCTTACAATGGAATCAAATTCATAAGGAAGAAGACGATCAGTCAATTCACAGCATAGGTTCTAGTGACCAATCCTAGATGAATGAGGACACTCATCTATGGATATGCCAAACTGCCAAAAAGGAAGAGGATAGGAGAAAGGGATGGCAGCAAAGGCAAGAAGTAGCTAGGTCTATACAAGATCCAACTTACATGCCTCAAATCTTTTTGGATGAAGAGTTTGAACCTCATGGTTGGATGGAGATTTTAGCGACCCTCGATGTATGTGTGAACGAAGAAGTAATAACTATGAATGAATGTATTGATGAGGAAGGATATGACGTTAGCCTATATGTAGTAGTCCTTCAGGAGGCAGAAGAAGGAGAAGTGATAGAGAAAGAATGGAAGGGGGACTATGAGAGCATTGAGATGGAGCCCGAACCAATGGAACCAGAGGATGAAAATAAAAAAATAAGCATCACAGCTAACGAAAACAACCAAGAACCTACACAGGAAGAAGAGCTGGAGTTAGATAAAGAGCCAGAAGGTGAAGAAAACAGGCCACAAGATCAGTTTGAAGTGCCAGCCCACTTCAAAAAATATGAAGTAGAAGAGAGAAAAATTGCTATTCAAATGCCTAAAAGAGAAGCACAACCAGGAATAACATATGATAATAAAGAACAAACCAAGAAGATAGTAGTAACCTTAGAGGAAGGAGAAGAACGGTGTACTTTCATAGGACAGGATGTCTCAATGGAGGAAGAACAAGAGTTAATACGCCTCATAAGGGAATATTGGGATGTCTTTGCCTGGACCTATAAGGACTTGAAAGGAGTAGACCCATCAATATGTGCCCATAGAATTCCCATGACATCCGAAGCCAAACCTTCTAAACAAAGACCGTATACATATATTGATGTGTATTCAACAAAGATAAAGGAAGAGATAGATAAGTTGTTAGATGCTGGATTCATGTATGAGATTGAGCACACGGAATGGGTGTCACCTTTGGTGGTTGTACCGAAAAAGAATGGGAAGTTAAGAGTGTGCATCAATCTGAAGAAAGTAAATGCTGCGACCATAAGGGATAGTTACCCATTACCCATTACGGATCATCTGTTGGAAAGAGTGGCAGGGAAGGAAGTTTATAGTTTTTTGGATGGCTTTTCAGGGTATAATCAGGTAGCCATTGCTCCTGAGGACCAACACAAAACCGCTTTCGTGACTGAATGGGGAGTATATGCCTTTCGAGTCATGCCTTTTGGTCTAACAAATGCCCCAGCCACCTTCCAAAGATTGATGTGCCATGTATTCAAAGAGTTCTTGAGAAAAAGTATGGAGGTATACGTGGACGATCTATGTACCTATTCAGCTATACGATCAGAGCACATCCTTGAACTAGAAAAGATCTTTGCCAAATGTCGACAATATCGAGTATGCCTCAATCCAGAAAAGTGTGTCTTCATGGTTCGACAAGGAAAAATATTAGGACATATTGTCTCTAAAAATGGAATTTCAACTGATGAAGAAAAAATCAAAGTAATTCTGGATTTACCAAGACCAAAGACTGCTAAAGAAGTACAGACATTTATGGGACACTGTGGATACTATCGAAGATTTATACATATGTATGCCATAATTGCTAGACCTCTCTATGCACTCTTGACTCAATTTAATTGGACCGAGGAATGTGAGAAAGCCTTCAATGAGTTAAAGAATCGATTGAGTTCAGCACCAATCCTTCGAGTACCTAACTGGAATAACCCATTTCACATTCATGTGGATGCTTCCAAGTTTGCCATTGGTTGTATCTTATCTCAACCTACAGATACAGGAAAGCTAGACCACCCTATAGCCTATGCTAGTAGACAATTAAATCAAGCATAACACAATTATACCACCACGGAGAGAGAAGGCCTAGGGATGGTGTACGCAGTGAAAAAGTTGAGACATTACTTGTTGGCAAACAAATTCAAATTCTTCATTGATCATCAAGCCCTACTGTGCTTAGTCAATAAACCTTGCAATACCAGAAGACTAGTACGATGGTTTTTATTGTTAATGGAATTTGATTTTGAAGTAGTAGTCAAGAAAGGAAATACTCACATAAGAGCAGATCACTTATCAAGAATGACCCATGGAGAACCACCAATAGGAGTACCCGATGATCTGCCAGATACGTACCTTTTTAACCTGGAAGTATGTCCCCAATGGGCAAAAAAGTTGATCCCTATACTCACGCATGGACCTAAAGATGGGATCACACCAAACCGAACCCAGGACCTTTGTGTTGAGAGCAGTACGGGCACCCAAGGACTGACTAGACAAGGAAGCCAGTGGAGAGAGTCAGAGCGAGGTGAAGGAGTAAGTAGACAAAGCAGTCGACGCAAATCTGGCAGATAGGCCCTTCAAATTTTTCCAACTCAAACAGTGATTCTTATCACTAACAATCATTGTAAATACCATTTCATATTTTTGTAGCTCCATTTTGTGCAAGCCAAGGAGTCCTTGAGCTTGAGGAGCCTTAGAAGTACCTACATATCAATTTTTGTATTTTTTAGACTCCGTTTAAGCCCTCAAATTGGCCCTGGAACCTAATTTTTAACTAGGCCGGACACTAGGTCTGGACAGGGCCAAAACCTAGTCAAAAACTATAAAAAGAGCTAGAGAGCTCATTTTTGAGGTTAGATTGTAATTGAAACTAACTTATAAGAGCTTTTTGAAAGTGATCTAAGAACTCCATTGCTTCTCACTCTTTGTCTTGCCGTGTGTGCGCGTGTGTGTGTATGTGTGTGCATGTTTGTGTGCTTCTCACTCACGCACTTGTGCCTCCACTTGCTCGAGGTCTTCATACCATCCTCATGTCTTCCCGGATTGACATTAAAGGAGGTGCTACTCATCACTGAGCTACACCAAATTTTGGCGCCGTTGCCGGGGATCGAGCTTTGAGGACGAGCGTGTGATGGTAAGACGTAGATTGGAGACGTTGGCGTTGTAGGTAATTTCTCTACTTTTCCTATTTTTCTCTTTTTTACCTTACCACCATCATCACCATCATCATCATCACCATCTTCCACCTCCACTTCCATCATCGCGAAAATTTCAGTTTTTTGATTATATCACCTTCTCCACCTCATTTCCCTCATTTCACTTGTGAGAGAGAGCGAGAGAGCGAACTGTTGTGTGCTATTTTCTGCATGTTCTTGGATTTTCTTGCAGGTTTCAGCAGCATCATCCCCTCCAGCACGTCGCGCAGGTACAGAAATGTGCAGAACTGTCTCGCAGTCGCCGACTCCTGTCGATCGCGATTGACAGAAATTTTCACCTTTTGGTAAATCTGAGTGCACCACAGTGGACTAGAGACCCTGCACATCACATTTCCACAAAAATTTTTGAAAATCTTGCAAAATTTCAGTCCATCGCAATTGATTGCATGTCTGTAGTGATTGACTGAACCCCTGTCCATCGCGATTGACTGAACCCCTGTCCATCGCGATTGATTGCGTGTCCATCGCGATTGACTGAACCCCTGTCCATCGCGATTGATTGCGTGTCCGTCGCGATTGACTGAACCCCTGTCCATCGCGATTGATTGCGTGTCCATCGCGATTGACTGAACCCCTGTCCATCGTGATTGATTGCGTGTCCATCGCGATTGACTGAACCCCTGTCCATCGCGATTGATTGTGTGTCCATCGCGATTGACTGAACCCCTGTCCATCGCGATTGATACCCTGTCCATCGCGATTGACAGCCCTGTCCATCGCGATTGACAGCCAATTTTAGCCAAATTTTTTAGGGTTTGTTAATTGAAGAGTTGGGCTAATTTTGGGCATAAACATTTTACTCTAGAGCACATAAGGAGGCCTTAGGAAAACAACTTGGGGAAAACCTGTTGCACAGTGATCCTGTTTGAACCCTGTCTTAACCCTAGAACCCTGAACGATCATAACTTTCTCATACGAAATCCGTTTGCCGTGATTTTTGTTTTGTTGGAAAGCTCGTGGAGAGTACAACAAAAACCTCGACTAGTTACGATTAAATTAAGATCAGGAATATTAGATAGGGTATTTTTAAGTTGACCATACCCAGGGGGAACAAAATTCAGGGATCTCTAGAGTTGTGTCCAAAAAGTCATAGTGCAAATTGGTGAAGTGTTACATGAATGAAAGTGATTGGTTCTGTCTTTTGAATTTAAGTTTTGAGCTCACAGTGGGCCTTTTACAGGTCCTTGGAGAGCATCGAAGGGTACCCAAAGCAAGAGTAAGTGTAGGCTTGGGAACGCGCGTCCTGGGCACACCAGGGCAACAACACAAGGAAAGGAACTCAAGGTTGGAAAACCCGCAACACCCTCTGTCAATTCTTAATTTAGGCTAAGTGCGGGTAGTGTTAGAAGTAATTCCAGGCAACGATAGGCACGAGATAAATCAAAGACTATCTAAGAAATCAAGTTCAAGACAAGAGAGAACCTGTGTGTGTGAACGACAACCATAAAGGAAAAGAACCTAATGTGGAACGATCAACTCCAAGTACGAAAACTACTCAAGTATTCCTGACGACACAATATCAGACAAGATCATAAACATGATCACACACTAAAAAAGAATCAAGTGACTAATACCAATTGATCGGCAACGAGGTTGTAATCTGGGCAAAAAATTGGGCTACTTAAATAAGCATATGAACCTTAGATCAGGACGACATCTAGTAAGGGATAGACAAAGCCTTAGGTCTTCAGAGGCTAGTGTCAACCACACTGCTAGGTCTTGGGCCCAGCAGTTGAGTCACCACTCATACTACCCAAGTTCTGAGACTAGTGAATCCGAGATGTCTCAAGGTATGGAGAGACCTACAGGCAGTTCAGGAGTGCCCTACTTGCACAGGGTAGAAGGCCCTTACAAAACGCAGTTGGAATACCTTAGGACCAACCGATTAGGTGCCAGCATCTATGAGGACGGCCTAGGAAGATCTGTGGTACAGATTAAGAATCCTGATCAATCCATTGGATTAGAGCACCCAGCTGTCAAGTTTGAAAATGGAGCATACTTGGACAAAGAAGGAACCATATACGTAGTCACCAGTCACCCAGATAGGACGGACGAATTTGGAAATGTGATCCCAGAAGCAGACTTAGGTGACCTGGAGCAAGGAAACATGGGTGCAGAACCTAGAACTCCTCGAGGTAAATCGGTTCTCACTAGGATTATCACACTAGAGTGGATACCCCAGGATAATAAGAGCATAGATTTGCTCCTCAATCGAGAGACTGACGAAGCCTTTTGGAGGTACAAACCTGATCGGCCAATTGATATAGGAACAATCATGATATATGAGTTTAAGGATCCTGATAGCCCAGGTAGAGTGACCTACTTAGATCACACTTCGGAGAGGATCTTTGTGGTGACAGAAAATGATAGGCATGCTTACACTTGGAAGGGTGAATTCGTTTTCCCCCAACCAAGATCGAATGTATCCTATGGTCACCCTGGAGCTGGAACATCCCAAGCTCATGGAATGCAAAGAGACAGAAGTAGAGATAGACCAGAAGTAAGCTTTGCCAACCCTGTGGGCAGAGAAAGAACGAGGACGGAGACAAATAGAGTTGAACCTGAGATACTTAGAGCTCACAGGAATCAAAGAAATGCGGATGAGTTCCCACTACCACGACCTAGAGAGCACACAAGGACTTTGAGACCGACTCAGCTAGTTAAGTCCATGAAGAACTACTTCGATGGCACTGGAGATCCATACGATCATGTGGCTGAGTTTAGGCAAGTCCTGAGAGCTGAACAAGTGGAGGATCTATTCACGCAGTACAATGCCTTTGGTCTGACCCTTAGGAACACTGCCCTGACATGGTTTCAGCCACTAAATGAGAGGCAGTTCAGGAGCATAGACCATCTCCTAGAGGCTTTCATTATTGAATTCTCTAAGAGTGGCATAAGGCATAACACCTCCTCGCTGATTCACAACTTCAAGCAAACCCCTCAAGAAACCGTGAGACTTGCAGGAAGAAGATTTAGGCAATACTTAGAAAGATGCCATGTTTCGGAGCTACCCACACCAGCCAAGCAAGTGGCTTTATTCTTGGATGGATTGCTAAGTACCAAATTGAGATCTTATGTGTACTTGAAGGACCCTAGGACCATAGAAGATTGTGTACGCATGTGCATTGATATTGAGGATAACCTGGGGGAGGAGTTAGAGCTTTCCAAGATATATAAAGATTCGGATAGATAGTACTGCACCATAGAACGAAGGTACACCAATCACACCGCACAAGATTGCCCCTACAATAAGCAAACAGTTAGGCAAACTTACCCTCAACCCTATCCACCGCAGGGAAGATACCAGAACCAGTACCCTCCCCAGCCATATGGCAGGCCATAGCAACCTTACCAGCAACCATACCAAAACCAACAAAGACCTCAGCCTGTGCTAGCACAACAACCCCCAGCTCCAGCTAATGTGATTCCAGTAAAGTATGCTGTTGCAGAAGAAAACCTGAATAGAGCTATAGTCCCTGTAACACCACTGCTTTCTGAAAGTGACCTCAGTGACCATAGCTTTGATTCTACACATGTTGATAGTCCCCAGGCTTACTACATGCAATCTCCTTAACATGGTGAGTCCTACTATAGTGAAGAACCAAATGAACCTAGTTGGGAGTCAGATCACACAAACGTCATGTATGCAAACCCCAACCCTAGACCTCAACCTAGGCAGGTAAGACCCCCATTCCCTAGAGGACCATGCTACAGATGTCAGGGGGATCACCTCATTCGTGATTGTCCTGTGCCTCCACCGACACAACCCCAGCCAGTAATGATCCAGGGTTTTTGCCAAGACTGTGGAAAGGAACATCTCTTACGAGACTGCCCTAGGAATCCTAGTAATATGCCAAAAATTACTCTTATTAACGTTATTGGGTTAGTGGTAGATTCCACAGGAAGTGTCACTTCCACTACACCCGTGCAAGTGATCACTAGAGCTCACGCATTGCAGCAAAACCAAGGTGTAGACCAGGAGAAGAGCCCAGATGTTAGTGAAACGGAGAGCATGACAAAGAAGAGGACTAGAGCTTGGAGAGATAGCCGTGAATGTATGAAAAGGCAATGGGCAAAGAAGATGAGTGAACTTGAGGAAAGTCTACGAGAAACCAAGGCCAAAATCATAGAGATCACATCCCAACCGCACTCTCGCACATTCCCACCGCTACCATCCCCATCACCCTCCATCCCTCCACCCGCTAATACACCCCACGTAACCCACCCACCACCCCAAGCAGGATCAGTATTAGCTGATCCCACTCCCAAAGACCTTAATATGATGCTTAAAGCATATCAGGCCAGAATCCAGGAAGGGCCAAATGTAACTGATCATGAAAAGTGTTACCCAAGAGTAGAACTAGAGTTAGAAAGAACCAAAATTTGTGCTAAGATGGTGGAATTGGCTCAGACCATGTTTGAGGCTAGTCGCCTATTTAACATCTCTAGCTCAGCAAAGACGCAGTTGCACTTTGATGGACTGCTAGAAAGAATAGAGAAGCTAATTGCACAATCGGAAAAGGAACCCGCCTCTCAACACAAGGACAAGGTAAGTGAAAGATTAAGCATTACTGCTCAGGAAGCCTATGTGCCTGAAGCCTATGTGCCTAACTCTACGGAGCCAGACACATCATCTTCTATGAATCGGTTCACACCAGAATTCCTACGCGAGATTCAAGAAGACAAATGGGCTAAAGAGAGTGAAGTCCCTCCTCCTATTGAACTTGTGGATGATGCACGCGACCAATTCCCACAAGACATCCCATCCATTTATGAGGAGCAGGAGAGCACCCACTCTCAGGACAGACTAGACTTTGAGTCTAACTCTCTACAAGAATTACCCCACTTCACAGGCCCATGGGAAGCTAAGTCTACTTGTATGAGAGCACCCACGGTCATGGTACGAAATGAGGACTCAGTCTTACCTAGGAACACAGAGGTAGTGAAAAACACTAAAGTGCAGTGCAATCTCAAGTTAGAAGAGCTACTCAAGGTTAAACCTGAATTATGGAAACATGTCGCCAAACAGGTACCAGAGATAGCAAAACCTCGTTCCCAGGTAGGATCCCAAAGGACAGTGCCAGAAATACCCTTGGATAAGATAGGAGATATGTGTGAAGGTGAAGAAGGGAACACCTATCTTCCCATTACCTACCTGGGGTACACCACCAAGGCAATTTTGGACTCAGGCGCAGGAGTTGCAATTGCCACCACTTCCCTATGGAAGCGTTGGGGCAAGCCAGCACTCAAGCCAATGAGAATGAAATTGCAGATGGCCGATGGTCATATTGAGAGACCCTTAGGATTGCTAGAAGGAATAACTCTCACCACCTGTGGTGTCGAGTTTGAGCATACATTTGCTATATGTGACTTCAGCAAAAATCATGCCTATGAGATGATTTTGGGAAGACCATTTATGCGACAATTGCAAGTGGTACAGGACTGGGGAACCAACTCCTTGTATTTGCAACACTTAGGTGTTACAACCAAAGTAAATCTCAAAGATTACTCTCATAGAGATGTACCTCCTATCCAATGGAATCCCATCCATAGAGCCAAAGATGATACGGAATCGGTGCATTCCATAGGGTCAGGATCCTCTTGGATGCATGGAGACACCCACTTGTGGATGTGCAAAGTAGCAGTAGACGAAGAGAAGAGAGAAAAAGCCAGAGAGGTAGGTGCAAAAGAAACCCATAGACCAATTCAAGACCCAGCCTATGCACCTGTAGTCTTTCCTGATGAGGAATTTGAACCCCATGGCTGGGCAGAAATCCTAGCAACAATGGATGTAGCCATCAATGAAGAACAATGGACACCCCACTGTGATGAGGATGGCTATGACATTTCAGTCTTCTCCATAGAGCCAATCATGGGAGAGGCAGTTCTAGAAGAATGCGAACCTAGCCCTGATGCATTTGAGGATGCAAGTGACTCCGATCTAGAGTCAATCATTATGGACCCACCATTTGCATCAGATGAAGAATACTTCCATGAAGTAGAATTTCAACCCCAGAGGCATGGAGAGCTTACAAATGATGTAAGATTAGCAACACATGTGACCCCGAAGGAAGAAGGGAAGAAACGAAAGAAGAGAGAAGTCTCACCAGAAGAGGAAGAATCTTTGTTTGAGGTCCCGAAAAATTTTAAGAAGTATGAGATAGATGACAGGAGAGTCATGATAAGAATGCCTAAACGAGAGGCACAAGTAGGAGAGGCCTATGATAACAAAGAAACCACCAAGAAAATAGTAGTGGCCCTAGAAGAAGGGGAGGAGAGATGCACATACATAGGCCATGACCTAACAGAGGAAGAAGAGCATGCATTAATAGCCGTGCTAAGAGAATGCAGAGATGTATTCGCTTGGAGTTACAAGGATTTGAAGGGTGTTGACCCAGACATATGCTCACACACCATCCCCATGACCTCAGATGCTAAACCCTCTAAGCAAAAGCCCTATACATATAACGATAATTATGCTACCAAAATCAAAGAGGAGATAGATAGACTGGTCGAAGCTAGATTTATCTATGAAATTGAGCACACTGAGTGGGTATCCCCCATCGTAGTGGTGCCCAAGAAGAATGGCAAGCTGCGTGTATGCATTAACTTGAAGAAGGTCAATGCAGCCACAATTCGAGATAACTATCCGCTTCCCATCACAGAACACCTCTTAGAAAGGGTAGCAGGCAAGGAAGTGTACAGCTTCCTCGATGGATTTTCGGGCTACAATCAAGTGGCCATTGCTCCAGAGGATCAACATAAGACAGCATTTGCCACTGAATGGGGCATATTTGCCTTTCGGGTAATGCCATTCGGGCTTACTAATGCACCTGCTACCTTTCAACGATTGATGTGTCACGTGTTTAAAGAGTTCCTGAGGAAGAACTTAGAAGTCTATGTTGATGATCTTTGTGCTCACTCCAACATCAGACAAACTCATATTCCTGAACTC
Source organism: Ceratopteris richardii (assembly GCA_020310875.1). NCBI lineage: Eukaryota > Viridiplantae > Streptophyta > Polypodiopsida > Polypodiales > Pteridaceae > Ceratopteris > Ceratopteris richardii. The sequence continues at coordinate 98,206,665 of CM035413.1, read as the reverse complement.
AGACAAATCTTTGACAAATGTAGAGAATACCAAGTCTGGGACATTGTGGTTACTACCGCCGGTTCATTCACATGTATGCTGTCATTGCAAAGCCCATGTACGGACTTCTGACTAACTTTGAGTGGACGGAGGAATGTGAGAATTCCTTCAATGAGCTTAAACGGCGATTATGTTCAGCACCAATCTTAACCACACCAGATTGGAACAAGCCATTCCATGTTCATGTGGATGCATCCAATTATGCTATTGGGTGTGTACTCGCGGAACCTACTGGTGAAGGTAATATGGATCTTCCAATTGCCTACGCTAGTAGACAATTGAATGCAGCTGAACGAAATTACACCACTACGGAGAGAGAAGGCTTAGGCATGGTATATGCAGTTAAGAAATTTAGACACTATTTGCTTGCAAACAAGTTTAAATTTTTTACTGACCACCAAGCATTGTTATATCTCGTAAACAAGCCATGCAATACAGGAAGATTAGTAAGATGGTTTCTCCTGCTAATGGAATATGATTTTGAGGTTGTGGTAAGGAAAGGTAGGACTCACTTGAGAGCTGATCACCTTTCTAGGCTCACATCGGGAGAAGCCCCACAAGGAGTGTCAGATGACCTTCCTGATGCTTACTTGTTTAACTTGGAAGTGGTACCTCAGTGGGCTGAGCCATTGGTACCAGTATTGACATACGGGCCTAACCATCCAGTAGTAAACACACGGAATAGAGAGGTTGTGAAAGCCCAAAAGTACCACATCATGGCAAGAAGCATGTACAAGCACACGGATCAAGGAATCTTGGCTTGTTGTGTGGAAGAGGACGAGTACAATAAATGGTTGCAATTAGCACATGTAGGTGCATTAGAGCAACACTATTCAAAGCAACGAACCCTACAAACACTAAGGAGACTAGGAGTACATTGGCCAACTATGGAAGTTGATGTCCAAAAGTTGTGCAAGGAATGCCCAATCTGCTGCACTAAACCACCTGTGGAACATGCCACTCTTTATCAAGTGTCCCTAGTGCCAGATTGGAGTGAACCACTGGTATCCTTCCTGAGGACGAAAACATTCCCTCCAGACATGACTCTGGCTAGGAAAAGGAGTTTAGAACAAGAAGCCAAGGATTACTCACTCATTGGTGATAATCTATATAAGCGTGGTAAAGATGGATACCTAAGGCTATGTGTCCATGAAAGTGAATATCTCAAGATCTTGGAAACTGCTCACCAAGGTGTAGCAGGAGGACACTTTGGACCAGATCGGGTGATCAAGGCAATACTATTTGCAGGCTTCTGGTGGCCGACCCTTCACATGGACGCACATACCTATGTGAAACGGTGTGACGTTTGCCAGAGAACTCAGTATCCTATACGTAAAGACGAGATGCCACTGAAACCCATGATGGGTGGACGTGCATTCTCTAAGTGGGGAATAGACTTTGTAGGCCCTATTAATCCCCCAGCTAAGGGTTCACATGCTGAATATATCATTGTGGCCACGGATTATCTCACCAAGTGGGTGGAGGTAAAAGCTACGACAAAGAACGATGCTCAAACAACAGCTAAGTTTTTATTTGAGAATGTATTCACTAGATACGGGCTACCCATAGAACTAGTAAGTGATCGAGGCACTCACTTCTTGAACGAAGTGATTGAAAACCTACTCCAAGAATTCTTGGTAGTTCATAAGAAATCTGCCCCCTATCACCCTCAAGCAAATGGCCAGGCTGAGAGCACCAACAAGATCTTATGCAATGTACTGACAAAATTAGTGAACAATAAACGCTCTGATTGGGACAAATAGCTACACCATGCTGTTTGGGCATACCGAGTCGCCTACAAAACGGTACTCCAAGCCACCCCCTTTCAGATGGTATTTGGCCAAAACGCCGTGCTACCCTTGGACTTCTTAATACCTACATTGAAAGTAGCACAAGAGCACGAATGGACGGATCATGAACTCTCCTCTAGACTTTTTGACCTTGAACGATTAGGAGAAACAAGACTGAGAGCAGCTGCAGGGATATATGCAGCTAAGAAGAGACAGAAGGCATACTTTGATGCCCATGTGAAGGATAAGGGCTTGAAAGGAGGAGATCTAGTTTTAGTCTACACATTGAAACAACACGCAAGGAAGCTAGAAAAGAGAGGCTACGGACCTATGATCAGCAATAGGATCTCCACGAGTGGAGCAGTACAACTAGCCACTTTAGAGGGTGATGTTCTCCCAAACTATATTAGCGGATGCAGAGTCAAGTTGTATCAGGAACCTCTCACAGAGGAAATGCTAAGTCGACTCAACACCGCTAAGAAACACAAAGAGGAAGAAAACTGAATTCGAGAAGAAGCTCAAGCAGAAGCCCTAGAGCGCATACGGAGATTGAAATTAAGAAGACAAGGTAGAGAGCACCTCGGCAACTTTATGGTTACGATCACTTTTTTGGGGTGGAAGAAAGTGTAAACTTCTTGGTAACATGTAGCAACTTTTTTTTTTTTTTTGATGACGAGGAAAAATTAAACCCCGATACAAGGTACAACCATTTTTGAACAGTCGTTTAAACTCCGATACAAGTGCTATGAGATGGACTAAGGATGTAGAAACATGCAATAACAGGAGCTAGGATTTCAACAATTATGCTTTCGATACTGGATACATATGCATGTTTATATATGAAAGTCATGTCACCAAAATAAACCTCCAAATCTACATGCCCTATCTTTCCACAATCCTAGATTATAATCAATTTCTTAGTAGATAAGTTACTACTTAAGATAAAATTTTACACAAGTAGAGAAATCATCATTTGCCTTTTTTTGACTCAAGTGATGTGGATATGCAATGCAATGCAAAGACTGAAAAAAACATGCATGAAACAAGCATGGAAAAAAAATAGAATGAACTTGAAAAAAAAAAAAAACAAAGCAACATGAACTTGATTTTTTTTTTTTTTTAAATAACATGGATACTCCTGTTTATGAATCGGCCTCATTGTTGTCATCTTCTTCAATGTCCTCATCCAAAATGTACTCGTCATTATCATGCTTCTTGAATAACTTTATCCTTTTACCTGCAATCAAAGCTTTTAATGCAACACCATTTAATTCACAAAGAGCATACGTACCATTGTTGTTGACTTTTGATACTATGTATGGCCCAAACCACCGTTGAGTGAGCTTTTTGCGTGCATGATATTGAGAGTCGAATGTACTATCATAAATGAGCACCCAATCTCCTACTTCAATTGGCTTAGGACGCAATCGATGAGTTTTATCAAAATAATGCTTGTTCTTCATTCTAGATTCTCTTAATTTTTCAACAGCATCATCAAGTCTTAATTTACCTTGTTCTAACTGTTTAATACGCAAATTCAAAAAATCATCAGTAGACATGTTTTCAGACCAAGGCAAATTTGACCACGCAGAAATATGAGACTGAATTGGAAACAATGGTTTTTGATAGTACATGAGTTCAGCAGGCATATATCCAGTAGTACGTGTGCATGTCATTCTATCTGCCCAAAGTGCAAAAGGTAAGAATTTAGGCCATTGTTTGATATCACCATTACATGCTTTAGATATGGCTCTCACAATACGTGGATGCCCTCTCTCTATTTTACCATTGGCCTCTGGGTTATATGCAGTAGTGAGAGACAAAAAAATACCGTGACGCTCAAAGAACTCTTTAGCTTCTCTCGCATTTAGCTCTCCACGATCGGCAACTACTTTCTCTATGTACCCAAAGCGACTTATGACATCTTCAAGCAGGAATTTGCAAACATTGTAAGTGGTCTTAGATTGTAGTGCACGTCCCTCTACATGATTGTTGGTGCAGATCAATCACCAATTGAAGCTTGGAGGAAAGATACATTCAGAGGATATGAGGAATGTACACATATGTACATTAGTATAGTTATAGTTCACTTAGATCTTTGATTAGTCATAGACTTGTACAAATTTCTCTATAAATACCTTGAAAATGTCGAGGCGTGATATGAGAGCATATGAAAGAATAGATGAGTGAGCATAGATGTCAAGAAAGGAGAAGTTAGATGTCATGAGACATGTGAAATGTTAGTTGAGTTTTCCTCTCATCACTCAACTGTATTTTTCTGAGTAATTGAAGAAATATTGCGCCCGATCTTTTCGTGTCTGCTCCGTCTGTGTTTGATCATTTGTGAAATCCTTTTGAGGATATCTAAGTTGATAGTTAATGAGTCTTTGACCTGAATTTCAGAGTCTAATTGTAAACAGGCTAGGAGAATTGTGTGTAGGAACATTCATATGTGATGAGTGTTCACAGTTCTCTGAAATAGGCACAGATTTCAAGTCCAAAGAAATGAGTAGTGCTCAGTGCACAGTGTAAAGTTTTACACATATGATACCTCAAAATCTAAGTTGAGAGATAAGCTATCTACAGCTAAAAGGATTTGGTAAAACGGGTTGGACATTGTGAGAACCAAAGTTAAGAAGTTAGGGGTGTCAAATCGACTTCTCAGAAGTGCAGATTTGGACATAGGTAACTTGTGAAGTTGATTTCTCAAGTTATACTAAACCTTTTGAAGAACTTTAACTTGGAGGAGGTGCGCAACTTCTAGGCGACACTCCATACAAAATTTCGTAGAAAACTTTACATGTTTGATAGGTCAATGAGAAGAAATTGTGCAGCAGACTTTCTGTGTTTTATCTTCTTCACAGAATTTTTCAACTTTTGATAATTTGGAGGTTGGACTTCTAATTTGGTGAAAGTTTTGACTTACTCTTGATATAGAGGTGTTCTAAATTCAAGAGTAGGTTGTTCTTTTGGAGATTAACACTCTCCATCAGTGGTATCAGAGCAGGAGACATCAAATCAAGGAAAGGAGGATCCCGACTGCTGCAGATTCAAGAAATTCAACAATTGAAGAACTAAAAGGTGAAAGTTTGAAAGCAAAGCTTGAGGAGGAGACCATACGACATCAAGAAGGACAAAAAGAGTCTAATTCGAAGTAAAGGTACATATATTGTTTATAAAGCTTGAAGATTTCAATACACAGGTGGACACAAGATGGGAGATTCTCTACAGATAGAGAAATTGGATAGGGAAAACTATCCTGCATGGTCAATGAGGATGGAAGCTCATCTTATGAGCAAAGATTTAATAGCCTACATCACATGAGAAGAAGAGAAGCCACAGTTCAGAGATCCTAGTGTTCCAACTAGGGAAGAGTTAGCAGATTTGAAAAATTGGATGAAGAAAGATGCTCAAGCTAGGAGCATTATATATATGGCAGTCAATGATTACTTGTTACCTCACATTCGAGGTCTTGAAAGTGCAACTGATATTTGGAATGCTTTGGAGGAGCATTTCCAGAATACTACAAAGTCAAGGAAGGCATCCTTATGGGCATAATTTACAACCTTCAAGAAGAAGGCCTCTCAATCTATTTCAGACTATGTAACAAGGATGAAAGACATTGCAGATGCATTAGGAGCTGTTGATGAAGACATTGAGGAGGATAAATTGGTAAGGCAAATCCTTACAGGTTTGAGAGGTGATGACAAATGGAAGCCATTCATTTTGTCTACAGAGTTATCACTTGATCATTTCACTCCTGATTTAAATCAGTTGCTAGGTCATATGCTAACATTTGAGCAGGATGTTAAAGGAGATGGTGACAAGAGTGCAGGTCATGCAATGTACTCAAAGGACAAGAAGAAGAATAGCAAAGGAGAGCAACAAACAGGTGAAGATGAAAGTACAACTAGTCAAGCCAACTTCCTAAGAGGAAGAGGAGGTGGCAAAGGTAGAGGAAGAGGTAGGAACAACAAAGATGGAGGCAAAGCTTGCTGGATTTGTGGTAAGACAAATCACTTAGCTAATGATTGTTGGCATAATAATCAGAGTAATGGTGGATATAATCGGAACTATAATTCAAGAGGAAGAGGAGGCAGAAATCAAAGAGGTAATTTCAGAGGCAGAGGTGGTAGGAGTTACTTTGGAAGAAATGCAGGTAGAGGATTCCAAAGTCAACAATACAACAACACCTACTACAATTATGCTTCAGATCAAAAGGAGGATTCAACATTGAATGCAACTTGTGAAAGTCAGAGTGAAGATCAGAGAGTCTTCTACATTGACTCAGGGTGTAGCAATCACCTGAGTGGTAATATATCTTTGATGACTGATTTGGAGAGTAAGGTTTTTAATCATGTTGTTCAAACAGGTGACAACACAAAGCACAATGTGAAGTCAATTGGATCAGTGAAGGCCAAGGATGGTAGTACCTTATTGAGTAAGGTCTTGTATGTTCCTACAATTCCTAAGAATTTGATAAGTGTAGGACAAATTGTTGAAAAGGGATATGAAGTAAGGTTCACTAATGATGGAGTATATGTGGAAGACCCTAGCCAAGGGTATAAACAGATTGTTTCAGGGAAGAAAGAAGGAAGATTATTTACATTGAAGATTCAAGGCAATATTGGTCATGCTATGTTCACATATGGAGGACATAAGATCTCTGAGTTAGATCTTTGGCACAAGAGGCTTGGACATTTCAATGAAAGAGGTATTAAAGACATGATTAACAATGGTTCAGTGCTTGGATTGCCTAAGGTTGCAGGTCAACATATGACATACAGATGTGAGGCATGTCAATTAGGTAAGGCTCATAAGCTTTCCTACTCCAAGCATGGTTTTATGTACTCAGAGAAGCTTGAATTGGTACACACAGATGTGTGGGGACCATCAAAGGATTTCAGTATAAATGGGTCAAGGTATTATGTGATTTATGTTGATGATGCTACTAGATGGATCACTATCTATGTGATCAAAGATAAGTCAGAAGTGTTTAATACATTCAAACACTATCATGCATATGCAGAAAGAATTACAGGACATAAGTTGAAGAGACTAAGGTCAGATGGAGGGGGAGAGTATTTTTCTAATGAGTTCAGTGATTACTTGTGGAATGCAGGTATAAAAAGGGAAGTTACTTGCAGGTACTCTCCTCAACAAAATGGTGTAGCAGAAAGGAGAAATAGAACACTTGTTGAGTTTGCAAGATCCATGATGAAGGAGAAAAATTGCCCTAATTATTTGTGGGCTGAGGCTGTAAATACAGCCACTTATTTGGTCAATAGGTTACCATGTAAAGCCTTGCAGGGTATGACACCATATGAGGCTTGGTGGGGTAAGAGACCTACCTTGGATCATTGCAGAGTTTTTGGATGTGTGGCATATGCATATGTGCCATCACAATTAAGGCACAAGTTGGAGCCTAAAGCTGAAAAATATGTTTTCATTGGTTATGATGATAAGCAGATGGGCTATAGATTGTGGAGTCCATCTACAAAACAATTCATGGTTTCTAAAGATGTTACATTTGATGAGCAAAGTACTTGGTATGCAGGTACAGTCAATATCAATACAGGTGATGAAGAAGAAGTGAGCCAAAGGAAAGGTAAATCAAAGGTTCAATTATTTGATGAACAAGAGAATAATGAAGTGCAGGTTGAAGTGGAAGAAACACCAAGATTTGATCCTGAATATGAAGAACCAGAAACCTCAAGAAGTGGAGAGCTTAGGAGGTCTACAAGAAATAAATGGCAACCTACAAGGTATAGCTATGATACTTCATTTTTGGCCACAAAAGATTATGCTTATATGATGAAAACAGATGAAGACCCTTCTACATATGAAGAGGCAAAAGGTAAGGAAAAATGGGAGAAAGCTATGCAGGAAGAATTTGATGCACTATTGGAGAATCAAACATGGGATTTGGTTCCAAAACCAAATAGTCAGAAAATCATTGGATGCAAGTGGGTTTACAAGACCAAGAGGTTTGCAGATGGAAGTGTGTCTAGATATAAAGCTAGACTTGTTGTCAAAGGGTTTGCTCAAACATATGGTGTTGAATATGATGAGACTTATAGTCCTGTGGCAAAGATGACAACCATCAGGACACTTATAGCTATTGCTGCATGTAAAGGTTGGAAGTTATGTCAACTTGATGTGAAAAATGCTTTTTCGAATGGTTATATTTCAGATGATGTGTTCATGGAGCAACCTCAAGGGTTCAGAGATAAAAGGTATCCAGATCATGTGTGCAAGCTCAAGAGAGCTTTGTATGGCTTGAAGCAGGCCCCAAGGGCATGGAACTATAGACTTGTAAAGTTCTTGAAAGAACTTGGATTTCAGGTGTCTAAAGCAGATAGTAGCTTGCTTGTCAAAGCAAGTGATAATGGTTTCATATACATGTGCATATATGTTGATGATATAATCCTTACAGGTGCAGATGAAGAAGGAATACAAAGACTCAAGAAGCAAATGGAAAAGGAGTTCAAAATAAGTGACTTGGGAGACTTGTCATACTTCTTGGGCATGGAGATTACATATACTCAACATGGAGTATTGTGACCCAAGAAAGGTATTTGAAGAACTTGTTAATCAAGTTTAAAATGGATGATTGCAGGGTAGCACCTACACCAATGGAGGTGAATCATAAATTGAGTAAGTTTGGAGGTGAAGAATTCAAGGACATGAGACAATATCAGAGTTTGGTTGGTAGTCTTATCTATGCTACTTTAACTAGACCTGATTTATCATATGCAGTAGGGGTTTTGTCTCAATTCATGCATTGCCCAAGGAAAGAACATTGGATTGCAAGTCAAAGAATGTTGAGGTACATTAAGGGTACACTCAATGAAGGTTTGTATTATGGGTTCACCTCAGATACAAATATCAAAATTTATAGTGATGCAGATTGGGCAGGTAATCCAGATGATAGAAGATCAACTTTTGGATACATGTGTTATGTGGGAGATAAACTTATCTCATGGTGTTCCAAGAAGCAACATACAGTTGCTTTGTCTTCTACAGAAGCAGAGTACAAAGGCATGGTTGAAGCTGCAAAGGAAGTGATTTGGCTCAAGACTTTGATGAAGAGTTTTGACATTGTGCATGGGGTACCAATTATATATGGAGATAACATGAGTTCATTGTATTTAGCTGCTAATCCTGTTTTTCATGCCAGGACCAAACACATTGAGATACAGTATCACTTTCTAAGAGAGAAGGTGATGGATAAAGAGATTGAAGTCATACATACTTCAACTAAAGATCAAATAGCTGATATGCTTACAAAGAGCTTGGATGGACCAAAGCTACAGAAGTTTAAAGACATGGCAGGTATAAAGAAGAAAAGAGAAACCTCAATTGATGATTGAGGGGGAGCTGTTGGTGCAGATCAATCACCAATTGAAGCTTGGAGGAAAGATACATTCAGAGGATATGAGGAATGTACACATATGTACATTAGTATAGTTATAGTTCACTTAGATCTTTGATTAGTCATAGACTTGTACAAATTTCTCTATAAATACCTTGAAAATGTCGAGGCGTGATATGAGAGCATATGAAAGAATAGATGAGTGAGCATAGATGTCAAGAAAGGAGAAGTTAGATGTCATGAGACATGTGAAATGTTAGTTGAGTTTTCCTCTCATCACTCAACTGTATTTTTCTAAGTAATTGAAGAAATATTGCGCCCGATCTTTTCGTGTCTGCTCCGTCTGTGTTTGATCATTTGTGAAATCCTTTTGAGGATATCTAAGTTGATAGTTAATGAGTCTTTGACCTGAATTTCAGAGTCTAATTGTAAACAGGCTAGGAGAATTGTGTGTAGGAACATTCATATGTGATGAGTGTTCACAGTTCTCTGAAACAGGCGCAGATTTCGAGTCCAAAGAAATGAGTAGTGCTCAGTGCACAGTGTAAACTTTTACACATATGATAGCTCAAAATCTAAGTTGAGAGATAAGCTATCTACAGCTAAAAGGATTTGGTAAAACGGGTTCGACATTGTGAGAACCAAAGTTGAGAAGTTAGGGGTGTCAAATCGACTTCTCAGAAGTGCAGATTTGGACATAGGTAACTTGTGAAGTTGATTTCTCAAGTTATACTAAACCTTTTGAAGAACTTTAACTTGGAGGAGGTGCGCAACTTCTAGGCGACACTCCATACAAAATTTCGTAGAAAACTTTACATGTTTGATAGGTCAATGAGAAGAAATTGTGCAGCAGACTTTCTGTGTTTTATCTTCTTCACAGAATTTTTCAACTTTTGATAATTTGGAGGTTGGACTTCTAATTTGGTGAAAGTTTTGACTTACTCTTGATATAGAGGTGTTCTAAATTCAAGAGTAGGTTGTTCTTTTGGAGATTAACACTCTCCATCAATGATTAGTTAAGTCTTCTCTTGCAAGTACAATGTAACGCATTTTGTCGATACCTTTAGGCATAGTTACAAGATCTACTACCCACTTGTAGTGAATACAAGGTGGATACGTAGGATGCAACGGATCTCTATGTTTGACTGATGAATGAAGTTGACAAGTAGAACATGTAGAAACATAGCTACTAATGTCAACATACATCCTAGGCCAATAATAGGTACTTCTAATTTTTTCATATGTTCCAAGAAATCCTTTATGACCGGCCCATAATGTCTCATGCATTTCCTTCATTACTTGCAATTGAAGACCTCGTTTTCCTAGGACTCGTTGTGGATTCTTAACCTTACCCTTAGCATGTCTCCAAAGATAACCATTACATAGGAAAAAGTTATAAGCTCGTTTCCTAATGTTACGGAATCTATTCGTAGTCCAGTTAGGTAATGGTTGTAGTGTACTCAGATACTTTCCTATGTCTCTCCATTCATTTTCATACTCAGACTCATGAAATTGCTCATACTCATATATATGTGGAACATAGTCAATTAAGTTCACATTCTTTATTAGATCACTTTCAAGATCATCATCAAATCTAGCTCTCGATAACATATCAGCAACTGAGTTTGACTTACCTGAAATATGAACTAACTCAGGATTTATGAACTTAATATATGAGATCCATCTAAGCATGGCTATATCAGGAGATGAACAATTGGCTATCATTCCAATGAGAGGCAAACAATCAGTCTCAACTTTGACATTTGCACCAATGAAATATTCTTTGTCTATTTTCAAAGCTGTTACCATACCCCATAGTTCTCGTTTGATCTGTGGATATTTTCGTTGTCTTTCATGTAGAATTTTGGCACCAAAACTAATTGCATATCTATTCCCTTCACTATCGTCTTGACTTATGACCCAACCTATACCAATAGGACTAGTATCAACAGTCAATATAATAGGTTTGTTAGCAGAATAGTCTACATGCTTAAGGATGGGAGCTTCAAGCAATAATTTCTTCAATTTACGCATAGCTTGAGTGTGTTTGTCAGTCCAAATAAATTTTTGTTTCTTCCTCAACAAGTCATAAAGACAATCAGCAACATGAGCAAAGTGTGGGATCCAAATAACATAAAAGATGCAAGCACCAAGAAATCTACGTACCTCACTCACATTGTTACATGTTTCAGAAATCTTGCTAATGGCATCAACTTCTTGTGGGTATGGCTTTCGACCATAATGGCCACATAAATGTCCAACAATAAGCACCTCGTTGACACCAAAAACAGATTTCTCTATGGAAAATGTGAGACCTACCTCTTCAAATCGTTGAAATATTCTTTCACAATCAGAGATATGGTCAAGAACAAATTTACGACATCCAGATGAATCTAAAGTAATTTCCTTTACACGTTCCTCACTCCCTTTAATTGGAATATCATCAATGAATGGCATAGTTATATGAGGGATAAAATCATGTAAGACCATATTCATAGCACTCATCATATGAGCCACAGAATTAGTCGCTCCTTGAGGTAAAGTACACATTCGCACTAAGCCTAAAGGAGTTTTCATTGTGGTTATGTCACGACTGTCAATTGCTAACTGGAATTGGTCATATCCAGAATATAAATCACCCATTGAATAGATAGAATGTCCTGAAAATGATTCAGCAAACTCATCTACAATGGGTCCTCTTCCTACATTCCTTATAGTGACTTTATTGACGGGTTGGAGATCTTGAATAAAACGTAGTTTCCCATTCTTTTTAGGCACAGTGAACCATCTGTTTGAGTAAGGTGCAAAAGATGGCTCTAAAATTCTCATGTTTATCTTCTCCTTAAGTAGTTTCATTAGCTCAGGTAAGTGAGCCTTTGGAACAGGTATAGGACGAAGATTCCATGGAATATGTGGAATAGTAAAGATTATCATGGGTGCAACTAGCTTAGGATCTACACAACCAATCTCATGAGGATACATAGTAAAGGCTTTTCCATGGCTACGTATGACTCTCTCAAATTTATCTCTCTCTGCTGGCAAAAGAAAGTCATCATCTCTACCAATTTTCACCTGTTTGATTGTCTCATCCGTGAATGTATGTCCTATGTTTTTCTTATCCCGAAGAATTGGATCATTTTTCACATCAATAATTTTTTCATTACTTCCTTGAGGTAATGGTTGAGCTATGGGTTTGATTTTTTTGTCTGCAGTTTTGTACTTTGTTTCAACTAAGGCATCATGTGTTTTGTTAAATTTCGAGCACTTGTCAACATTGAGAGCATACTCTTGGATTAGAGCATACTCATCAAGGGAAGAAAGAAGAATAATATGGGAATTAGAATTTTGTTGAAGACATAACTCTAACTCCTCAAGAGTAGAGAAACAATGAGATGTTTCAATCACATGCTCAATGTTCTCATCATGTTCCATGATTTTGTTGTTTTTATAATTTTTTTGGGTTTTTTGGATAAAAGACTTGGACAATTGACTCTTATGAAGAAAATCTAATCTAGAATGTGGAAAACAAAGTGACAAACTATTGTACATGTTGGTTGGATGTGAGATGTCAAACCAATATCCACTGTTGTCCCACTCAACAATGGATTCTATCCGAAATTTTGATCATATGTAGCTCCAAACATGAATCGAGGTGCACAATCACTACAAGCATGCTCATGACCCTGAGTAACAATAGGTTTCTTTCTAATTGACAATCGATTCCTAGGATGATTCACTCCTACTGTCATGACTTGAAGTGATTGCATTCCATCCTTAGACTTGAATCTAGCATAGGTAGACCCAACATCCATGGCTTTAGTTTCCATACGACTCTCACAAATAAAGGGTTGACCTAAGAGAACTTCATAGGAGCAATTATCTTGAATAAAAAAGTGAAATTCTTCTGTGATTCCTCCTATGGATATGGGCACACTAGCACAAGCTCCATACAGGATACCTACACCATTATCTGCAGTTCTCATACGCCATCCACAATCTTTATCTATGGGCCATCGAAACTTATCATAGACTTCTCTTGAAATCACATTGATTTCAGAGCCGGAATCTACTAATGCATTTACAGTGATAGTGTTCTTATCATTTCCTATTTTAACATGCATCTCTGATGTACCTCTAGACCAACATGTTCTTTTAAAGTGACTTTCAGGATTGTTTTCATGATTTTCATGGTCAGGTTGAATAGGTCCTGAGAAATTTTTATTAACATTTACTTCATCATCATCAAAGTCCTCTTCATCAGATTCATCAAAGTTTAAGGCTTCATTCATAGCTTGATCTTGATCTAGAGAATCTTGCATCTCAGTATCTAGATTAAGCGGAAACCTCTTCCTTTTAATTAGGCCGATAAAGTTATCTTTAAAAACAGGCTTTGCAATAGAGAAAACTTGTTCTAAAGACATAGTCACCTGACTCTTAAGCAAAATGTCATCTAAAATCTCCATAGGATCTATTTTTCTCTCAGTTTCTGAAATCAAGATGACTTTAGGTTTTCTCTTTGGTTTCTTTTGTTTTTGCTCAGGATTCTGTTTTTGTTCATGTTCTCGTGTTTGGTCTTCTGTTTGTTTTGATTGTTCTTGTTTATCTAAAGGCTTTGGTTCTGTTTTTCTTTGCTTTGTCTTCTTCCCTTTTTGTTTCTCCTCTTGTTTTTGTTCATTAGGTTCTGATTCTTGTTTTTTATCTTTGGATTGTGATGTTTCTCCTTGCTCTATGATTGTTTCTATTCCCTCTGAGGTTTGTTTTCGAGTCACTCTTCTTTCACTAGGCTCAGCTTCATCTCTTTTTCGTTTTTCTTCTACATTGGATATATGAGAAATAAGAGATTGATCTTCTATCGGTGACTCCCAAGCCGTTATTCTCCTAATCTCATCCCGTGCTCTTACTAAAGCCTCTATGGAAAAATCACCTTCCTTTGTGGGTTTACTTGATTCTACTTTTTGTTCATCAAGAGCTTCTAGTTTCACTCCTCTAGTTCCTACGTCCATTATGGTTATATTTTCATAATGTTTTTTCATTCCTCCCTTACCATAATTTCCTTGCAAAGGTAGCCTAGATCGATAGTCACAGATTTTCTTGTCTATGTCTATTACTAGTCGTTGCTCCTTAGCAGCCTTCAATAATTCACAATCTCTCAAAAAGTGCTCTAACGAATCACACCAAGGACACCTACGAGGGCCACACACAAAACCATTTTGATTTTGAGGATTTTGATTAACTTGTGGTGGGAAATTTTGAAATTGAGGATTTTGTTGATAAGGTATTGCTTGAACAGGATAATTAGGATTTTGAAAATGCAATTGATGTATTTGAGGAGCTTGGGGAGCAACATGTGGTACTTGAGGTGCAAGAGGAGCTTCCATATTATACGGTTGATGATTTTGAAAATTTTGATTTTGAGGATTTTGAAAAGCTATTTGAGAAGCTTGAGGATACAGGTTTTGATACATTTGAGGATTTTGCACATGAGGATGAGGATTTTGCATTGAAGGATTATGCATTGGAGGATTATGCATTAGAGGAACTTGATATGCTTGAGTAGGAGCTACTTGTGGATTTTGATTGGTAGCTATAACATGTTGATTAGACTCTTGAAAAGTCATTGGGTTCATTTGATTTTGGAAAGTTTTGGTGAAATTAGATTGTAAAGCATCTATAGTCTTGGCCAAATTGGATTGTGTAGCAATAAGACTTTCCATTTGCTTAGTGAGAATATCCACTTGAGATTGTTCAACTACACTTTTATTTGGCTCTACTTTAAAACCTTGATTAGGCTCCATCATTTGAGGAATAGGAGTAGAGTCAAAAAGCATAGCATGGGATTGTTCTCTAACTTGCTCCTTAGTTTGTGGAAGGCTAGCTTGAGGAAGACTAGTTTGCTCATAAAGCATGGATTGTCTTTGATGTCTATGGGCTACAGCCTCTACTACTTTTAGCACTTTTTGCCAATTGTCAGTAAGACCATAGCGCTTATCTGGTTCTTCTAATCGCCGTTCAACTTCCCTACGAGTTTCAGGATGAAGAAGCTTAAGAAAATTGATCACAAGATCAGGTTCCAAAGTTATCTTATCCTCATCAGGAAGTTGTTCATAGCATCTAATATACTCATTTTGTAAGTGAGTAATAGAGCTACTAGGCTTTGGAGAATTGACCCATCGTAAGAATCCATCTCGATTATGTTGGCTATAATCTTCAAGATAGAATTCTTTGAGCATCTCCTTTCTAAAATCACTCCAAGGAAGACTATCATATTGAGTGACACGGTTTATGATAGAGCTATCAACAATTCGTTCAAAGAATGATATCAAAAGATCTTTGGGAAGACCAAAAATCATAGCTTGCTCTTCAAACAAATCTAAGTAGCTTGTGATGTTGATGCCATTGAATTTTCCCTTCTCTCTCAACATAGAAGAGACTATTCTTTGGCCTTGTTTCTCAACAATAAGGGATTTGAATCCTTCCTCCATCTTATGTGAATAAGCAAGTGATGCACGATGCTCTAGATCTCTCACAAATGCGTTTACTTCACGACGAAGATGTGCACGATACTGTGAGAAATCCAGTGCAACACTCAAGACTGATGATGATGATATGATGAGGATAAAAAATATGAAACAAAGGATATGGATCACAACCTCCCAATAAGATCAGAAGCAAATGCCACGAAGCGTTTCATGTCGGGTTCAAATGTGGAGGTGATCGCAATCCGGGTGGATCGGGTCCGGTCGTGGCACACACAGGGTGTATGAAGCTAATGAATGTTGGATGGTTTAAGGACATGAAAGTGAAATTAATGTTGAGTATGAAGAAGAGAGAGATGTTGAAATGATTATGGGAATGGGAAAGTAGGAGTGCAATTTAGATTTATGAACATGAATGATAAAAATGAAAGAGAACCATACACACGAATCAAATTTGGAAGGAAGAATGGTACATTGAAGGAGCTTCTTAAACACTTCCTAATTCTAATTCATATGCATAGTCTTCTTTGGATGATATGTATGCATGACGTGAATAGATGGAATCCTTACACATAAACCAATTTCGAAAGGAAGAATGGTCCAATATTGGAGCTTCTTATACACTTTCAGAAACTAATCAATATGTATGGGTATGTATAGTTTATATGCATGCAAGTGAATTATGATAATAGAGTTTACTCACAAGCTCAAAGAAACATCCTCACTGGTTCAACGCAATACTGCGGAGCCTTCTCACACATAGAAGAAATAGAAGACATGTAAAAATACTTAAGAGACTGAGAGAGGAGACAAGTGACAAGTGACATGAATTAAAAGGATTGGAATTAAGATACATGTATAAGATCGTCGTGGTACGTCAAGCTAGGCAGTCTACTGATCAAAGGTGGTTCCGACCCTCAAACCATGACAGTTCAACCGAATGTCACACGTAAGAAGGTGAGTTCCACTCCAGTGACCCTATGTCTGTCTAGGCTCGTAACGTCTAACTAAAGAAGTCTAAGACTCATTAAAATCAGCTCTAACTCACTCACACGCTCCACCGAGGGTGAGTCAAGATAGAGATGCTGGTTTCAAGAGCCTATCCTAGATTGGAGTTCTAACTTAAATATGAAACTAGGTACTATACTCATGCTAGCTCATCTTGGATCCTCACTCGCTCAACCGAGGGTGATCGTCTCAAGGAAACTGTAAGCTAGCATGAGCCCTATGGATGCCTAACAATGATGCTCTAGGAGTTTGGAGGGGGGGTTTATATAGTTTTTTGAATGAATTTGGGCCCTTGGATCTAGAGAAATCAACTCTCAACTCTAGGATCACTACTTTCGATTACAACCATTTGATTAATCAAATCAATGGCTTGGAATTGTTCTTTCTATCAAATCTAGTGTAAAGGAGTGAAATTTAGGCGCCCTCATTCTCCACCATTGGATCTGGGGATGATCTGGACCGTCGGATCAGTGCTGACATCAATTCGGATAAGATAAGCCACTATTTTTGGAGAAACACTGCATTATTGATCTTTGATTGTAAAAAAAGTCTTCTTTTATGGAAAAACTCGTGGATCCTCTTTGCTTTAAGCATAAGTGCATCTCCACCCTTGAATATGAGCTCATCTTGATCGTACAACATGGCTCAATCAGCTTTCGCCATGTGGTGGCCCTTCAACCCTTCAATTTGCTTAAACTAGAAAACTGCGGTGATCCTGAAAACTGGACTTTGTACTCTTTGACCCTCCAAATAGGCTTTGATGAAGATGAAACTTTGTAGGACTATGTTTCCAAAGATCTCCTTCAGGAATATGCAGAAAAAACTCCCATCTGAATCTCCCTTGTACAAGTTTGACTACATTTGGAAGCTTGCAAGGTGGCATTAAGGTCTCTAGGAAGCTCTGATAGCCTTGAAAATTTGTACAAATATGTAGCCACATATGATCTTTATACATGCCAAACCATATGGCTAACATAAATTTCTATACAAGAATTTGTAGGGTCAAACTAGAAAAATTACATTTTTACAAAATGAACATAGCATATCAATGTGCTACAAAATCCATTTTCTGTTGAAATTTGGGCTATAGACTGCCTTTGACAATCTTTACAAGTATATGAATTTTCATCTAATTTGGTGACAATGAAATTTTTGCCCTAATTTCCCAACTTTGACTAGCTTTGACCAGCTTTGACCGCTACCATGGACTTTCTTGATTTCTTTGAAACTTTGTATGTGACCTTCCTTTGACATCCTTGATGCATCCTGGACTTCTCGGGGAATTCTGGCTACCTTCACCAAATATGTTTTTTGTAGGCCTTCACAAGTGAGAGAGGAGAGAAAATCTCGATGACACCGCGTGATGCCATTTGGGCTCACTAATGCACCTGCAACATTCCAAAGGCTCATGTGTCATGTCTTCAAAGAGTTCTTGCGAAAGAACTTAGAAGTATATGTGGATGACTTATGTGCCCATTCCCAACAAAGAAGATACCACATCCCTGAGCTCAGACAAATCTTCAACAAGTGTAGAGATTATCGAGTGTGTTTGAACCCAGAGAAGTGTGTGTTCATGGTACGACAAGGTAAAATCTTAGGTCACATTGTTTCTAAGAATGGAATTTCAACAGATGAGGACAAAGTAAGAGCAACAGCAGAGCTGCCCAGGCCAAGAAACGTTAAAGAGGTACAAGCCTTTATGGGCCATTGTGGATATTACCGCAGGTTTATCCACATGTATGCCATCATAGCTAAACCTCTTTATGGATTGTTGACAAATTTTGAGTGGAACGATGAATGTGAAAAATCCTTCAATGAGCTAAAAAGACGCTTGTGCTCAACACCAATACTGACCACTCCTGATTGGAGTAAACCATTCC
The DNA here is from genome assembly GCA_020310875.1 of Ceratopteris richardii. Lineage (NCBI taxonomy): Eukaryota > Viridiplantae > Streptophyta > Polypodiopsida > Polypodiales > Pteridaceae > Ceratopteris > Ceratopteris richardii. Next base: position 98,188,097 of record CM035413.1, on the reverse strand, counting down.
ATGTCCATGTGGATGCATCCAATCATGCCATCGGATGTGTGCTAGCACAACCCACGGGTGAAGGAAACCTAGATTTGCTGATAGCATATGCTAGTAGGCAATTAAATGCAGCTGAACGAAATTATACCACAATGGAAAGAGAAGGTCTAGGCATGGTATATGCTCTGAAAAAGTTTAGACACTATCTATTGGCCAATAAGTTCAAGTTCTTCACTGATAATCAAGCTTTATTATATTTGGTCAATAAACCTTGCAATACATGCCGCTTAGTAAGATGGTTCCTCTTTACTAATGGAATACGACTTTGAAGTTGTTGTCAGGAAAGGAAGGACCCATCTTAGGGCGGACCATCTTTCTCGCATCACTCCAGGAGAGCTAGCGCAAGGATTGTCTGATGAATTACCGGATGCTTATTTGTTCAATTTAGAAGTTGTTCCTAAATGGGCAAATAAGTTAGTACCAGTCCTAACCTTCGGACCTGCAAACAAGAATGTAAAAACAAAGAAAGAAGACATTATAAAATCACAAAAATATCAAATAATGGCTGGAAGCATGTACAAACAGGATACAGAAGGTGTAATAGCTTGTTGTGTCGAGGATGATGAACATACTAATTGGTTGCAACAAGCCCATGAAGGATTGCTAGGAAATCACTACTCTAAACAATGAACATTGCAAAACCTAAAACGTTTAGGAGTGTATTGGCCTAGCATGGACAAAGAAATACATGAGTGGATTAAGAATTGTCCAGTGTGCCAGAAGAGACCCCCAGTGGAGCATGCCACTCTTTATCACATGTCGTTAATCCCAGATTGGAGTGCTCCATTGGTCGAATTTATGAGATCGGGAACACTACCCAGTGAGGCTAGTCTAACAAGACGACGAAGCATGGAGCAAGAGGCTCAGGACTATGCCTTAGTAGGAGATAACCTATATCGGAGAGGCAAAGATGGTTATCTAATATTGTGCGTTCATGAATTAGATTATTTGAAGGTCTTAGAAACTGCACATAGTGGTGTTGCAGGTGGACACTTTGGGCCTGACCGAGTAATCAAGACCATTCTATTCTCAGGACTTTGGTGGCCCACTCTTCATATGGATGCACATACCTATGTGAAGAAATGTGACACATGCCAACGTGAACAATATCCGATACGAAAAGACGAGATGCCTTTAAGGCCAATGATGGGAGGACGTGCATTTTCAAAGTGGGGTATAGACTTTGTAGGTCCCATCAACCCCCCAGCTAGAAACTCCCATGCTGAGTACATTATTGTAGCCACAGATTACCTTACAAAGTGGGTGGAAGTAAAAGCCACAACAAAGAATGATGCTCAAACGACCGCTAAGTTCTTATTCGAAAATGTATTCACGAGATATGGACTGCCAATAGAGTTGGTTAGTGATAGAGGCACATACTTCTTGAACGAAGTCATTGAGAACCTGCTTCAAGAATTCATGGTGATACATAAGAAGTCTACCCCTTATCACCCACAAGCCAATGGACAGGCCGAGAGCACGAATAAGATCCTATGTAATGTGTTGACAAAACTAGTAAATAACAAACACTCTGATTGGGACAAACAACTTCATCATGCTGTTTGGGCATACCGAGTTGCCTACAAAACGGTACTCAATGCCACCCCATTTCAGATGGTCTTCGGACAGAATGTTGTGCTACCATTAGATTTCCTAATCCCAGCTTTAAGAGTAGCACAAGAGCATGAGTGGAATGGACATGAATTGTCCTCTAGGATCTTTATTGATCTAGAACATTTAGGTGAGACGAGGCTACGAGCAGCAGCAGGCATCTATGCTGCAAAGAAATGGCAAAAGGCATACTTTGATGCCCATGTGAAGGACAAAGGGTTGAAAGAAGGAGATCTGGTGCTTGTTTATACACTAAAGCAACATGCCTGCAAATTGGAGAAACAAGGATATGGACTCATGATCATTAATAGACTCTCCACTAGTGGTGCAGTTCAATTGGCCACTTTAGAAGGTGATATCCTACCAAACTATATTAGTGGATGTCGAGTCAAGCTATATCAAGAACCTCTTACAGAGGAAATGCTAATGAGACTCAACACTGCTAAGAAGCGAAAAGATGAGGAGTTAAGGGTTAGAGAAGAAGCACAAGCAGAGGCTAGAGAGTGCATCAGAAGAAATAAGTTACGGCGACTAGGCCTAGAAGTCGACACAAAAGCTCCAAAATATCACATGGACGTGTGCCAAAAATCGGGTATAACTACTTCTCGAATAATTGATCGACGGCCCTTTGTGACTATAGAGGTAGGACAAGGAAAGAGTGTAAAGACTGTGAGAGCATTGGTTGACTCAGGTGCAGCAACTAGTGCAGTTAGACTTTCATACTGCCAAGACCTGCAATCGAACATCAAGCCCATAGAAGCCTATCTCATAGGATTGGGAGGTGTGGAAACCCCTTGTTTGGGCGAGGTGGAACTTCCCATTTACCTTCAAGATGTTCCAATGAAAGTCAAAATGCTAGTGTGTCATGATGAGGACCTCACAGAGCCACTTGTCTTGGGTCAAGATTGGATTTACGACCATGCTCTCAACTTGAACCTAAGAAGTCAACTTCTTCATGTTTGGGTACATGAACAATGCATTACATTATAATTGGAGAATTGCATGGCCACTAACCAAGACACCACATGCTCTCTTCTTTCCTCTAAGGCTAATCTTCTCGAACAAGATGTTGTAGATGTCAAAAGCTTCATGATCCAGACGGACACAATCATGGAAGGACAGTCGCAAAGGCAAGAAGAACCTTCTTCTTTTTCAAAGAGTAAAGCATCCACATTAGTTCAACCTCAGAAGCAAGCAAAACAGTGCAAGATAGCCAGTCTATCAAATAGACAAAGAGCCTTCAAGAAGAAAGAAGTTATGGGCATGAAGCAGATCTGGGTAAAGAAAGGAGTGCAACCATCGATGTTGCCTCAAAGATTCCCACCCAACCAGATCGACCATGAAAAAAAAAGGACCAAGCACCTAGATATCGACTAGGAGAAGAACTCATCCCAATGGCTAATTTTAGAGCCACTAAAAACCTAGGTCCACAGAGAACGCAACCATATTTGAATTTGGGAGTAGGTAAAACAGAGTACCACTTAGTGGATGCTCTCATTGACATAGGAGCTGCCATAAGCTGTATCAAACTTTCTTTGACTCAGAAACTCAAAGAGGAGTTACGTCCATCGATGGCACAGTTGATAGGAATAGGAGGAACAATTACTCAATGTATAGGTGAAATCACCTTACCTCTGCATCTTGGTAACAACACTATGGAACAGAAGCTATTAGTGTGTCATGATCAGGATTTACTTGAAGAGGTAGTGTTAGGTCAAGACTGGATTTACGAATATGAGGTGACCATTCAATTGGCTTTAGGATACATCTCGGCCAGGATAGGACATCGTGAGGTATTCAGTTTGCTAGAAGAAAGACCAATCAAAGCCGCTTGTATAGAGCCAAAAGTTCATTCCAATGAACAAAGTCATGAGTGTATATTCACTAGCACTATAGAAACCCCTTCATCAAGTACTTCATGTGAGGACACATTGAATCCTGCTTGCATACCATCTTCTAGTCTAGCAAGTCACAAGAGTGTCAATCAATCTGAAGCCAAACTCAGTGAAGCACCATGCACAAGAGAGTCCAGTCCTCTGAGTAATTCAAAATCTATACCTATTAAAATATACCCTATTCCGTACATTAAACGAGCTTGGATAAGAAAGGATCAAAGGGATGCATATCTTCAACAACAGGAACATCTTCGACATCGGAGCAACCAATCAAATAAGAAAGCAAATCATTTTGATCACCAAAGTCAACAACGAATTGCTAGGATATGGATTCCAAAGAAAGTGGTAGCCGCTCAACCGGATCGATCGCAAATATGGATTCCAAAATCATGTGCTCCAAAGGCGCTAAACCGAAACGATGAACCATTACATAAGGAGAACCAATACCAATATGGACTATGGGCAAAACAAGCAAAGAAGAATAGCAACAGGAAAAAGAAGGAATCTGCAAATGCAACACAAGCCAGTCCGAGATTCAAAAAGCAGATAGAGCAACCGTACAACAGGAGAAGAACCACATTCATCAGGAAGGTGCAGAATACAATACGTCCCAAAAGAATGAGACAGATTTGGGTGCCGAAAGACAAGACAGACTGCATGCATCATCCAACTACTTCCAGTTGCACACATATGGAGTTATCAGGACCCAAAGTATGCATGATAGGGCCACATTACAAGGCCAAGCATTCGGCACATCTTCCTTCTATTTCAGGATAGTCGAGCACATTTTCCTCTTGGGAAATAGGAGAGCAATTGTACATACATTACAAAAATCACTCTAAAAATGATAACCGCTTCGGCTATGATCTAACTTTTCTGTTTTTCTTTTCAGATAAAAACATAAAAAATCTATAAAAAATTTTGGAAAAATCCAGGTATTACCTTTCTCACACCCACGGGAAAGGGACGACACCATTCACTCGGAGCAATGTCAAGCTTATGCCAAACAAATAAAGGAGGATTTCTGATAGTATATGGCCACTAATTCATACTCTACATTGAGTGCAGATGGCATCTACTAATTCTGAAGCTACGCAAGAGGAAGAGGTCCAGCTTCTTCCACTCGAATCCATAACAAAAGCAAGAGGCCATTGGTTTCGGGATGACCAACCAGTGTCAGACCTCATTTTCATGGCCACTATCAAGATCATGGATAGGGATCACTATTTCCCTATCATGTCGCAAGAGTTCAAAACTATAATACAAGGATTACCGCATATCGAGGATGTATGGAAACAGGCAGGCCTAGAGGCATTTCTCAAATTGCCAATTTACATACCAGATTTTCAGAGGTGTACACAAGTAATGAATACACTGCAGCCTGCAGCAACGAAGATATCAGTTCTCGAAGCAGGAGTCTTGGATAAAGTAGGAACATGGAAAACCATTCAATTCACACATGAACTAATCAACAAAGCCTTCGGATGGAACCAGGAAGGGATCACTAATGTCAAAGAGGAATGTCATGATCCTAAAAAGAGGTCCTTTTTGGATATCAATAGGATTGATATTGAAGATGTTGTCCGCCTGGTGCACCAACATTTTTGTTTCCCAAGTATGCACAGATATACTGCACCACAAAAAATTATCGTACAACTACTCTCGCATGCAATGAGACAAGTGGTAAATAAAGTAAATATGACTTGCTATGTATAAGAAAGATTATTTGAAGCCTAGAAGAAGTGGAGTCAGAAGAAATTTCTCAATGGAAGTTCGGCTTTGACATTACTTATATATGAAGCTCTTGAAATGAAAAGCTGGTTACGTGAGATGCCAACCTCAGAAGGGCTAGCCAAATATGCCAAATCCGCTACGATCCCCAAGAAAAAGAAAGCAGCTGTTGTTATTGAAGAAGAAGGAACCACTTCACAGAAACCCATGAGGGGTACAAAGCATCTAAGAGAGGAAGAAGCCCAAACTACACCCCAATCAAAGCGGACACACGTTCTTCCAAAGATTACGATGACCCAAATGCCTATTACCAAGAGAGATCTCTCTGCCGCCCTAGAAGAGACACATTAGTATATGCAAGGGCAGGTAAATTTGAATGTTCAAGGTCATCATTATAGACAAGCTAGTCAAGAGAAACAACAATGGAGTAAAGAAAAGACTCCAAAACAACCTGGGAGATACAAAGAACTGGGCTTAGATGATTCTAGTTCAGATGCAGAATCCAGTCATGAAAAAGACACCCTAGACACTAACATAGGGACAGAAACTCATGAAGAAGAATGGACAGAGACCAATCAAATCGAAGTGATGCCGGACAACCACGAAGAAAGGGAAAAGAACATAGAAGATTCTAATGAACCTGAGCATGTCACTCAATTGAATGATACTACAAAAATCAGCATCAAAGAAGCTCCAACAACTGTTACATATGCAAAACCACCTATCAAAGAGGAACTACAAACTCCAGTGAACGCGGATTCGGAGCTATTACAAAACAAAGAACAGATAGTGATTGAGGTACCAGATGATACACCTCAAGGAAACATTGAACACATAGTAGCTGAGCCAAGGATCCAGCTTCAGATTAGGCAGCCCCATGACACTACGTTACATGTGGCACAAGGCAAAGATGTCACAACCGGCAAGGAACCTAGTATACCAACAACATGGCTGAATGTGGATGTCACTCAGCTGAAACCTGTAGTCAAGCAAATGATTCAGACAGCTATGGATAAACAACAACAGATGATGGACATAGATGCAGATTATGATAAGTCCATGAGAGAAAAAAGTCAATTCCAAATAATGAGCGAACAATTGTCATCGCAATTAATCCAGGCCCAAAAAGAGATAGCAGTCAAAAACACGGAGTTGCTCGAAGTCAAAACGCAATATGACACATTAATCACTCAGCATCGCCAACTCCAAACACAGCTCGCGAAATTACAAAGATTACATGATGCAAGCGAAGCTGACAAAGAAAGAATGAAGGCTAGAAGCACTCTACTGGAGACACAGCTAAAGTTGTACATGGAAGAGAATGACATCTTACGAAGCCGGAATAAAGAATTGATGAAATCATCGTTATATGATCAACCTATTGAACAACAGGAGTCATCCGAAACTAAAGAAAAAGAATTAAGAGATCAGCTAGTACAATACGCAGATCTGCTGAGACAAGAGCGAGAATTGAAAGAAGAATGGGAACGGAAGTAGAGTCAGGAAATAAATGAACTAAAAAAGCAGTTGAATACAGCACATGGGAAACTTGCAGCAAGCTACAGTGAAAACATGGACAATGTCGCTGAAATCGGAAATGAATTGCTTGCAGCAAAAGAAGCACTCAGAGCAGCCCTATAGGAAAGCAAAGACAAAAATGAGTGAATAGAGCAATTAGAAATCCAAATGAACGAGAACACAACGATCGGGACACCAGTAGTGCCACCGAAGGAATATCCTACTGACGAGGTAGAGGTACGTCCTCTATCTCCCCCGATCTATAATTCTCCAATACATGAGCAGATGGCAGATATACATGATGATCATCCAATGCCATACACTGCAGACATAAGTCAGAAGGAACGGGCACTAGTGGTGTCCCAATTGACGAAAAATTTTGAAAATGAAGTCATCAAAGTAATGAAGGAAGCCAAAATCAAGGGTAAGGACTCGGAAAAGATCATGAAGCCTTTCAACATCCCGTACCGATTATTGATTCAGCCCTCAAACATTTGGAAACCACAATGGGATGGAGTTTGTTTTGAGATGCAGTTGTGCTTAAATTGATGCCATTGGGGAGTGATAAAGAGTACTTGCAAAGTGATCATCATCATGAGCACTTGGATGAATTCATTGAGGAGACCTTAGAAACCTTACTTCTCAAAGATATCTCAATTGTAGAAGCTGCAAATATCCTAGAGGAACTGTTTCAATGGGTGGAGAGTGGAGTTTTACTAGAGGCTATCTTGGAGGGTTGGATATTTGAGTGGAGGAATGGAAAATTAGCTAAATCTTTGTGGCATGGGTATCTCAGTGGAGCTGACTAGCACAACTAGCAGTAGGAATAAGAGTGCCCTATGGACCTAGGCGAAGCCAATGGCAGTGAACCCCAACCAGAGTTTGCTTTAGCACTGGTACCTTTTGCTCGACCCAACCTCTTGAAAGATTTTATGCGTGATTTGTCCACCACAAGTGAAGACAAGCTTGAAGAAAAGATGTCTCACAAAAATCCACTTGTGGGGCTGAAATACACCCATTTCTATGGATGCCCACATGATGATCCTTATGTGCATGTGTGGACCTTCGAGAATGAGTATGCCTACAACCATAGACTACTGCAAGATGATGATCACAAGTTACAGGTATGCCAAGCCTTTCTTGCTAGAGATGCGATCAAATGGTCAATTGAGCACCCTCGAAATCATTTCCCAAAGTATGATGATTTAAAAGAGGCATTCTTGGAAAGATTTTAGACTCCCAAAAGTGTTTTGGAACTATATTCAACCTTACAGTATATGATGCAGAAGGGTACGGTGGAGCAGTAAGCTTCAAATTTTAAATCTACAATGAGACAATTTTTGGACGATGGGTTTTCTTCAAGGAATTGTTGTAGGAATTTTTTGTGGATGGATTGCAGCCAACCATAAAGGAAAAAGTTTATATGTACACATTAGAAAAAGCCTGAACATTAGACTAGATAATTGATCTAGCAAAAAGAGTGGACAAAAAAATATAGTTGGCTGATTTCGGTTCCGAAAAAGCAAGCCCTATCACAAAGAAAAGTGTGAATCCAGTACACCAACTATATTTTCTAGGATGTAGAAATGCAGGCCACATCACTGAGACTATGTGCTCAACCGCGTATACTACCCCATTTGCAATAAAAATCATCATATTTTGGAAGAATGTAGGTTCAATGCCAAAAATACAATGGTTGCATTGGCACAAGTTGAAGCCCCTTCATGGAAGGGCAGTTCTATAGGATATAAGCCTCTAATACAATCTCGACCATGGACAGAGAGTCAATATGCAAGAGTTTCTAGGAAATCTCAATTTCTTGGCTCCCAAAAGTTTCAGGTTCATCAAAGATTTAATGGCCTAATTTTTAGGAGTACAGAAGAGGCTCTCAATTTAGACAACTAGGACTGAGTAATTTTGGGAATGGACCAGTTTAGTGCCAATTCTATTTGCACTATGGACATAGATGATTTGGATGTGAAGAAGTTAAGGAGTATGCTATTATGAGGTCTCGACAAGAATACTAGAATCAGCGACAACCAGAGCACTACTCACAAGTGGAGCAAAAGCAACAATTGAAGAAAGTAGTCTAGTGGGCTCAAAAATATCCACCATAGTATGTTGAACCAAAACCCATTCTAGAGGTTGACAAAAAGTAAAGGTCGACGAGGTAAAGTAAGTAAAACAAGTTTACAAAGTGTAAGAGCTCAAGAGAATAGATAAATTGTACAAGAAAGAGAAAGCTTTGGAAACTTAGTTGAGTTTGTAGTTTTGGAAACTTAGAAGTTGAGTTCTATCGGTGAAGGGCCGAGTACCTAATTAGAGGATCAAATGTTGGATGAAGAACAGAATCAAACTGTGAAAAACCTTGTGGTGTCTGAGGAAGGTACATCCTGGCACTTATTACATAATTCACAGATTCAACTACCCTTGGGTTCCTTGTTGGAACTAGTTTCGACCTTTAAAGAAACTAAAGCATTTGCAACAAGGACATTCTCCAAACCTGATTCTAAAAGCCACTATCAGTATGGTCAAAGATCCTTCAGATAAGGTAGTGGACTATGTAGTCCCTACTATTACTATATGATACAAAAACAAGGCTATCCTGAAAGTTTTGATTGATGGTGGATCTAGCATCAACATTGCTTCTATGACTACTTGTAGGGACATGGGCTAGAATAGCATCAAACCAACTCCATTCTTTATCCACATGGCCAACCAATGGTGAGTGCACCTAGTAGGACTTATTAAAGACCCAATAGTAATTTTGCGCATGGTATTTCCCAGTACCTTTGTTGTGCTTGAACTTAAAGGGAAGGATTTGGTTTATAATTTTATTACTAGGAAGGCTCTGGTTATGGAATGCCAAGGTACGACAAAATTGTTTGAGTTAGACATCTGTGGAAGCACACAAACAACACAAGGAAGAAGAAGAAGAAGCTTGGATTACAACACACAATACTGAATGTATTACCACTAGAATGTACAAAGATAAGTAACCCATTAGGGCTATAGGCATATATAAAAGGCAGGGGAAAAAAACCTCCTAAAGAGGGAAAAATGTGCCACGACAATTCTAGTGTATTCACACTCATCATTACCTAAATATATCAACAAAGCCCCCTTGGGAGTGATGCGGTGAACAAGGAGCTGGCACTCATGTATAAGGAAGTTCCAAGCTATGTGGAATCAATCCACAAAAGGAAGTAAGCCCAAAGCTTTGTGGAAAGTTTCAAACTTCTCCCTAGGCAGAGCCTTCATGAAAATGTCTCCAGTGTTCTCCTACATGGGCAAATATGCCAAGCTAATCTCTCTTGCAATGGACCTCTCCCTAACATAATGATAATGCACCTCAATGTGCTTAGGGCGAGCATCAAACATAGGGTTCCTTGTAACTGCCAATGCCCTCTGACTGTCAATGAAAATGGTGGTGGAAAAAGATTGAGCAACACCCAAATCAATCATAAGGTGTCTGAGCCACACACACTCAACAATTGCGGTGAAAGCTGCCCTATACTCAGCCTCACAACTAGAAGTGGCCACAGTAGGCTGCTTCTTGCTCAACCAAGATATGCATGAGCTACCAAGCACGAAGCAAAAACCACTTGTGGACACACGAGTGTCATAGCAACTAGCCTAGTTAGAGTCTCAAAAAGCATATGAATCTGGTGGTAGTGATTCCCCCTTGGGATAAAACAACCAAAGTAGCTAGGTACGACTCAAGTAGCAAAAGATGTTGCCACTCTAGCACAATGGAAAGTAACAATGTGAGGAGATCCACCTCATAATTATCAATCCGTGGAGACGTGAGGACTAGTATGAAGACTATGAGCAAGTGATGGTGCAAGTGCGTGAGTGAGAAGCATACAAACATGCACACACATACACACACACGCACACAAGGCAAGAACAAGGAGAGGAACAATGGAGTTCTTTGCATTAGTCAAAAATTCTCTTACAAAAGCTCAAATCACTAACAATCTAGCCCCAAAAATGAGCTCTCTAGCCCTTTTTATAGTTTTTTACTAGCTTTGGCCCTGTCCAGACCTAGTGTCTAACCTAGTTAAAAATTAGGTTCTAGAACTTATTTGAGGGCTCAAACGAAATCTAAAAATTATGAAAATTGGTAGGTAGCTAATTCTGATACTCCTCAAGCTTAAGGACTCCTCGGCTTGAACAAAACGGAGTCTATTCTACCAAAATGGGATTTAAAATGTTTGTGTAGTGATGAAAATCACTTTTAATGGAAAATAAGTTATAAAAAAAATGATTGGGCCTCTTCTATGCGAGATTGGACTTGAGTGCTCTATCTCTGCCTTGCTTGTATGCCAACAATCCCCTCTCTCTAGCGTCTCTCGCCCCTGATAGACCTCTGTTTCGTAGGGTGGTCGATATAGTACTAGAGGACATTAGTGGCCAGATCATGTTCGCTGAGTGGTAACCCTCGTGCCAAATCAGCTTGCAATGCATCCCAATTGATGGCACCTGGGATATCCAATTGCGGTGTTGTATAGTACTCTGCGTACATGGCTTGTTTGCATGGAAATAGATGGAGCAAGTATGTGGGCTTAGGTGTGAACACCTCTGAGTGATATTCCTAGAATCCTATTCGAAACATGTCTTCAAAGATGGTGAACATGCGGGGAGATACTTGATTCGTGCATGCCAAGCATAGGCAACTCGAATGCTTGGGGTGGAGCTCATGTCATAGACTAGGTCATAGTTGCCATTGGTGAAGCCCGGTAGAGCCACTTGGGGTGCTTGTGTATTATGGAAGGTCTTGAGGACAACTTGCATCATATCGAGAATTTTCAACATCATTAGTGGATTTCCAGGTGATGATCCTGATGCTCATGTACGCACCTTTGAAATAAGTTATGCAGTACTTAACCATCCACCCGATCCAGCATACAAGGCCATAGTATTGGAGTCAACATTAGTTAATGAAGAAACAGGGTGGCTAACAAAATATGATATCAACCATTTCGGCACCTATGAAGCGGTAAGGGATGCGTTTCTGCAGAGATTCCGGCTAAAGAAGAACCCTGCCGAAATTTTCGATTACTTGCAGAACAATAGACAGAAGCTGAATCAGACTGTGCAGGAATATGCCACCCTGTTTAGAACTCATTTGAGACAACTACCTCCGGCACATGCTAATTTACCGGATGATGTCATCACTTAGTGGTTTATTAATGGGTTAACTCCGCAACTAAGACAGATTATGATCATCCGTTGTGTGGGAGCTATGACACTAGATGCGATTATTGCAATGGCTTTGCAGCTCGAGCATAAGGTTGGAGGTTTTACCAAAGACCTGGAGTGGTTGAAAGCCAGTAAAATGTTGTAGAGGATCCGGCTAGACAAATGTACTGCACTAAGTGTAAGAATCCAGGGCATACCAGTATCCCATGTGCACTTAATCAGATGTATTGCGCTATCTGCAATACAATCGGACATTCCACCAAAAACTGTGCATATAACACCAAAGTGTAGGGACCAGCAACTGTAAATGCTATCATACAAGAACCAGGGCAGCCGGCCACTCATTATGTACCACCTCAGATGAGAAATAATCAGCAGCAAGGATACAGAAATTATTGAGGACAGCGGAATACAAATTACAATACAAATCGTTGGCCGACAGGAACATCACAGGAAAATAATTCTTTGCCACCCTCTCGCTGTCATTTTTGCGGTGAGTTAGGTCACATACGCAGATTCTGTAAAGATGCAGCTGAATATGATCAGAGGAAGGAGTGTCAGAACCCAATGACCAATATGGTTTATATTTCACCTGTGGAAACTCAAGCAGTAGTGATTCAAACAAGATCTGGTAAGCAGTTACAACCAGCAGCAGAAGTGTTTGAACCTGGCATCCATGAACAACAAAGAATGTATGACAAAGCTAGTCAATGGACCACCAAAGAACCTACAGTGTTCCCAGATCCAATTCTGGTGATTCATGTTCCGCTGCCAAAGGATGGATCGCAGGAACAAGATGCTACCTCTGTAACAGGTGCATCATCTTCAGAATCGGTGAAAAGTACAATTCAAGCAGATCAGGCATGGGAAATTTTATCTAAGGCGTCCATTACTCTCCCTCTTGGAGAGTTACTTGCACTAGTACCGGGAGTTCGGTAACAAATCCAGCAACAGCTCAGTCCTGGGTCTTCCTGCATTCTAGCGACGGCAACAGTACAACCGGAAGCTGATTCTACAGTGGATCATTCGGTCCCCTTAATTATGGTATGGTACAAAAATCACAAAATTACTCAAGTGCTAACTGATGGTGGGTCTGGTGTAAACATTGCCACTGCAGCACTTTGTAAAAAGTTAGGGTGGACGCAAATCGAGCCTTTACAGTTTTTTGTAAGAATGGCCGACCAATCCAGAGTTCATCCAGTAGGACTCGTACGGAATGTTCCGATAACTTTGCAGGGTACAACGTTTAAGATGACTTTTGTAGTCTTAGAACTACCGGAGTCTAGTCTTGACTATAATCTTCTTTTCGGTCGACCCTGGTTAAAACAGACTAAGGTTATACAGGATTGGTCAGCACAAGAACTAACATTTAAAGATAATCATCATAAATATGTTGTCAAACTTGATGCCATTCAGCCTTGTGAACTTCATGCCAGGCCATATGTAGTAGAGCCAGTCCACATGTTGGATGGCTTATCTGACGATGAAGAAGAAGCATTTTTGAAGAACAATGAAGATCTGATTTCCTTAGGCACTGTAGATCTGCAATCTATTGTAGATATCAGGAGTCCGATAGCCTGTACGGTGGTGCCTGTGACCGAAGAAGTGGAGACAGAAGATACTGTTGCTATGGATGAAGCCTCTCTACAACAACTTTTACAGTCAGCTGACGATCTAGGCAAACCTCGTCAATTTTATGTTCCCAAAGACTAGTTAATCACCTATAATTTGGGAGATGAAGTAAATCCACGACCTGTCAAGATAAAAGAAGGATTGTCTGAGGCATTTCAAAGAGATTTGATCCAGCTTCTTTGTGAGTTCTCTGATGTTTTTGCATGGGACTATCGCGATATGAAAGGTTTGGATCCTCGCATCTATCAGCATCGGGTCGTGCTCAAACCAGAAGCAAAGCCGATTAAACAACCCAGCTACCGTATGAACCCTAACTATGCAGCACTGGTCAAAGCAGAACTTGATCGCCTATTAAAGGTAGGATTCATTGTACCCATGGAGCATGCTGAATGGATCTCCCCAATCGTGATTGTACCAAAGAAAAACAAGCAGGTCCGAATATGTGTCGGTTACTAGAAATCGAATGCAGCCACCGTACCTGATCCATTTCCTCTTCCATTCCTTGATACAATGCTGGACAGAATGGCCGAGCAAGATATACCGAAAACAGCATTTATTACGAATTGGGGTGTTTTTGCTTGTACAGTCATGTGGTTTGGATTAAGAAATTCTCCTAGCACCTTTCAGCGTTGTATGTAGGAAATCTTCTCACCCTATCTCACTTCTTTTATGCAAGTATATCTAGATGACTTCTCTTTATTCGGTAAGATGGTAGCACACATGTATCATTTATGGTGTTGCTTTGATAAATGTCGTGAATACCGACTCTGTTTAAACCCAACCAAATCTATATTTGCGGTCTCTTGTGGTAAACTCCTTGGCCATATTGTATCTACACAGGGCATACAAGTTGATCCAGCTAAAGTTGTAGCTGTGTTAGAAGCTCCTGTGCCTACTACGTCGAAAGAAGTGATGCGATTCATGGGTCAAGTCAGGTGGCATGGTCGACATTTACGGTGGCTTGCCCATTTGGCAATTCCCCTAAATCGGCTAATAACTAGTACTCCTCGACAATTTGATTGGACACTGGAATGTCAAATTGCATTTGATCGTCTAAAAGGATTATTAACGCAGGTTCTAATTCTACAACCTCCTGATTGGGAACGCCCATTTCATGTTTTTGTAGACGCATCAGATATAGCCATTGGGAGTGTTTTAATGCAGCAAACTGATAAGTGGTTTAGGCCTATCTACTATGCAATTGACGGCTTGCTCCTGCTGAAAAAAATTATTCAGTAACTGAAAGAGAATGTCTTAGTTTGGTGTATTCTGTAAAGAAATTCCAGCATTATTTGCTAGGCCGAAAATTCATCTTTCATGTAGATCATGCTACGCTGGTGTATTTGGTTAGACAGCAGCATTTAGGTGGTCATTTGACGCGTTGGGTTTTATTGTTACAAGAGTTTGATTATGAAGTGATTCATCGACCCGGCATTGCACATGCATTAGCAGATTTTCTCTCTCGATTAGATTCTGGTGAAGCTCCGGTTGGTGTTGATGACACCACACCAGCAATTTATGTTACTGAAACAACTAATGATGAATCTGTAGAACCTCCTTAACACCTACTTACTATGATCAATTATTAACCTTTGTTACTGATGAATGTCTTCCCCCTTAAACTTCTCCTGCCATGCGTTGAAAAATTGCAGTTTACAGTCGCAGATTCCGGTTGATTGCCGGACAGTTGTATTATATGGATCACATTGGAATTTTACTTTGTTCTATTCCTCCACATGAAGTAAACTCAGTAATCGCTCTGGCACATTCAATACCCTCTGGTGGAAATTTTGCAATAGATTTAACGCACCGAAAAATTCTGCAAAGTGGGCTTTGGTGGCCTACTATGTACTATGATATATCGTAGTTTGTGCAGTAGTGTGACAATTGTCAGCGATCTGGATAGTCTTTACAATGCCATTTCTTTCCTCTACAACCTGTCTTACCTTTGGAACCTTTTCAGAAATGGGGTCTTGATTTTATTGGACCAATCACACCTCCAACAATCCTTAGCAACAACCGATACATTCTAACATGCACAGATTATGCTACCAGATGGGCAGAAGCTTGGGCTTTACGGTCCGCCACAGCTATTTCAATGGCAAAATGTCTAATGAAGGACGTATTCCCACGATATGGATTACCTTTGGAACTTGTAACAGATCAAGGAACACACTTTGTCAAAAATTTAATGCGAGTGCTCACACACACTTTTCAGATTCTGCATAAATTTAGTTCCCCGTATTATCCTCGTGCTAATGGCTTAGCTGAAAGTACAAACAAAACGTTGTTGACTATGCTTCGAAAATTGATTGTGGAATCACCTGAACGATGGCATCAGTTACTACCTGCAGTATTATGGGCATACCGAACTACCTACAAAGTAGCAACCAGACTGATCCCTTTCAAGCTTGCATATGGGCTGGAAGCAATTGCTCCAATGGAAGTTGTAGTGCCCAGTTTATTGCCATCACTCAGAAGTTGATACCCGAAGAGTCTTTGCCATTTCGGTTGGACACACTTAGAGAACTAGATGAGCATCGCTGGGAAAGTTTTCTAACTCTTCAAGAAGTGCAGTTGCGGCAAGCTTGTACTCATGATCGGTATCTCAAAACTCCAGTTTTTTTGGTGGGACAGCTTGTGTTATTTTATAATGCTAAATCAAATCGTGCGGCTAGAAAATTCAAATTACGATGGTTTGGTCCTTACCGGATTAGTGAACAAGGGGGCCCAGCTACTTTTTGGTTGACTACTTTGATCGGAGTTCCTCTTCCTAAAGTGATAAATGGTTCAAAGTTGCGGCCATATCATCAAGCACCTGATTCGCACTGAAGTGTTCTCCGGTTGCCCGCATATTGTTTTTCTTTTTTTCTCTTTTCTCTTCTTTTCCTTTTTAGTTTTGCGTGTTAGTTTCTTAAAAACCATAAACTCCTCGTTTTGCTACATAATCATAAACTCCTCGTTTGGATACATAACCATGAATAATCGCCGTCTTTTGTTAATGATTCTGCTCATGCATGCACACCGTAGTTATGAAGGTTATCATCTCAACATCGCGTGATGATTAACAATTTCGATCACCTTCAGCTACCAAGTATCTACTTAATCTTCCTCTTTTCACTGATAATTGCTATTGTATCCGTCTGCTCTGTGTGTTGTGATTTCTGTGTTTTGTGTGCAATTGTGTTCTTGTGCTCTTGTGTACGCATCATGGAAGTGTTAGCCAACTTCGCTGCGTTTCGTGACGGACTCCCTCTGGATGTGGGTGAGTTCTTGCGTGTTCGTGGATTGTCCAATTTCGCTGAATTGTCTTGGCATTCAGTGGAATGTCACCCGTTTTACGCTCAAATTATTGTCGGTATTGCTGCCACACCTGCTATGGAGCACAGTTGGCCAATTAATTCTTTACCATCTAGGGTAGTAATCACTTTAGAATCATTTGTTGCAACATTCCGACTCTCTCCGGAAGGACGAGAGAACGGCCCTAATCTTCCAATTGCTACTATGATCCAATTGTTCCCTAGGTACTCTTCAAATGAGTATGCTATACTCTGTCGCCCTGAGCCTGAAAGAACAGTGTTACAATTTTTAGTAGCCATCTTAAACTTGCAGAAACGAACTTATGGGATATCTCACCCATTCTACTCGGTGATTGATATGGCTACTCGAGAGCCTATCAATTTTGCTTCCTATTATTTTCGACACATTCATCGTGAATGCGTTTCGGTCATAAAGCAGGTTAACAAAGGAGAACTTCCACGATCACGTCTTCCAAATATTCTCACTTTTTTATTTTTGGCCATCCAAGCAGCAGAACCGCCTCCACGAGGTCCAATCTTATATCATGAGGAATCTGCTCAAATTCTTGAAGACGACGAAGAAGATGACAAAGAACTCTTCCAGCTCCTCCGCCGAAAACGAATCCGGATAAGTACAAGGTTCTACCACTAGAAATAAAGCACACAACAATGAAGAAGAGACTTTCCACGATACAGCCACCTCCATGCACCATGATTCATCAGCTCAGTCATCTCCAAACCAGCAACAGGATCAGAGTGTTATTGCTGATTCTGAAGACACATCTTATAAGGAAGAATCTCAGCAGCAATCCAAACAAGAGGTGCAAGAAGATACGAAAGTTATTGTTGCAGAAGTTTTGGCAGAGTTGATTACAATAGTAGAATCTGCAGTTGCTCAACCTGAAGTGACTACGTAACAACTTATCAAAGCAACCAATAATCTGCAACCCACTCCTCCACCTGTGCCTCCACTTAAACCTATTGTTCCTATTCCACCGATTGTACCTGACGCACCCGATTCATCATCCTCTTCACCGAACTATTCTCCACCCAATTCCCATCAACTCCTCACCGCTTCTTCATCTCAACCACGTCCTTCTCTTCTATTTCCTTCACTACCTGTGTTTAATGAGCTCACATCAATGGGTCATATGTTGATCCCCCTGTCACAACAACTACCACAACAGATGACGGAGATTACTGATAATCTCAAACACGAATTATAACATAAAGTTGATGTTTTAGAAGCGGATATCATTTCATTACAGGAAGATGTAGATGCAGTGAAGGCAGAGAATCATAATCTGCACTTCCAGATTAAACAGTTACAGGCTCGCCTTACCGAACAGGAGACAATAATCAATTAAAGAGATGCTGCTTTGGTCGAAGTCAGAATAAAAGATGATTTATTATGCGCTGCTGATGCAGAAATTCTTCAGTTATGGCAGTTAGTTCAAGATAAAGAGGATGCTCGCATAGCACTGGGAAATTTGCTAAAGGAAACTAGAGAACAATTGGATGAAGCCGTGCAAAAAGGACAGTAAATGTCAATTTTACTAAAGCAAACCAATACAGAGCTAGAGTTTGCAAATGCAACCCTGACTGAATCAAATTTTGCTCTTAAAACGCAGATGATGTTGGTCGCTCAGCTCCAAAAAGAGATTCCAACAATTCGAAGGGAAAAAGATGCATATTACCGGACTATTCAATTTCAGAATCAAGAATTGGAGAGAAGAGAAAAGCAACTTGGATCTCAAGCAGAATGCTTATCACGTATAGATCAACAGATTGCCGATATGAAAGTAAACCGTGATGCAGCTCTATCAAATGACTTTTATCTGCAGGAAGCCTTTCTGCAAACACAGGCATAAATTTTGATAAGCCAAGTTACTGCCACTAGTTTAGTTAGGACTGATGCTCAGTTAGTAGAACCAGAGATACTGAAACAGATGCTGGATTCGTTAAAAAAGAAAATTTCCTGAACGTTTAAATTAGCTAGAACAATGTATCTACAGGGTATAATAGATGAGCCATAAGATTTTGTATACCTGCAGGTTCAAGTCCACCGTGCGTGCTAGTGTAAGCCGCCAGATTGGCAATTGTAATCTTTCCCTTTCATATTCTGCACGAACCGAAAGGTCATTGCGTGAAGTTGTATCCATTTATAAATCAATGAAAAGACTCTTCGGTAACAACCAGAGGGATCGCCAGACTGTCTGTCTGGGCGATACATCTGTGTAGTTCCGTTGTGTGCGTTTTGAGAATTCTGAGTAATACCGTGTTATTTCGCTTTTGCTGATTACCTTCACTTGTGTTAATGTTGTTCCATTAAGTATGACTTGTGAATCTGTATTACGGTAATGAATAGTTTCAGCGCTGTGTATTGAGGATGTAACAATTAGAGCGAATCGGTAAAGTTGTGGAAGAGTTAGTAATAGTCTGAGTATAGATAGTGAAACTGTAAGAAAGCGAACCAGAGTCTGGAGATTAATTCGTGTTGACAGAGTTCTTTGAACACTTGTGTACTGTTTTTTGTGAATGAGTTAATTGGGAAATCAAGTATAGGGCCTCTGATTATTCAGACCCCTTCCACTCCCAAGAACGCGAAAAGAGCTTAAACGCGTTGTCAGAAGGATTTCCTCACTCGAATTTTCATATGGAAAAATAAAAATATTTTGCTTTAGAGTTGGTTAAATGATATCTCTTACATATTTTTTTTATGTATTGGTTTGAATTGACTAACTTTTTCTTCTTTCTCTTAGTACCTGCAAGCAATAAAAAACATGAGGAGTTGGATTAAACAAAGGTTTTCTTATTGAAAAGGGTTTCAAGTTTATAATTGGATACAAAGAAGTATTATGATGCTCATATATGTGTATATGTATAGGTAAGTGTCATGTGTATGCATGAACATTGATGATAATTTTGTAGTTAAAATCATTCTACTTTATTATAAACCTATTACTTAACCTTACTTAAAATCCATGTGTAAATTCGTGTTTTTAAACCTTTGTTTTTTGAGGCCATTGTATATTTAATTAATTATTAATAACTATAGAATAACTATTAAATAGCTAAAATATAGTTATGATAAATAACTAAATGAATATAAAATTATTAATGATAATTATAATATAATATATACATTAAATAACTTAATGAATTAATTAGTTATTTTATTGTTGTGGTAATATTTTAATATAATACTAACAAAAATTTTACGTGTGATTAAGTTAAGACATGTGTTTTAATAAATTACGTGTATATTTTAGTTGAACTAGTTAATGCATGGAATAAAATAGACGTGTGTTAGTTAACATGCATGTATGAGTTAGTTAACTAAGATCATGCATGCGCACACGCTTCCTGAAGTATATATATATATGATTAATCATGATTTAGTTCCGAATGATATTTTTGCAGATCATTGAAGAGATTACAAAGGAGAATATGAGAACACAAGCATACGAGATTTCAAGATCACGAAATTACGATATTTGAAGATTGTTTATTAAATTGTATAAGATTATGTATTAAGAGAATTATATTAGCACTTATGATAAACTTTTGTATAGACTTAAAATCCTAAAGATTTCTAGCACTTCCCCTTTTTGATGTAATTAAGATTTGTATAGGCTTAAATAAGATTGATTTTGAAATTCTTCATACTGTTTCTCTGAAAATTAATTGAGATCTTTACTTTTTTATTTTGTATGTATAAAGCGATAGGATCTACAAGTAGTTCTAAACTAGTATCTACAAACGATTCTGATATTAAGAATCGAGAATTAGAAAACTTAATTATAGGAACACTACTTCCGACTTCAATTGATACTTCAAATAATAACGAAAATATAATAATTGAAATTATTAAAGATAAAGTAGTTAACGAAACTTTACACCGTTAGATTACGATCGTCTTATTTCTAGAATTTTACCTTTAATTACCATAGTTTTGCCAGAACCGGAGGACAAGAAAGACTTATTCCCACCTAATTTAGTTAGAAAACCTAACTCAAATCAAATTGAAAACGAAGAAGTTGACTTTGTTAAAGATAAAATTACAAGCGAGAACTTAGTTTTGTCTTATCAATTAGAAGCTATTGAAAGATATAGAAACGCTCGTCCTTACGGCTCTTAGTCTAAAAAAATAGTTCTTAATTTGCACTCCCATAAATTAGAAATCTATAGTTTTTATCACATCTAAACTGAAAAAATCAACCGAAGGCCCTATGCATACTTTGAAGCACTCTGCGTGCAGTCACACGGTTAGGTTAGCGCAATTCTTGTAGATGAACGTCAGCCTCCCTTCACACCCCTCTACGACAGCTTTGGTGAACCCGACGTGAAGCATGACGATAGTGTGCCTAAGACTTACGTTGCATTTTCAGTTTTAATTTAATTTTATCTTCTTCTTGTCTGCAGGAAAATTGAAGATTGAAGCTGTGACAAAACCGTGGAAGAAGGATTTCCAACTGGTGGAGCTTCATCGTTTCAAACCCCCCCCCCTCAACGTTCAAGAGAATCAAGATATATTCGTGGTCATTTTAGTTTTGTGTTTAAGATTGTTTTAACGTTCACTTTTGAACCTCTTCAGCAAAAATATCATCAAGTAAGGTGTTTATTTTAAGTTCTTTATTTTTATTTTACGCACATCACTTAAAAAGAAAAGTTGTTTTCATCTACACTAGGATCTAAGCACCTTCATATTAGCATTTAAAGAATATTTGAATCTTTCTTTTGTATCTAGGAAATATAATTTTTACTTAAAGCATTTAAATATTTGCATTTTTAGGAAAAGCCATTATTTTTGCATCATTAAAAAGAAAAGATTTTAAGTTTTGAAAAAGAAAGATTGTTTGTTTTATTGCATAAAAAGAAAGCTTATAGCATAAAAATAGTTTAAATTTAAGTTTCTTTTTAACTTATAGTTAATGCTTTTATTTTTTTCAAAGAGATTAATTTTAAAGAAATTAATAGTAAACTAAAAGACTTAAATCAAGAAAAAATATTTTATAAAAATTACCTTATTAACAACCCTTTAAAATCGAAAAAGTTAAAAAAATTTAAAATCTCTAAAAAACTTAAATTCAAAAAGAGTAAATATAAGAGAAGTCATAATTTAGGGTTTTGAAATCAAAAATATTTTAGAAAGAAGATTAGTATTAGTAAAGCCTAGGACTAGGGTAAAGCCATCCCTGGCTTTATCAACTAGTGATAGATTTAGGCAATTTAGAGAGCAATTAGATCCGGCTATTAGGGAACTTCTTCTCCATTCGAAGCGTTATCAAGAACGCAAGATGGAGGAGATGTTCAAGAACATGATGATAGAAAAGCAAGGGACACGTACAGTTCAAGCTATTCTAAAAGAAAAAGGAAAATTTACTGGATTAAACATTACAGAATACTTGGATGCATTTGAGGAACAAGTGCAAATCCAGGGATTACCTGAAGATGTACTTGTGAAATACTTTGGACGTGTAGTTTCTAGTTCAATTCTAGAATCTATACAAGAACACGCTGAAAAAACTTGGGAGGAATTTAGAAAGGAACTTCATAAAATGTTCTACCTCGAGGATTTTAGCTAGCACAATCGAGAAGGTTTTTTGTGGTGGTTAAACACTGTTAAGAGCAATGAGTCTTTAAGTCATCTTCACGGTGAGTTTATGAGACGCCTGGCTCAACTTCCCGAAGATGATAGAAATGCTATAAATCCAGATGTAATTATATATTTTCTTAAGATACTTAATCCAGAAGATAGAGCCGAAATTGAAAGACGAATAGAGGAGCAAGGAAAAAGGTATGGGCTAACTGATGACTGGGAGAAAGTCAAAAAAGAGATAGAGGCTGTTGCTCAAATGAAGCAAAGGCAAATGATTTTGTATGCTAAACCTAATGTTTCTCAGCCTAGAGAGACTCCTGCTATAAGACAAGTTGACATGCCAATGCCTACTACTATGGCTACGGCTAATAATGAAGCTGCCACTAAAGCTCCCATAGAATTTCAATTGGATATTCTGTGTAAACAGATGGAAAATGTTATGAACATGCAAGCATCTCTTTCAAAAGAGGTTGCTAACTTAAATAAACAAGTTTACTCCATGAGCTTTAATGATCCAAGGGCTAGTAGTAGTGGTGCAGGGCAAGCTCTGCCTAATCAACAAGTTATGCCTCAGTATGTTCCACCTCAACCAGTCTTTCAGCCAGTACCACAGCAAGTTCCTCAGTTTGCTTCTCAACAAGCTCCTCAGTTTGCTTCTCAACAAGCTCCTCAGTTTGCTTCTCAACAAGCTCCTCAGTTTGCTGTACAGCCACCCTTTCAAAGAAATAATGAGAGAAGATGGACCGGTGTGAAGCGTTGTGTTTGGTGCGATAGTTAGGAGCACGCATCAATTGCTTATGAAGAATTAAAAAGTGCTAAGGCGAATCAATTAGTTGTGGAAATAGATAGACGATTATGTGACTTTAGGTCACGTCTTCCTTTGTCAATCAATTGGGGCAAAGGAGGAATGAAAAAGCTTTATGAAAATTTAACAGTATCAGATGCAACTGCTAGTACTTCGGCTGCAAGACTAGAGCCGGTCGAGGATAGGCCTTCTTCAATGCCTAGCCAAAATCCATATTCAATAGAGGCACTAGTACGAGCTAGAGACGAGATAATGTACAAGACCGCATGGAAATCTCCTGTAGATCAATCCTCTATCTTTTCTCACATTGCAAATGTTGAGAAAAACGGAGACGAGAAGATGTGCATGACAATGTAGAAGAAGGTGATAGGAGGGTAACTAGGAGACAAACGAGAGAAGATGAAAAGAAAATTGATAAAAAAGTTCAATTTGATGAATCAAATTTATCTCAAGAAGAGAAGAGGAAAATGATAAAGGGAGGCAAAAAGCCGACTGATGAAAATGTTCTACCCCAAGAAGAACAGAAGAAAGTGGAAAACGAAACCTCTAAACTTGACAATAAAGAAGATCAAAAGCAAAATGAAGAGAAAGGGAAGAAAAAGGGTAGAAGAGCTCCACGTGCTATTATGATTTCTGAGCTCAAAAAGAAAAATGATGCTAGGGAGATTTTAAATGACATTCTTCTAAAAAGTCAAGTAACGATGTCACTTGAGCAAGTGTTTTCCATAGCGAAACCAGAGTTCAAGGACAGTTTTATTCGACTTATTAGAAGAAGACGCTTTCCTTTGCCACAAGACGAAGACATGCAAGACGTGGAAGAAGAAACCCTAGCTATGAATGATGCAGTTACATTAAGTGAAAGTGACTATGAAGATGATGAAGAATTTACAACGGGTAGTGTAAATAGAAATTTTC
The DNA here is from genome assembly GCA_020310875.1 of Ceratopteris richardii. Classification (NCBI taxonomy): domain Eukaryota; kingdom Viridiplantae; phylum Streptophyta; class Polypodiopsida; order Polypodiales; family Pteridaceae; genus Ceratopteris; species Ceratopteris richardii. The sequence goes on along the minus strand of CM035413.1, from coordinate 98,163,845 downwards.
TAGGACCCATACAACCTGATGATGAAATGTTAAAGAGTGAGAGTAAATTTAATTCTACCTTCTGGGCACGAGGCACACCAGAAGTGAAGATTAGAATCGGTGATGAGAAGGATTCTTGTTTAGCTTTGGCTCTCATTGACTCAGGGTCAGAGATAAACGTGATTTCAAAAAAGTTCTTTGACAAATTTAGATGGCCAATCGATAAAGAGCACGGTTGGCGGATGAGAACAGCTGATAATGGCTCTGGTATTTTGTTGGATGCATGTGCAAATGTCCCTATTATGATAGGTGGTGTTCGAGAAGAGTTTCACTTCTTTGTTCAAGATAATTGTTCATATGAAGTGATTCTTGGGCAGCCATTTATAGCTGAAATGAGGATAGAAACAAAAGCAATGAACGACGGATCAGCATATGCAAGAATTCGATCCAAATCAGGGATGGATTCTTTGCAAGTTATGACGGTTTGCCCAAACCATACTAGAAATAGAAAGAGCGTAAGAAGAAATCCCATTGACTCGATCAGTCATGTTTGTGATGATCCACTGACTGTAAGAGAATATGGGGCTTATTATGATCAAAATTTCTGCTAGGCTCCACTATTGAGTGTAGACAATAGTGGACCTTGTTTTGATGTCTCGCCTATCAATGAACATAAATTTGAAAATTATCTACCTACAACTAGTTTGCATTATATTACTAAAGAAAACCTTCCAAAAACATTTAAAAAACAAACTGAAAAATATTTCAGACAAACCGGATTAATTTCAAGTGACGAGAAAATTGAGAGTATAATTGAATTATCAAAAAGTTCTACTTTATTAGAAGAGCTAGAAAGTGTTTCTTATGAAAATTTAGAATCAAATCTGATAATTCTTAACTCTATTCAAGAGTATGAGATTATTAGTGAATTTATCCTAGAACATGAAATTAGCATAGAAACTAAATACAAAACTGTAGAAAAGAAAATAAAGCCTGTAGCTCAACCCTTACCCAAAGATAGTCATGACATACTTCGTCAAGTATCAAATGATCCTATTCTTAGAGATTGATCTAAGATAGGTCACATATTTACCCATGAGAGTAAGAAGTTTATTAAATTTGGAGATGAATTTCTTTCTCAAATTGAAAGAGAGCAGTTTACCAAGATGATTGTTTGTCATGGTAAAGCTTTTTCTTTATTCCCTCATGAGATAGGATGTGCAGACCCAAAGTTAGTAGCTCTGATGATTATTTTCACAGTATCGCATATTCCTTGGAATCTTCGTCCAATTCCAGTTCCAAAGGCTCATTTACGTGAGCTAATGAGACTGTTAAAGGAGAAGATTGCCATGAGAATCTTGGAACCATCCTCAGCACCATACTCTAATAGGTGGTTCAAGGTACCAAAAAAGAGTGGGAAGCTACACTTTATTCAGGATTTGTAGCCTGTGAATTAAGTCACTATTAGGAATGTAGGAACGGGTCCCATTGTAGATGAGTTTGCCGAGGCATTTGTTGGTCACTCCATCTATTCAATGGGAGACCTGTATTCAGGGTATGATCAGTTTCAATTAGCAATTGAGAGTCGAGATGTGACAACGATGAAGTCTCCTTTGGGTTTAGTACGTATGTGTACTTTACCACAAGGAGCCACGAATTCTGTGGCACACATGATGAATGCTATGAATCTGGTCCTACATGACTTTATCCCAAAAGTGATGATGCCTTTTATTGATGATATTCCAATAAGCCGGTGTGTGGAAAAAGAAAAGGATGAAAGTTTAGATTCATCTGGTTGCAGAAAGTTTGTTTCTAACCATATTTCAGATTGTGAAAAGATATTTGAAAGATTTGAAGAGGTTGGACTAACTTTCTCCCTAGAGAAATCAACTTTTGGTGTTAATGAAGTGCTAATAGTTGGGCATTTATGTGGCCATTATGATCCTAGACCCTATCCAGCAAAAGTTGATGCCATTAGTAGGATTTCTGAGAGATGTCGCAATGTAAGTGAAGTAAGGAGATTCCTAGGTGCATGTGTTTTCTATGTCATCTGGATCCCTCACTTTGCTCATGTAGCGAATCCGCTTTATGATTTATTGAGAAAAAGGAAGAAATTCTTTTGGACTGATGAGCATTCTAGAAAAATGAGGCGTCTAAAGCAATTGCTTATCAATGCTCTTGTTTTGAAACGTATTGACTATATAGGAAATAAGCCTGTAATCCTAACCATTGACACTAGTCCTATTGGTATAGGCTAGGTCATTGGACAGGATGATGAGGAGGAGCAAAGGTATGCAGTTCTCTTTGGAGTGAAGATTCTTCATGATACTCAAAAGAATTACCCGCAAATTCTTCGCTTTGGAGCGAAGATTCTTCATGATACTCAAAAGAATTACTCGCAAATTAAGAGAGAATTATGGGGATTAGTTACAACTTTAAAAACAGATAAATAATACTTTATAGGAGCTAATGTAATAGTAGAGACCGATTGTCTTCCATTAATAGGTTTAATAGCTAATTATTCATCTCCGGATATAGCTATGCTATGATGGATAGCCTATATTAAATTCATTAACCCTGCTTTTGTTCATATAGCCGGTAAACATAACACTGTTGCTGATATGCTTTCAAGAGAGAAAGTTCGATAATGATAGTGAAGCATTAAATAATCATATTAATTTAATAAATTATGAAACATCTACCTATGTGTATGAGAGATTTAGAGAATGCAATTATGAAGGAGAGTGGCGAGATATAGGAAACTATCTGAGTTCATTTCAGCCTTCCCCAAGCTGGTCTTCAAATCGATTCCGGAACATCAGGAAGAAGTCTTTCAACTTCTTCTTGAAAGATGGATATCTTTGGAGACATGCTAGAGGAAAGGTTCGAAACCCTCAAAGAGTACTAGGTTTGAAGGTTTTTCAAGTGCAAGTTATGCATGAGATGCACGAAAGCCTTTGGGCTGGTCATAAAGGCTTTGTAGCTACATATGAAAAGATTAGGGAAAGCTACTGGTGGCCGAGGATGTATGTAGCTGTTAAAGAATTTGTGAGCACTTATAGTATGTGCCAGTTACACTCCTCTATCAAGCATAGAGATCCCCTTCACCCGACCTATCCACCTTGTATTCATTACAAGTGGGTAGTTGACCTTGTGACCATGCCTAAAAGCAATGATGGCATGAGATATATTGTTCTTGCACGAGAGGATTTGACAAACCACGTCGAAGGTAGAGCGCTTCGCTCCAATACTACTTATAATGTATGTGTATTCCTTTTAGAAGAGGTATTATCCAGATTTGGATATATAGAAAAAGTAGTAGCGGATAGAGGTGAGTTAGATGCGAGAGAGGCGAGAGAATTCTTTGCACAACATGGGATCCAATTGTCTCTTACGACTGCTTATAATCCAGAAGCGAATGGTAAAATTGAACGAGGGCATCCTTCCATAGTGAAGGCTATTTCAAAAGCTTGCCATGGAGATATTGGTCAATGGCCAAAATATCTCCCATTTGCTCTTTGGGCTGATCGCATGACGTACACGAGAACAACTAGTTTTATGCCGGCTGAACTCATGTATTGTCAGAAACCATTATTTCCCATTCATACTCAGAAAATTGATTGGATGAATTTAGATTGGAAAGATAACGTTTCAAGAGAGGACTTATTAGCACTTAGAATTAAGCAATTAAAACAAGGAAATGAAAATCTTAAAGAAGCAATGAAAAAATTAAAAATATCTAGATTGAAAAATAAATTATATTTTGATAAGAAACATAGACTAAGACCACAACCAATAGAGAGTGGTGACTCGGTGCTTGTATATGATAGTACGTTTGATACTCAATACGATGCACGTCGGAAACTAACTAAACGTTGGTTCGGACCTTATGTTGTTGTTTCAGTTTATGAAACAGGTACACATAAATTACGTGAATTTGATGGTTCAATGTTAAGGAATTTGATTGCAGGGAAAAGAATAAAACTGTTTCGAAGAAGAGAAAGCAGTAAATTCGAATTGGACGAAGACTTCTTGGAGGACGCCGATGAAGAAGAATAAAAAAAGTTAGGTGAAAGAGTTCTAAACTTTACTTATTTTTTAGTTATTATTATGATTTTTTTTAATTGATGCATTTCATGTGTAGATATGTACATCTTTTTGATAGGAAAGGAAGATTTTTAAAATTATGAAACAATGAATTTAAAACTGAAGTAGGGATGTGTATGAAGAGAGGATAAGAATTAGAGACCCTATGGCTTTCATAAGGATAGGAGAAGGAACACTTGACTTGCGACTCCTAGTAGAAGTAAATTTATTTTATATAGGGAGGCTACCTTAACTTCCAACCCATGTCGCTAATGAGATCCTAGTTCCCAATATAGCATTCCTCTAGAACCTCTACTCTGATTAGGGGTTAAGCCTTTCCCCTTAAACAAAAAAGTTACGAAGAAAAATTAAGAAAAGAGAGAAATGAGAACATCAAGCAGTATATTAAAGGCTACTGCAAGATGAGAAAAAGAAAATTAGAAAAAAAAAAGAAAAAGAGAAAGTAAAGAAAAGAAAAAAGTTATCATGTTCAGTTGTGGTCTCGAAACCACTTCTGAAATTCTATACGGGCAATATGAGGTAGATTTATGCTATAGAGGAATTAGTTAGATGCATCTTATGGCGACTGGCTAGGAAGTGAGGGATATACCATTTATATAAAATATTTATTACTTTTGAACGGGTTAATAGAAGAGCAAGTATCGCAACTGTCTGCTTGATTTCTATGGGACTTTCTAAAACTTGTTTTCAATTTCATGCATTGAACGAAAACGTTTATGATTCAAGTTTGCATAATTTTAAAAGGTTTTTCTTAACTATCAGAAAATGTACTTACCTTTAGGAGCATATTTTACATAATTTTGAATAAAATAGTTCAAGAAATATTTTTCAAAAGAATTTGATACTGCTTTCCTATTGAACTGCAGGTTGGCCCATCGAGGGCGATGTGCAGGTTTGGTGGGGGCGGATGTCGGAAGGATTTCCTCACTCGAATTGTCATATGGAAAAATAAAAATTATTTTCTTTAGAGTTGGTTAAATGATATCTCTTACATATTTTTTTTATGTATTGGTTTGAATTGACTAACTTTTTCTTCTTTCTCTTAGTACCTGCACGCAATAAAAAACATGAGGAGTTGGATTAAACAAAGGTTTTCTTATTGAAAAGGGTTTCAAGTTTATAATTGGATACAAGGAAGTATTATGATGCTCATATATGTGTATATGTATAGGTAAGTGTCATGTGTATGCATGAACATTGATAATAATTTTGTAGTTAAAATCATTCTACTTTATTGTAAACCTATTACTTAACCGTACTTAAAATCCATGTGTAAATTCGTGTTTTTAAACCTTTGTTTTTTGAGGCCATTGTATATTTAATTAATTATTAATAACTATAGAAGAACTATTAAATAGTTAAAATATAGTTATGATAAATAACTAAATGAATATAAAATTATTAATGATAATTATAATATAATATATACATTAAATAACTTAATGAATTAATTAGTTATTTTATTATTGTGGTAATATTTTAATATAATACTAACAAAAATTTTACGTGTGATTAAGTTAAGACATGTGTTTTAATAAATTACGTGTATATTTTTGTTGAACTAGTTAATGCATGGAATAAAATAGACGTGTGTTAGTTAACATGCATGTATGAGTTAGTTAACTAAGATCATGCATGCGCACACGCTTCCTGAAGTATATATATATATATATATATATATATATATATATATATATATATATATATATATATATATATATATATATATATATATATATATATATATATATATATATATATATATATATATATATATATGATTATTTCATGATTTAGTTCCAAATGATATTTCTGCAGATCATTGAAGAGATTACAAAGGAGAATACGAGAACACAAGCATACAAGATTTCAAGATCACGAAATTACGATATTTGAAGATTGTTTATTAAGTTGTATAAGATTATCTATTAAGAGAATTATATTAGCACTTATGATAAACTTTTGTATAGACTTAAAATCCTAAAGATTTCTAGCACTTACACTTTTCGATATAATTAAGATTTGTATACGCTTAAATAAGATTGATTTTGAAATTCTTCATACTGTTTCTCTGAAAATTAATTGAGATCTTTACTTTTTTATTTTGTATGTCTAAAGAGATAGGATCTTACAAGTAGTTCTAAACTAGTATCTACAAATGATTTTGATATTAAGAATCAAGAATTAGAAAACTTAATTATAGGAACACTACTTCCGACTTCAATTGATAGTTCAAATAATAACAAAAATATAATAATTGAAATTATTAAAGATAAAGTAGTTAACGAAACTTTACACCGTTAGATTACGATCGTCTTATTTCTAGAATTTTACCTTTAATTACCATAGTTTTGCCAGAACCGGAGGACAACAAAGACTTATTCCCACCTAATTTAGTTAGAAAACCTAACTCAAATCAAATTGAAAACTCTTATCAATTAGAAGCTATAGAAAGATATAGAAACGCTCGTCCTTACGGCTCTTAGTCTAAAAAAATAGTTCTTAATTTACACTCCCATAAATTAGAAATCTATAGTTTTTATCACACCTAAAGTGAAAAAATCAATCGAAGGCCCTAGGCATACTTAGAAGCACCCTGTGTGCAGTCACATGGTTAGGTTAGCGCGATTCTTGTAGATGAACGTCAGCCTCCCTTCACACCGCTCTACGACATCGTCTCTGATGGTAAATGCGCGTTTAACAGAGTGGAAGGGGTCTGAATAATCAGAGGCCCTATACTTGATTTCCCAATTAACTCATTCACAAAAAATAGTACACAAGTATTCAAAGAACTCTGTCAACACGAATTAATCTCCAGACTCTGGTTCGCTTTCTTACAGTTTCACTATCTGTACTCAGACTATTACTAACTCTTCCACAACTTTACCGATTCCCTCTGATTGTTACATCCTCAACACACAGCGCTGAAACTATTCATTACCGTAATACAGATTCCCAAGTCGTACTTAATGGAACAACGTTAACACAAGTGAAGGTAATTAGCAAAAGCGAAATAACACGGTATTACTCAGAATTCTCAAAACACACACAACGGAACTACACATATGTATCGCCCAGACAGACAATCTGGCGATCCCTCTGGTTGTTACCGAAGCGTCTTTTCATTGATTTATAAATGGATACAAGTTCACGCAACAACCTTTCGGTTCGTACAGAATATGAAAGGGAAAGATTACAATTGCCAATCTGGTGGCTTACAGCTGCTTCAGTTGATCCAGTTCCTCTAATAACTGGTCATGTGCCTCAAGGAGAGTAGCATAGTCTTCAAGTATAATTTTGATGTTTTTCAGGGTCACGGCTTGGAAATTTGATCCCCTCTTGAGCCACTGCAAGGTGTCGTTTGAGTAGTGCCATATTGCATTGGAGTTTTGAGTTGTGTTCCATCTGTGTTCATAAATGGCTTTCCACCCCTTGGATCACTTCTTGATCTACATTTTGTAATTGTGTTTCCAATAGGGTATGAGCCTCCTATAAGGTCTGAAACTATGTTTGGAGAGTGGTGTTATCCTCTTCTAGTGTAGTGAGAAGATGTTTTAGTGCAACAGAGTGCTCTTGTAATCATTGGTTATGTTCCTATAGCTGATTGTATTCTATTCTTAATTGTGACATCCACGCGAACATGGTGTCAAATGCATTACCTATAGATGAAGGTGTAGTTTGTACAGTGGACACAAGGGAAGGGAATTGGGGAATGGGAAGTCTGAATGCTGTGTCTATTGGAGATGTGTGTGCAGGTGACATGAGTGGAGGAGGGATGGAGGATGGTGGGAGTGTGGGGGGAGGGGGAGGTACCATGGGTGGCGAAATGTCCATACTCTTAGGAGTGGATGTGAGTGTGGTGTCTACCATGCATATGGGAATGGTAGGTGGTGTGTGTTTGTGTGATCATGGTGAATAAGTGTGGTGTGGATGTTGGGAATGGTATCGACAAGAAGCTTGGGACGTGGCTTGAAACATTCTAGAAAGGAAGTCATGGGCAGGTTGAAGGACTGGTGGTATGGGGGGTGGGAAGTGAGAGCCTGGAGCATGAAAGGAGGCGTGGTGACAGGGAATCCAAGAAATGTGGATCTATTGTCAAGATGGCCTATGACAGAGGGCGTGGAGGCTGGTTGTCCTATGGCAGGCTCCATGAAGGATTTGGTCATAATGGTGGTCGCATGATATATAGGGTTGTCAAAGGAGGAAAACAAGGTGAAACTAGAGGTGGGGCTACAAAAGATGAAAGTTTGCTCTATAGGGTTAGTAGTCGAGGTGATATCTATAGCTTCTGTTTGAGGAGGTGATGATGGGGGTGTTGATGGTATTGGCTTTGTTAACTCTTCATGGGTGACTATTGGTTCATGGCTAGGAGCTTGGACTGCTTGGGAGGTTCTCTCGATTGGTTCAGATATGATAGTAGGTTCTTCCACAGTGGTAATGGGAATTTGAATGTTTTTCGTGATCGTGGTCTTGTTTGGAATCTTCTTGGATCATATTGAAGAGGAGGCATCTGTATTATTGATCGGACCGCTTCCACTACACCATAGGTTTTTGCCATCAATAGGAGAGATTCGCTGTATTCACAGTCCACTCCACCTTCTTCCAAGAGTTGGGCCATGAACATTCTATTGTTTTGTTCAGTGAGTAACTATTGTGCCCACACTTGCTCCATGATCTGATACAACCTCCGGAGTTTCGCTATATATGCTGGGGCTCCGGTGGTTTCTTCTTCTTCTGCTTATCCTTCTTCCTCTTCTTCACCCTCTGGGCCTTCTAGTTGTTGAGATAAAGTTTTTTGCTGATCATCATCCCAATGTACATGGCAGCCTTCTGTGGATTTCCTCTATCTTTGGGAAGAGGTGCTATGTTCTTCTGTGTCTGAAAAGAATTCTACATCAGAGAGTTGTGTATTCTGCAAGAAGGATTCAAAGTTGAAGGTGCTCATTCCTTTAGCATCTCCCATGGTGGAAAATTCAAATTCTGGTGGGACGGGAGGAGCAGATGGGGCAGCTTGAGATGTGCCTTCAGATCTAGATTTGGGAATTTGAATTGTAAAGGGAGGCATGGTGGCATCCCCTCGTGGTGAGACTTCCAGAGCCATGAGAACCTCGTAGGACTAGACACATGGGATTGAGCCCCTCATAAGCTTGGATTGATGTGTGGCAGTTTTGTGTCTTTTAAACATTTGTAGTTGTGACCATGTTAAAGTGCATTCAATGGGTACATCATCTGCTAATCATTTGTAGATGATGCACGTTATTGCACAACAACCATTCACCACTATCTTCCTAGATGACCTTTTATTTTCTCCATATAACTACTCCATAATCCATACAGGAAGCTTCATTGTTAGTGCACCTGTCTCTGCCAAGTAAAGATCAAACCAGATCCTTTTGTGGGGTTGAGTGAATCTATCTTGATCGGGAAAAGAAAAATGTTGCATAACATATGGAGAGGGATGGACACATTTGGTGTGAATGCTGCCATATCCTTTAGCTTTTGCAGTTTTCGATTCTTCAAGTTATTGGGTATTAAAGCATCCTTTTGAGAGGCCACATACATGCCGTGCATGTTCAAAGCAGAGCTCACCAATTCCAAGGTAAGTTCAAACTTTTTCAACTCATTGTTACCCAATAATGAAGGAAGAACAAAGGTTCCCGGTTTGTCCTTTTCCACACTTACCTATAATGTAGATACTGAATAGTAACACCGTAGAAAATCTGGTTTGGGTAAGAGTGCCTCAAAGTATTCTTCCAGCCCTACGTGTTGCCATATGTTTTGAAGTTCTTGTGTGTTCTGAAGAGTCTCGAACTCTTAGGAAAAGAATTGAAATCCTACCCATTTCTTGTCATACTCACACTTAGACTCCTAGATATACTTAGCCTCTCCTAAGGGCCCTGGCATGCCATTGAACCAGTGAGAGTTTGCATGGACCCTCTCCGTTATTCTTGTGGGAGGGTCTAGGATGGGTATTTGTTGGAGGTGTCGCAACTCTAGAGGTCATTCCATTGGTGGCACTTCAATTGGTAGATTTTCCGCATCAATACCCATAGTACTCACCCCTGGCTGTGAGCTCGCGCCTCTTGTTTGTGCCATGATAGTGCTTGTAGATCTTGATGCTTATCTTCTAGAAGAAGAGAAGCATATTATCATTGCATAGGAAACATGATGCCATGGTGTTCCCTCCACAATACTAGCATGATATCCAAAGTGGTTAGGCTTTACTAGGTGAAGTGTTCATGATGTGTGTGAATGTTGGTTAGTAGGTTAGGGATTCCCCTAGATGCATACTTTTGGATGTGCACTATACTCAAAATGCACCTACATCAGAGTGGAGTGATTTACAAAATTGGATCAGGGGGTTTGATACGGGGTTTAAGTCTCCAAACTTTGATAATGGGATCGTAGCTTATAGTGGTGATGACATGTAAAGGTTTGTGGACTAGATTGTGTTGGATTTGGGACTTTTTGGGTACCCATTTCTCGACATTTCTAAGCATGACTGGAGATGTAATGGTGTGGAGTGTAGATGTTTGCCCCGGGATTTGTGCCAAGAGTTCCTGTGAGTAAAATCTTGTGAGTGGAGATGAAGCTATTTGAGCTCATAAGCAGGTCTTGGGCACCCAAATCTATCTAGTATTTGGATCAACCTTCATTGACTTCTTTGGGACCCAAATTGAAATGGTCCGTCTAAATTGCTGCCTAGGATATTCCTTCGTTGTAATCCTCGATGGTGTAGCTCGTTTGGTGCATCTTTGGGATCCTATCTCCATAGCCAAGGTTTATTCACCCTTGCATATCCATATTTGCTTCATGCCACGAGGTACTTTATATTGCATTGGTTGTTGCTCATGCTTCTTTATTATCTCCTCCTCTGCGTCATGTGTTGTCCTGCTTGCTTTCCTGGAATCCTCTTTAGAAAAGAAGGGAACTCCTCATTGACTTCTGCACCTTCTTTAGGAGTGACAATCACTTGCACCATAGAACTTTGGACAAGAATAGCATTGTTATCTTCATGTGGACTCCTAGAGGGACCAAGATTTGGTGCCTTGTCTAGTGGCTTGAGTACTTGATTCTCTAATTCAATTGTGATGTAGTTTTGGCCCACCCAAGCCTGAAGAAGTCCACTTCTTAGGTTGAGGTTGACTGCATGATCATAGATCTAGTCTTGGCCCAAGACAAGAGGTTCAACAAGATCTTCGTCTTCACACACTAGCACTTTGAATGCCATTAGAACCTCTCTCACCCATGCAAGGGGTTTCCACACCTCCCAATCCTATGAGATATGCCTCGATAGGACTGACCTTCAATTCCAATTCCTGGCAGTAAGAAAGTCGAACTGCACTAGTGGCTACTCCTGAGTCAATCAAAGCCCTTATGGTCCTTGCACTCTCTCCTTCTCCTACCTTTAAGGTCAGAAAGGGTCATCGATCAAGTATCCTATGGGAACGTTCACCTGATGCTTTGCACATGGCCATGTGATAACTTAGAGCTTCTTGAGTGTCACACATAGGCTGATCTCTAACTTGTCTTCGCAATTTCATTCGTCAGATGCATTCTAAAGCTTCTGCATGTGCTTCTTCTCGAATTCCTTTATAATCTTCTTTACCTTTCTTTGCATTATTGAGTCAGTTTAACATTCCTTCTGTGAGGGGTTCTTAATATAACTTGACTTTGCATCCACTGATGTAACTCGGTAGGATGTCACCTTTTAGAGTGGCTAGTTGAACTGCTTCACTTGTTGAGATCCTATTGATAATCATTGGTCCATAGCTTCTCTTCCCCGATTTCCATGCATGCTGCTTCAAAGTGTAGGCTAAGACTAGGTCTCTTGCTTTCAAGCCCTTATCCTTCACATGTGCGTCAAAAGATGCCTTTTGTCTTTTCTTGGCTGCATAAATTCCTACTGCTGCTCTCAATCTTGTTTCACCTAGTCCTTCAAGATCAAATATTCTAGAGGAGAGCTCATGGCGTGTCTAGTCATACTCTTGTGCTACTTTCAATGTAGGTATCAAGATGTCCAATGGTAGCACTACATTTTGGCCAAACACCATCTAAAAGGGTGTAGCTTAGAGTACCATTTTCTAGGCAACTCCGTATGCCCAAACATCATGGTGTAGCTATTTGTCCCAATTAGAGCGTTTATTATTTACCAATTTGGTCAATGCATTGCATAGAATCTTATTGGTGCTCTCAACTTGTCCCTTAGCTTGTGGATGATAGGGGGCAGACTTCTTATGTATCACCAAGAATCTTTGGACAAGGTTTTCAATGACTTCATTCAAGAAGTGCGTTCCTCTATCACTTACTAGCTCTATTGGTAGCCCATATCTGTTGAACACATTCTCAAATAAGAACTTAGCAGTCATCTGAGCATCATTCTTTGTCGTAGATTTTACTTCTACCCATTTGGTTAGATAGTCAATGGCCACAATAATGTACCCGACATGTGAGCCCTTAGTTGGGGGATTAATAGGACCACCAAAGTCTATTCCCCACTTGGAGAATGCATGTCCTCCCATCATGGGTTTCAGTGGCATCTCATCCTTACGTATCGTATATTGATTTTGTTGACAAATATCACACCGCTTCACATAGGTATGGGCATCCATGTGAAGGGTTGGCCACCAAAGACCTTCGAATAGAATTTCCTTAATCACACGGTGTGGTCTAAAGTGTCCTCCTACGACACCTTGGTGAGCAATCTCCAAGATCTTCAGATATTTGCTCTCATGGACACACGATCTATGATATCCGCCTTTTCCTCATCTGTATAGATTATCTCTAATGAGAACATAGTCTAATGCTTCTTGTTCTAAGCCCCTTTGTCTACCCATGGTCATTTCTTGAGGGAATGTTTTCGTCCTTAGGAAGGCTAATAAGGGTTCACTCCAATCTGGCATTAATGACACTCGATAAAGAGTGGCATGTTCTATTGGAGGCCTAGTGTTGCAGATTGGGCATTCCTTGCACATCCCATGGACATCTGCCTCCATAGTTGGCCAGTGCACTCCGAGTCTCCTTAGTGTTTGTAAAGTTCTTTGCCTCAAGTAGTGTTGCTCTAATGCACCTCCACACAACAAGCTAATATTCCTTCATCTGTATGCTTGTACATACTCCCTGCCAAGATATGTTACTTCTGGGCTTTTACTACATCCTTATCTTGAGTGTCTATTACTAGGTGTTTAGGCCCATATGTCAATACTAGCACTAATGTCTTGGTCCAGTGTGGTACAACTTCCAAATTAAACAAGTAAGCATCAGGAAGATCATCTGATACTCCCTATGGGGCCTCTCCAGATGTGAGCCTCGAGAGATGATTTGCTCTCAAGTGGGTCTTGCCTTTCCTTACCACTACCTCAAAGTCATACTCCACTAATAAGAGGAACCATCTTACTAATATACCTATATTGCATGGCTTGTTTACCAAGTACAGTAGAGCTTGATGATTAGTAAAAAAATTTAAACTTATTTGCAAGCAAATAGTGTCTAAACCTTTTAACCGCATATACCATGCCTAATCCTTCTCTCTCAGTAGTGGTCTAATTTCATTTGGTTGCACTCAATTGTCTACTGGCATAGGCTATTGGAAGATCCATATTAGCTTCACCCATGGGTTGTGCTAGGAAACATTCAATAACATAATTGGATGCATCCACATGAACATGGAAGGGCTTGTTATAGTCTGGGGTAGTCAAGATTGGTGCTGAACACAATCTTCTCTTGAGCTCATTGAAGGAGTGCTCACATTCTTCAGTCCACTCAAAGTTAGTCAAGAGGGAGTACAGAGGCTTAGCAATGATCGCATACATATGAATGAATCAGTGATAATAGCCACAATGCCCCATGAAACCTAGTACCTTCTTGACATTCTTTGGCCTAGGTAGCTCTGCAATAGCTCTAACTTTCTCCTCGTCTGTGGATATGTCGTTCTTTGACACTATGTGTCCTAGAATCTTGCCTTGCCAGACCATGAAAACACACTTTTTTGGGTTCAAGTAGACTTGATATTCTCTACATTTTTCAAAGATAGCTCTAAGCTCAGGGATATGGGTTTGTCTAATGTTGGAATGGGCATAGAGATCATCAACATAGACTTCCAAGTTCTTCCTCAAGAACTCTTTAAATACATGACACATCAACCTCTGAAAGGTAGTTGGCACATTGGTTAATCCAAATGGCATAACCCGAAAAGCAAATATGCCCCACTCTATGGCAAAAGTTGTCTTATGTTGATCTTTTGGCACAATAACTACTTGATTGTAGCCAGAAAAACCTTCAAGGAAACTGTACACTTCCTTGCTTGCTAGTCTTTCTAGTAGATGCTCGGTGATAGGAAGCAGATAACTATCTCTGATAGTGGTTGCATTTACCTTCTTCAAGTTAATGCATACATGTATCTTGCCATTCTTTTTGGCCACCACTACAATGGGGGACACCCATTCAGTGTGCTGAATTTCATAGATAAATCCAACTTTAACCAAGCGATCTATCTGTTCTTTGATCTTGGCAGCATAGTTGTCATTATAGGTGTACGAGTTCTGCTTAGAGGGTTTGGCATCTAAGGTCATGGAAATCGTATGTGGGCATATGTCCGGGTCTAGTCCTTTCAAGTCCTTGTAACTCCATGCGTATACATCTCTATATTCTCTTAGCAAGACTATCAATTCTTGCTCCTCATGTTCACTTAGGTCGTGTTCTATATATGTCCATCGTTCTTCACCTTCCTCTATGGTCACAAGTTTTCTCTTTGTTATCATATGCCTCTCTTGCTTCTGCTCAACGTTTAGGCATCCTTATCATGACTCTCCTATCTTCCACTTCATATTTCTTGAATTTTTCAGGGACTTCAAACAACAATTCTTCCTCTGTTGGAGCGACTTCTCTCTTTTTTCCTTTCTTGTCCTCACTCTTGGTGGTTATCTAGGTGGTTAATCTCACCTCATTCATAATTTCTTCGTGTATCTAAGGGTGAGTGTCTATTTTATAGAAATATTCATTCTCCGATGCAAAAGGTGGGTCCATAATAATTGACTCTAGATCGGAGTCGCTCGTGTCCTCGAATGCATCAGTGCTAGGTTCACATTCTTCAATAACTGAATCACACATGATTGGCTCTACTGTAAAGACTGAAATGTCATAGCCATCCTCATCACAATGTCATGGCCATTGTTCTTCATTGATGGCTACATCCATTGTTGCTAGAATTTCCGCCCAACCATGAGGCTCAAAGTCCTCATCTGGAAATACTACAGGTGCATAGGCTAGGTCTCGTATTGATCTATGAGTTTCCTTCACACCTACCTCTCTATCTTTTTCTCTTTTCTCTTCTTCTTCTACCACCTTGTACATCCACAAGTGAGTGTCTTCATTCATCCATGGGGATCCAGATCCTATGGAGTGCCACTAACTCTGTATCATCTGTGGTTCTATGGATGGGATTCCACTTAATAGGGGGCACATCTCTATGAGAATAATCTTTGAGATTCACTTTGGTTGTGACACCTAAGTGTTGCAAATACAAAGAATTGGCTCCCCAATCCTGTACTAGTTGCAATTTCCTTGGGAAGGGTCTTCCCAGAATCATCTCGTAGGCCTGATTTTTGCTAAAGTCACATATAGCAAAAGTGTGCTCGAAGTCTATCCCACAAGTGGTGAGATTTATTTCCTTTAGAAATCCCAAAGGTCTCTCTATATTACCATCAGCTATTTGAAACTTCATTCTTGTTGGCTTGAGTGCTCGCTTGCCACAACGCTTCCATAGGGAAGTGGTAGCAATTGCAACTCCCACACCTGAGTCCAAAATAGCCTTGGTGGTGTATCCTTGGTGAGTGATTGGAAGATAGGTGTTTCCTTCTTTTCCTTTGCTCATGTCCCCTATCTTGTCCAAAGGTATTTCTGGCATTGTCCTATGAGATCCTACTTGGGACTGAGGTTTTGCTACTTCTGGCACTTGATTGGCTACATGTTTCCATAATTCTGGCTTAATCTTGAGTAGCTCTTCTAAAGTGAGGTTGCTCTGCACTTTAGTGTTCTTCACTACCTCCGTGTTCCTAGGTATGATTGAGTCTTTGTTTCTTATCATGACCAAGGGTGCTCTCATACAAGTAGATTTTGCTTCCCAAGGGCCTATGAAATGGGGTAATTCATGCAAGGAATTAGACTTGAAGTCTAATCTCTCAGGAGATTGGATATTCTCCTACTCTCCATAAATGGAAGGAAGGTCTTGTGGGAATTGATCATGCAAATCATCCACAAGTTCAATGGGAGGGGGAACTTCACTTTCTTTAGCCCACTTCTCTTCCTAGATCTCTCTTAGAAATTCCGAGGAATATCGATTCATAGAAGAAGATGTGTCTGTTTATGTGGAATTAGGCACATAAGCTTCCTTGGGAGGAATGCCCATTCTTCCACTATCCTTGTCCTTACCTTGAGAGGCGGGATCATTTTCAGATTTTGCAATTACCCTCTCCAATCTGTCTAAAAGTTCATCAAAATGCAGTTGAGTCCTGGCTGAACTAGAGCAGTTAAAGAGGCGACTGGCTTCAAATGTGGTTTGAGCCAATTCCACCATCTTAGCACAAAGTTTAGTTCATTAGAGCCTTAGGTGAGCTCTAGGGTAACACTTTTCATGATCTATTACGTTTGGCCCTTCTTGTATTCTAGCCTGATATGCTTTAAGCATCATGTCTATGTCCTCGGGAGTGGGATCTGCTAAGATTGGTCCTACTCTAGGTGGTGGTGGGATTGTGTGAGGTGGGTTAGAAGGTGTTGGATTGGAAGGTGATGGGAATGATGGTAGTGGAGTGGTGTGAGAGTGAGTTTCAGATGTGAGCTCAATTATCTTGGCTTTTGTTTCTCTCAGGCTTTCCTCAAGTTCGCTCATCTTCCTTGCCCATTAGCTTTTCATTCTCTCTCGCCTATCCCTCCAAGGTCTTTTCCTCTTCTTATTTTGACTCTTGGTCTCACTAACCTTGGAGCTCCGTTCCTGGCCTAAGTCTTGGTTTTGTTTAAGTGCCTGAGCTCTCATGATGACTTGCACTGGGATCATGGAAGTCACACTTTCCGTGGAGTTTACCACTAACCCAATAATGTTGATAGGAGCGATTTTTGGCATGTTGATGGGGTTCTTGGGACAATCTTGTAACAGGTGCTCCTTCCCACAATCTAGGTCACAGATTGGGGTTGTGTACGTCCAAGCATAGGGCAATCAAGAATGAGGTGATCTCCCTGACATCAATAGCATGGTCCTCTAGGAAATGGGGGTCTTATCTGCCTAAGTTGAGGTCTAGAGTTGGGGTTTGCGTACATGACATTTGCATACTCTAGCTCCCAACTAGGTTCGCTCAGGTCTTCATAATAATATGACTCATTATGCTGAGGTGACTACATGTACTAAGCCTGTGGGCTATCAATATAAGTGGAGTCAAAACTACGATCACTTGGGTCACTCTTTGAAAGCAATGGTGTTACTGGCACTAAGGCTCTATTCATATTTTCTTCTGTAGCTACATACTTCACTGGAATCACATTGGCTAGAGGAGGGGGTTGCTGCACTAGAACTGGTTGAGGTCTTTGCTGCCCTTGATAGGGTGGTTGATAGGGTTGCTAGGGCCTACCATACTGTTGTTGTGGGTATTGATTTTGATATTTTCCTTAATGTGGATACGGCTAACGATAATTTTGTCAAACAACTTGTTTATTATATGGGCAATCTTGTGTCGTGTGGTTGGTATATCTCCTTTCTATGGTGTAGTATTGGCTATTAGGCGTTTTCCTAGGGCAAATATAGGAATATGCTTGCTAGAGACTCCTAATTTCTGAGCTACCTTCTCTGCTAGATCCTCAATCAATGTGGATTGTTTGGAAGCGAGGCTAGTAGCACTATCTGAGTCTTTATAGATCTTTAAAAGCTCTAATTCCTCCCCTAGATTATCCTCGATGTCTATGCACATGCTACACACTCTTCTATGGATCTAGGGTCCTTGAAGTACATGTAAGATCTCAGTTTGGTACTTACCAATCCATCTAGAAATAAGGCCACTTGTTTGGCTATAGTGGGTGACTCTGGAACATGGCATCTCTCTAGTTATTGCCTAAACCTTCTTCCTGTGTGCCTCACTGTCTCTTGAGGTGTTTGCTTGAAGCAGTATATCAGGGAGGATGTGTTATGCCTAATACCACTCTTGGAAAACTCAGTGATTAATGCTTCAAGAAGTTGATCTATATTTTGGAACTAACCTTGGTGAAGCGGTTGAAACCAAGTCAATGCGGTGTTCTTGAGAGTTAGGCAAAAATCATTGTATTGAGTGAACAACTCCAACTTGTTCAAGCCTCAAAACTTGCCTAAACTCCGATACATGGTTATACGGGTCTCTTGTGCCAATTCTTCATGGACTTAACCACTTGTGTAGGCCTCAAGGTCCTATTGTGTTCTCCAGGCCTTGGAAGAGGGAATTCATCAACATTTCTTGGATTCCTTGGGTCCCTATGTCTCTCATTTTCCATCCTATCTTCCTGTGTTCTCGTTCTTTCTCTTCACAGTGGGTTAGCAAAGCTCACCTTGGGTCTATCTCTACTCCTCTCTCTTTGCGTTCCATGAGCTTGGGAGGTTCCAGCTCCTTGGTGACCATAAGAGACATTGGATCGTGGTTGGGGAAAAACAAGTTCACCCTTCCAAGTGTAGGCGTGTCTTCCATGCTCTGAGACCAGGAAGATCCTCTCTAATGCATTATCTAGGTAAGTCACTTTGACTGGGCTATCAGGATCTTTGAATTCATAAATGGTAAGTGCTCCCACTTCATTAGGCTACTCAAGTTTGTATCTCCAAAAAGCCTCATCTGTCTCTCGATTCAAGAGCAATTGTATGCTCCTATTGTCTTGGGGAATGCAATCTGGAGTGATTATTCTAGTTAGAACCGACTTGCCTCGAGGGGTTTTTGGCTCTTTTCCTAAGTTACCTTGCTCTATATCACCTATTTTGGTCTCTACGATTATGTTGCCAAATTCATCCATCCTTTCTGGTTGGCTGGTGACCACATACATTGTTCCTTCTTTATCTATGTAGGAACCATTTTTGAACTTGACTACAGGGTGTCCTAGTCCAATGCGCTGATCCGAGTTTTCAATTTGGACAAAAAATCTTCTCAGACCATCCTCATAGATGCGAGCACCTAAGCTGTTGGTCTTGATATATTCCAGTTGAGTCTTGTAGGGACCCTCGAGTTTTTCTAGGTATGCCACTGTTGAGCTACCTACAAGTCTGTCCAAGTTATAAGACATCTCAGAATCACTAGTTTCGGAGTTTAGAGCATAGGGGTAATCACTCAACTGCTAGGCCCAAGACCTAGTTATATGGTTGACACTAACGTCTGATGATCTAAAACTTCAATGGTCTCTCCCTAGGTGTCTCCGTGATCTCAGGTTCATATGCCTTACTAATTGACCCAATGACCCTTGTACAACCACATCGCTGATTCTTTGATACCAATCACTTGTTCCTTTTAATTTTGTGGGTACTTGTTTCTTGTCTTTAGTTAAGCGTCGTCAAGAGCACTTAAGTGTGTCGCACTTGATGTTCTTCGTCCACTTAGCTTAAGTTTTTTCCCCTTAGGTTTTCCCTTGACTACAACTTAGCCTATTCTTAGACCTGAGAAATTAGAGTCTCTTAGAATTTGAGTGTTCTTATCATATCTCTAATCAATCAAAAGGTCTATGCAAACTTAGCCTAAGCTAGGAATGGACTGCGGGGGTTGAGAGATCTTCCAACCTCAAGTAGCTTCTCTTTACTACACTTGTCTGCCCAAGAAGCGTGTTACTAAGCCTGCACACACTGGCACTTGCTTTGGTTTCTTCAAGAGCTCTCAATGATCATGTAAAAAGTCCAAGTTTAGCTCAAGTTTTTACCTTCAATTGATAGAAAGTTTGATTCAGACACTTTTAAACACCCTTTTCCCATCGTGATAGATGGTGTCCGTCGCGATAGATGTTGACTGTTGCGTGGGCCTGTCTGTTGCGATAGATGGTCTCTATCGTGGGGTCCTGTCTATCATGATAGACGGTGACTATCATGTGGGGTGTCTTGCGATAGACATGGTCTATTTTCTATTGTGCTTTTGTTCTGTTGCGATAGATGTGGTCTGTCATTTGTCTTGCTTTTGGTCTGTCGTGATAGACGTGGTGTGTCGTCTGTTATACTTTTGGTCTATTGCGATATACGGGTGTCTATCGCGATAGATACAATTTGTCATAGGACTCTATCTATTGCGATAGACGGGTGTTTGTCACGATAGATGGTCTCTGTCGTGGGGTGTTGTCTGTCACGATAGATGGTGTCTATCGTGATAGACGGTGTCTGTCGTGATATAGGGTGTCTATCGCGATAGAGGGTGTCTATTGTGATAGAGGGTGTCTATCGTGATAGACGGTGTCTGTCATGATAGATGGTGTTTCTCGCGATAGACAGAAAAAACGCAAACTTTTTAGAAACTTCTAATGATTTGAGGTGCTCTGATGGTGTAGCTTATCGTGCCATGCATGTAAACAAAAAATATCAACTTTCTCTGTCTATCATGATAGACAGAGGTTGTCGTCTTGAGACTTGTATAGAGTTCTATCGCACCTGCACAAGCTATTGGAGATGGTGTTGTAGCCAAAACCTGCAAGAAATGCTCAAACATGAAAACAGAATGCATTCAAGCTCTCTCTCACTCTCTCTCGCAAGTGAAATGAGGGAAATGAGGTGGGAGAGTAATATGAACAAAAAGTGAAATTTTGGTGAAGGTGGAGATTGAGGTGGGAGGTTGTGAGATGATGTTGGTGATGCAAAAACCAAGAAAAAATGATGAAAAATAAGGAAAAGTAAGGATATCACCTATGACTCCAATGTCATAACTCTACATCTTACCATCACACACTCGTCCTCGAAGCTCTCTCCCCAACAATGGTGCCGAATTTGGTGTCACTCTAGCACAAGGGCAAGTACCAACGTGAGGAGATCCACCTCAGAATTGTGAATCCGTGGAGATGTGAGGACTAGTATGAAGACTATGAGCAAGTGATGGCACAAGTGCGTGAGTGAGAAGCAGACAAATATGCACACACACGTGCACACAAGGCAAGAACAAGGAGATGAACAATGGAGTTCTTTGCATTACTCAAAAAGTCTCTTACACAAGCTCAAATCACTAACAATCTAACCCCAAAAATGAGCTCTCTAGCTGTTTTTATAGTTTTTTGTCTAGCTTTGGCCCTGTCCATACCTAGTGTCCAACCTAGTTAAAAATTAGGTTCTAGAGCTTATTTGAGGGTGCAAACAGAATCTAAAAATTATAAAAATTGGTATGTAGCTAATTATATGATGACTCAGCTTGAAAAAAATGGAGTCTATTCTACCAAAAATAGGATTCACAATGTTTGTGTAGTGATGAAAATCACTTTTAATGGAAAATAAGTTATGAAAAAAATGAATGCGCCTCTTCTATGCTGGATTGGACTTGAATGATCTGTCTCTTCCTTGCTTGTATGCCAACAGATGCACTTAACCACCCGACAATGCTTGACACCTAGGCAGTGCATAAACCTGCTCATCTGTGAGGCAACAAATTGAATATCTCACCGAGTAATGCATAAGTAAATCAAGCATCCAACAACCTGCTGATAGAGAACAACATTAAATGCATCTCTAGCATCATGAAGACTCAATCGTAAACCTGTCTTCATAGGAGTGGCAATAGGTTTACAGTCTTCAAGGCCAAAACATTGCAATAATGTGTCAATAAATTTCATTTGACACAAAGCTATTCTACCATCAACTTGCATAAGTCGAATGCACAAATAATGATGCAAATGCCCAAAATCAGACATCTCAAATGAGGCATGCAAATCAATCTTGAAATCAGCAATATGCTTCTCATGAGAACTATTGAGCAGCATGTCATCAACATACACAACAATGATCAGAAGCACATCATTAGCATGCTTAACATATAAGGTGCTTTTAGTTGGATTGTTCTCAAAACCATGTTCAATCAGATAGACATGTATCTTTTCATGCTAAGCACGTGGTGCTTGCTTTAAACCATTTAATGCTTTCTTTAACATGCACACCTAATTTTCATGCCCTTTCTACACAAAGTCACGGGATGAAAAACATACACCTCTTCATGCAAGTCACCACTCAGAAATATTGCTTTAATGTCCAACTGATGTGTATTCCAACCATGATGAGCTAGAAGTGCACATATGCTATGAAAAATAGTCATTCAACAAGTAGGAGCAAAGGTCTCATCAAAATCAATGCCTCTTTCCTGAGCATAACCCTTTGCAACAAGCCTAGCCTTATACCTATCAATTGTTCCATCAGGCTTATGCTTAAGCTTGTATACCCACTTAGTGCCAATGGCCTTTTTGCCAGGAGGCAAGTCACATAAAGACCAGGTACCATTTTTCATGATAGCATCATATTCAAATTGCATTGCAGCCATCCAATGTTCAGAATTGTGTGCTTCATCAAGCGAAACAAGTTCAGTCTCATCATAGAGATTAGAGGCAGCCATAACATAGCAATCTGATGCAAAAGAGGCACTATGAGAGCCTGAATGAGTATGGTATGTCAAAGGTGCATCTAATTTGCCATCACTCAAAGTTTGCTCCAGCCATTTTCGCATAGTTTTTGCCTCCTCAATATCAGCTCTCTCATCAACAAGTGCATCATGTAAATCTGCATCAAAAATAGAATGATCTACATCATCAAATGAAACTTGTAATGGCTGAGAAGTTGCCTCATTAGGACCAATACTAGACTATCCACCTATAAAAAGAGGCAGCAAAGTATCATACATGTCTTTGGAGCTAACATATGTCTCTTTTGTACATGAAAGTAAAGGCTAAATAGCATCTTTCACAAAAACATCACAGCTAACCAAAATGTGTTTAGTTTGTGGATCATATAGACAATAGCCTTTGCTTTCAAAATTGTACCCAACAAAAAACATTTTATTGCTTTATCATCCAATTTTTTGTGATGTTGTTCAAGCACTAAGGCATATGCTAGACAACCAAAAACACACAGATGAGCAACAGATGGTTTGCGACCATGCCAAGCTTCATATGGAGTGATAGACTGTAGTGCTTTGGTGGGACACCTGTTAAGTACATATGCTGCACACATGACAGCCTCAAACCAGAAACTATGTGGTAAAGCCTGACTCTTGACCATACACCTCACCATCTCCATGAGTGACATGTTCTTCCATTCAGAAACTCCATCTATTGAGGTGTATATGTCACTATACACTGATGTTTTATCCCATGTTTAGCCAGAAATGCATTAAAGTCAGAAGACATACATTCCCTCCCTTGATCAGAATAGAGGGTGCCTATTCTACATGCTAACAAATTTTTAGCCAAAACCAAAAACTGTTTGAAGCACATAAACACTTCAGACTTTTCTTTGAGTGGATATAACCATGCATGCCTAGAAAAATCATCAATCAAAGTCACAAAGTAAAGATAGTTTCCAAGAGAAGGTGTCTGCAGACATGACAGCCTCAAGCCAGAAACTATGTGGTACATATGCTGCACACATGAGAGCCTCAAGCCAGAAACTATGTGGTAAAGCCTGACTCTTGACCATACACCTCGCCATCTCCATGAGTGACATGTTCTTCCATTCAGAGACTCCATCTATTGAGGTGTATATGTCACTATACACTGATGTTTTATCCCATGTTCAGCCAGAAATGCATTAAAGTCAGAAGACATACATTCCCTCCCTTGATCAGAATAGAGGGTGCCTATTCTACATGCTAACAAATTTTTAGCCAAAACCAAAAACTGTTTGAAGCACATAAACACTTCAGACTTTTCTTTGAGTGGATATAACCATGCATGCCTAGAAAAATCATCAATCAAAGTCACAAAGTAAAGATAGTTTCCAAGAGAAGGTGTGTGCATCGGACCACAAACATCACTATATATAAGCTGCAATTTTCGAGTAGCCCAAACTGAGCCATCTTTTGGAAAGAAGGAACACTGCATTTTTCCCAAAATACAACGTTCATAAACATGTTTTTCACGATATAAAATGCCAAAAGCAATAATCATGTCGCCATTTGACAGGTCATGAAACTATTTATCTATCATCAACAAATTTCACAACAAAGCCAATCTTCATTAATGCAAAAACTGATAACAGATTTTTCTTGATCCCTCACACAAATAAAGCATCTGACAAAGTGAAAGAACTACCATCAACAGTAGTCAGAATGATCTTACCAGCTCCCATGACAAGATAAGAGGAGTTGTTGGCGCATGTGATAGTATTCCCTATAGGGGCAGGCTCAAGTGAAGTGAAGAAACTGCACTACGAGGTAACATGTTTGGTTGCCCCACTATCAAAGTACCAAACATATGAGTCTACTACAAACATACACTGTTCAAGAGAGGATGGGTCAAAACTGCAAATAGTAATAAACACCCATTCTTCATTCTACACAAAATTAGCAGACTCTATTTTTGGTGTAGAGTCCTCTACAACAACCATTCCAACCTCTTTTTTCTTTGCCTCTTTTGCAGCCAGTTTTGGACAGTTCTTTATCACATGATCGTTTCCTTTACAATACTTAAAAAATAATTTTTGCTTTTCTAATTTCTTTTCATCTTTTTCTTCCTTCTTTGAATATGCAACATTTGTAGATTCTTGCTTACTAGTAGATGAGCTCCATTTTCCTTTGCCCTTTTGACTAGCCAGGAAAGCTTGATTTGCAACATGCATAATGCACCTGTTCTCCCTAGATTGATCTTCTTGTAACACAACAGAGATTAACTCTTCAAATGACAAGGAATTTGGATTGCCTTTCATCATCAAACAAAGAGTAGAAGCAAATTTGATATGAATCAGGAAGACCATTCAAAGCGGTCTACATAAGTGACCTATCCGGTATAACTTCATCAGCAGAAATCAACTTGTTCCTTCAAGTCTTTGATCTTTGTTAGAAAAATATCCATAGAATTACCTTCATTCATATGCTCACTCTCCAATTTTTTTTGTAGGTAAGTGACATGAGCCTCATTCCTAGATTGGTACAATGTGGTAAGTGTATCCCAAGCATCCTTAGCTGTTCTACAAGAGAAAATGTGAGGAATAATGGCACGTTTGATAAACAAGGCTATCAATGCATGTGCTTGAGCATCTCTTCCATCCCAATGAATTTTATCTACAGTAGGTGCAGCAAAAACCGCAATACAAACAAGAATCTGAAGAATATTAGCATCTTCAATGCCATCTGCATTAGCTTCAATACCTCTATTTGCAAGTGTAATAGGACGTTTTTCAACACGCTGCACAATGTTCCATAGTCCTTTTGCAACCAATACATGTCCCATCATATAAGCCCACAATGGATGATTGGTATCATCTAACTTATCCTCAACAACCAACATACGAAATACATCATTGCTTTCAACCATGGCCTAGTGACTAAAATACCCTGATGCAGAAAAATGATTGTATCTAAAAACATTGAATGGAACTACCCTGAGGAGTTCTACTAAACTTGTAGCAGATTTTGAGATGCTTATACTAGCAAACCAAAACCTATATATATCTTTGACAGAAAAAGACAAAATAGCTTGCACAAGCGATGCAATAGTGCATTGGGAGTGTTAAACGTCGCTTGCCATCAGAAGCGCGTTTAAACACCTATTCGGGTTCCTGGGAGTGGAAGGGGTCTGTTAAACAGAGGCCCTATGCTTGATTTTCCCGAAATAACCACTTCATACACAACAATATACTAATGTTCAAGAACTCTATCAAGAATCTGTTTACGCTTCACAATCTTACTATCTGTAATCGGACTCTTCCAAGGCTTACCGAACACACTCCAGTTAATGCTCTCTCAGCATACAACGCAGGTAATATTCAGTACCGTAATACAAGATTACTTTTGTCTAGCTTAAAGAACTGATCCAACACAAACTACCGTACACAACAGAGTCAATAACAGTAACTCAATCTGTACCGTGCAGGTACGGATAATCCACCAGAATAGAAGACGTAGGATGATTCGGAATTCTCAACCACACAGTACTGAACTGTCATTACTGGAGCATGGGCTTCATTAAACCACTTACAAAACATCAACAAAATAGAGAGACACAACAGTGTGCAACATTATCAGAACAATCACAACGGAAACTACACAGAACAATTCACTCAGACAGACAGTCTGGCGATCTTCTGGTCGTCTATGTCAATCACAAACCGAACAGGTATCGATAAACAAACAAGACAACAACGAGAATAGAATTACTCAACGCACACCACAGCAACGTTACAGATCAATCACCCAGATAGACATTCTGGTGATCCCACTGAGCGTCACTGAAGCGTCTCTTTTTCATTGATTTATAAAGATTACAAACATCTTTGTAAAAACCTTTCGTTCGTGCAGAATATGAAAAGATTCACTCTTTACAATTGCCAATCCGACGGCCGACTAACACTGGCACGCACGGTGGACTCAAACCCGCAGGTATACAAAAAAATCCTATGGTTCATCAACTATACCTTCTAAATACATTGATCTTGCTAATCTAAAAGTCCGGGCAATTTTCTTCTTTAATGATTCTTGTTGCAGAAACAATCACTAATTGGACATATATTTGAAGGTCAAATCTTAGGAAGAAAACCCCATGCCTATGTGAAGGGACAAATTCACAAGTGTATCATATTTGTAAAGTTAGTTCACTTGAATTCTAGAAGTTTTTTAAAATCACGAGAATACGAAAATCTATATAAGTTAGTTTGTATCAACTGACGCAGTGAGAGAGAGCGAGAGAGAAGAAGTGGAAGAGAGTGATAGAAAGAGAGAAGGAGTTCATTTTATATGACTGAGTATAGTCAGGCTTCTCTAAGTGAGAAAGCATCTGTAAAACTTCTGAGTTTTCATAGCTATGAGAAAGAACTGAGTAAAGTTCTGTGTATGAGTCTCTCTCCATCATCTCCATGCTTGCCTACTGTGTGATGAATTCAAAAGTTCAAGTTTTCCAAGCAATTCGATGCCTGGCATCGAGTTTGTGCTGATAAGTCATTATTTTCATTCTCTGTGTGTTAGTTGTTGTTGAATCTTTTAAAAACATGAGGTTTGTGGAGCAACTTGATGCCTGGCATCGAGTTTTAGCATAAAGTCGATGCCTGGCATCGACTTCTAGCATACAAGTGGTCTTCTTCATGTGTGTGTAAAAGAGGCAATTTCTGGTGCAAAAAAAAGAGGCTAAAAAAGCTCAAAGTCGATGCCCGGCATCGACCTTGGCTGAAATTCGATGCTAGGCATCGAATTTTTTATTTTTAGACACCCAGGATTACTAAAACAGGAAAAAATTCCACTTTTGGAAGTCATACAGGGTGATCTTGTGAAGGCCATAACTTGAGTTCTAGAGATCCGTTTGATGCATATGATAGCTTTTTGGAAAGCTCTAGTCTTCTAGTTTCAGCCTATAAAGTTTCATGGAGATATAATACTTGAGCTGAGAGAAATTATCAAAATACTAAAGGTATGTCATTTTAGTGACTAGAAAAATCTGAAGAAGCAAAGTTCTTGGTTTCGGCTATCATTTCTCAAAGTTTGGAGTGGCAATGAGTTAATGGTGACCATAGAGGTGTTCTAGTGTCACATTAATTCATTTCTTGTGGTGTTTTACACATCAACAAGTGGTATCAGAGCAGAAAGATTCTCGAGAGCAGAAGACGACAAAGGTACGAGAAGTTTTGTAAAGTTTTCCATTAAAGTTTGAAAGGTGAAGCATTTGAAGACACAAGGCATCAAAAGGTTACTTCAAAAGTATCCTCATACACAAAGAACTTCAAAAGGTATTATCCTTTATCCTTTAAGCTCACAGGTTGCAGCAGAAGGAAAGAACTATGGAAGATCATATCTCCATTGACAAACTGGACAGAGATAATTACCCCGCATGGGTAATGAGAATGGAAGCCTTACTTATGAGTAAGGATCTCATGGTATTTGTAATAGGTGAAGAAGAGAAGCCAGTATTTGAAGATGAAAGCCGACCAAAGAAAGAGGAACTTGATGCTTTAAAGCATTGGCAGAAGAAGGATGCAAGTGCAAAAGCATACATCTACAATACAATTTCTGATCATTTGCTACCACACATCAGAGGATTGGAATCATCTGAAGATATATGGAATGCATTGGAGTATCATTTCCAAAGTACTACTAAAGCACGGAAAGCAAGTCTATGGTCAGAGTTTACAACATTCAAGAAGAAGCCAAGTCAAACCATTAGTGATTATGTCACTAGTAAGATGAATGATCTTGCAAATAGTCTTGGATCCATAGATGAAGATGTTGAAGATCATAGATTGATTGCTCAGCTACTTGCAGGTTTGAGAGGGGATGAAAGGTGGAAACCTTTTGTCTTATCAAAAGAACTTTCATTAAATCATTATGTTCCAGATTTGAACCAGTTGCTTGGTTTGATGCTCACATATGAGCAAGATTTGAAGGGAGATGGAGATAAAGGACAAAGTTCTGCAATGTACATGAAGAACAAGAAGAAAGGAGATAAAGGTAAAGCAAAGGAAGAAGAGGAGTCTAGTTCTCAAGCTTATTATGCAAGAGGTAAAGGCACTGGCAGAGGAAGACCAAGAGGGTTTGGAAGAGGAAGAGGTAATCAAAAAAACAACAAGAAGGCTTGCTGGATCTGTGGATTGAGTAATCATTAGGCTCATGACTGTTGGCACAACCAACAAGGATCAAACCAGAATCAAAACAACAATAGCAGAGGTCGAGGTGGAAGATATCAAAGTAATTTCCAAAGAGGTAGACAAAGTCAAAGAGGAGGCTATGGCAGAGGTGGAGGAAGAAGTTGGGGACAGAATCAATCCTACAACACCACCTACTATAACTATGCAAATGACACACAGAATGAAAGTCATACATCATTGATGATGAACTCAATCAGCACATCAGATAAAGAAGATCTAAAGGTATTTTACATTGACTCTGGATGTTCTAATCATGTGTCAGGAAACATAGAATTGATGTCAGAATTGGAAAAAGGCATTTCTAGTCATACAGTTCAAACAGGTGATAATACAAGACATAGTGTACATTCAATTGGTAAAGTGAAATGCAAGAGTGGAGCAGATTTGCTAACCAATGTTTTGTATGTTCCTACAATACCTAAAAACTTGATTAGTGTGGGATAGATAGTTGAAAAAGGTTTTCAAGTTAGGTTTACAAATGAAGGAGTATTTGTGGAAGATCCAAAGAATGGATATAATCAGATTGTCTCTGGTAAGAAAGAAAGTAGACTCTTTACTTTAAGAGTGCAAGGGAACATTGTTCAAGCTTTGCTCACACATGGTGAAGCAGTGATTACGGAACTTGATCTCTGGCATAAAAGATTAGGTCATTTCAATGAAAGAGGAATTAAAGCTATGGTTGCAAATCAGTCTGTACTAGGATTACCAAATGTGCAAAGTCAACATATGGTTTATAAATGTGAAGCATGTCAAATGGGAAAAGTACACAGGTTACCATTTCAGAAGAAAGGATTCAAACATGATGGAGTACTTGAGCTCATTCATACAGATGTATGGGGACCAACAAAAGAAGGATCTATCAGTGGCTCAAGGTATTATGTTCTTTTCATTGATGATGCTACAAGATGGATAACATTATATGTTTTGAAGGAAAGATCAGAAGTGTTTGGAGCTTTCAAGCATTTTCATGCATATGCAGAGAGAGTCATAGGTCAAAAGCTTAAGAGACTGAGGTCTGATGGAGGGGGAGAATATTTCTCCCAAGATTTCAATGATTATCTTTGGAATGCAGGTATTAAGAGAGAAATAACCTGCAGGTATACACCACAACAAAATGGTGTAGCAGAAAGAAGGAACAGGACTTTGCTTGAGTTTGCTAGAGCTATGCTAAAGGAGAAGAACTGTCCAAATTATCTTTGGGCTGAGGCTGTAAATACAGCCACATATCTTGTAATAGATTACCATGTGCAGCTCTAAATGGAATGACTCCATATGAAGCTTGGTGGGGTAAGAAACCAACACTAGATCATTGTAGAGTGTTTGGATCAATTGCATATGCTTATGTGCCATCACAGCTTAGACATAAACTTGAACCAAAGGCAGAAAAATATGTGTTCATTGGTTATGATGAAAAGCATATGGGTTACAGGTTGTGGAATCCTCTAACCAAACAATTTCTTGTTTCTAGAGATGTTACATTTGATGAACAGAAAAGTTGGTATGCAGATCAAAGTCATACAGCTGAAGAATTTGAAGAAGAGGTAAGAAGATGTGAGAAAGGAAAATCAATTGTGCAGGTAAATAGAGATGAAGACTATATGCAAGCAAGTACATCCAGAAGTGGATTAACAAGAAGGAATGAAGAAGCTCCTATATTTGATGAAGAGGTGTATCTAGAAACTTATGAAGAATGTGAACCAAGAAGGTCAAGCAGGACTAGAAGACAACCAGAAAGGTATGCTTATGATACTTCTTACATAACTCAGAAGAACTATGCATATATGGTCAAAGATGATGAAGAACCTCAGAACTATGATGAAGCTAAAGGTAAGAAACAATGGGAAGAAGCAATGAAGGAAGAATTCAATGCACTGGAGGAGAACAAGACATGGGAACTTGTTCCTAAACCAAATGGTAAGAAAGTTATTGGAAATAAATGGGTTTATAAAGTGAAGAAGCTTGCAGATGGAAGTATAGCCAGATACAAAGCTAGACTGGTGGTGAAAGGCTAGCCCAAACCTATGGCATAGATTATGATGAGACATTCAGTCCTGTAGCTAAGATGTCAACTATAAGGACAATCATTGCTATTGCAGCTTCAAAAGGATGGACCCTAAGTCAATTGGATATAAAAAATGCATTCTTGAATGGATACATATCATATGAGGTATACATGGAAGAACCTCAAGGGTTTATAGATTCCAGGTATCCAAATTTTGTTTGCAGGTTGAGAAGAGTATTGTATGGATTGAGGCAAGCTCCAAGAGCTTGGAACTATAGACTGGTGAAGTATCTCAATGATCTTTGATATCAAAGTTCAAAAGCAGATTCAAGTCTACTTATCCAAAGAACAGAGGAAGGTACAATCTACATTTGTATTTATGTAGATGACATTATAATCACTAGTACTTCAGATGAAGAAATCAAAGAGGTAAAGAGATTACTTGAGAAAGAGTTTAAGATCAGTGACCTAGGAAAGTTGTCATACTTCTTGGAATGGAAGTTACTTATACAGATCATGGCATATATGTGTCACAAGAAAGGTATCTTCTGAACTTGTTGAAGAAGTTTGATATGGAAGATTGCAGAGAAGCTTCAACTCCACTTGAAGTTAATCACAAGCTCAGTAAATATGATGGTGCAGACTACAAAGATATGAGGAAGTATCAATCTTTTGTGGGTAGTTTTATTTATGCTACACTAACAAGACCTGATCTTAGTTATGCAGTGGGAGTTTTGTCACAATTCATGCATTGTCCAAAGGACCCACATTGGATTGCAGGTCAAAGAGTTCTCAGATATATCAAAGGAACTATAAAGGAAGGATTATATTATCCTTTTACATCAGATTTGAAGTTGAGAGCCTACAGTGACTCAGACTGGGCAGGTAACCAAGATGACAGAAGATCAACTCATGGTTACATGATATACATTGGTGATAAGCTTGTAAGTTGGTGTTCAAAGAAACAACATACAGTAGCATTATCATCAACTGAAGCAGAGTACAAAGGACTTGTGGAAGCAGCTAAGGAAGTCATATGGATGCAGACATTGTTCAAGAGCTTAGGCATTGATCAAGGTACACCTACAATACATGGAGATAATATGAGTTCACTTTATCTTGCAACAAATCCAGTATTTCATGCAAGGACAAAGCACATAGAGATACAGTATCATTTTCTTAGAGAAAAGGTAATGGAGAAGGAGATTGAAGTGGAGTACATTTCTACTAAAGATCAGTTAGCAGACATAATGACAAAGAGCTTGGATGGTGTGAAGACCAGCAGATTCAAAAGCATGGTAGGAGTAAAAGAAAAGAAGATGATATGAAGAAACAGAGAATGTCAATTAATGATTGAGGGGGAGCTGTTGGAGAAACAATCACTAATTGGACATATATTTGAAGGTCAAATCTTAGGAAGAAAACCCCATGCCTATGTGAAGGGACAAATTCACAAGTGTATCATATTTGTAAAGTTAGTTCACTTTAGTTCTAGAAGTTTTTTAAAATCATGAGAATTCGAAAATCTATATAAGTTAGTTTGTATGAACTGATGCGGTGAGAGAGAGCGAGAGAGAAGAAGTGGAAGAGAGTGATAGAAAGAGAGAAGGAGTTCATTTTATACGACTGAGTATAGTCGGGCTTCTCTGAGTGAGAAAGCATCTGTAAAACTTCTGAGTTTTCATAGCTATGAGAAAGAACTGAGTAAAGTTCTGTGTATGAGTCTCTCTCCATCATCTCCATGCTTGCCTACTGTGTGATGAATTCAAAAGTTCAAGTTTTCCAAGCAATTCGATGCCTGGCATTGAGTTTGTGCTGATAAGTCATTATTTTCATTCTTTGTGTGTTAGCTGTTGTTGAATCTTTTAAAAACGTGAGGTTTGTGGAGCAACTCGATGCCTGGCATCGAGTTTCAGCATAAAGTCGATGCCTGGCATTGACTTCTAGCATACAAGTGGTCTTCTTCATGTGTGTGTAAAAGAGGCAATTTCTGGTGCAAAAAAAAGAGGCTAAAAAAGCTCAAAGTCGATGCCCGGCATCGACCTTGGCTGAAATTCGATGCTAGGCATCGAATTTTTTATTTTTAGACACCCAGGATTACTAAAACAGGAAAAAATTCCACTTTTGGAAGTCATACAGGGTGATCTTGTGAAGGCCATAACTTGAGTTCTAGAGATCCGTTTGATGCATATGATAGCTTGTTGGAAAGCTCTACTCTTCTAGTCTCAGCCATACAGTTTCATGGAAAAATAATACTTGAGCTAAGAGAAATTAGCAAAATACTAAAGGTATGTCATTTTAGTGACTAGAAAAATCTGAAGAAGCAAAGTTCTTGGTTTCGGCTATCATTTCTCAAAGTTTGGAGTGGCAATGAGTTAATGGTGACCATAGAGGTGTTCTAGTGTCACATTAAATCATTTCTTGTGGTGTTTTACACATCAACAATTCTATCATCTGCTTCAAAATGTCTGGTTCTACTAGTTGAGCATCTGTGCGTACTGAACTGAAGGAAATGACCTGGGACATCAAAACTTCTGCTTGAGTCTGCAGAAAAGCTTCTTGTAAATAGAATTCATTTGAAAGAGCTGCATCCCTAGTGACCTTCATATCGGCAATTTGTTTATCAATATTGGATAATCTTTCTTTCTGTGTATCCAGTTGATATTCTCTTCTTTCTATCTCTTGATTCTGAAATTGGATTGTCTTGTAATAGGCATCGCGCTCTCGGTGGGTACTTGCGATCTCTTTCTGTAATTGCGCTTCCCCGATCAATTTACGTTTAAGAATATTGTTTACTTCAAATAAATCAGACTTGTTTCTCTAGAGTTCTTCATTAGTCTTCTTAAGCAAATGTGCCATCTCTTGTACTTTCTGTACTGCTTCATTTAGCTGTTGTCTGGTTTCTTCTAACAGATTGCCCAAAGCTATACGTGCATCCTCCTTGTCTTGGGTGAATTGTTTCAA
Source organism: Ceratopteris richardii (assembly GCA_020310875.1). Lineage (NCBI taxonomy): Eukaryota > Viridiplantae > Streptophyta > Polypodiopsida > Polypodiales > Pteridaceae > Ceratopteris > Ceratopteris richardii. The sequence goes on along the minus strand of CM035413.1, from coordinate 98,130,006 downwards.
CTGTCTATTTTCAGCCTCTGCAGCGCACAATAAGTCTTCCTTTGTTCTGACTTCGGCCAAGACAACATCTCTTTGATTTATAATTGTCTCCTGGTCGGCAAGTCAGGCCTGTAGCTCCTTAATCTGTTCACTTAAATTATGATTTTCTGCTTTGACTTCGACGAGTTCTTCCTAGAGTGGGCTAATATCAACTTCTAGAACATCAACCTTATGTTGTAATTCATCCTGGATGTTATGAGTCACTTCCTTCATTTGTATAGGTAGTTGTTGCGATAATTGGATTAGCATTTGTCCCATGGATGCTAGCTCAGAAAATACAAGGAGTGAAGGAAGCGAAGGATGAGAACGAGGCTAAGATGAAGAGGCTGTGAGGAGCTGATGGGAATTTGGTGGAGAATAGTTTGGTGATGAGGATGATGAAGCGGTAGGTTCCTCAGTGACAATGTGTGGAACAGGGATGGTGGGCCGAATTGGAGGTTCGGGTGGATGAGTAAGAAGAATAGTAGTTGTGTCGATTACCTTTTCAGTGGTTGGTTGCGTAGTGTCATCAGGGTCAGCGGCTATAGACTCCACTGCTCTAAGCAGTTCTTAGAAAATTTCTTTAATTATAGGTTGTTCATCCTGTTGCTTTTCCTGTTCAGATTGTTGCTGAGATTGTTCTTTAGTAGAATTATCTGCAGAGTTGTTGATATCCTCATGCTCTTGGGTCTTCTCTGAAGAAGACTACGCTGATGAATCATGATGAATTGATGTTGCGGTGTCGTGGAAAGTCTCATCTTCATTCCCTTCCTCTTCATTGTTATCTGCTTTATCATTTGCGGCTGAACCCTGTACTTCACTGTCAGATGAGCTAATTCTGATTCTTTTCCGGCGGAGGAGGTGGAAAATCTCTTCATCATCCTCTTCATCATCGTCCCATATTTGTGCAGACTCTTCATGGTGCAGAACGGGTCCTCGGGGTGGTGGTTGCGCTGCTTGAAGTACCGGAAATAAGAAACTGAGAATGTGTGGTAACCTTGATCTTGGCATATCCCCCTTGTTGACCTATTTGATGATTGAAACGCATTCTTTGTGAATGCGGCGTAAAAAGTATGATGCAAAATTTATAGGCTCTTGAGCCGCTAGATCTATTGCTGAGTAGAAAGGACGTGAAATGCCATATGTGCGTTTTTGCAGGTTTAAGATAGCTACTAGGTATTGCAGGGCTGATCTCTCAGGCTCACGGCGAAAGAGGATTGCATATTCATTGGAAGAGTGCCTAGAGAATAATTGGTTCATTGTGGCTAACGGCAAATTAGGGCCATTCTCCCGACCTTGCGGAGAGAGCCAAAATGCATCAGCAAAGGTTTGGAGGGTAATTACGGTACGAGAGGGCAGGGAAGTGATAGGCCAACTCTGCTCCGTAGCAGGTGTGGCAGCGATGGCGGCGATGATTTGTGCGTAGAAAGGGTGGCAATCCATTGAATGCCAAGGCAATTTTGCGAAATTGACTAACCCACGGATGCGCAGGAACTCACCTACATCAGCCGGGAGTCCATCATAAAACGAAGCAAAGTTTGCTAACGCTTCCATGGCGCGAAGACGAATAGCAGGCACAAGAACGCAATCGCACAGGATATACAGATAGCACAAACACACAGATCACACAGACACAATAGCGATTAACAATGAAACCAAAAAGGTTAAGTAGATGCTTTGCAGCGGGAAGCAATCGAAATTACTAATCATCGCACGACGTTGAAATGATGATCTCATAACTTTGGTATGCATGCATGAGCAGAACGATAATTCAAGGCGGCTGTTGAACATCATTAGGTAGCAAAACGAGGATATTTATAGACTTAATTTATTAATCATGCAAAACGAAAAAAGAAAATAAATAACATGAAAAAATGCCGAACACATCAGCGAGAGTCAGATGCTTGATGATACGGCCGCAACTTTGAACCATTGATGACTTTCGAAAGAGGAATTCCGGTCAAAGTAGTCAACCGAAAAGTAGCTGGACCTACTTGTTCAGTAATCCGTGGGGACCAAACCATCATAACTTGAATTTTCCAGCCGAGCGATTTGATTTTGCATTATAAAATAACACAAGCTGTCCTATCTTAAAAACTGGAGTTTTAAGATACCGGTCATGAGTACGAGCCTACCTTAATTGTACTTCCTGAATAGTCAGAAAACTTTCCCAGCGATGTTCATCTAGTTCTCTGAGTGTGTCCAACCGCAATGGCAAGGACTCTTCCGGTAACAACTTCTGTGTGATGGCCACACGTAAACTAGGAATAACAACTTCCATTGGAGCTATGGCTTCCAGTCCGTAAGCCAGTTTGAAAGGGATTAGTCCTGTTGCTACCTTGTATGAAGTCCAGTATGCCCATAATACTGCAAGTAACAGTTGATCCCACCTTTCCGGTGATTCCACAATCAGTTTACGAAGCATATTCAACAAAGTCTTGTTTGTACTTTCAGCTAAGCCATTTGCACGAGGATAATATGGTGAACTGAGCTTATGCATAATCTGAAAAGAGTGTGTGAGTACTTTCATTAAATTGTTAACAAAATGCGTGCCTTGATCTGTCACAAGCTCCAGAGGTAAGCCAAAATGCGGGAAAACATCCTTCATTAGACACTTTTCCACCGAAACAGCTGTGGCGGACCATAAAGCCCAAGCTTCTGCCCATCTGGTAGTGTAATCTGTACATGTTAGAATATAACGATTATTATTGAGTATTGTTGGAGGTGTAATAGGTCCAATAAAATCAAGACCCCACTTCTGGAAAGGTTCTAAAGGTAAGAGAGCTTGTAGAGGGAAAAAATGGCGTTGTAACGGCTGTCCAGACCTCTGACAATTATCACATTGTTCGACAAACTGAGATACATCCCTGCACATAGTAGGCCACCATAGTCCGCTTTGCAGAATTTTCCGGTACGTTAAATCTGCTGCAAAATGCCCACCAGAAGGTATTGAATGTGCCAGAGCTATAATTGAGTTTACTTCATGTGGAGGAATACAACGAAGTAAAACTCCAGTGTGATCCATATAATACAACTCTCCAGCAATCAACTAAAATTTGCGACTGTAAACTGCAATTTTCTTACGCATTGTAGGAGAAATCTGAGCAGGAAGACATCCATCAGTAAGAAAAGTTAATATCTGATCATAATATGTAGATGGCATAGGGGGTTCTGCAGATTCATCATTAGTTGGTTCAATAACATAAATCGGAGGTGTGGTGTCATCTACACCGATCGGAGCTTCACCAGAATCTAAGCGAGAAAGGAAATCTACTAATGCATGTGAACTACTGGGCCGATGAATTACTTTGTAATCAAACTCTTGTAAAAGTAGAACCCAACGCGCTAATCGACCACCTAAATAATGTTGTCGTACCAGATAGACAAGTGCAGCATGATCTACATGAAAAGTAAATTTGCGGCCAAGTAAATAGTGCCTGAATTTCTTTACAGAATACACTAAACCCAGACATTCTCTTTTAGTTACAGAATAATTCTTTTCTGCAAGAGCAAGTCTTCTACTCGCATAATAAATAGGCCGAAACCACTTATCAGTTTGTTGCATTAAGACACTCCCAATGGTGATATCTAATGCGTCAACAAAAACATGAAATGGATGTTCCCAATCAGGAGGTTGTAGAATTGGAACCTGCATTAATAAGCTTTTGAGACGATCAAATGTTGTTTGACATTCTTGAGTCCAAACAAACTGTCGAGGAGTACTGGTTATTAATCTATTGAGAGGTATTGCCAAATGAGCGAGCCACCGTAAATGTCGACCATGCCACCTGACTTGACCCATGAATCGCATGACTTCTTTCGGCATAGTAGGCAAAGGTGCTTCTAACACAGCTGCAATTTTATCTGGATCGACTTGTATGCCTTATGCACACACAATATGGCCAAGCAGCTTACCACATGAAATCGCAAACACAGACTTGTTTGGGTTCAGGTAGAGTCTGTATTCATGACACTTCTCAAAGCAACACCGTAAATGATACAGGTGTGCTACCATCTTACCGAATAAAGAGAAATCATCTAGATATACTTGCATGAAAGAAGTAAGATAGGGGGAGAAGATTTCTTGCATACATCGTTGAAAAGTAATAGGAGCATTTCTTAATCCAAACCACATAACTGTACAAGAAAAAACACCCCAATTGGTAATGAACGTTGTTTTTGGTATATCTTCCTCAGCCATTCTGACTTGATTATACACTCTATATCCATCCAGAAATGAGTACATTTCGTGCCCAGCCACTCTATCCAGCATTGTATCAAGAAATGGAAGAGGAAACGAATCTGGCACCGTAGATGCATTCAGTTTCCGGTAATCCACACATATGCGTAGCTGCTTATTCTTCTTAGGGACGATAACAATGGGTGATATCCACTCAGCATGTTCTATTGGAACAATGAATCCAACTTTTAATAACCTATCAAGCTCTGCCTTTACCTGTGCTACGTAGTTAGGATTCATCCGGTAGCTGGGTTGTTTAATTGGTTTTGCTTCCGGTTTAAGTACAACTCGATGCTGATATATGCGAGGATCCAGACCCTTCATGACACGGTAATCCCATGCAAAAACATCAGCGAACTCACGAAGTAACTGGATCAGATCTGCTTGAAATACTTCAGACAATCCTTCCTTTATTTTGACAGGTCGTGGATTAACTTCATCCCCTAAATTATATGTGATCAACTGATCTTCTGGAACATAGAATTGACGAGGTTTTTCTGAATCATCGACTGATTGTAAAAGCTGTTGTAAAGCAGTTTCATCCTTAGCAGCAGTATTTTTTGTTTCTACTTCTTCGGTCACAGGCATCACCGTACAAACTGCCGGATTCCAGTGATCTACAACAGAAATAGTCCCTAAGGAAATTAAATCTATGTTATTCTTCAAAAATTCTTCTTCTTCGTCATCGGATAAACCATCTAGCATGTGAACTGGTTCTGCCACATAGGGTCTAACATGTAGTTGAGAGGGTTGAATAGCATCTAATTTTACAACATATTTTCGGTTATTGTCTTTGAAAGTGAGTTCCTGTGCGGACCAATCCTGTATAACCTTGGCTTGTTTCAGCCAAGGATGGCCGAAAAGAAGGTTATAATCAAGACTCGACTCTGGTAGTTCTAGAACTACGAAAGTTATCTTAAAAGTGGTTCCCTACAAAGTGATTGGCACATTCCGTACGAGTCCTACTAGATGGACTCTGGATTGGTCGGCCATTCTAACAAAAAACTACACAGGTTCAATTTCGGTCCATCCTAACTTTTTACAAAGTGCTGCAGTAGCTATGTTTACATCGGACCCACCATCAGTTAGAACTTGAGTAATTTTATGATTTTTGTACCATACCGTAATTAAAGGAACCGAGTGATCCACCGTAGAGTCAGTTTCTGGTTGTACTGTTGCCGTTGCTAGAATGCAGGCAGACTCAGGACTGAACTGTTGCTGAAACTATTGCCAAACTCCTGGTACTAATGCAAGTAACTAGCCAAGAGGGAGAGTAATGGATGCTTTAGATAAAATTTCCCATGCTTGATCTGCTTGATTTGTACTTTTCACCGATTTTGAAGATGATGCGTCGGTTACTGGAATTGACTCTTGCTCTTGTGTAGTTTCTTTTGACAGAGGAACTTGTGTCACCGGAATAGGATCTGGGAACATTGGAGGTTCTGTGGTGGTCCACTGACTAGCTTTATCATACATTCTTTGTTGTTCTCGGATGCTTGGTTCAAATATTTCAGCTGCTGGTTGCAGTGGCTTACCGGATCTGGTCTGAACTACTGCAGCTTGTGTTTCTATGGGTATGATATGAACCATATTTGTCATTGGGTTCTGGCGCTCCTTCTTCCTTTAATCATATTCGGCTGCATCTTTACAAAATCTTCAAATGTGTCCTAATTCACCACAGAAATGACAACGAGGAGGTGGCAAAGCATTACCTTCTTGTGGTGGACCTGTCTGCCAACGGTTTGCATTGTAGTTATTATTTCTTTGTCCTCGATAATTTTGGTAGCCTTGCTACTGGTTGTTTCTCATTTCAGGAGGTATATAGTGATTGGCAGGCTGCCCTGGTTCTTGTATAATTGCATTTACTATTACTGTTCCCTGCACTTTGGCATTGTATGCACATTTTTCGGTGGAATGTCAGATCATATTGCAGATAGCGCACTGGTATGCCCTGAATTCTTGCACGTGGTGCAGTACATCTGTCTGGTCGGATCTTCGACAACATTCTTACTCGCTTTTAACCATTCCAAGTCTTTTGTAAATCCTCCTACCTTATTCTTGAGCTGCAAAGCCATTGCAATAACCGCATCTAATGTCATAGCTCCCACACAGTGGATGATCATAATCTATCTGAGCTGCGGAGTTAATCCATTAATAAACCATTGAGTGATGACATCATCCGGTAGGTTTGCATAGGCCGGTGTTAGTTGCCTCAAATGCGTTCAGAACAGGGTGGCATATTCTTGCATGGTCTGGTGCAGTTTTTGTTTGTTGTTTTGTAAATAATCAAAAATTTCTGCCAGATTTTTCTTTAACCGGAATCTCTGCAAAAAAGCATCCCTTACTGCTTCATAAGTCACAAAATGATTAAAATCATATTCTGTAAGCCATCTGGCTGCTTCATTAACCAATGTAGACTCGAATACAATAGCTTTGTATGCCGGATCACGGGGATAATTTAATACTGCATAACTAATTTCAAAAGTACCTACGTGGGTACCAGGATCATCACCTGGAAACCCACCGAATTTGGTGTATGTCACTCTTGTTGGAGCCGGTCTGGGTGGAAATGGATGTTGTTGTTGCTGTTGTTGTTGTTGTTATTGCCCACTCATTGTGCCGGCGGTTGTATTGTTACTATCTTCTGAGTCCCGAGGCTGAATATCTGAACCGTCAGAATCTGTATCGTCAGCCTGTGCACTTTCCGGCTTGATAATATCGTTCAGTATCTTTCAGATTTCAGTTTTGAATAAGCTACCTTCCTCCTTGATATCAAATGTAGGGAAACTTACTCCGAATAGTGGTGACTGGAATGAAGATTCACCAGGAAATGGTAAACCGTCACCGAAAAATTGTGAACTCTCAGCAACGGGTACCGAAGTATCACCGAAATTTGTCGTATTTTCACCAGAACAAGGTAATGTTTCACCTTCACTGATTTCGTTGGCCAACACGCTTCTATCCTTAGACAAATTCGAATCTTGACCAGATTGTGTTAGGTTAACTGCATACTTCGTCCTGGTAGATTTTGGAGTGACTATATCTTCGATAGACTGTGCCACAATCGCATCGAAATCTACCGAAATTGCAGTACGTTCCACCGGAATTGCTACTAGCGTTCTTCACTTTCTTGATAACTGGGTTAAACTTATTTGCGCTTCTTCCTCCTGGAGGCGTCCTTAGAAAATTAGGTATCATCGAGGACTGTTGGTTTCTTCTATGCTTCGGGTATGATTCACCGGAACGAGTAACCGGCATATACTACGTTTGCAATACTTTGCATACTATTCTTCTTTACGGTCGATTCACAATCAATCAACAAACACTCTGGATGCAACTTTCCCATAATTAGTTGGCAACACTCTTGATGCCACATTCGCACAGACAAATGGCAACAATCTGGTGTTCGATTCCCACAGACGGCGCCAGTGTTAAATGTCGCTTGCCGTCAGAAGCGCATTTAAACACCTATTCGGGTTCTTGGGAGTGGAAGGGGTCTGTTAAATAGAGGCCCTATGCTTGATTTTCCCAAAATAACCACTTCATACACAACAATATACTAATGTTCAAGAACTCTATCAAGAATCTGTTTACGCTTCACAATCTTACTATCTGTAATCGAACTCTTCCAAGGCTTACCGAACACACTCCAGTTAATGCTCTCTTAGCGTACACGGCAGGCAATATTCAGTACCGTAATACAAGATTACTTTTGTCTAGCTTAAAGAACTGATCCAACACAAACTACCGTACACAACAGAGTCAATAACAGTAACTCAATCTATACCGTGCAGGTACGGATAATCCACCAGAATAGAAGACGCAAGATGATTCAGAATTCTCAACCACACAGTACTGAACGATCATTACTGGAGCATGGTCTTCATTAAACCACTTACAGAACATCAACAAAACAGAGAGACACAACAGTGCACAGCATTATCAAAACAATCACAACGAAAACTACACAGAACGATTCGCTCAGACAGACAGTCTGGCGATCTTCTGGTCGTCTATGTCAATCACAAACCGAACAGGTATCGATAAACAAACAAGACAACGACGAGAACAGAATACTCAGAATTACTCAATGCACACCACAGCAACGTTGCAGATCAATCACCCAGACAGACAGTCTGGTGATCCCACTGAGCGCCACCGAAGCGTCTCTTTTTCATTGATTTATAAAGATTACAAACATCTTTGTAACAACCTTTCGTTCGTGCGGAATATGAAAAGATTCAGTGTTTACAATTGCGAATCCGGCGGCCGACTAATAGGAGGCTGAAACGAGCTTAGAGTATGCTCACCAAATTTCATGCGATTTTGATACTGTGACCAGAGGGGTGTCGATGATGTTGTAGATGAAGTAGAAACCTGCTCTAATATCAATTGTTGGAGTTAGATGTCTGTGGAAGCATGCAAACAACATAAGGAAAGAATAAGCTTGGAGCACAACACACAATACTCAATGTATTACCACTAGAATGTACAAAGATAAGTAACTCATTAGGGCTATAGGCATATATACAAGCTGGGGGGAACCTCCTAAAGAGGGAAAAAAGTTCCCCGATAGTCCTAGTGTATTCACACACATTACCACCTAAATATATCAACAAAAACTAGGATGCCAAAACAATTACATTCATGAAGGGACACATGAAGTTTTTGATCTAGCTGGAGGATGAGCAATATTTCCCTCCAAAAAATAAACCAGTATTAGTAGAACCACCACATATGTTGGATGGCCTAGAGGAGGATGAAGAGTAGTAATTTCTAGAGCCTAACCAAGACTTACTATCATTTGGAGTAGTTGATGTCGAGCTAGTGGTCAGCTATGTCTCTGGCATAATGGAAGCTTTGATTTGTACAGAGTTGTTGGAACCACAAGAAGTTAAAGATGTAGAACAGATGATTACAGATCGAATGGAGCAAGAAGATATGTGTCGAAGAAGAATTTCTAGAAGTAGTGAATTTGGGCACACCAAAAGAACCCAAATCAATGCAAATTTGTGCAGAGCTTGCTCCGAAATTCTAGATTGCCCTAATTGCATTGTTACAGGAATATAAAGATGTGTTTCCATGGACATACGCATACATGAAAGGTTTAGATCCTAGATTATATCATCATAGGATTTTACTCAAATAAGATGCCACTTCGATGATGCCGTTGTAGTATAGAATGAATTTGCATTTTGCGAAACAAGTCAAACATGATATAGATCACCAAGCTAGTGCGGGATACATTGTTTCTATCGAGAATCTAGAGTGGGTATCCTTCGTCGTGGTTGTACTAAGGAAAAATAAGCAATTGTGAATCTGTGTAGACTACCGAAAGTTGAATGCAAGCACAATTCTAGTTCCTGTTCCAGTGCCCTTTCTAGACAATATGTTAGATGAAAATGTAGGGTGTGAGATGTATCCATTTTTGGATGGTTCTAGTGGATATAATCAAGTTCACATGGTGGAAGAGGATATACCAAAGATAGCATTCATTATGAATTTGGGAGTATTTTCTTGCACAATGATGTGGTTTGGATTGCAGAATGCTCCTATTACATTCCAGTGGTGCATGCAGTAAATCTTCGCCCCCTACCTTACATCCTTCATGTGGATATTCCTAGATGATTTCTCTGTTTCTGAAAAAATGGAAGCACATATGGAACATCTTTGAGCATGTTTTGATGCATGTCAGAAGGTTCTTCTAGAGATCCGAGTGCCACGAAACCTAAAAGAAGCGTTGCGATTCTTAGTCCAAGTATTGTGGCATGGGAGACATTTGAGAGGGTTGGCTCATATTGCAATATCTCTCAACCAATCAGCACATGTTTGACTAGCTAAATTCTAGTGGATAGAGAAGGCTCAATTAGCTTTTTAAAGGCTACGAAAGATGCTCACTGCAGTGCCAATCTTAAAAGCTCTAGATTGAATGGAACCACTCCATGTATTTGTGGATGCTTCCAAAATAGCCACTGGAAGTGTACTTATGCAGAAAGAGGGGTGGAATTGGTTCTGGCATGTCTACTATGGCGAGTGACAATTAACTTCCATGAAACAAAATTATTCGATGACAAAACGAGAGTGCTTGGGTTTAAGTTACTCAATTAAGAAATTTTGGTACTATTTACTAGGTAAGCTCTTCACTTTTCATGTGGATCACAGTGCACTCATGTACTTAGTAAAGCAACAGAATCTAGTGGGCAAAGTAGCTAGATGGGTATTGTTACTCCAAGAGTTAGAATATAATATTGTGCATCAACGAGAGGCAAGCTAATGCTGACTTTCTGTTGCACATTGACCATGGGGAATCAATGATGGGAGTGGACAATAATCTTCGGGATGTAGATGTTTTCATAGTTGTGGAAATTGAAGATGCTCTACAAACCTTTCCGACTTGGTATGAAGAAATGATTAGCTTCTTGGAAAATGGAGTAGCACCTTCACACTTGCGGCCAGGAGCATAGAGAAAGCTTGGACTTTGGAGACGTCAGTTCACCATCATCATGGGGCAACTTTATCACAAGGATCCGACTGATATATGGCTGCGATGTGTACCCGACATGAAGTGGTGGCAGTAATTCAAGAAGCCCATGCGGGTGAAGCAGGCCACCATTTTAATCATTTAATAACAACGTGGAAAATCCAGCAAGAAGGACTTTGGTGGCCAATGATGTACGCAGATGTACAGATTGCCATACAAAATTGCAATCCCCTATCAGTGCACAAGTAAACCATGGGACAATCACCACTTTCTGTTGCAGACGATCCTCCCCCCTGTAACCATTCTAGAAGTGGGTCTTGGACTTTATTGACCCTATTAAACCATCTACAGCCAGAACCAGAGCCCTCTACATTTTGACATGTACATACTATTGCACCAGATGGGCTTAGGCCTGGGCTACCAAAAAAGTTATGGTGCGGACAATAGACAAAAAACTTCAAAATGAAATTTTCCCGCATTTTGATTTACCTCTCAAACTAGTGTCAGACCGGGGCACATATTTTTTTAATCAGTTGATTATGAAGATCATTGTCAAATACCAAATCAAGCATAAATTTAGTTTCCACTACTATCCACGAGCTAATGGACTCGCAAAGAGTACTAACAAAGTTCTTATGCACATGTTGTAGAAAATTTTGCTTGATTCTATGGACGAATAGGAGACCATACTTCCTACCATACTTTGGGTGTACTGTACTTCGTATAAAGTTTCAATGGGGAGTACTCCATTTGAGCTTCTATGCAGTCAAGAAGCTATTCTCCCATTTGAATTCATTATTCCTAGTCTTCCGATTGTGGTACAGAAATGCCTATTACCAGAAGACTCTTTTGCATATTGGATGGATAAATTGTGTCAGTTAGACGATGCCAGAGAGATATACTCTTTCAAGCATTGACCGTTAACATACTTGAAGGGGTCTACTCTCTCTCGATCGATCGTCATTCTCAAGCATATCAATGAATCTTTAGCATCGGAAACTCTTAATGATGAGATCAAAAGACCTGAAGATATTGGTGACTATTGATGAGCGACCTTCTCAACTTGTGACCTTCAAAAGGTTTCTATATGAAAGCAATTTGGCTATGCAAATGAACACTTGAAAAGCATCTAGGCTCGTGGCTAAGTCGACATATTTCTAACAATTAAGTTATGGGTTCATATTCCACCATCATGATCAAATAGAAAACTTTTTTATTGTCGCCATTTTTTCAGACCGCCGATAAATATTCTACTTCTCTATAATAATAAGAGAGAATTATATTAGAAAGGCACAAATAGCGACATGACTTTTCTTCAGATATCTCTTCGATTGATTAAAGAAAAAGGAAGAGTTTTCGTAAAAGCAGAATGTTAAAGTTATCTTTTCACGATTACTACAGGAAAGTTTATTTCTAAATTCATGAATCAAAACGTATTAATGGAGGAAGCAATCGTTGCTGAAGGGGAAGATTTGTGTACGGAAGATGGCGAGCTATCGTTGATCTCCTGTCTATTCATCAGAGAGAAGAAAGCATTGTCTAGGAGAGCGAAGCAACTCCGAAGGCAATGACTTCTTCTGAGACATGACATCGCACTTGCGTTTTCATCTTTTTTAGCGCTCTAGGTAAGGTTTCAGACATAACCAGCTATGGAGCATTTCATGAATGTGTACTGTCTTCTTACGGATCTGTATTTCTTCTTCTGAGTTCTTCTTGATGCAATTCTTCTTCTGAGATTCCTTTTGCTTCCTTTTTGATGCAAGCGCTATCTGTTCCTGGTTATGCATGTACAACTTTTAGCAATAGTTGTACCGTCAATGGATGTCTATATAATAGTATTCATGCAGATGAAGTAGATAGCCATACGTACCGTCTTTTTACGGATCTGTAATTCTTCTTCTGAGTTCTTCCTGATGCAATTCTTCTTCTGTGATTCCTTTTGATTTCTTTCTGATGCAAGCGCTATCTGTTCCTGGTTATGCGTGTACTGCTTTTAGCATTAGTTATACCATCAATGGATGTCTATATAATAATATTCACACAGATGAAGTAGATAGCCATACGTTGACCAAGTACGTGTGTGGGGAGCATGCAAACGTTTCTTCATCACATTACACATTAATTCTCAACCTCATGAGTGATTTATGTTGCTATGCCCAATTTGTGTCTCAACCAATGTTCTCTTGTAAACTCTTTGTATCTGCTTTTGCTATTTCAATAACTTTTAGAAGGTAGTTAAAAAAAAAATTGTTCACACTTTCCATACCTTTCTCAAGACGAATTGAATTATTCTACTCTTCACATCCAAGTACTACTTGGAATGATGGAGAAATGTAAAGCAAAGTTCTATTCCTCATCATTTCTCCAATGTTCATCATCATGAATGATTTTGAAATCAATTTGCCAATCAAGATCTACTACATTTGTAGCAAATTTTGAGATGGTTCTACTGCAAACCAAAAATGTTATGTATCTCTGGTGCAAAAGGGAAAAATTTCTTGCAAGATCACTTTGATAGTGCACTGAAAGTCTAAAAGGAGCTCAAATCAAAGTTTTGATGCCATAAAGCTAAGTGGTTTTAATTAATAATGATGCTAATCATGTTCACATATTTTACTGTTTTTAAGACTATGAGTATAAGAATTTCAATGATCCCCTTAAGAAAGTTGTGACCTACTATTGTGGTTTCCGGACACACAAGAACACAAAGAAGAATAAGCAGCCTTGTGAACAACAGTACACTGAGTGCACTACCGAGTGAATGTGTAAAGGGCATGCATACATACAAGCCAAGGGGAAAAAACCACCTATGTGGGAAGCATTAAATAGCACCTACAACAGAGCACTTATCAATACATTTTACTAAATGCTAATTGAATATTAATACTCCGTAGTATCCATAATCTTACTAGTTTAAAGATCGCGACACCTACTGCAGAACTTGAGATCACAACAATTCATCAAAGATCATATAGGTACAAAAACCTTTGTAAGCAGAGTCCAAAAGTTGGTTGTTTCAACTTATATCAACAGGAATCTTCATAATTTTACTTAGGCAGCAGGCCTACGATTTGCTAGAAAATGCATTTTCTCACCTATAGACTACTTTCAATACGTTAAAACAATATTGAATTATGTGTACAAAGCATTAAAAAATAGGACTAAACTAGATATGTTATGAGCAGAAAGACCTAGAAAGTCGTGTGCAATTTCAGTTCTCAACACCCAACTTTGCCAACAAACAACCTTGCATGTATCGTGCAGCTTTAGGTATGCGAATGCCACTAAAGAAATTACAATTTTATAGTTAGGCGGAATGCATGCACACATCAAGAAAACATAAATGATATCAAATGGTGGTTAAAAATGTTCATATCATGGCTCTCACTTGAAATGTCAAAAAAATATTTTAAACAGACAATCATGTCATTAGTAGATATTAAATCTTCATAACTTTGATTCAGTAAATGAGCGAAAGGTTTAAAGTTAAAAAAATACTAAGATCGCACTAATATAATTCATGTACACGATCAAAAAAGCATTTGATTTTTGCAACATAAAGTATGAGTGTATGAGTGTATGGTCCTAGTGTGTTCACACACATCACTACCTAAATATATCAACAAATACCCCTTGGGAGTGATGGAGTGAACAAGGAGTTAGCACTCATGTATAAGGAAGTGCAAAGCTATGTGGAATCAAACCACAAAAGGAAGTAAGGCCAAAGCTTTGCGGAAAGCTACAAACTTCTCCCTAGGTAGAGCCTTCGTGAAAAGGTCTGCAATGTTCTCCTGCGTGGGCACATATGCCAAGCTGATCTCCCCAGTAGAGAACCTCTCCCTGAGATAATGATAATGCACCTCAATGTGCTTAGTGCGAGCATGGAACACAAGGTTCCTCGCAATTGCCAATGTGCTCTCACTGTCAAAGGGGATAGTGGTGGCAAAAGACTAACCAACACCCAAATGAGACATAAGGCATCTGAGCCACACACACTCAACAGAAGCTGTGAAAGTTGTCCTATACTCAGCCTCACAACTAGAAGTGGCCACAGTAGGCTGCTTCTTGCTCAACCTTGATATACTGAGCTACCAAGCATGAAGCAAAAGCCACTAGTGGACACACGAGTGTCATAGCAACCAACCGAGTCAGAGTAAGGAAAAGCATGCAAATCTCGCAGTAGTGATCCCCCCTTGGGATAAAACAACCCAAGTAGCCGAGTACCACTCAAGTAGCAAAAGATGCGCTTAACTGCTTACCAATGCTTGACACCATGGCAGTGCATAAACCTGCTCATCAGTGAGACAACAAACTGAATATCTAGCCGAGTAATGCATAAGTAAATCAAGCATCCAACAGCCTGTTGATAGAGAACAACATCAAATGCATCTCCAGCATCCTGAAGACTTAATCGTAAACCTGTCTCCATAGGAGTGGCAATAGGCTTACAGTCTTCAAGGTTGAAACGCCGCAATAATGTGTCAATATATTTCGTTTGACACAAGGCCATTCCACCATCAACGTGCATAAAATGAATGCCCAAATAGTGATGCAAATGCCCCAAATCAGACATCTCAAATGAGGCATGTAAATCAGCCTTAAAATCAGCAATATGCCACTCATAAGGACCAGTGAGGAACATGTCATCAACATAAACCACAATGATCAGAAGCACATCATTAGCCTGCTTAACACATAAGGTGCTTTTAGTTGGACTGTTGTCGAAACCATGTGCAATTAGATAGGCATGTATCTTTTCATACCAAGCACGTGGTGCTTGATTAAGCCATAAAATGCCTTCTTTAACCTACACACCTTGTTCTCATGCCCTTTCTGCACAAAGCCACGGGGCTGAAAAACATACACTTCTTCATGCAAGTCCCCATTAAAAAATGCTATTTTGATATCCAACTGATGTACATTCCAACCATGATGAGCTACAAGTTTACAGATGCTACAAACAATAGTCATTCAACAAGTAGGTGCAAAGGTCTCATCAAAATCAATGCCTCTTTCCTGCGCATAACCCTTTGCAACAAGCCTAGCCTTATACCTATCAATTGTACCATAAGGATTATGCTTCAGCTTGTATGCCCACTTAGTCCTAATGGCCTTCTTGCCAATAGGCAAGTCACATAAAGACCAAGTACCATTCTTCATTATAGCATCATATTCAAATTGCATAGCAACCATCCAATTTTTTGAATCTTGTGCTTCATCAAATGAAATAGGCTCATTCTCATCACAAAGATTAGACGCAACCATAGCATAGCAATCTAATGCAAAAGAGGCACTATGAGAGCCTGATCTAGTACGATATGATAGAGGTTCATCTAATATGCTATCACGCAAAGTCTGCACCATCCATTTTGGCATAGTTTTTCCTCCTCAATATCATCTCTCTCATCAACAAGTGCATCATGTAAATCTGCATCAGAAATGGGATGATCTGCATCATCACATGAAACCTACAAAGGTTGAGAAGTTGCCTCATTAGGACCAGCACTAGACTATCTACATGTAAAAAGAGGCAAAGTATCCTACATGTCTTTGGAGCTAACAGATGTCTCCTTAGTACATGAAAGCAAGGGTTGAATAGCATCTTCCACAAATACAACATCAGGGCTAACCAAAATGCTTTTAGTCTATGGATGATATAGACGATAGCCTTTACTTTCAGAACTATACCCAACAAAAATAAATTTTACTCCAATTTTCTACGATGTTGTTCAAGCACTAATGCATATGCCAAACAACCAAAAACACATAGATGAGCAACAGATGGCTAGCGATCATGCCAAGCAAGGTGTATACGGCATTGTACAATGGTGTTTTATCCCACGTTCAACCAGAAATGCATTAAAATCAGAAGACATATATTCCCCCCCTCGATCAGAATGGAGGGTGCCCATTTTACATGTTGACATATTTTCAACCAAAACCAAAAACTCTTTGAAGCACATGAACACTTCGGACTTTGCCTTCAATGGATATACCAATACATGCCTGGAAAAATCATCAATAAAAGTCACAAAGTAAAGATAATTTCCAAAAGAAGGTGTCTGCATAGGACCACAAACATCATTATGTACAAGCTACAATTTCTGAGTAGCCAAAACTAAACCATCTTTTGGAAAGGAGGAACGTTCCTTTTTGCCCAAAATACAACCTTCACAAACATGTTTTCCAGGTGCCTCAAGTCTGGGCAAAGAGGGCACCACTTGAGATTTCTACAAGCATATCAAACTAACAAAATTCAGATGACCAAAGTGTGCATGCCAAAGCTTTATATCTGACATAGCCTGAGAATCATGTACTGCACATGTTGAATCATTTACATATCTTTCATAGTCTATGAGCTTATACAACCCATGACATAAAATGTTAGAAGCAATAATCACATCGCCATTTGATAGATCATGAATTGTACATATCTCATCAACAAATTTCACAACCAAGCCAATCTTGGCTAATGCAAAAACTGATAAGAGATTTTTCTTGATCCTTAGCACAAACAAAGCATCTAACAAAGTGAAAGAACTACCATCAGCATTAGTCAAAATGATCTTACCAAATCCCATAATAGGATAAGAGGAGTTGTTGGTGCATGTAACAGTATTCCTTGTAGGGGCAGGCTCGAGTGAAGAGAAGAAACTGTGCTACGAGGTAATATGTTTGGTCCCCGCACTGTCAAAGTACCAAACATCTGAGTCTACTGCAGACATGCACTGCTCATGAGAAGATGGGTCAAAACTCCAAAGAGTAGTAAACGCCCATTCTTCTTCTTGCACAAGATTAGCAGACTCTGTTTTTGGTGTAGAGGCCTCTACAACAACCATTCCAGCCTCTTTCTTCTTTGCCTCTTTAGCAGCTAGATTTGGATATGCTAGTGCAAATACCAAGCCTACACACTTGGCTAGATATAAAGACTTTATGTGCAAATTTTTTAGGACCCATGAGAACCATTGCTATGGATTCTTTACTTTTTTACCAATTGTAAAAGTCTATTTCACTTAGGAAAATATTTGTAACTACCACTAAACTCATGGAGGTTGTTAGATGGAAAGGCTACGACTTTATTTTGAGAGAATATCTCCTAGATTAGAGGATCACTTTTCTAGAGGAAGCCAATGAAGAATTCAAATTCAAAATTCAAATGAATCATCTATAAAAGATGATTGAAAAAACTCGTTGTATAGATCACTCCATATCCAAGTCCTTTTTTATCTCATTGTAGGAGAGTGTGGCTTACTTCATAGCCTACATCTCTTAGCACCATTGAGCATTGTTTATCAAGCCAATGATCATGTACAATATTGTTTTCATAATACAATAGATCATCCATTATATCTGCTCGTCTCTCTATCATTGTCACTTACTATAGTCATTTTGTATTGCTCATATCTCACCATTTCTCCACGATTTTCAATGTTCTATAGCTTGTTGGAGTCAGATCCAAGTTCGCTACATGGTGACAAATTTTGAAGACATTCTATTTTGTAAAGTTGGAGAAAAGTGTGGCGAGGTGATCACTGGTCAAACTCTATAGAGGTCCTAAAAAATTGAGGATAAAGATTTGATTGCTAAATTGATTGCTTTTGTGTATAGTGTATCATTTCAAGTGATTGCACTTGGAATCATTAGCTCATTAAACTAATTTAATATCTCCAAGATGAAGTTTTCTAATTCCTATTGTATTAGATGCATTGAGCTTAACAAGCAGCAGGTGTGTGAACAAAAATAGAAGGTTTTCGTTGATTCTCGAACTTCAAAGTAGTATGTTTTGAAGCAATCATTTTTCACATCATTTTCAAAGTACATAGGCACTTGTTTAGTGTCAATGGAAAGCTAACAAGGCCTACAACGCAACTCTGAAGCAAAAGAGGACTCGCACAAAGCAGGGATTAGGAGTACCTACTCATTTCTTGGAGTATCCATCCATCTTTCCCAACAGTGGTATTAGAGCAAAGCTAAGGTAAAATAGGACATGGTTTTCCTTCTTTCATTGATAAATTGGACAGGAACAACTACCAACCATGGTCCTTGAGGATGAAGAAATACTTGCAAGGAAGGAGTCTCTATGGATACATCTCAGGAGATGAGGAGATGCCCATTTTCAGAAGTAAAGGACAACCTACAAAAGAGGAACATGAAAGACTCAATTCATGGTGTGCCAAAGATGCATTAGCAAGGTCATACTTACTTAACTCAATCTCTGATTTTCTTCCTCCACATACTAGGAACTGTAAGACATCCCAAGAGACTTGGGAAACATTGCCTTTGTATTTCTCTTCCAACACAAGGGTTAGGAAGAACCAATTGTGGATTGAGTTTACCACTCAAGAAAGCAACCCAAGCAAGGCATCTTAGAGTATGTGACCAAAGTCAAGGATGTAGCTAATCAATTGGCAAGCATAGGAGAAGAAATTGAAGAGGAGTAGATTGTAAGACAAGTAATCAATGGTATTAAAGCAGATGACAAATGGGAGAGCTTCACAACTGCCATGGAATTATACATGGACATGCACATTCCAAAACTTACGACACTCATGGGCAACTCTTCACCCATGAAGCCAAGATTAACAAGAATGAAGAATCATCAAGAGGTAATAGCTCTTTTGCCCTATACACAAACAAAAGTAAGTCTAAAGAGAAAGGAAAAAGCAAGAAGATTGAGGATGAAGTAGCTACCTCCCAAGCCAACTATGCAGGGAGAGGTAGAGACTCAAGAGGAAGGGGCAGAGGAGGTACGAAAGGTAGGGGGAGACCTTATAACTCCTCAACATGTAATCACAAATTGTGGAAAAGGGTTTGCAGGTCAGGTTCAACAAATTTTGAGCATTTGTGGAGGATCCCCAACAAGGATTCAAGAAAATTACCAAAGGAGAAAAGATAGGTAGATTATTCACTTTTGAACTTGAGGATACAAGGAATATTGCACTTTATAGTTACAAAGACCAAACACTATCAAAACTTGAAATTCGGCATAAGAGATTAGGACATATTGGTGAGAGAACTTTAAAGCAAATATGTAGAGATCAATGTGTACTTGGGATACCTAATGTATCCAAGCAACACATGATCTATAAATGTGGTGCTTGTGCGTTTGGAAAATCTCACAGGTTACCCTTCTCAAGGAAGGGTACATCCATGAGGACTACCTAGAGCTTGTCCATACAAATGTATGGGGACCAAGTAAGGATCCCTCAATTTCTAGATCAAGGTATTATGTATCTTTCATTGATGATTTTAGTAGGTGGACTATGTTATATTTTATGAAGCAAAAACATGAAGTATTCAATTGCTTTAAAAAGTATCCTGCACTTGTTGAGAACCAAACAGGAAGAAGTCTAAAAAGACTAAGGTCACATGGAGGAGGTGAGTACTTCCCAAATGAGTTTGATGCATTCTTGCAGGATAGAGGAATCAAGAGAGAAATTACAACAAGGTATACCCCTGAGCAAAATGGGGTAGCAGAGAGGAGAAATAGACTATTTTTGAAATGGCTAGGTCAATGTTAAATGAGAAAAAATTACCTAATTACTTGTGGGTAGAGAGTGTATCTACTACCACTTATCTTGTAAATAGGTTGCCATCAAAGTCTCTTGATGGAATGACCCCATATGAAGCATGGCATGGTTGACGACCTCCACTTGATCATTGCAGGATCTTTGGATGTGTTGCTTATGTGCATATCCCTTCTCAAATCAGAGGTAAGCTAGACCCTAAGGCAAAAAAGTGCATCTTCATAGGGTATGACTTGAATCAGAAAGGATACAGGTTCTACAATCCTTCTAACAAAGGATTTATGTTCAATAGAGATGTTGTCTTTGATGAGAATGACTCTTGGTTTGAACGTGAATGCAGGAGAGTAAAGTTACCTTATGACTTGGAAGAGGAATTTCCAAGCCTCACTAAAGAGGAACCAAACAAGATTGAAGACATCAATTGAGATGGTGAGGATATCATCAACCTAGAACAATTCAAGGCATGGAAATCGAAAGGCAAAGTCAAGATGAAGAAATTGGAGGATACACCTGAATTATCCAACCAAGCAATCAGAAGATCACAAAGGGAGAGCAAGAAGCCAATTAGATATAGGTATGACACTTCTTTAGTTACTAACCGCTCTATTTATCTTGCAAAAGACTTGTCATTTGAAGAGCCATCATCATATGAAGAGGCAAAGACTAAGGCGGAATGGAAGGAAGCTATGGATGAGGATATTGAAGCACTCAAGGAGAATGATACTTGGGAGCTAGTGCCAAAGAAAGATTCTATAAAGATAATTGGTTCTAGATGGATCTATAAGATCAAGAGGAATTATGATGGATCAATAAGCAGGTACAAAGCTAGAATTGTGGCTAAGGGTTTTGCACAAACCTAAGGAGTTGATTATGAAGAAACCTTCTCACTTGTGGAAAAAATGCCAACCATCAGGGTATTGGTAAGTGTGGTTGCATCAAAGAATTGGAACATGTATCAATTGGATGTAAAAAATGCATTTCTGAATGGCTGGATTTCAGAGGAGGTATACATGTCTCAACCTTCTGGCTATGAGGACCCAAGAGAGGTAACATGTGTGTGTAAATTGAACAAAGCTCTTTATGGATTGAAGCAAGCACCTAGGGCATGGAACCATAGGTTGACTACATACCTTCAGGATCAAGGATTCATCATGAGTAAAGCAGATACTTCTCTCTTTGTTCAGAGGAGTAATTTAGAGGTAATATACCTATGTGCATATGTTGATGATATCATACTCACAGGTAATGATGCTAATGGCATCAAGCAGATTAAGAATCAAATGATGCACGAGTTCAAAAACAGTGATCTAGGATCACTAAAGTATTTTCTTGGACTTGAGTTAGTCTATACTAACTCTGGAATTTACATTACTCAGAGAATGTACATACAGGACATGTTAAAGAATTTTCATTTGAATGATGCCAAGGTAGCAAGCACTCCAATGGAGCTAAACCAAAAGTTAAGTGCTCATGAAGGTGATGTGCTTGATAATATTGCAGGATATTGAAGCATAGTGGGAAGTTTGAACTAATATGCTACATTGACAAGGATTGATATTGCTTATGGAGTAAGCATTTTAAGTCAATTTATGCACAAAACCTAGGGCACCTCACTTGGAAGCTGCCAAGAGGATTTTGAAGTACCTTTAGGGCACTCAAAATCAAGGATTATACTTTCCTTATACCTCAGATTTGGACATCAAGATATATTCAGATACAGATTGGGCAGGTTGCAAAGATGATAGAAGGAGTACCTCAGGCTACCTATCTTTTGCAGGCAACAAAACTATATCATGGTCTTCAAAGAAGCAACCTATTGTTGCTTTATCTTCTATAGAGGCGGAGTATAGAGGATTGGCCAATGCTACACAAGAGGCCATATGGATCAGATTGTTATATACACGTTTGGATTTGCATACTACATGTCCAATTATTTTTGGAGTTAATACAAGCTAATTCATCTTGCAGCAAATCCTATTTATCATGCTAGGACCAAGCATAAAGAGGTCCACTATCATTATGTGAGAGAAAAGCTATTGAGCAAGGAAATTCAGTTGCCCTATGTATCAACCAATATGCAATGTGCATACTTATTGACTAAAGCACTAGATGGTATTAAACTTTGCAGGTTTAAGTCTCTGATTGGATTATAGGACATTCAAGAGGAGTGAATAAGAAGACCAAGCCAAGATGCTTAGCTTGAGGGGGAGCTGTTGGTGCAAATACCAAGCCTACACACTTGGCTAGATATAAAAACTTTATGTGCAAAGGTTTGAGGACCCATGAGAACCATTGCTATGGATTCTTTACTTTTTAACCAATTGTAAAAGTCTATTTGACTTAGGAAAATATTTGTAACTACCACTAAACTCGTGGTGGTTGTTAGATGGAAAGACTACGACTTTATTTGGAGAGAATATCTTGTTGGAGATAGACGTCTACGGAAGCACGTGAACAACACAAGGAAGAAGAAGAAGCTTGGAGTACAAACACACAATACTGAATGTATTACTAGAGAATGTACAAAGATAACTAGCCCATTAGGGCAATAGGCGTATATACAAGCCGGGGGAAAAAAAACCTCCTAAAAAGGAAAAATAGTGCCCCGACGGTCCTAGAGTGTTCACACACATCACTACCTAAATATATCAACAAATCCCCCCTGGGAGTGATGCGGTGAACAAGGAGCTGGCACTCATGTATAAGGAAGTGCCAAGCTATGTGGAAATCACTCCACAAAAGGAAGTAAGCCCAAAGCTTTGCGGAAAGCTTCAAACTTCTCCCTAGGCAAAGCCTTCGTGAAAAGGTCTGCAATGTTCTCCTGCATGGGCACATATGCCAAGCTGATCTCCCCAGCAGAGAACCTCTCCCTGACATAGTGATAATGCACCTCAATGTGCTTAGTGCGAGCATGGAACATAGGGTTCCTCGCAACTGCCAATGCGCTCTGACTGTCAGTGAAGATGGTGGTGGCAGAAGATTGGCCAACACCCAAATCAGCCATAAGGCGTCTGAGCCACACACACTCAACAGTCGCTGTGAAAGCTACCCTATACTCAGCCTCACAACTGGAAGTGGCCACAGTAGGCTGCTTCTTGCTCAACCAAGATATACATGAGGTACCAAGCAAGATATACATGAGGTACCAAGCATGAAGCAAAAACCACTGGTGGACACACGAGTGTCATAGCAACCAGCCCAATTTGAGTCAGAAAAAGCATGCAAATCAGGCGGTAGTGATCCCCCTTGGGATAAAACAACCCAAGTAGCCGAGTACCACTCAAGTAGCGAAAGATGCGCTTAACCGCTTTCCAATGCGTGACTCCTGGGCAATGCATAAACCTGCTCATCTGTGAGACAGCAAACTGAATATCTGGCCGAGTAATGCATAAGTAAATCAAGCATCCAACAGCCTGCTGATAGAGAACAGCATCAAATGCATCTCCAGCATTGTATATACAAGCCGGGGGAAAAAAACCTCCTAAAGAGGGAAAAAAGTGCCCCGGCGGTCCTAGAGTGTTCACACACATCACTACCTGAATATATCAACATATCTCCTAGATTAGAGGATCACTTTTCTAGAGGAAGTCAATGAAGAATTCAAATTCAAAATTCAAATGCCTCATCTATAAAAGATGATTTAAAAAACTCACGGTATAGATCACTCCATATCCGAGTCCTTTTTTATCTCAATGTAGGAGAGTGTGGCTTACTTCATAGCCTACATCTCTTAGCATCATTCACATTGTTTGTCAAGCCAATGATCATGTACAACATCGTTTTCATAATACAATAGATCATCCATTATATCTGCAGGTCTCTCTATGAGTGTCACTTACTACATTCATTTTGTATTGCTCATATCTCAGTCATTTATCCACGATTTTCAATGTTCTATAGCTTATTGGAATCACTCCAAGTCCTCTACATGCTGAAAAAGTTTGAAAACATTCTATTCAATAGATTTGGAGAAACGTGTGTCGAGGTGATCACTGGTCAAACTCTGCAGAGGTCCTAAAAAATCAGGGGTAAAGATTTGATTGCTAAATTGATTGCTCCATGTATAGTGTATCATTTCAAGTGATTCCACTTGGAATAATTATCTCATTAAGGTAATTTAATATCTCCAAAGGAATTTTCCAATTCCTCCTATATTAGAAGCACTAAGCTTAACAAGCAGCAAGTCTGTGAATAAAAATAGAAGGTTTTTATTGATTCTTGAACTTGAAAGTAGTCTATTTTGAAGCAATCATTTCTCACATCATTTCCAAAGTACATAGGCACTTGTTCAGTGTCATTGAAAAGCTAAGAGGGCCTACAACTCAACTCTGAAGCAAAAGAGGGCAGGTACAAAGGAGGGATTAATAGTACCTACTCATTTCTTCGAGTATCCATCCATCTTTCCCAACAGGATAGTCCTTTATGATATGATCATTTCTGTTAGAGCACTTGCAAAACAATTTCCACTTTTCTTATTTCTTTTCATCTTTTTCTTCCCTCTTCAATTGTGCAAAATTAGCAGATTTCTGCTTACTAGTTGAAGAGCTCCATTTTCCTTTGCCCTTCTAACTAGCCAGGAAAGCTTGATCTGCAACACATATAATGGACCTAATCTGCTTGGACTAATCTTCCTGCAAAAGAATAGAGACTAACTCCTCAAATGACAAGGCATTTGGATTGCCGTTCATCATCAATCGGAGAGTAGAAGCAAAACTCTGATATGAATCAGGAAGATCATTCGGAACGGTCTGCACGAGTGAGCTATCTCGTATAACCTCATCAATAAAAATCAACTATTCCTTCAAGTCTTTGATCTTTGTTAGAAACTTATCCATAGAATCACCTTCATTCATGTGCTCATTCTCCAACTGTTTTTGGGGGTAAGCAAAAAGAGCCTCATTCCTATCTTCGTACAATGTGGTAGTGTATCCCAAGCATCCTTAGTTGTTTTGTAAGAGTGAATATGAGGAATAATGGCATGTTTCACAAACAAAGCTATCAATGCATGTGCCTGGGCATCTGTGCCATCCCAACGAATTTTCTCTGCAGTAGGTGCAGGAGAAACCGTAGCACGAACAAGAATATGCACAATATCATCATCTTCGACACCTTCTGCATCGGTTTCAATACTTGCAGTTGTAATAGTTGCAGGTGTGATAGGACGTTTTTCAACACCCTGCACAATATTCCACAGTCCTTTTGCAACCAATACATGTCACATCATATAAGCCCATAACGTGTAGCTGGTACCATCCAACTTATCCTCAACAGTCAACATACGTCACTACTTTCAGCCATGGCTAGTGACTAAAATAACTTGATGAAAAAAATTGATTGTATCTCAAAAAGTTGAACATAATTGCCAAGATGAATTCTGTTTCACTTGTAGGAGAGTTCGAGATTACTGGCGAACCGAAACTCGTATATACCTTTGGCACAAAAAGACAAAATAGCTTGCACGAGCTCTACGATAGTGCATTCGGAGGTCGAAACGAGCTCAGATCATAACCGGAGATACTACAACTAGAGAGGCATCAACGATGCCCTAGACGAAGCCGCGACCTGCTCTGATACCAATTGTTGGAGTTAGACGTCTACAAAAGCACGCGAATAGCACAAGGAAGAAGAAGAAGCTTGGAGCACAACACACAGTACTGAATGTATTACTAGAGAATGTACAAAGATAAGTAGCCCATTATGGTAATAGGCATATATACAATCCGGGGAAAAAAAACCTCCTAAAGAGGGAAAAAAGTGCCTCGGCGGTCCTAGTGTGTTCACACACATCACTACCTAAATATATCAACAAGAGCTAGTGGTCCAACAAGTACAAAAGCGTACATGCACTACTAGTCTTCATGTCACATGTGACATCAAGCCCATTGGGGCCATCCTCTACATTGGATCTAGAATGGGTTCATGCGTTTTATAAGACACCTATATTCCTCATGCTTATTGTACCCAATTATGCAGCCAAAGCATGTGAAACCCTATCCATGAATCAAGTTCTCTATATGTTTGCTTACTATTTTTTAATTGTCTCTCACATCATACTTTAATTCCGAATTTAGTTTTTTTATAATCCTAATAAGTCTATACGTCTATCTAATGAGTTGTCATATGATTGAGTTGGATAATGATAGCTCTTGCAAATGCTTAATGCAAGATAAACTATTCATTGCTTTCACTTAAATGACAATTAGGATTTCATAGGCTAATTACACATAGTAAGAATAAAATTGTTAGTATATTTTAGTAGTGATGTGTGTAAAGGCACTTAGGATTGTTGGTGCACTATTTTTCTATTTTAGAGGGTTTTCCGCATTGCTTATTAATGCCCATAAACGTAAAGGCCAATGTAGTTTTGTAAAATCTAGACTTACTAATACACTCTATGTTGTGCTCATAAGCTTCTTATTCTTCTTCATTTGATGTTTCTACGCCTTATCGATCTTGAAACTCCAAAACTTGGTGGTATCATAACAAGTATTTTTATCTTCACGTGCATTACCAGAATACTCTTCCTAATGGGGGAAACATTAACACATCCCCTATGCAAGGGGAAGCATGAATGGCCTCATGGGCATAATGTCTCGCACTCAATGCATTCAAACATTAGTGTTCGAAAGGAATGAGCTCAAGATCTTTGACACGCTCTAAAGACACGCATTGAGCTAGCCATTCTCCAATCGAAGGCCTTCTTTAGTTCAAAAGCATAGGATTAATTCCTTGCTTGAGTTGGCTCTCCATCGTCTCTTATGTGGCTTCTCCATAATAGGAGCTACATTTTGTTTTGATGAACTTTCTGAGCCTCTTGCTTCAAAAATTAAGGACTACACGACATTCCTTGGAAAATGCGCTTTCCCCCGTTCAGAAACTTTCCATCTTCATAAATATAGATCTTCATGAAAGAGACCATATTTCTTTCGATAGATTATGCCTCTTCTACAGTATATGTTGGGGCTTTCTAAATCGAGTATGAACAATGTCCAACAACAGGAACTCATTTTCACCTGCATATATCAACACAGCACGCATACATACACTCACGAGTACGTACACTACATCACATTCCGCACGCCCATAACCCAACGTCTCACACGACAACATGCCATCAGATGGAGGAGAATGTACACAATATGGTGCCACAGACTAAGCAGATACACCAAGTCGTCACACAAAAGTGCATACTCCAAAGTCGTCACGCGGAACCATGCACCACCTCCTTACACAGAACCATGCACCGCCTCGTCACACAGAACCATGCACCACCTCGTTACACAGAACCATGCACCGCCTCGTGACCTCGAGATTTAGCATACATCACACGGCAGGGGATAAACTTCCTATACAACAACACATGAAGCTCGCTTCTACCTTAAAGCTCAATCCCCTTTCAACAAAATACTTCTCCAAAACAGCACATGGTTCTCCTTGTCCTCCCCTGTACCCAAAACAGGAGACAACCAGGAGACAACCATAAACAAGAAAAACAAGAAGCCCCCTCTCCTCGGCGGCCTCTCCTTTCGACCACGGCTTCGCAAAATAACAGCCAACTCTCGTTCTTTCTTTTTATTGCTTAATAACAAATATACATACTTTTCATTTTTCTAAGGAATTAGACGTCATCCCCAATCACATGCATCCCGCGCCAACACACACACACATACATACACACATATATATATATATATATATATATATATATATATATATATATATATATATATATATATATATATATATATATATATATATATATCCTTGTAATGACATTCACTTAGTGCCATAAAACTTATCATTAAAGATGATATCCATAGCATTATCCATAACCAAGTGGCCACTGATATAGGAATTGAATCCTCTTCCTCAATGTTGCACTTAAGGGTATGTCTGTTCTTCTCTGTTCTATGGATTTTTATAGGTTCACCCAAATCAAAAATCTAAAGGATCTCCTCTTTTCCTTCATAGACCTCCTCTCTACTTGAGTTGTTTGGAAAAATTCCATAGTAGGAAGATGATTCTTCTCCTTGAAGCCAAGCTAACATGTTCTCTTCTTCATATAAATCAAAATCTCGGTTTTCCAACATATCTTTTTCTATACAAATACCAATTGTCTGCATCGTGTTGGTATGCCTTTGGTTGTCTCACCCTTCTTCTAAAAATATCTATTGAAGCTCTTTTCCTTCTTGTTTTTACCCACATAATATCCTTTCCCCAATAATGTAACACATTGGCATGCCGTAACAAAATGTCTCCCAATCAACAGGGGAAAACTTCTATCTGCCTATGATAGGCTTAAGACAACAAAATCCAAAGTGAAGATGTTACCTTGTATCTCAACTAGGACTTCAGGGAACACTTTTCATAGTATGCTCAGGCATCAAGTTAATGTGAGAACCACCATCCACTATAACTCCTTGTAATTTATGTCCTCTAATAGTTACTATGAGACATGAGCTCTTATAATCTATGAGGGTTGCTTCCCCTACAAATTTATCATTATTCATAGCAATAGCCTTTGCCACTAAAGTGGTTGTGGAGGCCTCATCAATCATCTGCAAGACCTCTGATTTGAATTTTGCATCCATATTTATTAGCTAAAAAATACTAACCTTCTTTTTTATTGATTTGAGTAGCCTTGAAGCCTCATATTCCTTAACAACATGGGCTCTATTTGATTGTTTAAAATCCTCACGATCCCTGTTGAATGCATGCCCAATGGCATCACTAGTACCTATAAACTCTTCTTTTTTTCTTGTATTTTCACATGTAGTGCCTCTCTCCTCATGTGCCCCTTTATCCTTGTTTAGTCCAATAGTACTTGACTCTTGGCCTATGCCTATTTGAGCTATTCCTTTGCTCCTTATCTGCATAACAAAAGAAATCCATTTCTTCCAACTCCACTACCCTAGAAGATGGTGATGGCATACTAACTTGTTCTATAAATTTTTTTATTGTTTATATATATTATTTGTATGTGAGGCCCACATCTAAATGCCTTGTTCTTTGGACAACAATTGGTATAATGATCCCTAGCTTTTGGGCAATTTCTGTGGGGAGGGGCATTTTCTGGTAGAGGGTACTTGCTCTGATAATGCCCACATTCCCCACACCTAAAACAAATGATTGACCTCCTTGGGCCATTTCCAAAGTTACCCCTAGGTCATGGGTTATAAGTTTTACCTTGACTGGGCATAACTTCCATCATATTCATTTGCGATGGCATCCCTCCTTGTCCCAATACATTTGTGCAGGCATCCCTCTTGAGTGACACTCATGAGCTTCATGTCTGACTTTCCTACATAATTGGCAAGTAATGCTTAGAAGAGGGCAATCACTTACCACATGTCCTTGTTTGTTGCACATGGTGCACCACAGTCCCTTTTTGATGCCCCCACAAACTTCTTGTAGTCCTTGTCGTAGTTGTGCTAACTCCTCTGCTTGGACCTCTTCTTCTTTTTGTAACTTTCAAGCTTCAATTTCACATCTCAATTGAGTTACTACATTTTCTTCTTCTTTTTGGGGCTTGTTCCTCCTTGAACTCTCAAGTTCTTTCCTTAACTATATCACTGGGTCCCTCAAGTTCCATATGATATGGTAGAATAGAAGAACCTATTCCATATCATATGGAGCTTGAGGGAGCACCAACTCCTTATTCCATTGGGATCTGATTTTCTCTATCCTTGTTGCTATAGAAATAAATTCCTCAATTGGTTCTCTAGGGAGAACCAACTCCTTAATCTTACATTGAGTTGAAATCAGAAGTGTTTGGCCAACCACTTCTTAAGAAAGAAATCTTGAGGGAGGTCAGGTAGTTTAGCCATGATTGCTTTTGCTCTAGTGAGAAATTCTCCAAATGTCTCCTCAGTATAGTCCCCTTATTTTGCATAAGACCAGAAATCTTCTAACATGTTCATTGGGATCTTCATGCACTAGTACTCTAAAAGAGGGAATTTGATATTTAACCTTGAAAGTGGAGTTTCCAAGTCTATGTGAGCCACCAACTTACCGAGGATGTTTATGATAGAGGGCTCATTGACCTTCGAATAGCATTTCTTCTTGTTGCTTTGCAAGGAACCCTCAAAGTTTGAGACCGGGTTGTGGTCATGAGTTGTGCATTCTCCTTCTTAGGCTAAGAGAGTTACAAGTAAGAGAAAAACTACCTCTCAGTCCAACACTATTGGTACCTTCTTATTTCTTCTATACTTTGTGATATTTGTTCTCCTATGTTCAAGCCTCCTTGTTAGGAGATTCTTTACCAAAAAGGAACTTGAGTATTTGTAGGAGAAGAGAAGAAAAAGAAGAATTAAAATACTTGCATCGAAAGCTTTTGTATCTTGATGAAAATACAATGATGGTGTCTAGAATAATACAAAGTGTTCTCTGTGAAAAGTGCTTAAACCCAAACAATACACACACACACACAAGGATACAAGATAACAAAAGTCTTTGTGCAATCCACCTTCTATCTACCGGACCTCCACCCTCTCTAGTAGCTTGCTCTTTTACACACCTTGCGCTCAAGCTTCCAATAGGGTAGGAGGAAGGGCAACCTTCTATCAACACGCACACCTACTCAATGGTACCTTTTCCACCTTGATTGTCGTCCTCAATGGTTCTTTGCACTCTCTCCTTGCACACTTCCTCACCTTCCTTGCACACGTGTCTCTCTCTTTGCTCTCTTCCTCACACTGGTTCAATGTGTCTCTTGCTCTTCTCTCCTAGTCTAGAATATGCATCTATTGCTAAGTCTAACTCCAATAATGGTAGTGAGTGTTGATTCCACTTATGTATGTCGCTTCTAATTGATAGTGTATCTTGGTGCTCATTTTGATGTCCCAAGAATTATTGAATGTGTAAAGCCAAGGACTCCCTATTTTGTCATGTAGTGACTTTAGGAAAAAAACTATTTTTTAAATGGGCGACCATACATACACGTGTGCATATTGCTTGCTCTTCATATGAGTTCACTTTTGATGTTCAATTTTCTAATATATGTGCATAAGGGAGGGTTAACTTGAACCTTCCAAAACACTTAAAACCCTTGAGTCCTTTCAAAAATAGAATCTACAATCTACATTCCACTTCTTTGCAAAACCATTGTAAAAAAAAATGTTCATGCACTACATGTGCATCATTATTCTCGGCCGCTTATGCACCACCTATGCACCACTTTGCACTACCTATGCATCACTTGCAAATCACCATTTTGAACTTTTATCCATTCCATAGTTGACCACTTCAACTTTGACTAGCTGGACCTTTGAGTGGCTCAACAGATGGTTCTTGGGAATTGAGAAAGTAAGAGAGATGCAAGTTGTGTGAAATATAAGTAAAAATGAGTAGAGCGACAACAGAAGGAAGTAGTCTAGTTGTTAAACACTTGACTTTTGAAAGTGAGATGTTGTGGGTTCAAATCCTCCCTCCTTGGTAGATAAAAGAATCCTTATTTAAAAGGTGTCCACGTTTATCTAATTGCTAGCAATGGTCGCCAAGGGAACCTGGTTGCCAAGGATGCCAAAGCTATATCAAAGTTATGGAAAGTTTATATGCCTTAGTTGATGCCTTGGAGTAAGCTAGAGGAGTAGGCATAAGTGTAGACATAGGTATAAACACAGGTTCAGGTTGAGGTACTAGAACTAAAATAGAAACTAGAAACAAAAACTAGAACTAGAACCAGAAACAAAAACTAGAACTAGAACCAGAAACAAAAACTAAAACTGACACTAAAATTGAAACTGAAACTGAGATGGAGATTGGAATTGAAATCAGAAATAGAGATTGAACTCCAAAAATGAACAACACTAGACCAAAAAGAATTAGTATCGGACCCCTATGTAGTGATGCATGCAAGCTCTGATACTAGTGTTGCAAGGGTCTTATATACGTGCTCACATAGAGGATATGGACCTTGAAAACACATAAGAGACTGAGATTTAAGTCATATGGATTCTATGAGAACAAATCTCGGCATCAATACCTTTTAGGTCTTTTTAGATCCAAGCAAATATGTCTCTATAATCTCGTAAAAGTGATATGACCTCTTGTTCCTCTTATAAGGACACGTCTTCACCTATATTGGTGCATCTCTCTTCATCCCCATCTAGGGTCACATCTTCACCTATATTGGTGCATCTCTCTTCATCCCCATCTAGGTTTAGTAAATTTTTCTTTGTTTGCTCCTTGTTATCATATGTGAATCCTTCTTGTGCCTCTCTCTTAGGCATTGGAATCACTATCCCTCTTTCCTCTACTTTGTACCTCTTAAAATGGTCAAGAACTTGGAATTGTTCAGGTTCTAAATTTTCTTCCTCCATTTCATCACTCTTCTTCCTAGGGTTTTCTAGAAATTCTTCTATGGAGAATATTTCTTTATTTTCTCTAAAGACTTTCATTTCTACTTCTTTTAGGTATTGTTCATTTGATTCAAACTCAAGCTCCATTTCTATGCTTTTGTATTATTGTTTTCATTCCTTTTCTATTAGTTCTCCTTCTTCTACCTCTTGGAGCACTACCATGTATAGGCTCAAATCGTATCCTTCTTCATCCATGCACTCAACCATGGTTAGCACTTAATCATTCACTCATACATCCATGGTTATTAATATTTACATCCATCCGTGTGGTTCAAATTCTTCCTCAAGAAATATATGAGGCATATATGTTGGATCTTCTATTGTTCTATTTTCATCTTGACCTAATTGCTAATGTTGTAATGACTACAAGGAATACGGGTGCATAATGACGGCCAACACGACACAATTTTGTCGCTATATAATTGCATAAAGCATTGCAACAAGCATTGAGCGTGCAACATTGGTGAAACGACGAAAACTTTGGTGTTCTTATCGACCTCTGAAGCGATGGAAATTGTGATAGTTACATTGATCATCGCTAAAGCGATGACATAAAAATGTGTCACATAAGCAATGCTTAGCTGCATTGCATAAACAATGCTAATTAGCATCACTTATGCAACCCTATCTTGAGAGGAATTTACAATCGTTTTTTGAAGAAAAAGGATAAAAATGTTGGAGGCTCGTCGATCGGCATCTACATGCATCTGATCGAAGAGCTCTCCAACATTCCTAATTGCGCTATGCTTACAAGCTGGAGCAATCACTTATTGAATTGTTGTTTTGTCTAATCTCTATGTTATTGTCTCTCTCTCTCTCTCTCTCTCTTTGTTTCTCTCCTTTCTACCTCTTTCTCTCTTTGAATTCTCTCTCTCTCTCTGTCTCTCTCTCTCTCTCTTTCTCTCTTTATTGTAGGTTATTCAAGAAGTTAACCAAGCAAAACATATGGCTAACTATTGTAAGTACAATTTCCATTCTTTGTATATCATTTGAATTGTGTTATTTTCATTAATAGCATACTCACACTTATTGATATGCACATATACACTTATACATGAAGATGCACGCTCAGACATATACACACATACACATGCACATACACATGCACATACACATGCACATACACATGCACATACACATGCACATACACATGCACATACACACACATATATACACACACATACATGTGCACATACACTTACACATACACACACATACACATGCATATGCACAAACATTTCTACAAACACATAAAAAGAGTTTCATGCATGCATTATTGCATATATACATACACATACACACACTAACACATACTTAAATACATGTATATGCACATCCACATGCATGCACATTCACATGCATGCATATACACATGGATGCAAATGGAAATGCATACACATGCACATGCATGTTTCATACATATACACATGCATATACATACACTTGTATATGTTTATACACATACACATACATATGCACATACGTACATATACACACACATACACATATACACATATATATGCACATACGTACACACACATGCACATACACACACATGCAGATACATACATATACACATATACACATACACTTACACATACACATGCACATATATACATACATACACACACATATACATGCACATATACATACACATATACACTTACACATGCACATGCATATACATACATATACACACACACATACACATGCACATGCACATACATACATATATACACTTACACATGCACATGCACATACATGCATATACACATACACAGATGTACATACATACATATACACACATACACACATATACATGCACATACATACACACACATACACATGAACATACATACATATACACACATACACATGGGCATAGATACATATAGACACATATACATGCACATACACACATTACACATACACTTACCTATATACAAGCACATACATACATATACACACATGCACATGCACATGCACATACACATGCAGATACATGGATATACAATCTCATGTTTTGTAGGATATGGACAATAACCCTTTCCTTGCATTGAAATAATTAAAAAAGATTAGTCCCTTGCATTTTAACTAAAATAAAAAATATACTTACAATAACACATATACTTACAAATGTAGCTACAAAACCATGATGGCTTATTTGACCTAAGTGAGATGTGTGGTCTGACTTAACTCTCTTCTTTGCAGTAGCCTGCTTATTTGAATAGAAAAGAAATACATAAATTAAATGTAAAAAATTAATTAAAAATATGAGAATTATAAGTATAAAATATTAATTTGTATACCTTCTACTAACGAAATGACTCTTGAAGATATAGTTATCTACAAAAAAACTGCCATGTCTTAGGCGGTACATTATGTCTCCTCTTATTTTTCTCCACCATACAATATCTCCTGTTATTTTATTCTCAAACAAAAAAAAAGAATCAGAATGCATACACATACATACACACATATAGCATGCACAACACATATGCATACATTTACACATACGTACATACATACACATACTCACACACACACACATAGATATATATATATATATATATATATATATATATATATATATATATATATATATATATATATATATATATATATATATATATATATATATATATATATATATATATGTATATATATATATATGTTGTATATATATATATACATACATACATAATATATATATATAGTGTATATATATATATATATATAATACTATATATTGATTTATATTTATATTTATTATATATATCTATATACATAATTATATATATATATATATATATATATATATATATATATATGCAAACATAAACATACATACATACATACATACATACATACATACATACATAAATACATACATACATACATACACACATACACTTATACATACATAGACACACATACATATATCCACACATACACATACATGCATAC